>OX442419.1:5983273-6636451 GCA_949361645.1 Spongilla lacustris
TGGTCAACTCAAATCCATACATCATTCGATGTGCAAAGCATTCCAGTGCAAGGGATGTGGATGTATTTGTCATCCTCACTGCATGTCATATATGCCTGACAACTGTGCTCCAAGAGATGGGGTTGGTATCAAGCATGACAAGGCCCTTCTAAAGGCAACATCTTCAGTTATTCATAGTGGGCTACTTTTCAAGAAGGGCAAAATTGTTCGCAGCTGGAAGCAAAGGAAGTTTGTTTTGGATACAGCTAAAGGAGAGGTAAATAATCATTGTGCAGTTACATGTACATGTACATGTACATTCCAAACCCAAAATGCCTCTTTTCATTTGCAGTTAAGTTACCTTGAAGATGACAGGACACAAGGAAGATACTGTACTGTCCAGCCCCAAATCTGTTTGCTTGCCCATGATACACAAAAGGTGCTAAACCAAGATAACATGCTTACTGGCAGTTTTTTAAAACAAATATTACCTGATATACATTGTAGGAAAGGGTGCAGCTAATAACTTAGTGCACTTACGTATATATACATATATATATATATATATATATATATATGTATGCACAGAATGACAACCAAGGAAAATTGAACTAATCAACTGATTAATTGTGGCTAAAATTGCTACTAACAACAACAACCAAAAAACATTTGGGTTTAAAAAATCAAAGCTAGTAATACCCTTCCTCTAAATCAAGTACATTATGACAATATAATGAATTCAAAGTTTTATTTAAATAAATGGAAATTACTTAGTTAATGGCAGATTGCAGTTTTCAATCAACCTATGCCTTGTGCCTATGTACATGTACTTGACGTTTTACAGTGGTTTGAATTATTAATTAATAGTCATATAGGTTGTTGGGATTTTGTATATCATACCTGAAAACCTGTAATGATTATCATTGATGAACTTTTGTATTATTTTTTTGAATTGATTTCATTTTCTTTACATTGCTTACAGTGGCTGGACTCAGCTAACAAGGATTTTTCTTCAATGGTAAGTGAAAATTGTGTGGTGGTGGTGGTAGGGTTAGTGTTTAGTAATTACAGCGGAGACATCAATCCATAGAGATTATTATTGTGAATTATGTGTAGTCCTTGACAAAGTCACTAACAGAGCCATTTTAATGTTTACGTTGTGACAATGTTTTCATTGGTCTAATTTAGTTACAACCTGCTTTGTGACACATAATCTATGCCATTAGGTGTGCACTCCTAAGAGGGTTTTTAACTTGATGGCTCTATCTGACGAAGATAGTTTGAGAACATTCATGCTGCAATGAAACAAAACATATTTTATTTTCTTATTCTATATATGTTATGCTGTGTTTGTGGTACTTCTAGTGCATATTTGTACACACTGTTTCTATTTATGAAACTGGAATACTATTAATGCATGCATGATACTTATAATGTTCTTCTGTTATGCATCTTCTTGCACTAGACAAGAAATGGCCAACATGTGGTTGCTAGCATTCACTGTATAAAGCCAGAATGAGATATTTTATGCTAAAATGAATCAGGGAAGGATCAAAGCAGTTTAAATACCAGAACAAGTTTTAATCATTTCATTTCACTTGTTACCTACTACACATGGTGACTATCTCCTCTGAATGCATGTGCTTTATGTTTGTGGAGTTCAGCAGCAGACCCAGCCATCATGAGTTCAAATGTAGAATGATTTAGCAGTGATTGGTGACATCCAGTGCTGCCGGTATGCCAATCTCCCAATGGTGGACCAAGATATCTGTGGGGCTGAGTACAAAGGACAGAATGAACAGCAGGAGTTATGGGCCAAGGCATGGGGAGAGGAGCCGAGCATGGTTGGCCCACCATGAAGAAAGGCCAAACAGAGAGCTGATGATCTTTCATCTACATGTACTGAGTAGAAAGCATCAAGAATATCTTGAAAACAAATAGCTTCCGAGTCCGCGATGGAGCAATTAAAGTCGTCAATGGATTGCTTCAAGTGCATGGTGGCTCTCTTGTAACAGAATGGCTAATGGAAGGATGAAACATGCACTGGAGTGGTGAAGTAGTATATTTTGCTTGAGAGTTCTCAAATCTAGGCTGCATGGGTCAATTATAATGTATAAGCTTTAGCATATCCATATGCGCCGGGCCATGCCAGTGAAGCTTTGAATTGCATCTTTCAATACACAATGAGCAGTGCAGCTCTCAGGGCCTTCTGATCAGTCACAAGTTATACAAAAATATACAGTACCATAAAATGATGAATTTTTGATGTTGCTGAATTTACTTATTCAATAAACCTTTTCACTGGATACTACATACATGTGTAATAAGGTCCCAGAGTGGATTACACCACATGCATGTTGGAAATTCTATAATGATCATATTAGACTCATAAGAACAGCAATACGTTGCTGTAGTAGATGTTGCCGTATATCACATATATAACTCCACTACTGAAAAAAGCAACAGCCTTTTTTTTTGGCAAAACACCATGTACATGTGTAAGATCACCTCCAAGGTATTTTGACCTTGTTTCTACACATGTACATTTATACCTATATAAAGGAACTTCAAGGGGTATTTACATACAGGGGGGTTGTGAGGGTTAAATATTAAATTTAATTTTACATTCAGTAAGCGGCAATTTGTAGTATCTTTTTCTTGTCCATTATGTAATGATTTTAAGGGGCATTTTTATAGGTGGAACTGGGGGGGTTGACCTGGCCCTTAATTTTTAGGATGGTGCCCCCCCCCCCCCCCCCCCCCCCCCCGCCCTTGTTAATTATGAATTGCTATGAGCTAATATTTGACACTGTGAAGAATTACAATGTATATTCTGGAAAGTTACCATAAGTCATTAACAAGAATAGATTGAAAAACACACCAAGAAATCACAACAACTGTACACAAGATAATGTTTTCATTTGAGTACATTGCAATAATTACACTGAAAACACAAACCACTACAGATTTGACAGATGGCATTGAAAGGATATCTCCAGCTGAGCTTGACAGTTAGGGATGTCTGAAAATGAAATAAAAGGTATTGCAACTTGTTTTGAACAAATTTACAGAATGAGTTGATTAATTACTTTAACTTTAACTGTACCAAGTACATCAATTTACATGTACATGCATGGGATTGAAATTCAATATTGATTAACTGTGGATCAAGAGTTGAGCACACAAAGCTCTCATACTATCCCACAGCTTCTGGCCATCCTGCACTCTAATTTATTTATCCTGATTAGTCCCTTTAATTTGCATATCAGCACAAGCACATATACCACTTATTACATGTACAAGCACATTTATAATGATCTGAACCAATTCTGATCTAAAGTTACATGTACCTAACGTGTACGACAAATATTTGCATTTGTATGAATGTACATGTAAAATAATTATACAGCTCTTTGCAGACTGATTGCTACATGTACATGTACATTTGTACGTCCCAGTTGTATGCATAAATATACAGTACTTATTTAATACGAAATATTAATGTACACGTACCTTCGAAATGTTTGACCGTGACTGTGACCACCTGATTGTAAGTTGGCATCAAGAGAAGGCTGTATGAATCGTTCATCAGTAAGCAAATACAAAAAGTACATATATGTACATGTACATACATGTGTATGGTACAAAGCATGTTTATGTAACAGTGTAACTAATAGATTAGTACATGCACTCACCATAACTGTATCCCAAAAGTTTCCCTGCTGATGAGCAAGAGAAGTATTTGTACCATACAACCTTCCAGTGGCACCACTTATTGTGTCTACAGGCCAGTGAACAACAGGGATTGCCCTTGTAGTAGCGGGGGGTGCAAGAATAGACGGATCAGTATTCAAGACAAGTCCAGATGCATGCTGCTGACCAAACGGTGCTGTAATATGCTGTATCGTCAGTGATGGTTCATTAGAATGACGAACTTCATTGTACCCTTGCATCGTTTCTGAAGTTCCTATTTGCTGGATTACAGGTATGAGAAGAACTTCTGCTGGGGTAGTATCGTCTGTGGTTGATGACCCCAAGTAGGAAGAGTTACTATGTTCAATTATCGGAGCAGACAGGGGCGACCTTAACTCGGAATCAGTTGCATGAACTAATAGTGGAATCTGAAGGGAGTTTGGATTCGACGAAAGTACACTGGAATCAAATGTTGGTTCTGCAGTATCAGCAAGAATAGCAGCAGCATTGGCCAGTGTATGCAGTGCAGAGGAATTCAAATGATCACTAGCATCATTGCTGACTGTACTGCTTCCACTAAGATTGAAATTAGTAGCTGGTGAATCCGGTGCTGAATCAACAATGCTTTCTGGGGACAAAGAATCTACAGGACTTGAGTTTTGACTTAATACATCGGTGTCTGATGGAGGTCTAAAATATCTGTCACTTTCACCCTGAATAGATGGACCAGGAAGTGCTTGGCCCCAAGGCTCCATAGAATCAGCATTAAGTGACAGAAGGTTTGCTGGATTATTGTGGCTATTAGACAAATGAGCACCTTCTCTTGGACCTGCCCGTAGACGAAGTGATTCTGTACTGTGATAGGCAGTCCCATCAGGTACATATCTGTGTAGAGCTGATGCTCGTTCTGCCATATACTGTGAACGATCAAGTGTTGGGTGAAGTGCTATACCACCTACAGATTCAAGAAGATGATCATGTGATGTGCCCTGGTGGTCACTCCCTTGGAGTGGTGGTTGAAGCTGCTGCTGAATAATGCCAATAAGGGTATTAGAGTTAGAATGAAGTGGAGTAAGAGACACACGATTCCCTTCAAGAGAAGTTGCTGTAGGAGTTGGTGCAACAGGAAATGTCATGGCAGCATCCATAGGAGGTGCAATCCGAGGTGGAGGAACTGGTATTGTTGTGTACGATGGCACTGCAATTGGATTGGACAGAGGACTAATGGAGAAAGGTGCACCTGGCATGGGAGCAAATGTGTACGGGTATGAATGAGCAGGTAAAAACTGAGGTGGAGTTGCAGGTATTGTAAAAAATGGTACTCCAGGATTGGCAGCATGCATCCTCCATGGAAATGTTGGAAAGCTTTGTGAAATCTGCCATGACAATATATTTGAAACAATAGCCGGTCCGTTTGAATTTGGTTGCGGTTGTATCCCCATTATCCTAATTCCAGATTCTGTAGGTATACTTCCCTGCATAACATCTACGCCATGATGCTGAGGTTGTGCTAGAAGTCTAAGTGAATGTTGTCCGTCTCTAACAGGCATCCCTGAGGAATCCTAAAATATACATGTACATGTAGGTGCAATGACAAATAAATAAGTAATGCATAACTTGATACAATTTCTACATGTACATGTACATGTACACATGTACATTATAGATTCAGCAGAGAACAACCTCAAAATTCAGAGCAATGTAAGTAATGGCTTCAATTCTGGTACAAAACGTACTTGAACACATGTACATGTACAAATGTCCATGTATATACACATGCACATACATTTACATGTACAAATACTTACATGTATGAACATTTGATTTGAGAACAATTAACACAAGTGTGCTTTTTTAAATAATAGATGATATAATGAAACATTTGCAGCAGCAATGGACCTTTTGCCTTTGACATCACGTGGAGGGGGGGGGGGGCAACTTTAAAAATGGCATAACTTCACCATCATACACGTAGCTCCTACACGCTTTTCCTTTTAATTTGTTATTGAAATCACACATTTCACTTTTTTTTTCACGATGGAGCTCTGTAAGGGATTTGTATGTAGCGAAACATTGTGTAAGTTGCTAATGAGCCACGCGAAGTCGCGTTTTTCAATTTTTTTTTTTTTTTTTTTGGGGGGGGGGGGGGCGCAACGTCCGGTAACTTGTGAGCGCTGTAACATTTGCACCGTAACTGGTGAAGGTACTTCATTTTGGAATGTAGTCAGGCGTTCATTTTCATTTACCATTAATTTAGTACATGTACTTGCTGTTGTGTTTCTTCGTGAAGTTCCTACATTTACATTGTATAAGGACTTATGTTGTATCAAACACAACAAATTAATTTGTGATGTCAGAAGGCAAAAGGTCCATTAAAGGATACAAATGACTTTGCTGGCTTCCCAGGGCAGTGCAACAACCTGTTCCCGCCCTCACCCCCAAAGTTCAATATGCATGGAACACTAAATCCTTTGAAAAGCTACGTGTATGTACAAAGGACTGAATTATTTTAAATTACAATGTAGACATGCATACATTTACTTTGCCCTTATTGTTGTGTGTCTTGAAATGTACATGTACATGTATTAACACATGTAAATTATCCTTTCATTAATTATATCTGAAAGGTTGGAGGCCTGAGTCCTGTAATGGTTCTTTATCTTTGGTTTTATCTATTTACATACAGCTAATAAATCTATGCAGCAAAGTGCACATTTTTCTGCTCCATTTGTGCCAACGATGTAGGCCACTCAATGTATGGAAGGCAGAGATGTCAACTGCCTTACTTTGTAATGGATGAAATAAAAATCAGCAAATGGAGAGTAAATTAATAGAGCTCAACAGTTGTATAGTACTCCTCTAGACATGTATATAAGAATCAAATTTGAAACAATTTCATTGCACCCTGCTGAAAGTTATGGCAGTTTTGAACGCAATAGGATATCAGGCCTTGCAATAATGGCAAAGAGTTAGTGCAAGACCATAAAATGTGTTTTACGTAGAGAAATGGTGTGGAATGATAGCTAGAAAAATTTACCAGGTCAAAAGTTATCTATCATTTATCGGCAATTTCTGTCCCACATACATTTGTACATGTACATCTACATAGATGTACATGTACATGTATATATCTACATGTATATGTACGTTTCCTGAATACACACACATACATGTACGTTTACTCACATGACTTCTACTTGAATGCTGAAGCAGTTGCAGACGATTCTGTGCAACACAAACAAAACCAGATTAATCAATTTATATCACCATGATCTGAAACACACCTGTATTTGCTTTACTAAGTAGCTTTCCAACTCAGCAACACATACAGATATGCATTTCTTCTGATCATTCCAGTAGAAGTAGATAATAGTCAAATACCGATGACTACTGGATTTTAGTCGCAGGCCAACAACTGCATTCTGTCATGATATCAGATGGTTGTCATACAAACATCTATACACAACATTCCCAGGAATTAATGCACACCATTGTTGCTAAACTGCTTGGCAGCTTTCCTTTATAAGCACATACATGTACATGTACATGTATATAAAATATGTGTAGCTCCCTTCTGTGACGCAGTGGGATGAATCCGGATATCCTCAGATATCAGGGGTCAAGCTGAAAAGCTCGACAATTTTAAATTCATGTTAACCAGGCCAAAAATATTTCCCCTATTTTGTTACTTCTTGTTGTTACTTATTTCCATATGTGTTTTCTCTTAAAGCCATATCAAGTGGTTACAATATTACTTTTGTAAGTACATGTATATACATTACTGTACTACAGAGGTACAGTACATGTACATGCACATAAAAGTTGAAAATGTAAATGTAACATGGCAAAAAATTTCAATGTGTATGGTCGGTCAGTACATCAGACATGTAAGTATGTGCATTGCAGCTGAATATTTTTAGCTTACTAACCAAAAATAATTCAGAATACACATGTAGTTTAACTCAAATACAAACATGTACATGTACATGTACAACAATTTTGGCATCTACTTGTACATACATGTATGGATAAACAATGAAAAATTTCTCAGTACACACACATTTTACAGCAATGTCGAAGTAGGTGTTGATATCATTATTATAAAACCGGTGTGTACATGTACGACATGCACATGTTTGTAGCTGATTAACAATAAGTTAATTAACCAGGAACCAATTAAGCACAATCTCCCAGGATATATACATATGTAAATATGTACATGAATGCAGAACTTTACCAAATACTGGCAAACACGGTACCAATAAAAGAACATAAGTCAATTAAAACATACATGTACAATGTACATGTAATGTACACGTACTTTACATACGCGTAGTGTGATGTTACTTACTGTAGCATCTGACTTTTTTTTAAGCATTCTTAAAAAACTTTGAGATTTAGCATCAGACAAAAGCAAAAAGAAGCTGAAGAAGTACGGCTGGACTTCACGATGGTGCAGGGTTTTCCAGAATACCTTAGCAGAGGTGGCAGTCAGTGGCATCACATTTAAAGCTGTGAACCATTTGCCCGTGTATCTGTGAACATACAAACTAGTAGTCACATACATATACAATGTAAAGTAGAACAATAAATAACTGTTTATAAACTCATGCATTTCTTAGAGTAGCAAACACAATCTCTGAAATAGTCAAATGTACAAGAAAATGGACTTATTGAAGAATCGATGTTCAAGCATACTCCAATACAGTTAATGCACGTACATGCAGGTCGGCACACACTGTAAATTTACAGAAACCATTGCCATAGAAATGTGTGTATTTCTTACAAGAATGACTCTTCACTTTCAACTTTTGCTGATAGATAGCCACTAATCTGTATTGCCTGACCCTGAATTGGAGTAATCAGCAATCAACCACTGTATTGTCCATTACATGTATAATTTTTGCATATGCACACAATACAAAAACTGACAAATAAAACGCTAACTGCCATGTACTATATTGTTACCATTGTGTAATACCTGGTAAGGGTATTGGGATGTGATAGGAACTTTTGCACCACCTCTTTCTATGGTGCCCAATTATTTTGATCATGTACATGCACTGTAGCTATGAATTTTCTTTTGCAGTACAGTGTATGGGTTGTAACGAAACAAAATTACATGCAAAGCATCAAAAACACACACTCGCAACAACAGTACCCCAAATAAGATGAGAAATCAAGCACATGTGTTGTGCAATTCATGTATATCAAACACATAGTTACATTTCTTGGTACATGTATACAAGTATAACCTACATGTACATGTAAAAGCTTTCTTAAAAAAAAAAAAACTGTTGTGCTTATTAACATCAACACCTAGATGTTGTACACGTACACATATACCACAAGTTTCATTACAATACTTTAAAAATGCAAATTATAACTTACATTTAGTTTAAGGCGCAACTGGCCACACCACTTCACAATTTCATTATTCTATAAATTGAAGTACAGTAAAATAACAGGCATGTTGAACCAAGAGATAACAATTTACGATATTTCCGTAAGTATATAATACATTTCCAAATGCTCATAGAATAAAAAATAAACAATAACCTTGCAGTTCTCTTTCATGAGGCAATCGGGAATCATGATGTGTGAACAGAATGGTTCATGCTCTGGTATTTTATTTCGTGGGAAGCAAACACTGCAGTATGAACACTGGGATGGCTTGTTTGAGCAAACCATCAAGTGCTCAGACAAGTGTTTTCTTTGAAAACTTGACAGACAGCCATACGGACACTCCACTGAGATGACTTCACAATGCTTGGTGTGGAGCTGTGTGCAAATATATGTAATGAAGTGATCCAATTTGATCACAATCTACATGCAAGTGTACTGCAAGGTCAGTAGTGTAAAACAACAACAAACAAAACACAGATGGTCATGGCAAAGTGCTCTAATCATGTACATGTAGATGTACATGTAAGTTAAGCATGACTAGTTTTCTTCACACAATTTGGCATTAGCACACAGTACAAGCAATGAATTAATGTCAGGCATCTTATGATAGTTGTAACAAATCTAAAGTTGACACACATACAATGTATGACGTACTGAATATACAATTTACCTACGAATCACTATTGAGGGAAAAATTACATGTGCTAAAGTTATTAACAGCAACAACATCAAATGAATCCTATAAGCAGAAAGGTGCCACATTTTGTATTGAGTGGCTGCAAGCGGTAGAGATTGTGTGGTGCTCCTCTGGGTCTTCAATCCAACTCTCCATAGATCACACTAAAAATCACTGAAACAACATGGGACAGCCTAATGCTGCCTGTGAAAACTAACACTGAACACAAAATTGTTGCTACAGTACTTGAGTCACTGACGTTATAATATACATAGTAGGTACATGTAGCTCATATTTCGCCATTATAGTAATCCTTGTCTTAAAATACACATACCTCAAAGTCTCGAAGTTCACCTTTCCAGTTACAACCAATCTCATCAGCAGAGCATTTCACTGGCAGCGACAAGACCTCTCTCTTTGCAAAATTGTCTTTAAATAATTGGTTTTGGGTTATCTTGATATTGTCAACCGGACATTTCGGTCCAGTTTCTCTACAATTAAACCATAAACCTGTAAGGCAAGTCTTCACACGAGCGCGCGCGCACACACGCACACACACACACACACACGCACACACACACGTGCATACAAACACACGTACATACATGTACACACACACACACAGATCTACAAACATACACACACACACCTACAGGTCTACAAACACACACACACCTCTGTACTGGCCTGCAAACACACACATACAGACCTATACAAACACACAAAGAAAGAAGCGGTACACCGTACACCGAGACGGAGCGACAACAAGTGGTACACAAAAGTTCAAATAGGCCTACACACCGAAAAACTCACAACCAAGGCCTAGCCCTAGGCCTACCTTAGTGCCCGCAGAATACAACTGAAACAAAACCGGTGACCACACGGTGTTTGTACCGGCTCCCTCTGTGCCAGCAAGCATATTGGGCATTCCAACCTCTTCTCTAAAGGTGGATCAAACTTTGCATCGTAACCTTCCATTATGTAAAACAAAGCCACACCATTATCGGCATCACAAATAATGCTGGGGGAGGGAGACGTACCACGCCCATTACGCTATAATTTACGACGTTAGTTAACCCATACTAGCTAGATAGTGGTTTTAACCATTGGGACTAAAGTGTACGTGTACGGTGGCGTAGCCATGTGGAGTGGATAAGTACGGTACGGGAAGTAATAAAACATGGCTCCTTAATTCCACGTAGCATAAAATATAGAATTGCCTCTCTTCTACCTACCAAGCCAGACTGAGAGCAGAATTATGGCGCAACTATTGCCTGGATACCGTAAGCAGCTCGATCATCACAGGGGCAAGCATTCAGATTCAGTGCAATAGATCTAACTGTTGCAGAAGCCAAGGTTCCCTCAGTATCTGTTTAATGCATTCTTTGTGTGCACATCTACATACGTATCTACATACTGACATATTTATATCGTACCCATTTTATGTGTTATGCTATTAACTTTAAACTGTAATCTACATGTATATCGTGAAGCACAGAATCCTGGTGAGGTGGATTATTTTTTTGTTCTTGTTTTTGTTTTCTTCGGAGTGCAATTCTATGAAAGTATGTTGTGGTTGTTGATGTATAATCGTAACTTACATCATTGTGTACCTAGTACCTAAACACTGGTTATAGTGCTATAAATAGAATTGAAGCTGTTTCTCAGTCTGAATACTATTGCAGGCTTTCGCCTGATGCAAAAGCATGCTACAACTCAAAGGTGGCTTGATGTGGTCTTGCCAGAGACCACTACGTTATTCCCCACGTTGATTCATGGGTTAGTGAAGGCAAGCAGATATCGATATCACTATGATGAAGTGGAGCTAAATGTTCTTATAACCTCGTTTTTACTACACCTAGTCCTTATGTTCGAAATGAGTTACATGTAAGATATTTATAGTAGTATCCAATGTGGTGTTCATGTAGATGTACATGGATATAATTTAAAGATGCACCACTTCATTCATGAAGATAATCCCTGCTGTATCGTTATTACTCACACTAATGCGCCGCACCTATCATTGTTATGTAAGATCCCCCTGGGGCGAAGTGGGGATGTGTTGTGTGAATATCATTACTGGGACCTATTCTGGTAGGGAATTTGACCATTTTATAAAGCCACATAACGAAGACATTAATTTGACCGGTTATTATTCCCCTCAACCAGGGGCAGTTAAAGGTCAAATTCCACGTAACAATGATAGGCACATAATGTATTCAACAATGCAACCTGTACTATACTAGTTGTAGGTCAGGCATTCTCAGCGAATGAATGACCCTCCACGGCCACTTAACTTGAACACGGAGGACAAATACTGTGTGCACACTGCACAGTACATTATTGGCTTTGAGACATTATTTCTTATAAATATATACTGCATATCAAACCGTTTAGGTAAGGTATGTTCTTACATAGCAGCAGTAATAACTAGGGCAGCAGAACTGTGGCAAAAAACTGGTCAGGATCCATGCACTTCTCGGAAGTGCTCATGGTTACCAATTGCAAGCACAAAAGATAAGTATACTATAAATATTACACCAGATGAAATAGGGGTGATTAATTTTTGGAACACTTGTTCCAGGTTCAAGAATATAAGCCCACTACTGAGGAATGTGATAAGTTTTTTGCTGTTTTAAATATAGCTCAAAACAAGCCAGCAGGCATTACTGTAGAACCATCAGCCACTGCTCACTTGCCTTCATGTTTCTAGTAACCTCTTCACAGACATTTAATAGTAGTAACAAATAATCAAGCTGTAGATATTCTGGCTGATAAAGCAGGAGGAAGAAGCACCTTTTTGCTGCACTTACACATGTAGGAACAACCTGATCATGCAGCATATTCAGGTATCACTTTAAGAATTGCTGGCTTGTTTTGAGCTATTTTTAAAACAGCAAAAAACATATCACACACAGGTGGCATGGGCTTTGATGCTATTGGAGAGATGCCTTCATTCTGGCATGCTTGGTTGAAGGTCTGGTGGTGCAGGGCTTGTTCATAGAACTTTCGCATTTTTGTATTTGTATTTGTCCATTGCTGTCTTGTATTGTCTGTCTGCCAGTATTTGTTATATTGAAAGTGTTATCTTGCTTGGTTGGGGATGTTCTGTGTTAGCGTTGTTCTGGTTTGTGCTGGTTGGTGTTTGTGTTGTTTCTGTTGTCATGGTTGGGGCTTGGGTATGGATGTGGGCTCTGGTTCGGGTTTGTGGTGTGGGTGTGATTAGGTTCATTGTTGCAGTTGTGTGTGCATAGGTCTGGGATGGGGTGGTAGTTGACACCGTATCAGGTGGGCTTTGGTCTTGGGCAAGGTTTACTCCTGGGGTAGAGGGTGGTGTTGGTGTGGATGGGATGGGCATGGATGTAACGGGCTCTGATTCTGTTCTCTCTGTGGCCGGGTTTGGTTGGCTTCACTTGCAGTTTGCAACTGTAGATGTGATGTGATGTGGTCTGGGGAGGGGGTTGTAGGTAACCCCACCCCACCATTGATGTCACTCCTGCCCCAACCAACCTACAAGCCGCGCAGCCGTCAACCCAACTAGGTGCACCTTCTTGGAAACCCATGTGACGGATGACACACATCTCCTACCCCTTCCACCACCATCAGTCAACCCTCATATCCCTACCATTTTTAGAACCCCTCTACTCCACATCCACATATAAAGACTCCAGTGGCATAGAGGGCATTCAAGGAGAGCCAATGCAAATTGGCCCCTCCCCATTGAAATATATGATAAATGAAGGCACCAAACCATTTGATGGCTCCGCTGCACCCACCACATAGCAAACACAGAAAGATGAGAAGAAGACATCCCAATGTAAGACTAACATCCAGAAATATAACCATCACCAAACCCTCGCATGCATGTTTTGAATCTTGATGTAGAGCTAACAAACGATGAAACATCCATTCTAGAAAAAGGCCATAGCTTCATCCCAACAAAACATTGAACCATCCATCGACCAGTATAAGAGAACCCTTAGGCTAGACTACCTCTACCAAGAACAAAACCTATAGAGAAGAACCCTTTAAAGAAAAAATCCGATCTTGTGTACACTGATACTGATGTAGAGAAGGCTGATCTTGTGTGCATTGATGTGGAGAGGGCTGGCGTTTTGTGCACTGAAGTGGAGAGCGCTGACTTACAGTATCAAGCCACCAACCACTGATCAGTATGCTTATATGAACGACCTGGGGTAGATAGATGTGAAGCACCTGAAGCATTGCTAACAAATCATCCAATTATTTTTTCAAACAGGTGTAAGCAGTCATTTCAGCTGAGTTGGTTACATAAATATCCATGGCTGGTGTACAGTAAAGAATTGAATGGAGGGTTTAGCAAATTTTGTGCTTTATTTGTAGTAAAGGACAGAAATAAGCTCGGTGTAAGTGTGAACAAACCATTTAAGAACTGGGTAAAAGTGACAGTTTTCATGCCTCTCACAAGTACCATAACATCGCAACTGAAGCTGCAATAGACTTCCAGAATTCAATGAAGCATCCACAATTAAGGCAATATTGATATTTGCTTGAATAAAGAACTACTCAGTGCAATACAGGAAAATCAGCAATATTGTAAAATGTTGTGCACAATGCATACTGTATTGTGGCAAGCAATGTATTGCACTCAGAGGAAACACAGAAAAACTGGACCAACCTGGAAACCCTGGAAACTTTTTGTCGATGCTGTAAGTGATAGCAAACTATGATCCTATTTTGAAGGCTCATTTTACAAAGCCAAGACAATGAAGAATGTATGCAATTTTCTACTCTTATTCAAGTCACAGGAAAATCAATAGCTGAAAAAATACATGCATGTAATAAACTCAAGCTTCTAAACTTGGATATTAAAAAACATAAGAGGTCAGGGATACGATGGAGCATCTAGTATGTGCAATGACCGCATTGAAGTTCAGACACAGCCTGAAGATATCAGCTCTTTGAGTTACTGAAGTGGTGTGAGAAAAACGAATGAGAGGTTCCCATACTGCCTTTCATTTCATCGATGTACTACAATTTCATGCGCATTCGCTGACACAAACGTAACGGCCGCATGTCAAGGCTACTGTACTCACTGCTCTATTTATGCTGTGCCGCAACTTTCCTCCGTTGATATTGATCCCGCTGATCGGGAAATCTTTGTCTGCACTGGCTTATGCTCGAAAGAAACACCATAAATGGGACAGTGTCCAGCAAAATCGGGCTTGTGGGGTTATAATTTTATCACTATAAAAATTGCATGTTACACTAAACAACACATCTTTGCAACGGTACAACCTTTTCCTTTCAAATTTCCTACACTTGTTCCCACACCATTTCTCTATGTCGAAATGTGATCGACGTATTTTCCGTGCCGTGGGTACAACGTTCGTTAACCCCACGGGCTAGAAATCCACATTTCTCAAGGAGTGAGTGTTGAAAACGCGTCAAATTTGGAACATACATAGTGGAGTCCTGTAGCTATTGATTTGTTCTGTTCGTTGATTTTTATATTATCCGTTACAATACTATTGCAGTGCAAAGTAAGTGTATATTTCCCGCTCAATTCGCGCCACCAATGTATCCTAAAGCGCTTCCCGTTCTTCCGAGCACATGAATATGCAATTCATATCTAGCTCCACCTATTCTCCGCCCCAAAGACCCAGTACCGCTTTTGCTTGCTGGAAAGGAAATCTCGTTACGGCGCTGGCTTTGACTTTACAACTAGCGATTAAGCGAGGTAAAGTTATCAAGTAATCGAGGCGATCATGCAATTCACGTGGACTCTCGTGCCAACTCGGTACGTGTGATGAACATCATAGCCACACTATCAGTAATATATAGCAACCATCAGGAGCCGAGGGTGGTGATTTAGAAAAAGGTTTAATGAATTCCTTCCGGGAAAAGGCACGATTGCTAAGCCTTACTGTATGCTACACGCACTATAAGTCTTGCTGCCTTGTTTGCACAACGTTTGGAACACAAACTAGTGCTATGGTACCGTGCCTACGAAGTAGTGCTGTAGGCTGTGCCTGTGTGTTACTGTGCCTGTGAAGTAGTGCTATGGTGCAATGCTTGTGACAATGCTATGGTGATGTGCTTGTGAAGTAGTGCTATGGTGCTGTGCTTGTGAAGTAGTGCTATGGTGCAGTGCTTGTGAAGTAGTGCTATGGTGCTGTCCTTGTGAAGTAGTGCTATGGTGCTGTGCTTGTGAAGTAGTGCTATGGTGCTGTGCCTGTGAAGTAATGCTACGGTGCTGTACTTATGAAGTAGTGCTTTGGTGCTGTGCTTGTGAAGTATTGCTATGGTGCAATGCCTGTGACATAGTGCTACGGTGATGTGCTTGTGATGTAGTGCTATGGTACTGTGCGTCTGAAGTAGTGCTATGGTGCTGTGCTTGTGAAGTAGTGCTATGGTGCTGTACTTATGAAGTAGTGCTATGGTGCTGTGCCTATGAAGTAGTGCTATGGTGCTGTGCCTGTGAAGTAGTGCTATGGTGCTGTGCGTCTTAAGTAGTGCTATGGTGCTGTGCCTGTGAAGTAGTGCTATGGTGCTGTGCTTGTGAAGTAGTGCTATGGTGCAGTACTAGTGAAGTACTTTCTGTGCTTGTGACGTTGCTGTGGTGTTGTGCTTGTGACTTATTGCCATGGTGATGTGCTTATGAACTAGTGCTATTGTGCAATGTCTGTTAAGTAGTGCTATGGTGCAGTGCCTTTGAAGTACAGTGGTGTTGAAAGTACAGGGGTTGTGGCGGCCATTGCCCCCACCTTTTTGTCAAATGGGGGCTTTGCCCTCCCTGACCTTAATTCATAAAAGTATGAATGGAGAGGGAGGACGCCATTATCTAAAATGTAGGTCAGGTCCATATAGACACGTCACCTTTAAATACCTTCCTATACACGCCTGATGGTGCTGTCCTTCTGAAGTAGTGCCTTGGTGCTCTGCTTTTGAAGTAGTGCTGTGGTGTTTATTGCGTAGTGCTAAGGTGCTGTGTTTATCAAGTAGTGCTATTGTGCAGTGCTTGTGAAATAGCACTATGGTGCTATAATGCTATGGTGTTGTAATTCAAAGCATGGGCTACCCTGGTCTGGGCACCTGTAAAGTGTATATAAACAAGCAAGCCACATGGTAATAGTATTCACATTCAGCAAGACTCATGGCTTCACCCAAAGTACAAAAAGCATCTGGGGCATTAACCCTTACACAGTTCACATGTAATGAACTTAAAATTATTCAAACCCAGGCAATTAATGAGCAGACAAATTATGAATTGTACTCTTCGGCCAAGCTTTATTAAATTCAGCAATTGTACTAGTTTCAAATAACTCTTTACTGAAATGATTTACAGAATGAGGTCTTGTTGTGGCATTCAAAACATGTACATGATAATAATATTGGTGATACAAAACTCTTGCACATGTTGTACATATAAAAAATACTGAGTGGCTCTAGCTTCAAGACAGAATTCTGTACTCTTGTAACGATAATGTTGTCCTTCGTGTACAACCCTGGCTTATATATCTTTCAGTCCGGCACCCATATTTCCTTCAGCTAAATAGCAGTCATTTTGTGTCTGCAATCTTGAGCGTTTGTCTACCTGACCAAGTCAATCAGTGCTCGACTGTTGTAAATGTAGAGCAACTCAAAGCATGGTTCTTATGATTTATGGTTTTTACGTTTGTGTGTGCACAGAGCAGAACTAGAATTATACTTCTTATCACATAAATGACATGCAAAGGACAACGTCAGCTCAGATTTCTTCCTTCTTTTTCTTTTTCCTGATTTTATACCACCATCCGCACATTGAAGCTCACTTGTTGAGACCTGAGATAGTTCTGATTGTACTTTCTGTGATGGTCCTGGCTGCTCTTCCATAGCAGGTACGACTGGTGCTAGTCCTTGTGAATGATCATTTTTTTTATGAGTGTATAGAGCAGAATTGCTATTGTATTTCTTATCGCACATATTGCATGCAAAAGAATATGACAACTCGGATTTTGTTCTTCTCCGTTTTCTTCCACTTTTTTCTTTTCCCCTGTCTTCGGTACTGTCAATGAGAGGTTGTGACAGACTACCAACTGGTTTTGGGCACACATTGTCAGCCTTGCTTGTATCATGCACAAACTCCCTTACATTTTCATACAAATATTGTATTCGTTCATCTGTTAAACCTTGGGGGTATAGAATTAATGGCATACAGTTGGTCTCATGGAGCTTCAGCACTTCAATCATTGTGACACCTTTTTTGAAAAGATTTACCCGTTATCAGTGGGGAATTCTTTAACTTTAACAATACTAGGGTGTTGCTTGTCAAAAATAAACGTATGGTAACTGGCAATTCCAGTGCATGGTAGGAACCACCGTTTAAAAAAGCTATTCCAATCATAGTAGTTCCAACCTGTGTATAGCTGTGGTATGCAGGTAACATTATGCGTGCAGTCTCTTACACACCTGGAAAGGTCAGCCATGTCGTCCACAGAGTGTTGACGACGATAGTGCTTCTTAAACAAGCCAAAAAACGAGTCTGGCCTGAACTTCGTATGTCCAGGTAGCATAAAGTTAAGTTCAATTCTGTCATGCAGGCCACAGATTATGCGCCATGCAAGATACCAAATCATTGCTTTGTTCTTATTTTGTCCAACACAGTTGTCAGCTTGTAGGGTGGCCTTTTTTTCACCTAAACCATGCAGTGAAAAGTAGGCATGCAGCAAGCTGACAACTGTGTTGGAGCCTTTCCCAATTTGTTCAGACTCATCAATTAGAAAGAACACTTGACGTCCAAGAGCTTCAGCACAAGCACCAAATACTTGTACCTTTCGAGGTGTCCGAAAGTAAAATTTACCACGCTGCTGCGAGCTATATGGTAATGAAACTTGCTGGCAATAATCAAATGAGTAGTTCATTTGTATAGCAAGGGTGCATGGATTGCGTGGTATGAGATCTAACAACTTTTTATGGACGTCTGCACTTATGGCCTTCCAGTCCCGTTCTGAATTCTCAATGTTTGTTGTGTAAACACCCCGAAGCTGGGCTGCCAGCAGGCGGTGCTCTGTGTAATATTCATTGATTCTTTCTCGTTGTGACAGTGACAAACTATGCCTGAGTAATGTCACCTGTTTATCACATACATCACATAGGTCACTCCGAGCTCCTTGGATTTTTATATCTTTACAATACTTGTGCCATATTCTTAAAAATGATCTATATTTCATACACTTTGGAGCAGGAAGAGGAGGTGGTGTGTTAATAAGAGAGTATTGCCTTCCACGAACACAGGATACATGAGCTTGAGGTGTTTTTGGCAATGCAGCCTTGAGAGCACTGCAATACGCATTATAGACAGCTAGCATTGTTGTGCCACTCTCAAGGTAAAAATCTCTAATCATGCCATTTTGCCTACCTGGATCAGGAAGTCCATTAATCCCAGCGTAGTTCTTAATGAACATTACAGCTTCCCGGATGTCAAGAGCAGTCATAGTCTTACTATTACCTCTTCCACAGTTGCCATGGACAGAAGGCAAAATATCAGAGTCAGATGCTAAGTGTTTCTGCAATGCATTTAATGCCCCTTTACCAATGCCTACAACAGCACAAAACGCTTTCTTACAAATTGTGCTTGTCCAATCAAGCTGATAGTGGTAGATGGTACGAGTACGCAATGTGTCATTGCTATTGAAGCAAGAATCATCCTTTATGACTGCTAGCATTCCTTGAACTGCAGCCTTTCTACTAACTGTGTCCATTTTTGAAAATGCATATGCCCTTTTTCTTGCCAAGTCACTAAACTTAGTAAGGCAATCTTCCTCACAACATCCTTGAGCTTTCTTCGCTATAAATTGCTTCATTCTGTGTGTTTCAACTGAGCTGGCTATTTTATTACCATGAGAACTGATGTTACAATGACCACCAACACCACTTGCACCACCACCACCACCACCACCACCACCACGAACACCACTTGCACCACCATGAACACCACTTGCACCACCACAAACACCACTTGCACCACCACCACCACCACCACGAACACCACTTGCACCACCACCACCACCACGAACACCACTTGCACCACCACAAACACCACTTGCACCACCACAAACACCACTTGCACCACCACGAACACCACTTGCACCACCATGAACACCACTTGCACCACCACAAACACCACTTGCACCACCACCACCACCACAAACACCACTTGCACCACCACCACCACCACGAACACCACTTGCACCACCATGAACACCACTTGCACCACCATGAACACCACTTGCACCACCATGAACACCACTTGCACCACCACCACTGCTACCATCATGATTATCATCACCATCATCACCATTATCCTCATCATCATCATCATCACCACCACCACCACCACCACAACTGCTACCATCATCGTCATCATCATAACCATCATGATCATCATTATCATCATCATTATCATCATCATCATCATTATCAATACTATCATCACCATTACCACCACTACCACTACCACCAACATAATCACAATCATCATCACTGTATCCACTACAACCATTGTCATGTAAAGCTTTATATTGTTTCCAAACGAAGTCATTGTACAAACCTGAAGGGTCATCAGCATTTACTTTCATAAAATCATCTTCAGAAGGACAATCTTCCATACCGCTCACCAGATAACCTTTTATAAACAAGGATAGTGCATGTATAGTACAAGGAACGCACTGAAATATTATTCGACTTGTGATTCCTATACCTGTCACAGTAGCACTATAGTTGTTGTCGGATGCTTGGTACGGCTTATCGCTCGGTGAGACTTACAACTAACTGTACTGAAAAGAAAACGGCAATTTCGACGGATGCGTCACGGCTCAAGCTCACGTGTGCGTATGAACGTTAAAATTTTTTACATTTAAATTCGAGATAAAGTGAAAACTCCGCAGAACTGAACTCAAAGCTCTTAAAATATTTTAACGCGAAATACCGATAGTGACGTCGCATATTATTTTCAACCCGCGAAGGAGACCACAGCGTCTTTGAAAGACGTACAGAGTCGAGGGTGCGGTGCAAATGAATCCCGTACATCGACCCGTAGAGCCGACCGCGTACCGCTGCATGGGCGGCCCCCCCCCCCCCCACTTCTTATAAACGTTAAAGTATTCAGTATTAATTAAAATAGGAACATGCGCACCCCCCACTCGCTGAATCGGCTGAAAGCGGACAGCATCCTCCCCCCTATGGTCGAATCGGTGCTATAGTGCAGTGACTGTGAAGGAGTGCTATGGTGCAGTGCTTGTGCGAGGAAGCAAGGGCCATGAGGGCCATTGCCTCCATTTTATTGTCATAAGGGGGCATTGCCCCCCCCTCACCTTTATTCTGTATGATGTATAAAAGTATAAATGGAGGGGGGAGTGGGGAGACGGGGGGGGGGGGGGGGGGGGGGGGGGAAGTGCTATACACCATCCTAAAATTTCTGAGTCAGGTCCTCAACCTATAGACACATTTATTTGTCCCCCCCACCTTTAAATACCTTACTACACACCTAATGGTGGCACTGTTCTTCTGAAGTGGTGCTATGGTGCTATGTTTGTGAAGTGGTGTTGTGGTGCTTAATGTGTAGTGCTATGGTGCTGTGTTTGTGAAGCATGTGAAGTAGTGCCATGGGTGAAGTAGTGCTATGGTGCTGATTGTGTAGTGCTATGGTGCTGATTGCGTAGTGCTATGGTGCTAATTGTGTAGTGCTATGGTGCTGATTGTGTAGTGCTATGGTGCTGATTGTGTAGTGCTATGGTGCCGACTGTGTAGTGCTATGGTGCTGATGGTGTAGTGCTATGGTGCTGATTGTGTAGTGCTATGGTGCCGATTGTGTAGTGCTATGGTGCTGATTGTGTAGTGCTATGGTGCTGATTGTGTAGTGCTATGGTGCTGATTGTGTAGTGCTATGGTGCCGATTGTGTAGTGCTATGGTGCCGATTGTGTAGTGCTATGGTGCTGATTGTGTAGTGCTATGGTGCTGATTGTGTAGTGCTATGGTGCTGATTGTGTAGTGCTATGGTGCTGATTGTGTTGTGCTATGGTGCCGATTGTGTTGTGCTATGGTGCTGATTGTGTAGTGCCATGGTGCTGATTGTGTAGTGCTATGGTGCCAATTATGTTGTGCTATGGTGCCGATTATGTTGTGCTATGGTGCCGATTGTGTAGTGCCATGGTGCTGATTGTGTAGTGCTATGGTGCCGATTGTGTAGTGCTATGGTGCTGACGGTGTAGTGCTATGGGCTGCATTTATGACATGCTATGGTGCAGTGTTTGTGAAGTAGTGCTATGGTCAATGGCATAAGAAGTATGGGGGCCATTGGGACCATAGCCCCCCCCCCCCCCCCCCCCCCCCCACAGTACCATGTATAAGAGTATAAATGGAGGGGGAATGGGGGTACCACACACCATCCTAAACATAGATCAGATCTCTCCCCCTACCCCCCTCAGCCTATAGACATGCTCATTTATTTGCACCCCCCACCTTCCTACACGCCTGATGGTGCTGTCCTTCTGAAGTAGTGCCTTGGTGCTATACTAGTGAAGTAGTGTTGTGGTGCTTATTGTGTAGTGCTATGGTGCTGCACTTATCAAGTAGTGATATTGTGCAGTGCTAAGCAATGCTATGGTGCTGTGTTTGTGAAGCATGTGAAGTGGTGCTATGGTGTTGTGCATGTGAAGTAGTGCCATGGTACCATAGCACTACACAATCGGCACCATAGCACATACATGCAGTGCTAAGCAATGCTATGGTGCTGTGTTTGTGAAGTATGTGAAGTAGTGCTATGGTGTTGTGCATGTGAAGTAGTGCCATCCCTATTATGGGGCTGAAGTAATGCCATGGGTGAAGTATGTGTGCTGATTGTGTAGTGCTATGGTGCCATGGTATGTGCTATGCTTGTGAAGTACAGTGTAGTGGTGCTACGGTGCTGATTGTGTAGTGCTAGGGTGTTGATTGTGTAGTGTTATGGTGCTGATTGTGGTGCAGTGCATGTGAAGTAGTGCCATCCCTGTTATGGTGCTGAAGTAGTGCCATGGGTGAAGTATGTGTGCTGATTGTGTAGTGCTATGGTGCCATGGTATGTGCTATGCTTGTGAAGTACAGTGTAGTGGTGCTATGGTGCTGATTGTGTAGTGCTATGGTGCCATTGTGTAGTCGTATGATGCAGTGCTTGTGAAGTAGTGCTATGGTGCTAAAAGTGTAATGCTATGGTGTTGAAGTAGTGCTATGGTGCTGTGCCTGTGAAGTAATGCTATGGTGCTGATTGTGTAGTGCTATGGTGCTGCATTTATGACATAGTGCTATGGTCAGTGGCAAAGGAAGTATGGGGGCCATTGGGACCTCCCTCCACAGTGTGAAAATAGTGCTATGGTGCAGTCCCTGTGATGTTGTGCTATGGTGCTGTGCCTGTGAAGTAGTGCTATGGTGCTTGTGAAGTGCTTTTTTAAATAACATACATGTTCAAGCTGGGAAATTTGTTGGTGTACACTTACCATTCAGCTGGTATGTGAACACTATTACCATTCAGTCTATGTAAACTTTCCAGTGGCCCAGTCCTGCCATAATCTGTAGTGATAGGTTAGCAATAATATTCACTGCTAACATATGCAAGGCTTCCAAAGCTGCTTCTGTGAAGGATTGATCTTGTACTGTGTGAGCTCTTTTTTTGCACCCCCCAACTTTATATACCTTCCTTCGCACCTGTTAGTGCCTTGCTGCTATGCTTATGAAGTAGTGCTATGGTGCTTTCTATGGTGCTGTTTTATCAAGAAGTGCTATTTTGCAGTGCTATTGTTGCAGTGCCTGTGAAGCAGTGCTATGGTGCAGTGCCTGTTAAGTTGTGCTATGGTGCAGTGCCTGTAAAGTAGTGCTATGGTGCTGTGCCTGTGAAAAAGCACTTCACAAGCACAGCACCATAGCACTACTTTACAAGCACTGCACTATAAGAAATAACAAGCTTGTTGGTTGTGAACACAGTCTATGTAAACTTTCCAGTGGCCCAGACCTGCCATAATCTGTAGTGATAGGTTAGCAATAATATTCACTGCCACCATATGCAGGGCTTCCATAGCTTCTACCCCTGTGAAGCCTGGACTTAAACCAAAAAATCTCAACACTGCTCTTGTACTATATGAGCTACTATACAAATATTCCGAGTATGTTGCACAGCTCCCTATATAGATGAAATAGGGGCCATGTATGAGGGGCACCACTTAGAATTTGCAAACACACACACGTACAGACACACACACATATGCAGGCACATATACACACACAATCACAGATGTACAACACACACAAGCAATCAAAGCAATCACTAATGTACATCAGGGTTGGCAGTCCAGGTAAGGATAGCTTTTGGAATTTAGAGGTGGTGGCAAGAGGTGAGGCAAGCTTATAGCTGGTGCCTCCGTATCTTAGGCTTCACGCAAACACACCCCAGGTCAGAGCACAAGGTGTCATTGGCAGTATGTATTGACCTGGGCACCCTCGCTTCCAATAGTGCTAGGGGGTTAAATGAAGAGGTGAGAAGTGATGGGCAAGTCTAGAGCCATTGCCTTTCCCATGTACCAGTTGGATAACAGCATAGGCAAGTTTTGGAGTGGTCAGGAGACATAGCTCCACACTGAGGTGGTCACTATAGCTGCATGATGGCCGAGGTGGTCATAGCTTGCCTAATAATCACCATCTATTGTTTCCATCAGAGTCACCTTTACCATATTTCCTATGCAGCCATTAAGTGGTGACCTGGCCTGCATGGCCTCAGTTCAAGGTGCACCTTGTGCCATGGAAGCTACATGTGTATTGCTTGGGCATTGCACCCCATTAAAAGGGGGCTGTAAACTATACATGAACATTAATTAAAGGTGTAGTACGCTTTCAAAAAGGAAGATTTCAAGGAGCATCAGATGTGTACATGAGTCACAAGCCCATTCCCAATTAACATGAGGATGGGTGGTGCAAACTATTGTCTTTTCAAATGAGGATTAAGGGTTAACCTTCCAGAGCAATTACCAATACTCCTGAAACAAAATGGGTAACAAGTTGTCTTTGATCTGTAGTAGCCCACCAATACACAGCACTATACTAGCACTTCTTAACAGGCGCTGCACAATAGCACTACATCACAAGCACAACACTATAGCTCTACTTCATAAATTCAGCACCATAGTATTACACTATTAGCACCATAGCAGTATACAAGCAGCACCATAGCACTACACAATCAGCACCATAGCACTACACAATCAGCACCATAGCACTACAAAATCAGCACCATAGTACTAACCAATCAGCACCATAGCACTACTTCAGCACTAAACAGGGATGGCACTACTTCACATGCACAACACTATAGCACTACTTCACATGCACAACACTATAGCACTACTTCACATGCACAACACTATTGCACTACTTCACATGCTTCACAAACACAGCACCATAGCGTTGCACAATAGCACTACTTGATAAACACAGCCCATAGCACTACACAATAAGCACCACAACACCACTTCACAAGCATAGCACCATGGTACTACTTCAGAAGCACAGTGCCACCATCAGGTGTGTAGGAAGGTATTTAAAGGTGGGGGTACAAATAAATAAATGTGTCTATAGGTTGAGGACCTTACTCAGAAATTTTAGGATGGCGTATAGCACTTCCCCCCCCCCCCCCCACTCCCCCCTCCATTTATACTTTTATACATCATACAGAATAAAGGTGAGGGAGGGAGGGGGGGGGCAATGCCCCTCTACAACAATAAAATGGAGGCAATGGCCCCCATGGCCCTTGCTTCCTCGCACCAGCACTGCACCATAGCACTACTTCACAGCCACTGTACCAAGCACTCCTTCACAGTCACTGCACCATAGCACTACTTCACAAGTATAGCACCATCAGGCGTGTAGGAAGGTGGAGGGTGCATATAAATGAGCATGTCTATAGGCCGAGGGGGAAGGGGGGAGAGATCTGATCTATATTAGAACTTTTAGGATGGCATGTAGCACCCCCCCTCCATTTATATAACCCATAGCACTACGTCACAAACACTGCACCATAGCCCTACTTCATAAATGCAGCACCATAGCATTACACTATTAGCATCACAGCATTACACAATCAGCACCATAGCACTACACAATCAGCACCATAGCACTACACAATCAGCACCATGGCACTACACAATCAGCACCATAGCACTACACAATTAGCACCATAGCACTACACAATAAGCACACAGCACTGCACAATCAGCACCATAGCACTACACAATCAGCACCCTAGTACTACACAATCAGCACCATAGCACTACACAATCAGCACACATACTTCACCCATGGCATTACTTCAGCACCATAATAGGGATGGCACTACTTCACAAGCACAACACCATAGCACTACTTCACATGCTTCACAAACACAGCACCATAGCATCGCTTAGCACTGCAAAATATCACTACTTGATAAGTGCAGCACCATAGCACTACACAATAAGCACCACAGCAAGCATAGCACCATAGCACTACACAATAAGCACCAGAAGCACGGTGCCACCATCAGGTGTGTAGTAAGGTATTTAAAGGTGGGGGGTACAAATAAATGTGTCTATAGGCTGAGGACCTGACATAAATTTTAGGATGGTGTATAGATCATACTGAATAAATGTGAGGGGGGGCAATGCCCCCCTATGACAATAAAATGAGGGTAATGGCCCCCATGGCCCTTGCTTCCTCGCACAAGCACTGCACCATAGCACTACGTCACAAGCACTGCACCATAGCACTACGTCACAAGCACTGCACCATAGCACTACGTCACAAGCACTGCACCATAGCACTACGTCACAAGCACTGCACCATAGCACTACGTCACAAGCACTGCACCATAGCACTACGTCACAAGCACTGCACCATAGCACTACGTCACAAGCACTGCACCATAGCACTACGTCACAAGTACTGCACCATAGCACTACATCACAAGCACTGCACCATAGCACTACGTCACAGAGGCACTCTGCTTTATAAATGCAGCACCATAGCACTACACAATCAGCACCATAGCACTACTTCACCCATGCATGGCACTACTTCAGCACCATAATGGGTACTGCACAATAGCATTACTTCTCAAGCACAACACCATAGCCCTACTTTACAAGCACAGTAACAGCACTTCTTATAACTGGCACTGCACCATAGCACTAGTTTGTGTTGCTAACGTTGTGCAAAGAAGGCAGCAAGACTTATAGTACATGTAGTATACAGTAAGGCTTAGCAATCGTACTTGTCCCCGGAAAGCCTTTTCCTAAATGAATCAATCACCACCCTCCTGATGTCTGCGATGTATTATAATGTGGCTATGAGTGCGTACGTACCGAGTTGGCACGAGAGTCCACGTGCATTGCACGATCGCCTCAATTACTTGTTAACTTTACTTCGCTAATCGCTAGTTGTCAAGTCAAAAGCCAGCCGTAACGAGATTGTTTCCACTTTAATTTCCAGCAAGCAAAAGTGCTACTGGGTCTTTGGGGCGGAGAATAGGCGGAGCCAGATATAAATTGCATATTCATGTGCTCGGAAGAACGGGAAGCGCGTTAGGATACATTGGTGGCGCGAATCGAGCGGGAAATATGCACTAACTTTGCACTGCCATATTACCGTAACGGATAATATACAAATCAACGATCTGAACAAATCAATAGCTACAGGACTTCACTATGTATGTTCCGAATTTGACGCGTTTTCAACACTCGCACCTCGAGAAGTGTGGATTTCTAACCCACGGGGTTAACGAATGCTGTACCCGCTGCATGGAAAATACGTAGATTACAAAAATCGATTTTCACAGAGAGAAATGGTGTGGGAACAAGTGTATGAAATTTGAAAGGAAAAGGTTGTACCGTTGCGAAGATGTGCGGTTATGTGTAACGTGCAATTTTTATAGTGATAAAATTATAACCCCACAAGCCCGATTTTGCTGGACACTGTCCCAAATAATGTTAAATAACATTTAATATTCAATTTATTTGTACGTATTCGTTCGTATAAATAGGCGTGATTGCTCCAGAGTGTCCATGAGAAAAGTTCTTCTACGTATTTTGCAGTCTATTATTTTCAATGAGTCAATTATTGCTTGGAAAAAACTGTTTATGTTTTCAAAGTGCATACTGTATTGCAGTCAATGACTGGATATGAAGCGGTCGATTATTTAAACTAACAGACTTCAGGAGCTATAGGATACTGGCCATTAGTTGCAACTTTCAGTTTGGAACAATGTAATTTCAAGAAGTACTACTTATTCTAAGAAAGCGTCCAAAAGGAGTTATTGTACAAAGGAATCGTGTTACTATTGCTATGGCACTAGCAGGAGCAGGGCTATTTGGTATAGCATGCCGTATGCTTGCATAATCTGGCATTGCTGACAAAAATGAGGAAACTTATGGTAAGTGTACCATAAGTAGTTATAATAATGATATTTATATTTGTATTTCATGTTTACAGAATATGCAATGAATATTATTATAGCATAATAATAATAATAATAATAATAGTAATGGAAAGTTTACATGAATAGAATATGTAATTACACACAACACTTAAATCACACTACAGTTAATTAACTTTTAAGATGGGAGCCACCTGGAAAGGATCGCTGTCACATTCGCTTGGTTGGGCCTACTGTACAGCTCAGACAGCACAGCTGATTTTGTTATGCTCGATGTTATGGCAAGATGGGTTAGTAGTAAGTAAATCTCCATCTATAAGGATAGTATGTTTAAAAGTAAATGTTATTTCTACATTAAGATATTCACAATACATGTGTTTTCATCAAAATCCTTATAACTAAACCATTACTAGTTAGTAAATCTAGATCTATATGGATAGTATGTTTAAAGTTTTAGATTTAATCTAGCATGTTCATGGTTTATGTTAAACCATAAGTGTTATTTCTACATTGACAATACATGTAGTATCATTAAAATCATCATAATGACTTTTAAAAATTAACTAGTTGGTAAATTAAGATCTATTAGGATAGTATGTTTAAAGGTTTTAAATTTAATCTAGCAAATTCTGATAAACCATGTTAAACCATTACTGTGTTATTTCTACATTGAGTTATACAAAATACGTGAAGTATCATGAAAATCATAATAACGACTTTAACTAAACCATTACTAGCAAGTAAATCTAGATCTATATGGATAGTATGTTTAAAGGTTTTAGATTTTTTATGTTAAACCATTACTGTTATTTCTGAGATATTCAAAATACGTGAAGAATCATTAAAGACTTAAACCATATATTACTAGTTAGTAAATCTAGATCTATATGAATAGTATGTTTAAAAGTTATAGATTTGATCTAGCATGTTCATGGTTTATGATAAACCATTTTAAAGCGTAAGTGTTATTCTACATTGAGATGTTCACAATACATGTAGTATCATTAAAATCATTATAACGACTCTTAATCTAGTTAGTACATCTAGATGTATTAAGATAATACATGTATTTAGATTTAAACTAGCATGTTCATGGATTATGATAAACCATGTTGTTTCTACATTGCGATATTCACAATACATCATAATAACAACTGTACATATCATTTTTATATAATTATTAAATGTTCTCCGAGAAACCTCCAGCAGCCGGCATCAGGGATCTCAACATTATGGCTCTGGCATTAGACCTATTTGAATAACACAAGTACATCACAGGTGCACAGTTCTGGAGGAAGAGTTGGGAACATTGATCTATAGATTTTCCAGACCCAGCGGTGAGGCTATGCAAGGTGTTGCCTGTTTAGTAGTTATATGCAGTTGCACCTCAACACATTAAATGGTGCTAGATCTTGCGCTTGTGTGGCTGTGTGGGGATGATTTGTGCAACTTATTGTTTAACATATGTGTCATTTTATACCGAAAAAGGTACACAGCCAGAGTACATGTATAAATGTGGCATGCATAAATCTGGCAGAACAGACCACACCACCACAGAAGTTGATCTAACTGATCACTGATACTGTATTTGTCTATTTGGCCTGACAGCAAACTGAAACAATCCACACTCAATCCACTTGTTGGACCACCATCATACAACTGCAGGGACAGGTTCAAGAAATGAAGACTGGACATCTCAACTGATATATGCATATGTGGAAATCACAACTGTAAATCTGGCTGGACTGACCCCACTGATGTCTAGACAGCTCCATGGCTGCAGTGGACACAGTACCTATATCTGCCCAGACAGGTAAAAAGAACTCAAGACATGCACTGTACTTTCAAAACGCGCACATACTGCACAGCAAAAGGAATCACAGCCTCAGACACTCCATCATCTTTATCGCTCGAGTACCTGCAAATACATGTCCCAATAATTCACTTTCATTGTGGTATTAACATCCTGCAAATTGATACAACACAAACCAAGCTACTTTTTAAGTTCATGGTGTATTAGTTCGATTCTAGTAGACACATCAATTTTTTTTTTTTTTGGGGGGGGGGGGGGGGGGGGGGGGGGAACTAATTTTTCTGCATAAATGGTACATGTACATGTATGTAATGGTCATAGATGGTCTAAGTTATCTACAACATGTAGGCTTGCTGTAAGTATAGCAGTTTGTGGCATCAGTGGTTGAAACAGAAGGGAATACTTCAATTATATAAGTAAACCAAAAAGAAAAAATTACTTACATCATATTAGTAAACAAGTAAACAAAGAAAATTATTACATATTCACTACAGCACAAGCTGGTGTACTTTAAAGAGATGTAGTTTACACACAATAACTCAGGAACAACACATACAGGTACCCACACATCACCACCACCTGCACAAATCTCCCCCATCACCTATAGTTTTTAATCCTTTTATTATCATAGATGTAGTGCAACGTTTGGTGATAAGGGTCGAGCCATATGCGTAGGGATATCCTTGGATATCCCCAGTTCCCAGTGCCGGATGTAGAGAACATAGGTAAGACACAGACTCCTCTTCGGGACCGACATAGGTAACCCACAAAAAGACTACTTGGTCATCACCTTACCTGTGCATGTAAGGAACCTTGGATTCAATAGCTTTTCTTGTTGGTGCGAAATTTTGTACATCATTGGATTTCAAAAACCTCAGGGATAAAAAAAGAGGTATTGTTACCAACAGCTAAGACCGGCGAGGTACATATACAAGACTACAAGAAATTCTAGCATAACATTCAAGATATTACTCCTCACATGCATGGCTGTACTGAATACTTTTTAGGAGCCCATGTACATGTAGTTCTACTAGGGGGAGGGGCCTATATACAAATACTTGTAGACCTTAAGCTTTTAATCAGTTAACACATGTACAAAGCACAAAATTATTTGAATACTTTTTAGAATCATTATAACCCAAGGTACAAATTGGCTTTGTCCCTTAGTACAATTGCTAGTATGATTATAGCAAGGTGTACTTATACTCCATCTTTTTTTTTTCTTGCTCTCCCTTGCCAGGGGTTGAGCCCTGGTCTCCTTATCCACTACACCAATCTAACCTCCCTCCCCCTTACCCCAAAGGGGAGGGGTCATGAATTATCTTCCATTTTATGATTGATTCATTTACCAATGTCTCCATAACAATACATGTACAACAGCATGAATGCAATGCTACAGGTATTTCCCCACAAGGAATAGAACAATTTAATTCAAATACAGTAGAAAACCTCGTCATCAGTTACAATATAATGTTGATTATTACTACAAACTGTATCGATTTATACATTTAACATTGTATTGCAAGGCATTACAATGACAGGGTTTCGTTATAATCACACAAATGAAACGATATATGAAAATGCTCACTGAGAAAGCTAGTGGTATTTATTTGAAGGTTGTGGTGGTGTAAAAAGGAAGGGAGATACACATGTACCTATATTTAGCAACATAAATGCTATCCTGTTCTGCAATATTTGGGAATTTAATTATTGTCCTTCCTTTTTACACCACCACTGTTTCATCATCAAATCCTATACACCACTAAACCTTCTCAGAGAGAATGATCAACATTTTAATTTAACATTGTATTGCAAGGCATTACAATGACAAGGTTTCGTTATAATCACACAAATGAAACGATATATGAAAATGCTCACTGAGAAAGCTAGTGGTATTTATTTGAAGGTTGTGGTGGTGTAAAAAGGAAGGGAGATACACATGTACCTATATTTAGCAACATAAATGCTATCCTGTTCTGCAATATTTGGGAATTTAATTATTGTCCTTCCTTTTTACACCACCACTGTTTCATCATCAAATCCTATACACCACTAAACCTTCTCAGTGAGAATGATCAACATTTTAATATCTTGTGCAGCTTAGAACCTTCTAAAAATAAACAAACTATAATTGAAACTGATTTAACATGCAGTGTATATAACAGCATACGTATTCCAGCTTGTCACCAGAGCACACCCCATACCACTCATCCGCTTCGCAAGCTTTGTCTCAAAATCAACTTCCATCTCATATAGAAAAGAGATGACAACATATTCAAATTTGTTTATTACATGCATCAAAATTCATCAGATTAACTAAGTATACACGTGAGTTCTTCCTAATAGATTCAGGTGGGTAATATCAAATAGGTCAGTCTGGTTCCTAAGGCAATGGTTCTACTACATGCATGTATATGATAAGGGCATGACAAAAATCACACACATGTACATGCAACTATACCGCTGAAACAGAAGATGTAGATACTCCAATAGACACAAGAATTGATTCCACCAGAGTGTTCTTTGCTAGTAGGTCTATGCCTACAATCAAGAGACATTATTTCTTTGCACCGAATGAAATTAAAAAAAGCAGCACAGCATAGGAAAATATCTTTGCTCACTATATCGGTCAAACAAGCTGCAGCATCCTCACGCAACGACATCACTGATATGTACTTCAGAAAAAGCCTAAGGGGTGTGGTGAGGTATGGGCCATTGAACAAGTGATAACTAAGGCACTTATCCCATAAAATTGCAAATTGTTTCTGAAACCTTGTAATTACATTTACTTAGCTGGACTAATTAATAGTCTGTTTGGTACAGTGGTTAGTCCCATTAACTAAACACACATGGTGACTCAGTTTTTTTAAGCATGCATAACACTAATAAAAGCAAAAGGGAAAGGATCTTACCAAATATATATATATATATAATTATAGTTATAATTATAATTTATAATTATATATACAATTAATTATATAATCATATATATATATTTTAATTCATAGAAGTCATTTCAAAGCTTGATGCAACTTCAATTCTCTTATAATTGACAAACCATATACACACCTGAGGTGTGTATGAGGTATGTATGAATGTCCGATTCCTATGCTTTAACAACCAAAGCAATGCTCAATATCCACACCACTAACCGCCAAGGTAATGTATCATTGTTTGGTCATTGGACATATAGATAGCACTGTGATTGGAGGCATCAAATGAGGACACAGACAAATACACAGCTAATGTCTACCAGATATGTAATGGAATCGGAGGCATTACGAATGGTAAATACAACACAGCACTGGAGGAGTTTAGAATACTCATTCATACAGGAGCGTGATGGTACTGTCCACACAGGCGTATTGGAAACAAGGCTCTGCCGATTGGAAGCATTATATGGACTTATTTTACTACGTGTTATTTCTGTCAAATTTTAGGCCGTGTAATTGTTGGCCATATGACTGCACGCACACCCATATGTGTACACATGTCCTATTAGTGTATACCAACCTCAGGTGGTAGGGCACACGACACAATCAAAAATCCTGCAGCCTTGTACAGAAACATCTGCAAAAGGGGTTGAGTCAGTTGTGTACAAAGAGAAGAAAATTCCTTTCCTGTGAAGTTAGCACCTTTTTCATCCCATTTCTTTCATGGTGAGTAGTTGACTGAGTCTTCCAAAGACTTGCTCTGCCAAGCCATCCGTTTGGTGTCTACAATTAACGGGAGAATAAGATGTGCAGCCATTCCATTCTGTGTGGGCAAGTCGTGCAATAATCATGAAAGAACTAGCGTGTCTTAGAACTATACTATACCAAATCTCCATTATGTAAACACAGTAGCAATGACAACAACATATACATGTACATACTTCAATGTCTTGACAAATCATATGATCAAAAGATACAATCAATACTGCATTGCTAAAAGTTGTATTTGCGGTAAATTGCAAAGCAATTAAAGTACCAAAAAGTAATGTGGAAGATCAGAGCAACATTTTAAAAGAAGGGGGTAGTAGGACAGGTCTTTGGCACTCAGCATATACAAAATTACATTAGATTAGGAAATTGCTACATGTAGCTCCACAAGCTTATGAATGATAGGTATTTGTCAGACACATGTTGCGGGAATCTTAAATACGTACAGTGCGTTTTGGTATAAAACGGCAAAATCAATTAGAGTAAAAACACAGTCATAGAAAGCATAAAGGAGCCCACACATCATGCTTCAAAAAACATTCAAAAAAAGTTGCACTTGTTGTACTTTTTTCTATGACAATTAAATAATGCATTTTTAAGACCTCTATCTGCATCGTGTAACCAAGGGTGTGATTTAAAAAAACAGTGACAATTGGTAAATTTAGCATGATAGACACATCAAACAACAGTAGAGAAATGGGTCCGTGTATGTTTCCGCCTTTTGAGAATTTCCTACGTTATATTTTTTTCATGAATTGAAAAATTGCTTTTCCCTTCAATTTTTCATTGTTTTGTCACATTCAAATCAGGGATTTACTCGATTTTTACTATGTTTCTCTAGTAACATCTCAATTTTTGAATCAATGCATATGTATATTCCGTCATATTAATATTTCAATGTTAAACCTTGAAAAGTTGCTTTTCTCTCCAAAGTTTCATTAGTTTCAATTCACGGACTTACTTGATTTCGACTGTGTTTTTCTAGTAATATCTCCATTCTCGAATCAATGTTTCCGCCATATTTTTATTTTTGAATAAATGCAAATGTACATTTCCGCCATTAAAAAATTACATTGTTTCGATTTTTTCAAACCTTGAAAAATTGCCAAAGTTTCGTTGTTTCATTAGCCTCGATTCACGGACTTAATCAGATCAACCTATGTTGTTCTCGCAAAATATACTAGTAATAATTGCATGCCCTTGTGCGTTTCCGCCATTTCCCTTGTGCTTGAATCACAGAGTGCCACACTTTTCTCCTCTTGGGGATGTGGGGTCCATTTTTTCGTCCATCCATGGCAAGACAGCCCTCTTTAAGGTCATGGGAAATATGTTATGAAACACGTTTCACTCATGAAAGCCTCGTATATACTGCTCCGCAATGCATTTGCAATTCCCAAATTAATGTATATACTTATTACGGACATCACCTTCTTTCCTGTCACCTAGTCTCCAATGAACCTTCTTAATGACCGTGCATGGTTCAGTCTAAAGTTGGAGGCCTTGGAATAAGGCACCTTACTTCGTCATCAGTCAAGACTCATCATATTTTAGCCTCATTTGTGGGTTGTAGAGAACTCACCTTTAACATACTACCACCTCATTTTAAGAGTCACCACTCTCTCTTTGGGATTCTGCCATCGCTGAATGGTCTGCATCTTGGTCATAATGTACCTTCTCCTTTTGGCCATATGTCACAATGACATCGACAGAAATCATGCACGCATGGAATCTACCAACAATTTTCGCCCATGATACAATTTTTGCATGACAGTGTCCTATTCATTGTTTCTGCATCTATCAGTTTTTACTGTGTAGTTGTAGCTACTGCATGTACACATGCGCGCATATGCATGCCTATATATAGTCTGCATGGGTACTGTTGCACTATCACTATGATAGTGGAACCGATCAGTCGGGTACCCAGACTAATGCATGCCATCATCATGTCAGCTACAATTATATGACTCACTGTATACACATCTCATCAGTGATGTGTTTTCCATTGAAACACAACCATGCACACTATGCGAATAGAAATAGGGAATGCTTGTAGGAGTATCGAGTGCCACACAAGGCACCTTTTAAAAGGCCTGAGTTATAATGGTGCAGTGTCTGTTGATCCACATAACACCTATAGCTCGCAATCTCGCAAATGCTGGTCAAAACTCAGCATTGTATAATGACAAAACAACTACTGCATATCCACCCCTTAAGAGGAGGGACCGGGATTTGCATGCACTAGAGTTAAGTTCAAGCGGCGTACAGGTTGCAGACTTGCAGACCATCTTGGATTTGGGGGTGTTGGTCCTTGTGACAAGGTGCAATGCAAGTCTTGAGAAAGCTAGAACAACTTCCTTGTCCCAAGCTCCATATAATTCCACCACCATCACATATGCATGTATAATAATAATAATAATAATTGTTATTATATATATAAAAAAGATATAGTTATTACATACATGTATACATATAATATATACAATTTAAACACACAACACAATGTCAAACACATACTCTAGATAGAATGGCCCTGGAGTTGGCTCTTATCAGGGTCAAGTTTAATCTGCCATAGATCAGATTTGTAGTGACGGACTTAGGCTGCCCCAGTCGGGTGGCTAGTCTTCCGGCAAGTCTGGAGAGACTACGTTGAGCTTCAGGTCCCCAACTTCCATAGGACTCTATGTATTATTATTATATAATCATTATTATTTGCATCTAGATATACACAACACAATGTCAAACACATACTCTAGATAGAATGGCCCTGGAGTTGGCTCTTATCAGGGTCAAGTTTAATCTGCCATAAATCAGATTTGTAGTGACGGACTTAGGCTGCCCCAGTCGGGTGGCTAGTCTTCCGGCAAGTCTGGAGAGACTACGTTGTGCTTCAGGTCCCCAACTTCCATAGGACTCTACCACCAAAGGGATGCAAACCCAACCTAACTCTCCACATTTTGCATCATTACTGTGGTGCTTCCTCTGTTCTGCCTGCATTGCTGCTGAACTTGGTGTCACACACGCTACTTGGAGGGTATCTGAATTAAGTGGGGATGTGACACAAAGATCAATTGCAGCAGGCTTGCCCAACTCCCAGTTAGGGATGAGGACATTGGCAGGACGCGTTTGTCGAGCTTCATGACCCAGACTGCTTCCAGCTTCAAGCTGCGCACCCAAGCCTGCACGTTGACAGAACTCGAAAAGGGTGTCTCGGATTCTGTTGTGGCAGGAAACCACATCGGAGCCATTTTTACATGACAGAGCATGGTGACCAAAGTGATCCAAAGAATGGGACATGCATTGGGGACAAAGCTGACCTTGACTCACAGGAAGGCCTAACCACCACTTAATGGCAACTTGAAACTCAGAGGGATCAAGATGAAGGTTGAGCCTTGGGGAAGGTGTGACAGATAGCCAAGCTGAGGAGTGAGGCGAGGAAATTGAAAGTAAACGAGCCCTATCCGGCAGTGAAGCATTAGCAAATAGCTTGGTAAATTGCTGGTCCTCCAATTTAGCAGATAACAGTTTTTGAGTTAGTTTAGCAGTAGTGATGGAGGTAATGGTGAGCTCATCCATAGTAGATACCGATGCATTGAACAAGTCAATAGCATGCAAAAGATGTTTGCTTTGTGGAGAGCTACAGTCGGATGCGATTGCAGAAGCTATGTAAGCAGCAGGTGAATGAAGGGAAAGGCGACGAAGCCCTAGGCCTCCACGACTTAAACTAAGTTGGGCTTGCTGCCAAGCTGCATCAGATGTGTCAACCATGGTGCACTCAGCAAAACAGTGGTGTACATCATTATCAAAGAGTGCAAGACCATCAACGATCAATGAGGGTGGAGTTGATCTAGCCAGGTGCACCAGACGACAAAAACTACCACATAGCCTCAAAAGAAGCAGTGCCACCTGGGGATCAACAGAGCCAACTTTCTCGAATTGCTTCAGTAGGTGCAGGGCCTCTGTACGCTTCTGGGCAACAAACTTGCCACAGAAAAGAATGTCACCAATTGGGGCTCCAAGTATTTCAAAGTGAGGTGATGTAGACCTCTTCATGTCAGATGGAAAAAGGCTTAGGTCACACGGGCTGTACAGTTCACATTTGGCAATGTTGATATGAAGGCCTAGTGGGGGACCCAGTTCCTGTATGATGGAAAGAGCATGTGCAACTGCCTGCTTGGGTCCAGCAATAACGCCATCATCAATGTACCACTTGTGAAACAAAAGGGAAGAACAAGCCTTATCTTCAGCAATGGCAGAGACTAATTTTTGTAAGACCAAGCAGAAGAGTAGAGACCCCATGGGATCTCCTTGTTGTACTCCAGATTCAGAGCTGATAGTGCCCAGGGAGTGTAGTAGTGAAGGATGTTGACCATAGCACCAAAGCGTCCAAGGAAACAGCTCTGGAAACTGGTGGAGGCATTCATCCAGGACAGCTTGTCGGGAAACCAGGTTAAAGGCATTGCGCAAGTCTATTTTGAGAACTGTGAAGTCAGTACTAAACCAATGCTCATCAACACAACAGCGTAGACCATGGATTATCTTTTCAGAACCAGAAGGGCAGGCCACACCCATTTGGTGAGGAAAGAAGAAATCTTGGGCTTTCTGCTTACTGACATAGGGACATCCTACAACTATAACAGTCCTACATATGTATTGTTATAATTATATAATATATGTGTTTCAGTGCATCATGCACATTAAGCGTTGATGGTTTTTAATCTTTCTCCATCATTTATACATGCATATGTATGTACTTGCTCTCTCAACTGCAATTGAAGATGGCCATATTCACAGATATTTTGAGGGGCCTTGCTGCAGCGCAGTTTGATCTATCGCGATTAGTTGACAAGTGACTGAGAATGCTTGGTTGTCTAGCATGTAGGGACATCCTACAACTATAACAGTCCTACATATGCAAATCAGCTTCTTCATTTGCAAATTAAGGACAGAAAGTTGTAGGATCCTATCAAACCTCACTTTAACACACTGTACCTTGTTTCCTTGCTTTTTGCACCACCAATCCTACATCTCACCAATCTCTTTCTCGATAGAGAAGTTTTGGATTTACTTGTTATATAAGTATTGTGAACATCTCAGTCTAGAAATAACACTTATCGTTTAACATGGTTGATCATAAACCATTAAATGGTAAATTAAATCTAATACACTCAGACATACTATCCATATGGAACTAGATTTACTAACTAGCAACGGTTTAATTATTAAAAGTCGATATTATGATTTTAATGATGTTACATGTATTGTGAATATCTCAGTCTGGAAACAACATATGGTTTAGCATGGTTTATCATAAACCATTCAATCGTAACTTAAACCTAATACACTCAGACATACTATCTGTATGGATCTAAATTCACTAACTAGTAATGGTATTATTATTTTTAAAAAGTCGTTATTATGATTTTAATGATATTACATGTATTGTGAATATCTCAGTCTGGAAATAACACATGGTTTAACATGGTTTATCACAAACCATTCAATGATAAATTAAATCTAATACACTCAGACATACTATCCATTTGGAACTAGATTTACAAACTAGTAATGGTTTAATTAATAAAAGTGGTTCTTATGATTTTAATGATATTACATGTATTGTGAATAACTCAGTCTGGAAATAACACTTATGATTTAACATGGTTTATCCATTCAATCGTAACTTAAATCTAATACACTTAGACATAATGGTAAATTAAATCTATTACATTCAGACATACTATCTATAAGGATCTAGATTTACTAACTAGTAATGGTTTAATCATTAAAAGTCATTATCATGATTTTAATGATGTAACATCATCTGTGAATATCTCAGTCTGGATATTACACTTATGCTTTAACATGGTTTATCATAAACCATTTAATGGTAAATTAAATCTAATAAATTCAGGCATACTATCCATATGGATCTAGATTTACAAGTTATATCTTAATGATTAAATGTCGTTATTATCATTTTAATGATACTACAAGTGAAGTAGATATTAGTTCAGTGTACATGTAGCTTAGTATTTAGTTTCTTGCATTGTGTTCCTCATATTATGTATTGTACATGTAAATAGAAAATATGAATGATACAAAACAAATATATATATATATATATTAAGTTTCATACAATCATAATGATAGTAATAATTTACATGTATTGTGAATATCTCAGTGCAGAAATAACACTTATGGTTTTACGTGGTTTATCATAAACCATTCAATGGTAAATTAAATCTAATACACTTAGACATGCTATCCACATGAATCTAGATTTACTAACCATTATTATTTTTATTATTTATTATTTCTTATTTATTAAAAGTAGTAATTATGATTTTCATGATACTACATGCATTGTGAGTAGCTCAGTGTAGAAAAAACACATGGTTTAACATGGTTTATAATAAACCATTCATTTTTATACATCGAGTGAAGCTTTATGATCATAGCTATACATAGAGTGAAGCTACATGCTCAATGCTACACAAGGAGTGAAGCTATATGCTCATTGCTATACAAGGGGTGAAGCTGTATGTTTATTGCTGTACATTGAGTGAAGCATTATGCTCATTTCTATACATGGTGGGAAGCATTATGCTTATTGCGATACAAGGAGTGAAGCTATGTGCTCATTGCTATACATTGAGTGAAGCTTTCTGCTCATTGCAATGCATGAAGTGAAGCGTTATGCTCATTGCTATACATGGAATGAAGCTTTAGGCTCAATGCTATACAAGGAGTGAATCTATATGCTCATTGCTTTACATGTAGTGAAGCTTTAAGCTCATTACTATACATGGAGTGAAGCTTTATGCCCATTGCTATAGTTGGAGGGAAGCTTTTTCTCATTGTTGCTCATGGAGTGAGGTTTTATGCTGATTCATTTACATGGAGTGAAAACTTATGCTCATTGCTATACGTAATGCTCATTGCTACACATGGAGGGAAGCTTTATTCTCATTGCTATACATAGAGTGAAGCTTTATGCCCATTGCTCTACACGGAGTTGATACACATGGAGTGAAGCTATATGCTTAATGCTATACATGGAGTGAAGCTTTATGCTCAATGCTATACAAGAAGTGAAGCTATATGCTCATTGCTATACATGGAGAGAAGCAATATGCTCGTTACTATACATGGAGCGAAGCTTTATGCCGATTGCTATACTTGGAGGGAAACATTTTCTCATTTTTACACATGGAATGAGGCTTTACGCTCATTGCTATAAATGAAATGAAGCGTTATGCTCATTGCTAGACACGGAGTGAAGCTTTATGCCTATTGCAATTCATGGAGTGATGCTTTATGCTCATACCTATACATGGAGTGAAGCTTTGTGCTCAATGCTATACAAGGGGGATAGTTTATGCACATTGCTATACATGGAGTGAAGCTTTACGCTCTATCCTATACTTGAAGTGAAGCTTTGTGCTCATTGCTTTAAATGGAGTGAAGTAAGATGCTCATTGCTATAAATGGAGTAAAGCTTTTTGCTCATTCCTATACATTAGTGCTCAATGCTATACAAGGATTGAAGCTATATGATCATTCCTATACTTGTAGTGAAGCTTTAAGCTCATTACTATACATGGGCGTGAAGCTTTATGCCCATTGCTGTAGTTGGAGTGAAGCTTTTTGTCATTGTTACACATGGAGAGAGGCTTTATGCTCAATTCATTTACATGGAGTGAAAATTTATGCTCAATTCATTTACATGGAGTGAAAATTTATGCTCATAGCTATACCTGGTGTGAAGTTTATGCTCATTGCTATTCATGGAGTGAAGTTTTGTGCTCATTGCTATTCATGGAGTGAGGTTTGTGCTCATTGCTATTCATGGAGTAAAGCTTTATGCCCATTGTTATACATGGAGTTGATACACATGGAATGACGCTATATGCTCATTGCTTTACATGGAGTGAAGCTTCATGTTATATGTTACACATGGAGTGGTGCTTAATGCTCATACTTATACATGGAGTGAAGCTTTATGCTCAATGCTATACAAGGGTGAAAGTTTTATGCTCATTGCTATACATGGATTGAAGCTTTAACCTCAATGTTGTTCATGAATTGAAGCTTTATGCTCATTGCTATACATGGAGTGAAGCTTTATACCCATTGCTATACATGGAGTTGATACACATGAAGTGAAACTATATGCTTAATGCTATGCATGGAGTGTAGCTTTATGCTCAATGCTATACAAGGAGTGATGCTGTATGATCATTGCTATACATGGAGTGAAGCTTTATGCCAATTGCTTAGTGCTAGGAAGCATTTTCTCATTGTTACACATGGAGTGAGGCTTTATGCACATTCATTTACATGGAGTGAAAATTTATGTTTATTCCTATACAAGTTGTGAGGCGTAATCCTCGGAGTGAAGCTTTATGATAATTGCTATACATGGAGTGAAGCTTTATGCTCAATGCTATACTTGGAGTGAAGCTTTATGCCCATTGCTATACATGGAGATGATACACATGGAGTGTAGCTATATGCTTGTTGCTTTACATGGAGTGAAGCTTCATGCTCAATGCTATACACGGAGTGATGCTTTATGCTCATTGCTATACATGAAGTGAAGCTTTATGCCCATTGCTATACACGGAGTTGATACACATGGAGTGAAGCTATATGCTCGTTTCTTTACATGGACTTACGCTTCATGCTCAATGCTATACATGGAGTGATGCTTTATGCTCATTGCTATACATGAAATGAAGCGTTATGCCCATTGCTATTCATGGAGTGAAGCTTTATGCTCATTGCAAAACAAGGAGTGAAGCTTTGTGCTCATTGCTACGCATGAAGTGATGCTTTACGCTCAATTCTATACATGGAGTGAAGCTTTGTGTTCATTGCTTAAAATGGAATTAAGCTATATGCTCATTACTGTACATGGAGTGAGGCTTTATGATCATTGCTACACAAGGAGTGAGGCTGTTTGCTCGTTGCTCTAAACGGAGTGAAGTAATACACTCATTGCTATACATGGAGTGAAGCTATATACTCAATGTTATACAAGGAGTGAAGCTATATGCTCATTGCTATACATGGACGCTCTATGCTCATACCTATACATGGAGTGAAGCATTATGCTCAATGCTGTAAAAAGGGGGAAAGTTCATGCTCATTGCTATACATGGATTCAGGCTTAATGCTCATTGTTGTACATGAATTGAAGCTTTATGCTCATTGCTATTCATGGTGTAAAGCTTTATGCTGATTATTATACATGGAGTGAAGCTTTGTGCTCATTGCTACGCATGGAGTGAAGCTATACGCTCTATCCTGTACATGGAGTGAAGCTTTATGCTCATTGCTATAAACGGAGTGAAGTAATATGCTCATTGCTATACATGGAGTGAAGCTTTATGCTCAATCCTATACATGAAGTGAAGCTTTGTGCTCATTGCTATACATGGAATGAAGCTTTATGCTCATTACTATACATGGAGTGAAGCTTTGTGCTCAATCCTATACAAGGAGTGAAGCTATATGCTCATTGCTATACGTGGAGTTACGCTTTATGCTCAATGCTATACAAGGAGTGAAGCTATATGCTCATTGCTATACGTGGAGTTACACTTTATGCTCAATGCTATACAAGGAGTGAAGCTATATCCTCATTGCTATACATCGAGTGAAGCTTTATGCTCATTGCTATAAATGAAATGAAGCATTCTGCTCATTGCTATACATGGAGTGACGCTTTATGCTCAATGCTATACAAGGAGTGAAGCTATATGCTCATTGGTATACATTGAGTGATGCTTTATGCTCATTACTTTACATGGAGTGAAGCTTTATGTTTAATGCGATACAAGAAATGAAGTATTATGCTCTTTACTATACATGGAGTGAAGTTTTATGCTCATTCCTATATATGGAGTGAAGCTTTGCGTTCATTGTTATACATGGAGTGAAGCTTTAAGCTCATTGCTATACATGGAGTGAAGCTATATGCTCAAAGCTACACTTGGAGTGAAGCTATATGCTCCTTGCTATACAAGGAGTAAAGCTATATGTTCATTGCTGTACATTGAGTGAAGCATTATGCTCATTTCTATACATGGAGTGAAGCTTTATGCTCATTGCTATACAAGGAGTGATGCTATGTGCTCATTGCTATACACGGAGTGATGCTTTATGCTCATTGCTATACATGAAGTGACGCGTTATGCTCAATGCTTTACATGGAGTGATGCTTTAGGCTCAATGCTATACAAGGAGTGAAGCTTTGTCCTCATTTCTATCAATGGGGTTAAGCTTTATGCTAATTACTATACATGGAGTGAGGCTTTATTATCATTGCTACACATGGAGTGAGGCTGTTTGCTCATTGCTTTAAATGGAGCGAAGTTATACACTCATTGCTACACATCGAGTGAAGCTTTATGCTCTTTGCTATAAATGAAATGAAGCGTTATGCTCATTGCTATACATGGATTGAGGCTTTATGCTGAATGCTATACAAGGAGTGAAGCTTTGTGCTCATTGCTACGCATGGAGTGAAGCTTTACACTCTATCCTGTACATGGAGTGAAGCTTTGTGCTCATTGCTATAAATGGAGTGAAGCTTTATGCTCATTGCTATACACGGAGTGAAGCTTTATGCTCAATGCTACACAAGGAGTGAAGCTATATGGTCATTGCTATACGTGGAGTTAAGCTTTATGCTCAATGCTATACAAGAAGTGAAGCTATATCTATACATCGAGTGAAGCTTTGCGCTCATTGTTAGAAATGGAGTGAAGCTTTAAGCTCATTGCTATACATGGAGTGAAGCTTTATGCTCAATGCTATACAAGGAGTGATGCTTTATGCTCATTGCTATACATGAAGTGACGCGTTATGCTCATTGCTATACATGGAGTGAAGCTTTAAGCTCATTACTATACATGGAGTGAAGCTTTGCGCTCATTGTTATACATGGAGTGAAGCTTTATGCTCATTGCTATACATAAAGTGAAGCTATATGCTCAATGCTACACAGGTAGTGAAGCTTTATGCTCATTGCTATACAAGGAGTGAAGCTATGTGCTCATTGCTATACATGGAGTGAAGCTTTTTGCTCATTGCTATGCATGAAGTGAAGCGTTATGCTCATTGCAATGCATGAAGTGAAGCTTTAGGCTCAATGCTATACAAGGAGTGAAGCTATATGCTCATTGCTATACATGTAGTGAAGCTTTAAGCTCATTACTATACATGGAGTGAAGCTTTATGCCCGCTGCTATAGTTGGATTGATGCTTTTTCTCATTGTTACACATGGAGTGAGGTTTTATGCTCATTCATTTACATGGAGTGAAAACTTGTGCTCATTGCTACACGTAATGCTCATTGCTACACATGGAGTGAAGCTTTATGCTCATTGCTATACATGGAGTGAAGCTTTATGCCCATTGCTGTACATGGAGTGGATACACATGGAGTGAAGCTATATGCTCGTTGCTTTAGATGGAGTGAAGCTTCATGCTCTATGCTCTACATGGAGTGATGCTTTATTCTCATACCTATACATCGAGTGAAGCTTTATGCTCAATGCTATACTAGGGGGAAGGCTTTATGCTCATTGCTATACATGGATTAAAGCTTTATGCTCATTGTTATACATGCATTGAAGCATTATGCTCATTGCTATACATGGTGTAAAGCTTTATGCTCTAATATTATACATGGAGTGAAGCTTTATGCTCATTGCTACGCATGGAGTGAAGCTTTACGCTCAATTCTATACATGGAGTGAAGGTTTATGCTCGTTACTACGCATGGAGTGAGGCTTTATGATCATTGCTTCACAAGAAGTGAGGCTATTTGCTCGTTGCTTTAAAAGGAGTGAAGTAGTACACTTATTGCTATCATGGAGTGAAGCTATATGCTCAATGTTATACAAGGAGTGATGCTATATGCTCACTGCTATACATGGAGTGAAGCTTTATGCTCATTGCTATCCATGGAGTGACGCTTTTTGCTCATTGCTATACATGGAGTGAAGCTTTATGCTCATTGCTACACATGGGTAAGATTTTTTTTCGTTGCTTTACATGGAGTGAAATTATATGCTCACTACTAATATATGGAGTGAAGCTTTATGCTCATTCCTATACATTGAGTGAATCTTTGTGCTCATTGCTATACATGGGGTGATGCTTTATGCTCATTGCTATACATGGAGTGATGCTTTATGCTCAATGCTATGCAATGAGTGAAGCTATATGCTCATTGCTATGCATGGAGTTAAGCTTTATACTCATTGCTTTACAAGGAGTGATGCTATATCCTCATTGCTATACATGGAGTTAAGCTTTATGCTCATTGCTACACATGGGTAAGATTTTTTTTCGTTGCTTTACATGGAGTGAAATTATATGCTCACTACTATATATGGAGTGAAGCTTTATGCTCATTCCTATACATTGAGTGAATCTTTGTGCTCATTGCTATACATGGGGTGAAGCTTTATGCTTAATGCTATACAAGGAGTGAAGGTATATGCTCATTGCTATGCACGGAGTGATGCTTTATGCTCATAACTATACTCGGAGTGAAGCTTTGTGCTCATTGGTATACAAGGAACGAAGCTATATGCACATTGTTATACATGGAGTGAAGCTTTATGCTCATTGCTATACATGAAGTGAGGCGTTATGCTCATTGCTATAAAGCTGCACTCCATCTATAGCAATGAGCATATAGCTTCACTCCTTGTATAGCATTGAGCATAAAGCTTCATTCCATGTATAGCATTGAGCATTTAGCTTCACTCCTTGTATAGCATTGAGCATATAGCTTCACTCCTTGTTTAGCTTTGAGCATATAGCTTCACTCCATGTATAGTAATGTGTATACAGCGTCACTCCTTGTATAGCATTGAGCATAAAGCTTCACTCCATGTCTAGTACTGAGCTTAAAGCTTCACTCCATGTATAGCAATGAGCATATAGCTTCACTCCATGCATAACAATGAGCATAAAGCTTCACTCCATGTATAGCATTGAGTACAAAGCTTCACTACATGTATAGCAGGAGGAGGCCATACGGTTGGACCAGCATTTGGGTCCTTTATGCAGTGGAGAACATGATAGTTGGACATATAATTATTTTTGATTAAGTTTTACTTTCGAATGGAGTATCTCAGTAGCCTTACATCTTTATTAAAATCTAATTGCACACATCTGTGCCTATGCCACTTGGCCATATAAGCTTGTAAAAGAAATAAGTCACATGACTTCTAAGGCTCGTTAATTAATTATCTAGTGACCTCTCTCCAAAACAATTTGTTTGTCGAGTTTCTCCGCGCACATTGAACGGATCCCAACGAAATTGGGTGTGTAACTAAAGGACCTACGTGCGCAAGTTTTTAGTCTTACGCATCTAACATCGGACTATCCGTTGTGCCGTTATTAACAAAAAGGCGCCATTGTAGGGCCTAATTTGTTAAGATCAACGTTTTCCCATGCGCTTTTGATAGCTTGCAGGAATTTCAGGTTAAATCGTACGATTGGTATTCTATCGATTTAGCTACGGTATGAGCTCATTGCGATAAAACTACCGTACAAAACATGTTTTGAAACATCAGTGGCTTGGTAGTGTCGCCATTTTGAATAATTTCGATTAATTTACTGTGAATATAATTTAAAACACTGCGTCGGTCCGGGTTTTTCTGGTTATTCGAATGGCTGAGGGCGTTACCTGTGTTGATGGAAAGTACCTGGAATATCCCAGAGTCTGAGCGCTTCAACAATCGCGCCAGTTTTGGCGTCGAGACATCCGGTCGCTTTTTAAGCTCGATACAGCAGCCTTGCTAGCCTGTCTTGAAGATCGGCTCGTACTCGGTAGGTGCAGCTTCGTCGGTTTTGGTTATCAAACGAACCATTTCCATCAACACAGGCAACGCCCTCAGCCATTCGATAACCAGAAATAACCCGACCGACGCAGAAATTATTCAAAATGGCGACACTACCAAGCCACCGATGTTTCAAAACATGTTTTGTACGGTAGTTTTATCGCAATGAGCTCATACCGTAGCTAAATCGATAGATTGCCCATCGTACGATTTATCCTGAAATTCCTGCAAGCTATCAAAAGCGCATGGGATAACGTTCATCTTAACAAATTAGGCCCTACAATGGCGCCTTTTTTGTGAATAACGGCACAACGGTTAGTCCGATGTTGGATGCGTAAGACCGAAAACTTGCGTACGTAGGTCCTTTAGTTACACACCCAATTTCGTTGGGATCCGTTCAATGTGCGCGGAGAAACTCGACAAACAAATTGTTTTGGAGAGAGGTCACTAGATAATTAATTAACGAGCCTTAGAAGTCATGTGACTTATTTCTTTTTCAAGCTTATATGGCCAAGTGGTATAGGCACAGATGTGTGCAATTAGATTTTAATAAAGATGTAAGGCTACTGAGATACTCCATTCGAAAGTAAAATTTAATCAGAAAAAATTATTTGTCCAACTATCATGTTCTCCACTGTATAAATATAACAAGGTTTTTCTGCCCGCGCTGTGTGTGCCCGGGGTTTGAAGAGTGGCTGCGTGGTATCCCACCGTCCATGGATGCTATATGAGACGCCTGATACAACAGACTATTGCCCATGCATCTCATCATGTAGAACATTACCTAAAAAAACCATTAGCTCACGTGGTACTTCCTTTTCTTGGATGTCTATTTAGATCTAGACATATGAATGCCATTAGACATGGCTGAAACCTGTAAAAGCACTGGCTGAAATCAGAGACAATGTCTTTCCTCTCACCATATTGCTAACTAATATCCAATGCTGAGTTGCCTAGCAACCAAAATAAATGTTTTAAAATAAACATATTTTGATTTGGATTATGTATACATAAATGCCTGAAAACATGGCAAACACAAACAAGGTACATATACAAGGATAGACCCACTAGAGACTGAATCAAACCCTCTTAGAGTGATGTCCAATCATAACCTATTCTCCGTATCCCAGATCTTGTCCACTGCAGGCTGGCCCCTCCATTCCAAGAGCTCACTGGAGAACCATGGATTGTCACACTGAACAGACATTTGAACCAAGCAGACATTACTAAACTGAGCACCCAGAAAATTAAAAACATGAAAAAGATGGATAAATAGAGAGATTCCTATCACGTGCTTCAAACTGTGACAACGTGCTTCATCACCTGAGTCCGCCTGAAGAAGGAACAAATACCGTTCCGAAACCGGTCGCGTATGGAAGTGATGGATCTGATCTGAAGGATGGATGAAAGGGAACGTATGTTAAACATATTCATTAGTGGCGTGTGTATTGTAAACATTAAAACCAATGCCAATCAAAGCTATATGCTACAGCGCTCCGCTTATACACATACAAAGACTAGGCAGAAACAAGCCTAACAAAACGGGTGAAGGATCTAGTCAATTCCTCGTGCCACGAGGGACCAAAAAAATGGCAGGTACGACTGACAACAAATTCAGACCGAAAGACACTCCAGCAGACAAACGATGAGAACCAGGTACCCCCTCCTAACTCCAGGAGGAGCAGCGGCGACGGAAGGAATTAAAAAGTGTAGCCGCCATTGTGAATATTAACAATAATTAGTAATACAAAAGTGAGTTTACACTATAGTACACATCAGTCTTTGCAACTAAACTGCTCTGAACCGAAAATAAAATCATTACCAATATCGAACAAATTGAGGCTTTCAGTAATATTGCTATAGATGTGAAGTAGCATTGCATTATTCAACCGCACTTGTGTCATAGTACTTCATAAAAAGGTTTTAATTCTTCGCAGCGTGCTGAAAGAACGTTTGCTTGTAGCATTTGTTGCAGGCCGGACCAAAATCAGCGATACTAATGTGCAAACTTGTGAAACAAGCACTCTTTGGATGGGTGTGAGCCTGTGAGGTCCCTTAGATACACCACAACACATTGTAGAGTATACCTTCCATTGAATATAGGCAGATTTTGAGACATTATATCTAAGTGCAGTCTCAACTGATCAATGTTAAGATCATTACCGTAATATTCAGTCACAAACTGCAATTCTTCGTCGAAATTTACTTTATGTGCTGCTTTCAATAGAAGATTTTCTAGCTTATACAATAAACCTGATATCCAGGCTGAGTTTGAATACCACAGATTATCAGGTCTAGTGCTTCAAAGAAAATACGACGGTACATATCTTGTACATTTCCTGGATGATCTCCTTTACTTGAACCAGAATCATATCGTTTACATGGCCTTATTTTGCGTGGTAGCGTGGGATCAGTATAAGCATCTTTTCCGACTTTGCTAACAGGCAAGTATAATTATACACTACACTGTCATTTTCTTCACAATAGTGAAGCCAGGGCCACTTATCAAACCAAGAGTGTTGAAAGGATCTTTTGGCTACATTGGTCTTACCATATTCACGTTTTGGAAACGGAAACCCTCTAGGTTGATGCGGTATATAAGGAGTACAACTTGCAATCGCCGAACTTGAAGCCATTTTCTTAAGAAACACATATCACGTTGAGAGCAGCAGGTATACAGTAGCAGATGTAAGCTGAAATGATTATCCCTATAGCTCATATACCTCCTGCTCACCAGTAATGTAACTGCTATGAATAAATAATACGATCATGAATCACTAATCATCGGTACAAAAAGTGGAGCGACCATGGCGGCTACGGCTGCCACGGTTCCGTCGCCGTAAAGGAGGCCATACGGTTGGACCAGCACTTGGGTCCTATATATATATAACAAAGCTTCACACCATGTGTAGCAATGAGCATAAAGATTCACTCCATGTATAGCATAGAGTAAAAAGCGTCACACCATATGCAGCAATGAGCATAAAGCTTCACTCCATGTTTCGCTATGAGCATAAAGCTTCACTCCATCTATAGGAATAAGCAAAAGCTTAAAGCAATGAGCATTAAGCTTCACTCCATGTATAGCAATGAGCATATAGCTTCCCTCTTTGTATAGCATAGACCATAAAGCTTCACTCCATTTGTAGCAACGAGCATGAAGCTTCACTCCATGTTAAGCAATGAGCTAAAACTCTTCACTCCGTGTATAGCAAAGAGTATAAAGCATCATTCCATGTACAGCAATATGCATAAAGCTTCACTCCATGCATAGCAATGAGCATAATGCTTCACTCCATGTATAGCAATGAGCACAAAGCTTCACTCCATGTATAGGAATGAGCACACAGCTTCACTCCATGTATAGCAATGAGCATATTACTTCACTCCATGTAAAGCAAAGAGCAAATAGCCTCACTCCATGTGTAGCAATGAGCATAAAACTTCACTCAAAGTATAGTAATGAGCATAATGCTTCACTCCATATAGAGTAATGAGCACATAGCTTCACTCCATGTATAGGATAGAGCATCAAGCTTCACTCTATGTGTAGCAAAGAGCATAAAGCTTCACTCCATGTATAATAATGAGCATAAAGCTTTACACCATGTATAGCTAGGAGCATAAGCTATAAGCTTTATGCTCATTGCTATACATGAAGTGAAGCGTTATGCTCATTAATACACATGGAGTGGAGCTATATGATCGTTGCTTAACATGGAGTGAAGCTTTATGCTCATTGCTATACATGGAGTGAAGCTTTATGCTCATACCTATATATGGAGTGAAGCTTTATGCTCAATGCTACACAAGGAGGGAAGCTATTTGCTCATTGCTATACATGAAGTGAAGCTTTATGCTCATTGTTATACATGAATGGAAGGTTTATGCTCATTGCTATACATGGTGTAAAGCTTTATGCTCATTATAATACATGGAGTGACGCTTTATGCTCATTACTACACATGGAGTGAAGCATTATGCTCTATCCTATGCATGGAGTGAAGCTTTGTGCTCATTGCTATAAATGGAGTGAAGCTTTATGCTCATTGCTATACATGGAGTGAAGCTTTTTGCTCATTGCTACACATGGAGTGAGGCTTATTACTCGTTGCTTTAAATGGAGTGAAGGTATGCTCATTGCTATACACGGAGTGAAGCTTAATGCTCAATCCTATACATGGAGTGAAGCTTTGTGCTCATTGCTATACATGGAGTGAAGCTTTATGCTCATTGATATACAAGAAGTGAAGCTTTATGCTCATTGCTATACATGAAGTGAAGCTTTATGCTCATTGCTATTCATGGAGTTAAGCTTTATGCTCAATGCTATACAAGGAGTGAAGCTATATGCTCATTGCTATCATGGAGTTGAGCTTTATGCTCTATGCTATACAACAAGTGAAGCTATATGCTTATTGCTATTCATGGAGTGAAGCTTTATACCATACCTATACATGAAGTGAAGCGTTATGCTCAATGCTGTACATGGAGTGAAGCTTAATGCTTATTGCAATTCATGGAGTGAAGCTTTTAGCTCATTGTTATACATGGAGTGAAGCTTTCTAGCTCATTGCTTAGCATGGAGTGAAAGTTTATGCACAATACTATGCATGGACTGAAGCTTTATACTCATTGCTACACATGGAGTGAGGGATTATGCTCGTTCCTATACATGGAGTGAAGTAATATGCTCATTGCTATGCATGGAGTGAAGCTTTATGCTCATTCCTATACATGGAGTGACGCATTGTGCTCATTGCTATACATGGAGTGAAGTTTTATGCTCATTGCTATACATGGAGTGAAGCTTTGTGCTCATTGCTATGCAAGGAGTGAAGCTATAATCTCATTGCAATACATGGAGCGCTTTATGCTCATTGCTATACATGAAGTGAAGCGTTATGCTCATTGCTATACATGAAGTGAAGCGTTATGCTGAATGCTATACAAAGAATGAAGCTATATGCTCATTGCTATACATGGAGTGAAGCTTTATGCTCATTGCTATACATGAAGTGAAGCGTTATGCTCATTTTTATACATGGATGCTCATTGCTATGCAAGGAGTGAAGCTATGTGCTCATTGCTATGCAAGGAGTGAAGCTATATGCTCATTGCTATGCTTGGAGTGAAGCTTTATGCTCTATCCTATACATGGATGCTCATTGCTAAGAATGGAGTGAAGCTCTATGCACATTACTGTATATGGAGTGAAGCTTTATGCTCATTGCTATACAAGAAGTGAAGCTGTATGCTCATTGCTATGCATTGAGTTGAGCTTTATGCTCAATGCTATACATAGAGTGAAGCTATATGCTCATTGCTATGCAAGGAGTGAAGCTATATACTTGTTGCTATGAATGAAGTGAAGCATTATGCTCATTGCTGTACATAGAGTGAAGCTTTATGCTCATTGCTACACATAGAGTGAGCCTTTTTGCTCGTTGCTTTACATGGAGTGAAGTATAATGCTCATTGCTATACATTGAGTGACGTATAATGCTCATTCGTATACATGGAGTGAGGCATTGTGCTCATTGCTATACATGGAGTTTAGCTTTATGCACATTGCCATAGATGGAGTGAAGCTTTGTGTTCATTGCTATGCAAGGAGTGAAGCTATATGCTCATTGCTAGACATGGAGTGAAGCTTTATGCTCATTGCTATACATGGTGTGAAGCTTTATGCTCACAGGAAGTGAAGCTTTACGCCCATTGCTATACATCGAGTTGATACACATGGAGTGAAGCTATATGCTCGTTGCTTTACATGGAGTAAAGCTTCATGCTCATTGCTATACATGGAGTGAAGCTTTATGCTCATACCTATGCATGGAGTGAAGCTTTATGCTTAATGCTACACAAGGAGGGAAGCTATATGCTCATTGTTATACATGAATTGAAGCTTTATGCTCATTGCTATACATGGTGTAAAGCTTTATGCTCATCATTATACATGTAGTGACGCTTTATGCTCTATCCTATACATGGAGTGAAGCTTTGTGCTCATTGCTAAGAATGGAGTGACGCTTTATGCACATTACTGTATATGGAGTGAAGCTTTATGCTCATTGCTACACATGGAGTGCTCATTGCTATAAATGGTGTAAGGCTTTGTGCTCATTGTTGTACATGGTGTGAAACTTTTAGCTCATTACTACACATGGAGTGAAGCTTTATGCTAATTGTTATGCATGAAGTCAAGCGTTATGCTCATTGCTATACATGGATTGAAGCTTTATGTTCAATGCTATACAAGGAGTGAAGCTATATGCTCAATGCTATCCATGGAGTGAAGCTTTATGGTCAATGCTATACAAGGAGTGAAGCTATATGCTCATTGCTATACATGGAGTTAAGTTTTATGCTCATTGCTGTACAAGGAGTGATGCTATATTCTCATTGCAATACATGGAGTAAAGCTTTATGCTGATTGCTCTGCATGAAGTGATGCATTATGCTCACTGTTATACATGGAGTGAAGCTTTATGGTCAATGCTATACAAGGAGTGAAGCTATATGCTCATTGCTATACATGGAGTTAAGCTTTATGGTCAATGCTATACAAGGAGTGAAGCTATATGCTCATTGCTTTACATGGAGGTAAGCTTTATGCTCATTGCTATAATTGGAGTGAAGCTTTATGCTTATTACTATATATGGATTGAAGCTTTATGCTCATTGCTACTCATGGAGTGAGGCTTTTTGCTCGTTGCTTCACAAGGAGTGAAGTAATATCCTCATTGCTATGCATGGGAGTGGAGCTTTATGCAAATTCCTATACATGGAGTTACGCTTTGTGCCCATTGCTATACTGGAGTAAAGCTTTATGCTCATTGCTATACATGGAGTGAAGCTTTACGGTCAATGCTATACAAGGAGTGAAGCTATATGCTCATTGCGATACATGGAGGTAAGCTTTATGCTCATTATTATACATCAATTGAAGCTTTATGCTCATAGCAATGCATGGAATGAAACTTACACATTAGTAAATCTGTTTCCATTTGAACAGTATGTCTGAGTGTATTAGATTTAATTTACCATTGAATGGTTTATGATAAACCATGTTAAATCTAAACAGATATTCACAGTGCATGTATTATCATTAAAATCATAATAACGACTTTTAATAATTAAACCATTACATATAAGTAAATCTATTTTCATATGGATAATAGGTCTGAGTGTATTAGATTTAATTTACCATTGAATGGTTTATGATAAACCATGTTAAACCATAAGTGTTATTTCTAAACTGAGATATTCACAATGCATGTAATATCATTAAAATCATAATAACGACTTTTAATAATTGAACCATTACATATTAGTAAATCTATTTCCATTTGAACAGTATGTCTGAGTGTATTAGAATTAATTTACCATTGAATGGTTTATGATAAACCATGTTAAACAATTAGTGTTTTATCTAAACTAAGATATTCACAATGCATGTATTATCATTAGAATCATAATAACGACTTTTAATAACTAAACCAATACATATTATTAAATGTACTTCCATATGGATAGTATGTCTGGTTGTATTAGATTCAATTTACTATCGAATGGTTTAAGATAAACCATGTGAAACTATTAGTGTTATTTCTAAACTGAGATATTAACAAATCATTAAAATCATAACAAAGTCTTTTAATAATTAAACCAATACTGGTTTGTAAATCTAAATCCTTTTGAATAGTATGTCTGAGTGTATTACATTTAATTTACCATTGAATGGTTTATGATAAACCATGTTAAACCATAAGTGTTATTTTTACACTGAGATATTCAATATGCAATTAGTATCATTAAAATCATAATAACGACTTTTAATAATAAAACTATTACTTGTTAGTAAATCTAGACACATAAGGATAGTATGTCTGAGTGTATTAGATTTAATTTACCATTGAATGGTTTATGATAAACCATGTTAAACCATAAGTGTTATTTCTACATTGTGATATTCACAATGCAAGTAGTATCATTAAAATAATAATAACGACTTTTAAAAATTAAACCATTACTGGTAAGTAAATCTAGTTCCATGTGGATAGTAGGTCTGAGTGTATTAGATTTAATTTATCATTGAATGGTTTATGATAATTTATGTTAAACCATAAGTGTTATTTCTACACTGAGATATTCACAATGCATGTAGTGTAATAAAATCATAACAACGTCTTTTAATAATTAAACCACTACTGGTTTATAAATCTAAATCCTTTTGACTAGTATGTCTGAGTGTATTACATTTAATTTACCATTGAATGGTTTATGATAAAACATGTTAAACCATGTGTTGTATCTACACTGAGATATTCACAATACATGTATTATCATTAAAATCATAATAACGACTCTCAATAAATAAACCATTACTAGTTAGTAAATCTAGATACATATGGATAGTATGTCTGAGTGTATTAGGTTTAATTTACCTTTGAATGGTTTATGATAAACCATGTTAAACCACACTGAGATATTCACAATAGGTATACTATCACTAAAATCATAATAAGTACATTTAATAATTAAACCATTACTATTTAGTAAATCTAGATACATATGGATAGTATATCTGAGTGCATTGGATTTAATTTACCATTGAACGGTTTATGATAAACCATGTTAAACCATAAGTGCTATTTCCACACTGAGATATTCACAATAGGTATACTATCATTAAAATCATAATAAGGACTTTTAATAATTAAACCATTACAATTTAGTAAATCTAGATACATATGGATAGTATGTCTGAGTGCATTAGATTTAATTTACCATTGAATGGTTTATGATAAACCATGTTAAACCATAAGTGTTATTTCCACATTGAGATATTCACAATAGGTATATAATCATTATAATCATAATAACGACATTAAATAATTAAACCATTTCTGGTTAGTAAATCTAGATCCTTGTGGATAGTATGTCTGAGTATATTAGATTTAATTTACCAATGAATGGTTTATGATAAACCATGTTAAACCATAATTGTTATTTCTACATAAAGAATATAGCAATGCAAGTAGTATCATTAAAATCATAACAATATCTTTTAATGATTAAACCATTACTGGTTAGTAAATCTAGACACATAGGGATACTATGTCTGAGTGTATTAAACTTAATTTACCATTGAATGGTTTATGTTAAACCATGTTAAACCATAAGTGTTATTTCTACACTGAGATATTCACAATGCATGTAGTATTATCAAAATCATAACAACGTCTTTTAATCATTAAACCATTACTGGTTTATAAATCTAAATTCTTTTGAATAGTATGTCTGAGTGTATTACATTTAATTTACCATTGAATGGTTTATGATAAACCATGTTAAACCATGTGTTGTATCTACACTGAGATATTCACAATACATGTATTATCATTAAAATCATAATAACGACTCTCAATAAATAAACCATTACTAGTTAGTAAATATAGATACATATAGATAGTATGTCTGATTGTATTAGATTTAATTTACCTTTGAATGGTTTATGATAAACCATGTTAAGGTTTATGATAAACCATGTTAAACCATGTGTCGTATCTACACTGAGATATTCACAATACATGTATATTCACAATAGGTATACTATCACTAAAATCATAATAAGTACATTTAATAATTAAACCATTACTATTTAGTAAATCTAGATACATATGGATAATGTGTCTGAGTGCATTGGATTTATTTACCATTGAATGGTTTATGATAAACCATGTTAAACAATAAATGTTATTTCCACACTGAGATATTCACAATAGGTATATTATCATTATAATCATAATAACGACATTTAATAATTAAACCATTATTAGTTAGTAAATCTAGATACATATAGATAGTATGTCTGAGTGTATTAGATTTAATTTACCATTGAATGGTTTATGATAAACCATGTTAAACCACACTGATATATTCACAATAGGTGTCCTATCACTAAAATCATAATGAGTTCATTTAATAATTAAACCATTAATAGTTAGTAAATCTAGATACATATGGATAGTATGTCTGAGTGTATTAGATCTAATTTACCTTTGAATGGTTTATGATAAACCATGTTAAAACATAAGTGTTATTTCCACTCTGAGATACTCACAATAGGTATACTATCATTAAAATCATAATAACGACTTTTAATAATTAAACCATTACCAATTAGTAAATCTGGATACATATGGATAGTATGTCTGAGTGTATTAGACCATTGAATGGTTTATGATAAACCATGTTAAACCACACTGAGATATTCACAATAGGTATACTATCACTAAAATCATAATAAGTACATTGAACAATTAAACCATTACTATTTAGTAAATCTAGATACATATGGATAGTATGTCTGAGTGAATTAGATTTAATTTACCATTGAATGGTTTATGACAAACCATGTTAAACCATAAGTGTTATTTCCACACTGAGATATTCACAATAGGTATACTAACATTAAAATCATAATAATGACATTTAATAATTAAACCATTACTGGTTAGTAAATCTAGATACATATGGATAGTTTGTCTGAGTGTATTAGATTTAATTTACCATTGAATGTGAATGGTTTATGATAATCCATGTTAAACCATAAGTGTTTTTTCCACACTGAGATATTCACAATAGGTATACTATCACTAAAATCATAATTAGTACATTTAATAATTAAACCATTACTGATTAGTAAATCTAGATACATATGGATAGTATGTCTGAGTGTATTAGATTTAATTTACCATTGAATGGTTTATGATAAACCATGTTAAACCGATTTCATTCATTGGAGTATAGAAGAGTGTTTTTGGATCTAGTTATGTGCTTTAAAATAGTGAAAACACTTGTTGACCTTGATGCATCACATTTTTTCCACATAAACTTGTCACCTTATACAACAAGAGGGAACTCCATCAAACTTAGTCCTCTAACAACACCACATCACAATTACCGTGCAAATTTCTTTTCAGTTAGAATCATACCGATTTGGAACTCACTGCCTGACACTGTTGTTAAATCATCCTCAGAAAGAACGTTTAGGTTAATGCTGAACAATGTTGATTTATCTATTTTTTGTAAATGCTACGCATTTTAGGGGCAGTATACAAGTGCATATCTAATATATGCCATTACATCACATGCACATGAAATTATTATTATAATTATTATTATTATTATAGTATAAACTAACATATATGGCTAACAACAACACAACCTAACATATACAATGTACTGGCACACGAACACACTCGATCACTCGCACACAGAACTAAAAGTCATCTAAACCATCAAAGGAACTTAATGTTCCCAAGACGGAGGTAGAATTTCCTCTCTGGATTGCCACAGAAAGGCGCTGGAGTAAGAATTGGTAGGATTGTGAGTCTCCAGTGGTTTTGTGCAGACGATGGCCAAGGTCCTTAAGAAAGGACAATGTTTCAGCACCAAACACACCAAGAGACTCACATGCTATGGGAACAAAGAAGTATTTAGCTCCAAGAGAGGAATACTTCTTCCTCTTTTGAGATTCAGCCTCTGCTGCTACCAATCCTGGGCCTCTTTCAGCAGTGGAGGGATATGATGGTGCCAAGGTGTCTCTGCATGTAGCATCCCACACAAGGAGTTTCCCCTCTTTCCAGGGAACCACTGAAATTCCATCTGGCCTTTTACCATCAGATCTAGCTACTCCAGAAGGCTCCAAACGAGCAGGTATTTTTGCAGCTGACAGTGCTCTGTGGATGATGTCGTTTTAAATCATAATAAGTACTTTTAATAATTAAACCATTACTGATAATAAATCTAGATACATATCGATAGTATGTCTGAGTGTATTAGATTTAATTTACCATTGAATGGTTTATGATAAACCATGTTAAACCATAAGTGTTATTTCCACACTGAGATACTCACAATAGGTATACTATCATTAAAATCATAATAACGACTTTTAATAATTATACCATTACTGGTTAGTAAATCTGGATACATATGGATAGTATGTCTGAGTGTAATAGATTTAATTTACCATTGAATGGTTTATGATAAACTATGTTAAACCACACTGAGATATTCACAATAGGTGTACTATCACTAAAATCATAATAAGTACATTTAATAATTAAACCATTACTAGTTAGTAAATCTAGATACATATGGATAGTATATCTGAGTGCATTGGATTTAATTTATCATTGAATGGTTTATGATAAACCATGTTAATCCATAAGTAATATTTCCACACTGAGATATTCACAATAGGTATACTATCATTAAAATCATAATAAGGACTTTTAATAATTAAACCATTACTAGTTAGTAAATCTAGATACATATGGATAGTATGTCTGAGTGTATTAGATTTAATTTACCATTGAATGGTTTATGATAATCCATGTTAAACCATAAGTATTATTTCCACACTGAGATATTCACAATAGGTATACTATCACTACAATAATAATAAGTACATTTAATAATTAAATCATTACTAGTTAGTAAATCTAGATACATATGGATAATATGTCTGAGTGAATTAGATTCAATTTACCATTGAATGGTTTATGATAAACCATGTTAAACCATAAGTGTTATTTCCACACTGAGATATTCACAATAGGTATACTATCATTATAATCATAATAACGACTTTTATAATTAAACCACTACTAGTTAGTAAATCTAGATACATATGGATAGTATGTATGAGTGTATTAGATTTAATTTACCATTGAATGGTTTATGATAATCCATGTTAAACCATAAGTGTTATTTCCACACTGAGATACTAACAATAGGTATACTATCACTAAAATCATAATAAGTACATTTAATAATTAAACCACTACTAGTTAGTAAATCTAGATACATATGGATAGTATGTCTGAGTGAATTAGATTTAATTTACCATTGAATGGTTTATGATAAACCATGTTAAACCATGTGTTATTTCCACACTGAGATATTCACAATAGGTATACTATCATTAAAATCATAATAACGACATTTAATAATTAAACCATTACTAGTTAGTAAATCTAGGTACATATGGATAGTATGACTGAATGTAATAGATTTAATTTACCATTGAATAGTTTATGATTAACCATGTTAAACCATAAGTGTTGTTTCCACACTGAGATATTCACAATAGGGATACTATCTTTAAAATCATAATAACGACATTTAATAATTAAACTATTACTAGTTAGTAAATCTAGATACATATGGATAGTATGTCTGAGTGTATTAGATTTAATGTACCATTGAATGGTTTATGATAATCCATGTTAAACCATAAGTGTTACTCCACACTGAGATATTCACAATAGGTATACTATCATTAAAATCATAATAACGACATTTAATAATTAAACCATTACTAGTTAGTAAATCTGGATACATATGGATAGTATGTCTGAGTGTAATAGATTTAATTTACCATTGAATGGTTTATGATAAACTATGTTAAACCACACTGAGATACTCACAATAGGTGTACTATCACTAAAATCATAATAAGTACATTTAATAATTAAACCATTACTAGTTAGTAAATCTAGATACATATGGATAGTACGTCTGAGTGAATTAGATTCAATTTACCATTGAATGGTTTATGATAAACCATGTTAAACCATAAGTGTTATTTCCAAACTGATATATTCACAATAGGTATACTATCATTAAAATCATAATAACGACTTTTAATAATTAAACCATTACTAGTTAGTAAATCTAGATACATAGATTTACTAACTAGTAATGGTTTAATTATTCAATGTCGTTATTATGATTTTAATGATAGTATACCTATTGTGAATATCTCAGTGTGGAAATAAGACTTATGGTTTAACATGGTTTATCATAAACCATTCAATGATAAATTAAATCCAATGCACTCAGAGATACTATCCATATGCATCTAGATTTACTAACTAGTAATGGTTTAATAATTAAATGTACTTATTATGATTTTAGTGATAGCATACCTGTTGTGAATATCTCAGTGTGGTTTAACATAGTTTATCATAAACCATTCAATGGTAAATTAAATCTAACACACTCAGACATGCCATCATATCTATCCAGATTTACTAACTAGTAATGGTTTAATTATTAAAAGGCGTTATTATGATTCTAATGATTATATACCTATTGATTGTATCTCAGTGTGGAAATAACACTTATAGTTTAACATGGATTATCATCAACCATTCAATGGTAAATTAAATCTAATACACTCAGACATGCTATCCATATGTATCTAGATTTAGTAACTAGTAATGGTTTAATTATTAAATGTCGTTATTATTATTTTAATGATAGTATACCTATTGTGAGTATCTCAGTGTGGAAATATTACTTATGGTTTAACATGGTTTATCATAAACCATTCAATGGTAAATTAAATCTAATATACTCAGACATACTATCCATATGTATCTAGATTTACTAACTAGTAATGGTTTAATTATTAAACATCGTAATTATGATTTAAATAATTGTATACCAATTTTGAATATCTCAGTGAGGAAATAACACATGGTTTAACATGGTTTATCATAAACCATTCAATGGTAAATTAAATCTAATACACTCAGACATAGAATCCATATGTATCTAGATTTACTAATTAGTAATGGTTTATCTATTAAACGTCGTAATTATGATTTAAATAATAGTATACCAATTGTGATTATCTCAGTGTGGAAATAACACTTATGGTTTAACATGGTTTATCATAAACCATTCAATGGTAAATTATATCTAATTCACTCAGACATACTATCCATATGTATCTAGATTTACTAACTAGTAATGGTTTTATTATTAAATGTACTAATTATGATTTTAGTGATAGTATACCTATTGTGAATATCTCAGTGTGAAAATAACACTTATGGTTTAACATGGTTTATCATAAACCATTCAAAAGTAAATTAGATCTAATACACTCAGACATAGAATCCATTTGTATCTAGATTTACTAATTAGTAATGGTTTAATTATTAAACGTCGTATTTATGATTTAAATAATAGTATACCAATTGTGAATATATCAGTGTGGAAATAACACTTATGGTTTAACATGGTTTATCATAAACCATTCAATGGTAAATTAAATCTAATTCACTCGGATATACTATCCATATGTATCTATATTTACTAACTAGTAATGGTTTAATTATTAAATGTACTAATTATGATTTTAGTGATAGTATACCTATTATGAATATCTCAGTGTGGAAACAACACTTATGGTTTAACATGGTTTATCATAAACCATTCAATGGTAAATTAAATCTAATTCACTCGGATATACTATCCATATGTATCTATATTTACTAACTAGTAATGGTTTAATTATTAAATGTACTAATTATGATTTTAGTGATAGTATACCTATTATGAATATCTCAGTGTGGAAACAACACTTATGGTTTAACATGGTTTATCATAAACCATTCAATGGTAAATTATATCCAATACACTAAGACATACTATCCATATGTATCTAGATTTACTAACTAGTAATGGTTTAATTATTAAAAGTCCGTATTATGATTTTAATGATAGTATACCTATTGTGAATATCTCAGTGTGGAAATATTACTTATGGTTTAACATGGTTTATCATAAACCATTCAATGATAAAATAAATCCAATGCACTCAGACATACTATCCATATGTATCTAGATTTACTAACTAGTAATGGTTTTATTATTTAATGTACTAATTATGATTTTAGTGATAGTATACCTATTGTGAATATCTCAGTGTGAAAATAACACTTATGGTTTAACACGGTTTATCATAAACCATTCAATGGTAAATTAAATCTAATACACTCAGACATAGAATCCATATGTATCTAGATTTACTAATTAGTAATGGTTTATCTATTAAACGTCGTAATTATGATTTAAATAATAGTATACCAATTGTGATTATCTCAGTGTGGAAATAACACTTATGGTTTAACATGGTTTATCATAAACCATTCAATGGTAAATTATATCTAATTCACTCAGACATACTATCCATATGTATCTAGATTTACTAACTAGTAATGGTTTTATTATTAAATGTACCAATTATGATTTTAGTGATAGTATACCTATTGTGAATATCTCAGTGTGAAAATAACACTTATGGTTTAACATGGTTTATCATAAACCATTCAAAAGTAAATTAGATCTAATACACTCAGACATAGAATCCATTTGTATCTAGATTTACTAATTAGTAATGGTTTAATTATTAAACGTCGTATTTATGATTTAAATAATAGTATACCAATTGTGAATATATCAGTGTGGAAATAACACTTATGGTTTAACATGGTTTATCATAAACCATTCAATGGTAAATTAAATCTAATTCACTCGGATATACTATCCATATGTATCTATATTTACTAACTAGTAATGGTTTAATTATTAAATGTACTAATTATGATTTTAGTGATAGTATACCTATTATGAATATCTCAGTGTGGAAACAACACTTATGGTTTAACATGGATTATCATCAACCATTCAATGGTTAATTAAATCTAATACACTCAGACATACTATCCATATGTATCTAGATTTACTAACTAGTAATGGTTTAATTATAAAATGTCGTAATTATGATTTAAATAATAGTATACCAATTGTGAATATCTCAGTGTGGAAATAACACTTAAGGTTTAACATGGTTTATCATAAACCATTCAATGGTAAATTATATCCAATACACTAAGACATACTATCCATATGTATCTAGATTTACTAACTAGTAATGGTTTAATTATTAAAAGTCCGTATTATGATTTTAATGATAGTATACCTATTGTGAATATCTCAGTGTGGAAATATTACTTATGGTTTAACATGGTTTATCATAAACCATTCAATGATAAAATAAATCCATTGCACTCAGACATACTATCCATATGTATCTAGATTTACTAACTAGTAATGGTTTTATTATTAAATGTACTAATTATGATTTTAGTGATAGTATACCTATTGTGAATATCTCAGTGTGAAAATAACACTTATGGTTTAACATGGTTTATCATAAACCATTCAAAAGTAAATTAGATCTAATACACTCAGACATAGAATCCATTTGTATCTAGATTTACTAATTAGTAATGGTTTAATTATTAAACGTCGTATTTATGATTTAAATAATAGTATACCAATTGTGAATATATCAGTGTGGAAATAACACTTATGGTTTAACATGGTTTATCATAAACCATTCAATGGTAAATTAAATCTAATTCACTCGGATATACTATCCATATGTATCTATATTTACTAACTAGTAATGGTTTAATTATTAAATGTACTAATTATGATTTTAGTGATAGTATACCTATTATGAATATCTCAGTGTGGAAACAACACTTATGGTTTAACATGGATTATCATAAACCATTCAATGGTAAATTAAATCTAATACACTCAGACATACTATCCATATGTATCTAGATTTACTAACTAGTAATGGTTTAATTATAAAACGTCGTAATTATGATTTAAATAATAGTATACCAATTGTGAATATCTCAGTGTGGAAATAACACTTATGGTTTAACATGGTTTATCATAAACCATTCAATGGTGAATTAAATCTAATACACTCAGACATACTATCCATATGTATCTAGATTTACTAACCAGTAATGGTTTAATTATAAAATGTACTTATTATGATTTTAATGATAGTATACCTATTGTGAATATCTAAGTGTGGAAATAACACTTATGGTTTAACTTGGTTTATCATAAACCATTCAATGGTAGATTAAATCAAATTCACTCAAACATAATATCCATATGTATCTAGATTTATTAACTAGTAATGGTTTCATTATTAAAAGTCCTTATTATGATTTTAATGATAGTATACATGGTTTATCATAAACCATCCAATGATAAATTAAATCCAATGCACTCAGACATACTATCCATATGTATCTAGATTTACTAACTAGTAATGGTTTAATTATTTAATGTCGTTATTATGATTTTAATGATAGTATACCTATTGTGAATATCTCAGTGTGGAAATAACACTTATGGTTTAACATGGATTATCATAAACCATTCAATGGTAAAATAAATCTAATACACTCAGACTAACTACCCATATGTTTCGAGATTTACTAATTAGTAATGGTTTAATGATTAAAAGTTCTTTTTATGATTTTAATGATAGTATATATATTGTGAATATCTCAGTGTAGAAATAACACTTATGGTTTATCATGGTTTATCATAAACCATTCAATGGTAAATTGATCTAATTCACTCAGACATACTGTCCATATATACCTAGATTTACTAACTAGTAATGGTTTAATTATTAAATGTACATATTATGATTTTAGTGATAGCATACCTATTTTGAATATCTCAGTGTGGTTTAACATAGTTTATCATAAACGATTCAATGGTAAATTAAATCTAATACACTCAGACATAATATCCATATGTATCCAGATTTACTAACTAGTAATGGTTTAATTATTAAAAGTCGTTATCATGATTTTAATGATAGTATACCTATTGTGAGTATCTCAGTGTGGAAATAACACTTATGGCTTAATATGGATTATCATAAACCATTCAATGGTAAATTAAATCTAATACACTCAGACATAGATTCCATATGTATCTAGATTTACTAATTAGTAATGGTTTAATTATTAAACGTCGTAATTATGATTTATATAATAGTATACCAATTGTGAATATGTCAGTGTGGAAATAACACTTATGGTTTAACATGGTTTATCATAAACTATTCAATGGTATATTAAATCTAATACACTCAGACATACTATCCATATGTATCTAGATTTACAAACCAGTAATGGTTTAATTATTAAATGTACTTATTATGATTTTAATGATAGTATACCTATTGTGAATATATCAGTGTGGAAATAACACTTATGGTTTAACATGGTTTATCATAAACCATTCAATGGTAAATTAAATCTAATACACTCAGACATACTATCCATATGTATCTAGATTAACTAATCTGTAATGGTTTAATTATTGAATGTACTTATTATGATTTTAAGGATAGTATACCTATTGTGAATATCTCAGTGTGGAAATAACACTTATGGTTTAATATGGTTTATTATAAACCATTCAATGGTAAATTAAATCTAATTCACTCAGACATACTATCCATATGTATCTAGATTTACTAACTAGTAATTGTTTAATTATTAAAAGTCGTTATTATGATTTTAATGATAGTATGCCTATTGTGAATATCTCAGTGTGGAAACAACACTTATGATTTAATATGGTTTATTATAAGCCATTCAATGGTAAATTAAATCTAATTCACTCAGACATACTATCCATATGTATATAGATTTACTTAGTAGTCATGGTTTAATTATTAAATGTACTTATTATTATTTTAGTGATAGTATACCTATTGTGAATATCTCAGTGTGGAAATAACACATGGTTTAACATGGATTATCATAAACCATTCAATGGTAAATTAAATCTAATACACTCAGACATACTATCCATATGTATCTAGATTTACTAACTAGTAATGGTTTAAGTATTAAATGTCGTTATTATGAGAAGTTCTTACAATTTAAGTTATTGTTTATCATAGTACATAAGTGCAGCTCCTGCAGGAGCGATAGTACCCTATGCTAAGCTCTTACACTAAAAGTTATTGTTTATCATAGACCATTAGAACGGCTTCTTGGGGAGCCATAGTACCCAATGCTTAGTTCCTACACTAACGGTTATTGTTTATCATAGGTCATAAGTACGGCTCTTGCAGGAGCCATAGTACCCTATTCTAAGATATTGCACTAAAGGTTGTTGTTTATCATAGACCATACGTATTACTCCTGCAAGAGACATAGTAACCTATGCTAAGTTCTTGCACTAGAGGTTAGTGTTTATCATAGACCATAAGTAGGGCTCCTGCTGGAGCCATAGTACCCAATGCTAAGTTCTTACACTAAAGGATATGGTTTATCATAGGTCATAAGTACGGCTTCTGAAGGAGCCATAGTACCCAATGCTAAGTTCTTACACTAAAGATTTTTGTCTATTAGTACGGCTCCTGCAGGAGTCGTAGTACCCAATGCTATGATCTTACACCAAAGGTTATTGCTTATCATAGACCATAAGTTTGGATCGTGCAGGAGCCACAGTACCCAATGCTATGATCTTACACTAAAGGTTATTGCTTATCATAGACCATAAGCAGGGCTCCTGCAGGGGCCATAGCACCCTATGCTATGTTCGTACACTAAAGGTTACTGTTTATCATAGACTATAAGTACGGCTCCTGCAGGAGCCATAGTACCCAATGCTTCGTTCTAACACTAAAGGTTATTGTTTATCATAGACCATATGTAGGGCTTATGTAGGAGCCATTGTACCCTTAGCTAAGTTTTTGCACTAAAGTTTATTCATTATCATATACCATAAGTACGGGTTTTGCTGGAGCCATATTACCCTATGCTAAGTTCTAACACTAAAGGTTTAGTCGCTAAAATCGGCTCCAGCAGGAGCCAAAGTACCCAATGCTTCGTTCTTACACTAAAGGTTATTTTCTTTCATAGACCATATGTAGGGCTTATGTAGGAGCCATAGTACCCTTAGCTAAGTTCTTACACTAAAGGTTATTGATTATCATATACCATAAGTGCGGCTTTTGCAGGAGCCATATTACCCTATGCTAAGTTCTAACTCTAAAGGTTTAGTCCCTAAGATCGGCTCCTGCAGGAGCCATAGTACCCAATGCTAAGTTGTTACACTAAAAGTTATTGTTTATCATAGTGCATAAGTACGGCTCCTACAGGAGAAATAGTATCCTATGCTCAGTTCTTATACTAAATGTTATTGTTTATCATAGACCATACGTAGGGCTCCTGCAGGAGCCATACTAAAGTACCCTTAGCTATGTTCTGGCACAAAAGATTATTGTTCATCATAGACCATAAGTAAGGCTATTGCAGGAGCCATAGTACCCAATGCTACGTTCTTATTCTATAGGTTATTGATTATCATAGACCAAAAGTAGGGCTCCTGCAGGAGCCATAGTACCCAATGCTAAGTTCTTACACTAGAGGTTATTGTTCATCCTAGTCCATATCTTTGGCTCCTGCAGGAGCCATAGTATCCAATGGTGCGTTCTTACACTAAAGGTTATTGTTTATCATAGACCATAAGCACGACTCCTGCAGGAGCCATAGTACCCTATGCTAAGTTCGTACACTGAAGGTTATTGTTTATCATTGACCATAAGTAGGGCTCCTGCAGGAGCCATAGTACCCTTTTCTAAGTTCTTACACTAATGGTTATTGTTTATCATAGACCTTACGTAGGGCTCGTGCAGGAGCCATAGAACCCTATGCTAAGTTCTTGCTCTATAGGTTATTGTTTATCATACATCATAAGTAGGGCTCCTGCAGGAGCCATAGTACCCAATGCTAAGTTATTTTTTGAAATACGTAATTACGGCTCCTGCTGGAGCCATAGAACCCTATGCCTTAGGCCAAGATGTATTATGGGTAAAATGTATAGTACGCCCACCTGAATTGTAGGCCCACATGTATAGTACGTCCACTTGTATTGTGGGCTAACAATGAAATATTATATATATTATTGTCTAAAACACATGTTAGCCCACAGTTCATGTGGGCCCACAATACGTGTGGGCCTACAATACATGAGGGCCTACTGTACGTCTGGGCCTACTATACATGTGGGCCCCCAATATACGTGGGCGTACAATACATCTGAGCCTCCTGTACTTGTGGGCCAACTTTACTTGTTAGCCCACAATACACGTGGGCCCACAGTACATGTGGGCCTTCTAAACATGTGGGCCCACAATAGATGTGGTGTATTTTAGGCCCACCTTTGTGTAGGCCCACATGTATTGTTCGCCCACATGTATAGTAGGCCCATATGTACTGTGGGCCCACGTATACTGTGGGCTGACAAGTAAAGATTATATATATTGTGGTCTAAAACACATGTGGGCCCACAGTGCAGGTGGGCCCATAATACATGTGGGCCTACAATGCATGTGGGCCTACTGTACGTATGGGCCTTCTATACATGTGGGCCCCCAATATTTTGTGCCCACATGTACAGTAGGCCCACATGTATAGTAGAACAACATGTATTGGGGCCCACATGTACAGCAGACCAAGACGTACAGCAGGCCAACCGGTATTGTAGGAACACAACTGTTAGGCACCCACATTTATTGTAGGCCCACATGTGTAGTGGGCCCACATGTACTGTGGGCCCACATATTCTGAGAGCCCACATGTACAGTAGGCCCACATGGATTGAGGGCCCACGTTTACAGTATGCCCACATGTATAGTAGATCCGCATGTATTGTGGGCCCACATGTACTTTGGACACACAATTATAGTAGGCCCCCCATGTACTTTAGGTCCACATGTAATGTGGGCCCACATGTAAAGTATACCCACATGTTCAGTAGGCCCACATGTTATGTAGGCCCACATGTATTGTAGGCCCGCATGTGTTCGGGGCCAACATGTATAGTAAGCCCAAATGTACAGTAGGCCCAGTCGGCTCTCATGTATTGTGGTTTCACATGTACTGTCACAGGCCCACATGTTTTTTAAGCCATAAAATACTCCTCATGTACTGTGGGCCAAGATGTATTGTAGGTATATGTGTATAGAAGGCCCACCTGTATTGTAGGCCCACATGCATTGTGGGCCCACATGTATAGTACGTCCACGTGTATTGTGGGCTAACAATGAAAAATTATATATATTATGGTCTAAAACACATGTTAGCCGACAGTACATGTAGGCCTGCAATACATGTGGGCCATCTGTACGTCTGGGGCTACTATACATGTGGGTCCCCAATACATGTGGGCATACAAAACATCTGAGCCTCCTGTACTTGTGGGCCAACTTTACATGTTAGCCCACAATACACGTGGGCGTACATGTGGGCCTCCTAAACATGTGGGTCCACAATAGATGTGGTCGCACAATACATGTTGGCCCACAATCCATGTGGGCCTCTAATGCATGTGGGCCTATTATACATGTGGGCCTACTTTACATCTGGGCCCACAATACATGTGGGCCTGCTGTACATGTGGGACTAGTATGCCCACAATATATGTGGGCTTACTACGCCCACAATATATCTAGGCCTACTATGTCCACAGTATATATGGGCCTACTACGCCCACAATATATGTGGGACTATTACGCCCACAACATACGTGGGCCTACCATGTCCACAATATATGTGGGCCTACTATACATGTGGGCCCACATGGATACATGTGGGCCTACCTTACATGTAGGCCCACAGTACATTTGGTCCTACCATACACATGGGCCTACTGTACATTGCCTTCTATACATGTGGGCCCAACATACATGCGCGCGTACTATCCATATGGGCCACTGTACATGTGGGCTCCCAGTACATGTGCTCCCACAATACATGTGGGCCTACAATACATATGGGCCTACTGTATATACATGTGGGCCTGCTGTACATATTTTGGGCATAGTAGGCCCACATATTTTGTAGTTCATGTGGGCCCACAATATATGTGGGCCCACCATACATATTGGCCTACTATACATGTGGGCCCACAATACATGTTAACTTACTATAAACATGGATCCACAGTACATGAGGTCCCACAATACATGCAGGCCTACTATACATGTAGGCCCACAATACATGCGCACGTACTATCCATATGGGCCCACTGTACATGTGGGCCCACTATACATGTCGGACCATAATGCGTGTAACCTACTATACTGTGGGCCCCCAATACATTTGGGCCTATTGTACAGTAGGCCCACATGTACCGTAGGCCCAATTGTATAGTAGGCCCACATGAATTGGGGCCCTCATGTATTGTGGGCCTATAGTAGGCTAACATATTCTGTGTGCCCATATGTATTGTAGGCCCACAAGTACAATAGCCCCACATATGTTCTGGGCCCACAGGAATAGCGGGCGCATATGTATAGTAGCCTCACATGTATTGTGTACCCACATGTTTTGTGGGCCATATCTTCTTTGGGCACGCATGTATAGTAGTCCCAAATGTACTGTGGGCCAACATGTATTGTGCGACCATATGTATAGTAGGTCCACATGTATTGTGGGCAAACAGGTAAAGTAGGCCCACATGTATTGTACAGCGACATGTATTATGAGTCACCATGTATAGCAAGCCCACATGACATGTATTAGGTTCCCCTATGTATAGTAGGCTCACATGTATTTTGGGCCAACAAATACTGTGGGCCGACATGTACAGTATGCCCACATGTACCGTAGGCCCGCACGTATAGTAGGCGCACATGAATTGGGGCCCTCATGTACAGCAGACCCAGAAATACATTAGGCCGACATGTATTGTAGGCCCACATGTATTGTGGGCTTTCATGAACCATGGGCCCACATGTACTTTGGACACATATATAGTCGGTCCCCCATGTACTGGTACTGTGGGCCCACATGTAAAGTGGGTCCACAAGTTCAGTAATCCAACATGTATTGTATGCCCACATGTATAGTAGGCCCCGATGTACAGTAGACCCAGTAGGCCTACATGTATTGCCACATGCGTTTTAGGCCATAATATACTCCACATGTATTGTGGCTAAGATGTATTGTGGCAGTACATGTGGGCCTACTATACATGTGGGCCTACAATACATGTGGGCCTACTGTACATGTGGGTTTACTATACATGTGGGCCTTCTGTAAATGTGGGCCCACAACACATGTGGGCCTACAATACATGTGGGCCTACTGTACATGTGGGCTTACTGCAAATGCGGCCAGACAATGAATTGGGGCCTACTGAACTAATGGACCCACGATACATGGGAGCCCTCAGTGGTGCCCGCAATACATGTACAGTAGGCACACATGTACAGTAACTATATATGTGGGCAAACTATACATGTGGGCCCACAGTACATGTGCTCCCACAATACATGTGGGCCTACAATACATATCTTGTGGGCGCAGTAGGCCCGCAAAATTTGTGGGCCCACAATGCAAGGGCCTACTATACATGTGGGCCCACAGTACGTACATGTGGGCCAGGGGGGCCCACAATACATGTGGGAATACTATACATGTGGGCCCCTAATACATGTCGGCTTACAAAACATGTGGGGCTACTGTTCATCTGCGCCTACTATCCAAATGTATTGTAGGCCCACATGCATTGGGGGCCCACATGTATAGTGGGCCAAGTAAAACTTAGCATTACTCCAGCAGGAGCCGTACTTATTGACTATGATAAATGTGGGCCTGTTACACCCAGAATATACGTACTGTGGGCCCATTTGTATATACTAGGTCCACATGTATTGCGGGTCCACATGTGTAGGAGACCCACATGTTTAGTAGACCAAAATTTATTGTGTGCCCTTAAGGGCCCACATCTACTTTTTGCCCACATGTATAGTAGGTCCATATGTATAGTGGGCCCACATGCATAGTAGGCCCACACGCAATGTAGGCACACACGCATTGTGTGCCCACATGTATAGTGACACCAGATATACAGTGGAACCCACATGGCCCACATGTGCTGTGAGCCCACAGTACACATTAGCCCACAATTACAATTCATGCGGGCCTACTATACATGTGGGCACTCAGTATATGTTCGCCCTCAATACATGTGGTCCCCCAATACATGTGGGCCTACAATACATGTGGAGCTACTACACATGTGGGCGCACAATACATGCGACCCAATTTACAATATATAATGGCCTAAAACACATGTGGGCCTACTATAAATGTGGGCCCACAATTCGCCAATTCGACAATTTATTGGCTGCCCACATTTGTAGTAAGCCCACATGTACAGTACGCCCACATGTATTGTAGGCCCACATGTATTGGGGGACCACATGTATTAGAGGCCCACATGTACTGTGGGCCAACATCTATTGTGTGACCTCATCTATTGTGGGCCCAGTAGGCCCACATGGACCCACATGTACTGTGGGCACACATGTATTGTGGGCCCAAATTTACAGAAGGCCCACATGTATAGTAAACCCACATGTACAGTAGGCCCAGACATACAGTAGGCCCACATGTATAGTAGGCCCACATGCATCGTGGGCCCACATGTATTGTGGGCCCACATGTATTGTGGGCCCACGTATACTGTTGGCCCACATGTGCTTTGGGCGCACATTTAAAGTAGGTCCAGTAAGTCCCACATGTATTGTAGGCCCACATGTTTTGGGGGTACCCATTTGCTGGGGACCTACATGTACAGTAGGCCCAGACATACATTATGCCCATGTGTATTGTTGGCCCACATGTATTAGGGGCCAACATATATAGTGGGCCCACATGTATTGTGGGCTCACATGTACTATGGGCTCAGATGTATAGTAGGTCCATAAGTATTGTGGGCAGACATGTCTTGTGGGCACACATATATAGTAGGCCCACATGTACTGTGCACCCATATGTATTGTGGGACCACATGTACATTAAGCCCAAGTGTTTTGCGGGACCACATGTATAGTAGGCCAGTGAGCTATGCATGTGGGCCTACTGTACATATTATGGGCATAGTAGGCCCCCATATGTTGTGAGTGTAGTAGGCCCACATAATTGTGGGCGTTAACGTCCCACATTTATTATAGTACATGTGGGCCCACCATGTATATTGGTCCTACTAATCATGTGTGCCCACAAAACATGTTAACTTACTATACATGTGGGCCTATAGTACGTCTGGACCTCATGTGGAAGCCTACAATACATGTATGCCTACCGTACATGTGGGACCGCAAAACATGTGGGCAAACTATACATGTGGGCCCATAGTACGTGTGCTCCCACAATACATGTGGGCACACAATAAATGTGGGTCTATTATACATGTGGGTCTACAATATGTGGACCCGCAATACATGTGGACCTGGTATAAAAATGGGCCCACAGTTCATGTGGGCCGACAATTTATGTGGGCCTACTATAAATGTGGGCCCAGAATACATCTGGGTCTATTATACATGTGGGCCCCCAAGATATGTGAGCATACAATACATGCGAGCCTTCTGTACATGTGGGCCAACTATACTTGTTAGCCCACAATATACGTGGGCGCACAGTGCATGTGGGCCTACTATACATGTGGGCCCACAATAGATGAGGTCGCACAATACATGTTGGCCCACAGTACGTGTGGGCCTCTAATACAAGTTGGCCCACACATACAGGAGGCTCACATCTATTGTATGCCCACATGTATTGTAGGCCCACATGTATTGTAGGCCTACATGTATTGGGGGCACACTTGTATAGTAGGCCCACCTGTATTGAAAGCCAACATGTATAGTAGGCCCACATCTATTGTGGGTCCACAGTACATGTGGACCCATGTATATAGTAGATCCACATGTATTGTGGGACCACATGTGTTGTGGGCCCACATCTATTGTGGGCCCACATCTATTGTGGGCCCACATGTAAAGTAGGCCCACATGTACTGTGGGCCCATACATATAGTAGATCCACATGTATTGTGGGGCCACAGTGTGGTGGGCCCACATCTATTGTGAACCCACATGTATAGTAGGCCCACATGTACTGTGAGCCCACATGTATTGTGGGCTAACAAGTAAAGTTGGCCCGCATGTACAGGAGGCTCACATGTATTGTATGGTGACATTTATTCTGGGCCCATATTTATATTAGGCCACATGTATTGTAGGCCCACATGTATAGTAGGCCCACATGAATTGTGGGCCCACATGTATAGTAGGCCAACATGTACTGTGGGCCTGCATGTATTATAGGCCTAGAAGTACAATAGGCCCACATATGTTATGGGCGCATATGAATTGCGGGCCCATATGGCTAGTAGCCGAACTTGTATTGTGTTCTGTTGGCCCATATCTTCTTTGGGCACGTATTTATATTAGTTCCAAATGTACTGTGGGCCCACAGGTATTGTGGGCCCACATGTTCAGTAGGCCCACATGTACAATAGGCCCACTTGTATCATAACCCAAATGTATTGTGGGCCAACATGCATTGTGCGACCATACGTGTAGTAGGTCCACATGTATTGTGGATAAACAAGTATATGTTAGCCCACAATGCATGTGGGCCTACTATAATTTGTGGGCATAATAGGCGCACATGTATTGTAGTACATGTGGGCCCGCAATATATGTGGACCCACCATACATAATGGCCTTCTAATGATGTGGGCCCACAGTACATGTGAACTTAATATAAACATGGATCCACAGTACATGAGGTCCCACAATACATGCAGGCCTACTTTACATGTGGGCCCACAATACGTGCACGCATACTATCCTTATGGACCCACTGTATATCTGGTCCCACTATACATGTGGGCACACAATGCATGTGTGCCTTCATTGCGTGTGGGCCTACTATGCATGTGGGCCCACCATACATATGGACCTACTATACATGTGGGCAAAAAGTAGATGTGGGCTCTTAAGGGCACACAATAAATTTTGGTGTACTTTACATGTGGGTCTCCTACACATGTGGACCCGCAATACATGCGGACCTAGTATATACAAATGGGCCCACAATACATATATTGTGGGTGTAACAGGCCCACATTTATCATAGTCAATAAGTACGGCTCCTGCTGGAGTAATGCTAAGTTTTACTTGGCCTACTATACATGTGGGCCCCCAATGCATGTGGGCCCCCAATGCATGTGGGCCTACAATACATTTGGATTGTAGCCGCAGATGAACAGTAGCCCCACATGTTTTGTAAGCCGACATGTATTAGGGGCCCACATGTATAGTATGCCCACATGTATTGTGGGCCCCCTTGGCCCACATGCGCTGTGGGCCTACATGTATAGTAGGCCCGTGTATTGTGGGCCCACAAATTTTGCGGGCCTACTACGCCCACAAGATATGTATTGTAGGCCCACATGTATTGTGGGAGCACATGTATTGGGGGCCCACATGTATATTAGCCCCAGACGTACAGTAGGCCCAAATGTATTATAGGCCCACATGTATTGTGGGCCCACATGTACTTAACTGTGGGCTAACATGTGTTTTAGACCAATATAAAATACTTAGCCCACAATACACTTGGACCTACTATACATGTGGGCCCACAACACATGTGGGCCTACAGTACAGATGGGCCTACTATACACGTATACCTACAATACATCTTGGCCCACAGTAAAAAATATGTGGGCCCACAGTACATGTGAAACCACAATAAATGAGAGCCTACTGGGCTTACATCTGGGCCTACTATACATGTGGGCCCTCAACACATGCGGGCCTACAATACATGTGGGCCTATAAAACATGTGGGCCCACTGAACATGTGGGTCTACTTTACTTATGGGCCCACATTACATGTGGACCCACAGTACATGGGGGGCCTACTATAAATGTGTGTCCAAAGTACATGTAGGCCCACAGTACATGTGGGCCCACAATACATGTGGACCTACTATACATGTGGGCCTACTGTACATGTGTGCCCTCAATACATGTGGGCCTACTGTACATGTTGGCTCTCAGTTCATGTGTGCCCACAGAACACGTGGGCCCACAACACATGTGGGCCTACAATACATGTGTGTGCCTAATGGTTGTGTTCTTACAATACCGGTTGGCCTGCTGTACGTCTTGGTCTGCTGTACATGTGGGCCCAATTCATGTGGTTCTACTATACATGTGGGCCTACTGTACATGTGGGCACAAAATATTTGGGGCCCACATGCATAGTAGGCCCATACTTACAGTAGGCCCACATGTATTGTAGGCCCACATGTATTTTGGGCCCACATGCACATGTGTTCAAGACCACAATATATATCATCTTTACTTGTTAGCCCACAATAGACGTGGGCCCACAGTACATGTGGGCCTACTATACATGTGGGCGAACAATACATGTGGGCCTACAATACAGGTGGGCCTACTAGACACGTATGCCCACAATACACCTTGGCCCACAATACATGAGTAATATATAATGGCCTAAAACACATGCTCCCTACAACTGTGTGGCTTCTGTTACGTACTTTAAACTTGATAATATCCCATACATCTTAATGGGAGAAATTGCATATCTTAACATGTATGTGTTGATTAGAAGAGAAAGACATCATCCCAAATTTATATGTTTTCTACTAAAGAGTGTACTTCTGTGTCATGCAACGGCATTGGTTGGATGCTCCCGTCATCTGTGTGGCTTCAGTGACTTACTTTAAACATAGATAATAGAGTAGGGGATTGGCAACACTCGTAATTAACACTAGGTCTCATGGGCAATGCGAGTATAGCAACAGAAACCATGCAAGTGCTAGTACTGTCAAAACAGGCCCTATGAAAGCTGTACATGCAAGGACTTTGTTCCTGTACAATTAGCAATCGAATCGTAATGCATGTAGGCAGGCTGACTCCTCCGAATCCTCCTCCTCCTCCTCCTCCTCCTCCTCCTCCTCCTCCAAATCCTCCTCCTCCCCTGCCTCCTCCTCCTCCTCCTCCTCCGAATCCTCCTCCTCCTCCTCCTCCTCCTCCTCCTCCTCCTCCTCCTCCTTCGAATCCTCCTCCTCCTCCTCCTCCTCCTCCTACTCCTCCTCCTCCTCCTCCTCCTCCTCCTCCTCCTTTTTGAGACTCCCACCCCCTGCTGAAAGTGGAAGCCACCCCCTGCTGAAAGTGGAAGCCACCCCCTGCTGAAAGTGGAAGCCACCCCCTGCTGAAAGTGGAAGCGGTGGATTTGTAGAGCTCTCTCTGTAGTTTTAAAACGTCCAGAACTTCGGACCACATGAGCCACTTCCCTGTATATATATATATCTATATATATGAACATTAAAGAAAAAATTATGGAAATTGAAACATGCATGTATATATATATATATAATTATAATTATATATATTATTATTATTATATGAATGAAATTTATAATTATATTATATATTATATACTTCACCTTTGGCTTTCAGCCTTTGCCAGGAAACGTCTCTACCCCGGTGAGCAGCTTTCTGGTATGTGGTTAACCAGTTTCTGACCATATTACATGTAGCGGCACAGTCGCTGCTGGTCGCCATGAAGTTTATGGCGTGCAGGAAAGATTGGCAGTAGGTGGACAGCGTCCCTGGAGCTGACCTTCTCTCCTCCTATATAAAGAGTATAATGCACGTTGCGTACGAAGTGTATAGAACATGCCTCCATGAATGAGTACTTGTGTATCATGCAACGGCATGGGTTATTTGCTTCTCTCATGTGTGTGGCTTCAGTGTCGTACCTTAAACTTGATACAATCCCACAACTATCCCGTGCATCGCTATGGGAGAAATTGCCATCTTAACATGTATGTGTTGATTAGAAGAGAAAGACATCATTCTAAAGTCATGTGTTTTCTACTAAAGAGAGTACTTCTGTGTCATGCAACGGCCAGGGTTGGTTGCTACTCTCATCTGTGTGGCTTCAGTGTCGTACCTTAAACTTGATACTATCACGTACATCGCTATGGGAGAAATTGCCTATCTTAACATGTATGTGTTGATTAGAAAAGAGAGACATCATTCCAAAGTCATGTGTTTTCTGCTAAAGAGAGTACTTCTGTATCATGCAACGGCATGGGTTGGTTGCTTCTCTCATCTGTGTGGCTTCAGTGTCGTACCTTAAACTTGATACTATCACATACATTGCTATGGGAGAAATTGCCATCTTAACATGTATGTATTGATTAGTAGAGAAAGACATCATTCCAAAGTCATGTGTTTTCTACTAAAGAGAGTACTTGTGTGTCATGCCACGGCATGGGTTGGATGCTCCTCTCATCTGTGTGGCTTCTGTGTTGTACTTTAAACTTGATAGTATCCAATTCATTTCTATGCGAGAAGTTGCCTATCTTAACATGTATGTGTTGATTAGAAGAGAATGACATCATTCCAAAGTCATGTGTTTTCTACTAAAGAGAGTACTTGTGTATCATGCAACGGCAAGGGTTTGTTGCTCTACTCATCTGTGTGGCTTCAGTGTCTATCTATCTATAGCTACTATCCAGTTGAATGTACAACACAGAAGCCACACAGATGAGAGGAGCAACCAACCCATGCCGTTGCATGATACACAAGTACTCTCTTTAGCAGAAAACACATGACTTTGGAATGATTTCTTTCTTTTCTAATCAACACATACATGTTAAGATAGGCAACTTCTCGCATAGAAATGAATGGGATACTATCAAGTTTAAAGTAAGTCACTGAAGCCACACAGATGAGAGGAGCAACCAACCAATGTCGTTGCATGGCGCAGAAGTACACTCGTTAGTAGAAAACATATAAATTTGGGATGATGTCTTTCTCTTCTAATCAACACATACATGTTAAGATAGGCAATTTCTCCCATAGAGATTTATGGGATACTATCAAGTTTAAAGTACGTAACCGAAGCCACACAGATGTAGGGAGCATCCAACCAATGCCGTTGCATGACACAGAAGTACACTCTTTAGTAGAAAACACATGACTTTGGAAAGTTGACCTTCTCTTCTACTCAACATGTACTTGTTAAGATAGGGAAATTCGCCCATAAAGATGAATGGGATACTATCAAGTTTAAAGTACAAAACTGAAGCCACACAGATGATGGGAGCAACCAACCAATGCCGTTGCATGACACAGAAGTACACTCTTTAGAAGAAAACACATGACTTTGGAATGATGACTTTCTCTTCTACTCAACACGTACTTGTTAAGATAGGCAATTTCTCCCATAGAGATGAATGGGATACAATCAAGTTTAAAGTACAAAACTGAAGCCACACAGATGAAGGGAGCAACCAACCAATGCCGTTGAATGTTACAGAAGTTCTCTCTTTAATAGAAAACACATAACTTTGGAATGATGACTTTCTCTTCTAATCAACATCAACATGTTAAGATAGGCAATTTCTCCCATACAGATGAATGGAATATTATCAAGTTTAAAGTACGTCACTGAAGCCACACAGATATAGGGAGCATCCAACGAATGCCGTTGCATGACGCAGAAGTACACTCTTTAGGAGAAAACACATGATTTTGGAATTATTTCTTTCTTTTCTAATCAACACATACATGTTAAGATAGGCAATTTCTCCCATAGAGATGTATGGGTTATTATCAAGTTTAAAGTACGTCACTGAAGCCACACAGATGAAGGGAGCAACCAACCAATGCCGTTGCATGACACAGAAGTACACTCTTTAGTAGAAAACACATGACTTTGGAAAGTTGACTTTCTCTTCTACTCAACACGTACTTGTTAAGATAGGGAAACTCGCCCATAAAGATGAATGGGATACTATCAAGTTTAAAGTAAAAAACTGAAGCCACACAGATGATGGGAGTGTAAGATAATTAACGCATGCGCGGAAGATCCCGCACACACCCTTGATATATAAGATGTATTTTTGTGTGGATATGAGCAGTTCTGATACCTGTGAGACTGTTGTATACCCGGCTCTTACATTGGCGTAGTCGGCATTGGCCTCTGACCTGTCTCCTCTGGCAATGGCGCAACGACCTGTGCTTTTGCCGGACCCCTTCGACGGCGAGAAGACGAGCTGGTCAGATTGGGTGACTCACTTCCAGCACGTTGCTGCTATTAACAAATGGGAGAGTGCGGACGAAAAGTTGAAGTGGTTACGCGTTCGGTTGACAGGAAAAGCACAGGCTGCCCTTTCGCGGTGTTCTGAGGCTGTTAGAAACGATTATGGTGAGTGTATGAAAGCTCTGGCTAACCCCGACAGCAAGCGTGAGGTGTACATCGTGGAGCTACATGCGAGAAACAGACGCAAAGAAGAGGACTGGGCTACCTATGCTGACATTTTGAAGGGGCTCGCTGACAAGGCATACCCTGACCTCGAGGAGGCAGCGCGTGAGCGTTTGGCTCTGAACCAGTTCCTCGGGGAGCTTGACAAACCACAGGTTGCATTTGGAGTTCGGCAGGGACGCCCGAAAAGCTTGGACGAGGCAGTTTCCCTGACAATAGAATTAGAATCATATATTGGCGGTAGCCATGGTAAGCAAGCTCGAGTTAATGTTTCGCATGTAGACGCGGAGGTACCCAGTGCGAGTGCATCGACAACAGTGTCGGAGGAACAAGAATGCAGCGGAGTTCTAGCCGTAACACTACAGTCCATAAATGAAAGATTGCAGCGTCTGGAGCTGAGACTAAAGAACAGTGAGACTACCACGGAGCGGGAGGAACAAAGGGAGCCCCGCAAGCCACGCTGCTGGAACTGTGGGAAAAGAGGCCATATTGCTCGCCTCTGCAGAAGCCTTGATTCAACCCAGCAACAGGGAAACTCCAGACCCTCGGTGGCAAGGGCCAACTGCCAGAGGGACAACCAATAATGGCCCAGAACGATCACATTGTCTCTGTATTATCCTCCCCTTGTAGTAGTCATTGTGTTGAGGGCGTGGTTTGTTCCGTTCCCGTTACATTTATTATTGATACAGGTGCTGCAGTGTCTTTGATCAACACTTGTGTCTGGAACCAGATAGCCCGTGCTGGACATGTGGCAGAACTGCAACAATGGAGTGGCAACAGACTGGTGGGTGTTAACGGGTCCCCATTGTCTACGAAAGGGTTTGGCTATTTTGATATTGTCCTTGGGAATAAGAAGTTTGGTGCAGCACTAATTGTTACTGGAGATATCACAGTAGGAGCTATTTTGGGGCTGGATTTTCTAGAAAATCACAATTGCTGTCTTGACTGTGGTGCCAAAATTCTAACCTTTCCTCAAAATAAGCTTTCAGTCCAGGTCCAGCACGTTATGCCAGTAAAGGTCGAAGCCCCCCTCGAGTGCGCCGCCATTGGACTGATAACCCTGGAAAAGATTGTGGTCCCACCATCCAGTGAAATGGAAGTCATGGTGAAACAAGCAAGCCCTGGTATTGGTACCTGGATGGTGGAAAATGACACTTCATGCCGAACAGGAGTAATGGTGGCTCGATCCTTGGTGTGTACAGACAGCTCCAGTTTTGTTCCAATACGTCTGCTTAATGCCGGAAACAATCCAGTTGTTCTTAAAAAAGGAATGAAGGTTGCCTGCATGAGTCAGCTGCATGAAGACTGTACTACCCAGAACATCTCGGCTGTAACTGGACATATCCCACTGTCCCAAGGAGACAAGGAGGCCCTATGGAGCATGGTCTGCAAGGGGGGGAGATCACCTTAACGATGGTGAGAAGGAACTCCTGTTTCATCTCTTAATGGAATATGCAGACGTATTTGCGTTTAACAGCGGCCAGATCGGTCGCACTAGCATTCTGAAGCATCGCATTGACACTGGCAACACCCCTCCTGTCCATCTTTTGCCTCGACGAATCCCTCAGGCTCATAGAGAAGAAATGGCAAAGCTGGTAAAGGACATGCTTGAGCAAGGCGCTATCCAGCAGTCGGATAGTCCATGGTCATCCCCTGTGGTTCTCGTAAAGAAAAAAGATAGATCAGTTAGGTTTTGCGTGGACTACAGAAAGGTCAATAGTGTAACGAGAAAAGATGCATATCCTCTACCTCGGGTGGATGACACACTTGATACATTGGCAGGGTCGAGACTGTTTACTACACTGGATCTGGCTAGCGGGTACTGGCAAGTGGAGGTAGCAGAAGAAGACCAGCCCAAGACAGCGTTCACAACACCAGAAGGCCTTTTCCAGTTTCGAGTGATGCCCTTCGGGTTGTGTAACGCTCCCGCTACATTTCAATGCCTGATGGACAGAGTTCTCGGTGGACTGAAGTGGTCCAGTTGCCTCGTGTATCTGGATGACATTATCATTGTGGGAACCTCGTTCAGCGAGCACTTGCGTAATCTCGCAGGTGTACTCCAAAGACTCAGGGAGGCAGGACTGAAGTTAAAACCATCGAAATGTAAATGGTGTCAGAAGAGCGTTACGTTTCTGGGGCATATTGTATCAGAAGAAGGCATTGCCATGGATCCGAGTAAAACAGCTGTTGTAGCAGGATGGCCATCTCCCCAGTCGAAGCGCGAAATGCAACAATTTTTGGGTCTGGCTAACTACTATCGGAAATTCGTCAAGAATTTTGCTGCCATCGCGAAACCATTAAATCGTCTCACGGAGAAGAATACTGACTTTAAGTGGACTGTCGAGTGTCAGCATGCCTTTGACGCGTTGCGTGCATGCTTGATTTCTTCCCCTGTGCTCTCTTACCCTGACTATAGCCGGCGGTTTGTTCTCGACACTGATGCCAGTGATATTGGCATTGGAGCGGTCCCATCACAGGTTGAAACCCTGTCCACCTAATGTCAGGTTAGCTAATGAACCTCGTCCGGAGCGTCCTTTAGCAGACAAAGTCGTGCCACCTACCCTCAAACCAGGGAAACAATGCAAGTTGCTAGAGGAGGATGAAGATTATGCAGCGCCCATGGCCCCTCCAAATGAACTCCCTGCCGCTGGACCTGTCGATCAACCCGCTCCCCAAAGGCGATAACCGGATCGAAACAGACATCAACCTGACCGTTACAGACCATTCATCAAACATTAGAGAGGGAGTAGTGTAAGATAATTAACGCATGCGCGGAAGATCCCGCACACACCCTCGATATATAAGATGTATTTTTGTGTGGATATGAGCAGTTCTGATACCTGTGAGACTGTTGTATACCCGGCTCTTACAGGAGCAACCAACCAATGCCGTTGCATGACACAGAAGTACACTCTTTAGTAGAAAACACATGACTTTGGAATGATGACTTACTCTTCTACTCAACACGTACCTGTTACGATAGGCAATTTCTCCCATAGAGATGAATGGGATACTATCAAGTTTAAAGTACGTAACCGAAGCCACACAGATGTAGGGAGCATCCAACCAATGCCGTTGCATGACACAGAAGTACACTCTTTAGTAGAAAACACATGACTTTGGAATGATGACTTTCTCTTCTACACAACACGTACCTGTTTAGATAGGCAATTTCTCCCATGGAGATGTATGTCATATTATCAAGTTTAAAGTACGTCACTGAAGCCACACAGATGTAGGGAGCATCCAACCAATGCTGTTGCATGACGCAGATGTTCACTCTTTAGTAGAAAATACATGACTTTGGAATGATTTCTTTCTTTTCTAATCAACACATTCATGTTAAGATAGGCAATTTCTCCCATAAAGATGTATGGATACTATCAAGTTTAAAGCATAGATAATAGAGTAGGGGATTGGCAACACATCACGTGAGCTATACCTTATGCGCGGGACATCCGAGGTAGTGGTATTCACACCTCTAAGGTTGTGAAAAGGGGTGGTTTTTTTTTGGAGAAGATCTGATTTTCGTTGGAATCTCTTAGAAAGTAAGCCAAAATGTTACAAGTATGCGGCCAACGAATAGTTCTATAAATTCTCTTTTGATGTATGAATTCTAATTGCGGTAGCCTAATTTATAGCCGTTAGTTTTTTGCTTGAAAGTAGTGAAAGAAAGAAATTTTTTTTGCCCAGGTAACCGCTCGGTATCTGGTAAAGCTTTAACCTATTCTTTACGCTATAAGTATCTTACGGATGTAGTATCGTGGCTTGATGAAAGTTTTAAGCTTTAAAACTAATCCTAGCTTGAGTAGGATATTGTCGTGTGTTTTTTAACCCATTTGTTTGCCCGGGATGTTTCGACGGTCGGTTGCACGACAAGACTTTCCTTCATATGCGTTTTCCAATACTACTAGCCCTGAACTGTGGTTTGGTACACAGGGTATAGCCCCAAGTGCGTTGCGCGGTTACTATACACGCGTTTGAAAGTGACACCTAAAACTTGATTTTGTTAGGTCAGAGATAAAATAAGGACTAGTTCAACACCTATGCATATTCCAATACAAATTTCTTTTGTTTCAGCAGAGATCAGGCATGGGTGGGTCAAAATTTCAACTTGGAAGAGTGCGAAAATATGCAGACCAGCAAAAGAGAAAGCCTGTGACACTCATGGTCTCCATCCCACGTTCCCATGTTTCTGTGCAAGCTTCTACTGGGCTCTATATGTCACCTTGTGTTTGTCCTCAACTTAGTCTTTCTTTGTGCTCGGAAGAACAACCTGCTGATGACCCACATCTCACTGTGTCGTTGCCCCTTTCCACATTTGTCAACAGCCATGTCAGATCTCTTCAGCAACTTACATCCCGTGTTTCCACGCTTACAGTGTCACTTCCGTGGGTTATTACTTCACATCTACCACTGATTCTGTGTAGAATAGAGGTTTCTAGTGATCAGCAACCTATTTTAGAAGTGTCCCTTACAATTGATGCAACATTGCAATGGACTGCCACAGTGTTGCATAAGATTCTAAATCCCACTACCAGTATCCCATTGTTTCACTTGCCACATTCAATCAAGGCTGCAGAGGATGTTCATTGTTTGCTAAGATTTTTCAGTGATGTGAAGGTTTGTGTTGGAAATCCTGATGCTGGCTTGATAGAACAATGGAAGAAACGTTCTTGCTCGCTTCATTACTCGTGTGGTAAGGGATTATTGCACTGGCTCTTTATTTCTGCATTTATTAATGAAACTTGCATCACTATAGGCAACACAGTTGCATTTCTGGATACATCAGATCCACATGGCAGGTGCACAATCCGCCATAACAAGTGCCACATTGTCCTTTCAAACAATAGCAGAACGATTCGGTGCTCTGCATGTTCTGCCTATCGTTTGAAATTGTTGGTTCAAAGATCCAGACCACCACAGTCTTCAGAACGCAAAAACTACAGGTATATCTTCATGTATCTTCAAAGTACACGATGCATGCACAAATGTTTTAGGTATCAGTCTGTTCCTGAATTACTGCATACGCTGGACAAACTGAAGCATCGTAATCGTATTCTTACCAAGTATGCGAGTCGTCTCAAAATGAAGATTGAGAAAGCAGTAGAACCTGAGCTGGTTTGTCTGGATGATGAAGTTAATGGTTACATTAAAGACACCACAGAATCACCACAATACCTTAGCAACATTGCTGCCCTACCTGGAAGCTCATTTCAGCGAATCTTTTGGATGCAGCAAGTTGAAGCAGCTAAGAAGAAGAAACGTGGTGTACGCTGGCACCCTCTAATGATTCGTTGGTGTCTGTATTTGAGACATAGATAAGTATAACTATTATGATTATTATATTTTAAACATCCTGCATCTTATGCACCTTCAGATCTAGTGGTGCATATGAGGCTCTAAGAAACTCTGGGTGTATTGTGCTACCGTCACAACGTACATTGAGAGACTACACCCACTTTTTCAAAGAGTTGGTTGGATTTTCTGTGGAAGTAGATAGAATGTTGATGGAAGCTGTCCATGTGGAGACCTGCCCTGAGAGAGAGAAGCTTGTTGTCCTACTCATGGATGAGATGTACATTCGAGAGGACATTGTTTACGAGAAACACTCTGGGAAAATGATTGGTTTCTCTAATCTAGGAAGTGTTAATAATCACCTTTTGCAGTTTGAGCAAAATTTCGAGATCAACGACGATTCTTCCACAATCACCGATTCTTCCACCATCGCCAAGACTATGCTAGTATTCATGATCCGTGGACTGTTTACTAAGTTGCAGTTCTGTTATGCACAGTTTCCCTGTCGACAACTAACTGGAGATCAGCTGTATGACCTATTTTGGGAAGCAGTGGGCCGTATAGAGAACTGTGGTTTGAAGGTACGAAGTTTTACCTCACAGCATGTTTAAGCAATAATTTATATATTTATAGGTGCTTGGTGTTACAATGGATGGTGCTTCTGTGAACAGAAGCTTTGTTAAGCTGCATCAACAATCAACAGAAATTTTGTACAAAGTACAAAACCCATATGCTGAGGACAAAAGGCCTCTGTACTTTATTTCTGACCCTCCTCATTTGATCAAAACTATCTGAAATTGCTGGAGGAACAGAACTCTTTGGGTAAGCTAATCATAACATGCAATTGTATTTTAATTTTAAGTATGTGGTTGATGTAGTGCAATGGGAAGTACATATTATGGGACCATCTAAAGGAGCTTTATGATTCTGATGTTCAACCTGCAATGGGAATTCGAATTGTACCAAAGCTGAAGTTGGAGCATATCCAGTTGTCAGCATTCTCGAAAATGCGAGTGGATCTAGCAGCGCAGGTTTATATATACATAGCAGTAATTTTCAAGCCTCTAAAGAGCTTCTTTCTATTTAGGTGTGCAGTGAATCTGTTTCTAAGGCACTGCAGAAGGTGTGCGGTCAAAAGGCCTGTGAGACAGCTAACTTTGTTAGCCTCATGGACAGGTTCTTTGATACATTAAATGTCCACAATTACTCTGGTGGAAGCAAAGCTTTAAAGCCATTTCAGGCACCATTCAGATCCCCTGACGATTTCCGTATAAAGGTGCATAACATCCATTTAATTTCATGTCATTTTTGTTTTCAAACTGCATTTTTACATGTAAAGTGGCTGGAGAACACCTTTTTAGCATTCCTCTCAAAATGGGAAACATCTGTGAGAGAAAGGAAAGGGTTCTCTAATAAAGAGAAAAGCCGAATGCTTTTGAGTCCTGAAACATTGTATGGAATACGCATGACATGTAAGTGTAATGATTGATATGAAATCTGCATAGATATAATAAATGTGCCTTCGTTTCAGCTAAATCATTTATTGAAATCGTTCAGTACATTTTTACACTACCAGATGTCGAGTCATTCTTGACCCAGCGTCTCTGCCAAGATTCTTTGGAGAAATTTTTTGGCTGTCAATGACAAAGAGGAAGGGTTAATGACAACCCTAATGTGGCAGAATTTGTTAAAAACACACAGGCAATTCGAGTGATTGGATCATTTTGTCAAGACCCTAAATATGGAAACTGTCGAGGAAGTGATGCTGAGCAACCTGAAGAAGTATTTGCATCACTCCCTAAGCGTCGTTACATAAGAAGCACAAAGAAGTCATCCAAAAATCAAGAAACTAAGTCGGATGACACTACATGTATATCAGGTTAGTGTAGCCAAAATATATAAAACTAAGATTATAACATGGTTTCTATCTTCATGTTAAGATGCCATCGAGTGGGATCCAGACAATAATACAGGTACATGTGTATTGACATTTAGTACAATCATTTAGTAGCTAAAGTTGTAATGCATGCACATTGGATCTCTTACAGGACTTCTCTGGAGAGCCATAAATGACATGAAACATAACAAATCCCATTCACTACCAACAAAATCATCTGAAGTGGCAATGAAAATTGCTTCTGCATTGTTGGAATGGTTGCCTCACCACCCTGTTGAAACAGATGCTTTTGTATCTTGGCTATGTGAGTCTCTACAGAGTTGCTTTCACAAGAAACAGCCTACCAGTTCAAAGCGTCGAATTGTAATCTGGAGAAAGTACCATATACTTCGTACATCTGATAAGTACTGTAAAGAATGGAATTCTTTTTTGTACTGCTGTCAGTCAATCATCATCATCTTTTATTCAGTTCATTGGACATTTCATCGTCAAGACACTTATGTTGTCCCACTTTTCACTTGATTCTCCAATTTTACCAGATCAAGTTTCTAATCTTACACACCTGGAACTAAATGCCATCAGATACACTGCTGGCTATGTTCCACGAGCCCTCATAAAGAAAATCACCAAATCACACCTTTCTAATAAAAAGGATCTTCTTCTTTCTCTGAATGAACTTATTGAGTGTGATGGTGAAAATCCAGCTTCTTCTGCAGACTGGCTCAATGCAATAAACCATGGAGGGCTATTCTGCATTAGCGACATAACATTTGACTTCTTCGATTCACTTGAGTATGAGGTCCGTGCTCATATTCATGCCGGGCAGGAAATTGGTGTTATACATTCTGCACTGCAGCAGAGTGAGGATGTTTTGTTCCACTGGTCTATGATAACGGCAACCTGGGATAATGAAGTGGCTATAAAATTGATGGAAATGATTGTCAAGCTGTGGATTACTGTTAGGGGTTTTTCATTGGCCAGTGCTTGGATTGAACAGTACAAGAAAGTTACGAAAAAGACTCTTCAAAAATCTAAACCTCTTAGAAAACAGATCACTTAATTTTGCATCAAGTTGTATGTTTTTATGTATGAGCGCTTTGACGTCAGCCTGCCTACATGCATTACGATTCGATTGCTAATTGTACAGGAACAAAGTCCTTGCATGTACAGCTTTCATAGGGCCTGTTTTGACAGTACTAGCACTTGCATGGTTTCTGTTGCTATACTCGCATTGCCCATGAGACCTAGTGTTAATTACGAGTGTTGCCAATCCCCTACTCTATTATCTATGTTTAAAGTAAGTCACTGAAGCCACACAGATGACGGGAGCATCCAACCAATGCCGTTGCATGACACAGAAGTACACTCTTTAGTAGAAAACATATAAATTTGGGATGATGTCTTTCTCTTCTAATCAACACATACATGTTAAGATATGCAATTTCTCCCATTAAGATGTATGGGATATTATCAAGTTTAAAGTACGTAACCGAAGCCACACAGTTGTAGGGAGCATGTGTTTTAGGCCATTATATATTACTCATGTATTGTGGGCCAAGGTGTATTGTGGGCATACGTGTCTAGTAGGCCCACCTGTATTGTAGGCCCACATGTACTGTGGGCCCATGTGTATTGCGGGCTAACAAGTAAAGATGCTATATATTGTGGTCTTTAACACATGTGGGCTCACAGTACATGTGGGCCCACAATACATGTGGGCCTACAATACATGTGGGCCTACTGTAAGTATGGGCCTACTATGCATGTGGGCCCCAAATATTTTGTGCCCACATGTACAGTAGGCCCACATGTATAGTAGAACCACATGAATTGGGCCCACATGTACAGCAGACCAAGACGTACAGCAGGCCAACCGGTATTGTAAGAACACAACTATTAGGCACACACATGTATTGTAGGCCCACATGTGTTGTGGGCCCACGTGTTCTGTGGGCACACATGAACTGAGAGCCCACATGTACAGTAGGCCCACATGTATTGAGGGCCCACATGTACAGTAGGCCCACATGTATAGTAGGTCTATATGTATTGTGGGCCCACATGTACTGTGGGCCCACATGTACTTTGGACACACATATATAGTAGGCCCCCCATGTACTGTGGGTCCACATGTAATGTGGGCCCATAAGTAAAGTAGACCCACATGTTCAGTGGGCCTACATGTTTTATAGGCCCACATGTATTGTAGGCCCGCATGTGTTGAGGGCCCACATGTATAGTAGGCCCAGATGTAAGCCCAGTAGGCTCTCATTTATTGTGGTTTCACATGTACTGTGGGCCCACATGTTTCTTACTGTGGGCCAAGATGTATTGTAGGTATACGTGTATAGTAGGCCCATCTGTACTGTAGGCCCACATGTGTTGTGGGCCCACATGTATAGTAGGTCCAAGTGTATTGTGGGCTAAGTATTTTATATTGGTCTAAAACACATGTTAGCCCACAGTTAAGTACATGTGGGCCCACAATACATGTGGGCCTATAATACATGTGGGCCTACTGTACGTCTGGGGCTAATATACATGTGGGCCCCCAATACATGTGCTCCCACAATACATGTGGGCCTACAATACATATCTTGTGGGCGTAGTAGGCCCGCAAAATTTGTGGGCCCACAATACAAGGGCCTACTATACATGTAGGCCCACAGCACATGTGGGCCAGGGGGGCCCACAATACATGTGGGCATACTATACATGTGGGCCCCTAATACATGTCGGCTTACAAAACATGTGGGGCTACTGTTCATCTGCGGCTACAATCCAAATGTATTGTAGGCCCACATGCATTGGGGGCCCACATGCATTGGGGGCCCACATGTATAGTGGGACCAGATATACAGTGGGTCCATAAGGATAGTATGCGTGCACGTATTGTGGGCCCACATGTATAGTAGGCCTGCATGTATTGTGGGACCTCATGTACTGTGGATCCATGTTTATACTAAGTGGGCCCACATCATTAGAAGGCCATTATGTATGGTGGGTCCACATATATTGCAGGCCCACATGTACTACAATACATGTGCGCCTATTATGCCCACAAATTATAGTAGGCCCACATGCATTGTGGGCTAACATATACTTGTTTATCCACAATACATGTGGACCTACTACACGTATGGTCGCACAATGCATGTTGGCCCACAATGCATTTGGGTTATGATACAAGTGGGCCTATTGTACATGTGGGCCTACTGAACATGTGGGCCCACAATACCTGTGGGCCCACAGTACATTTGGAACTAATATAAATACGTGCCCAAAGAAGATATGGGCCCACAGAACACAATACAAGTTCGGCTACTAGCCATATGGGCCCGCAATTCATGTGCGCCCATAACATATGAGGGCCTATTGTACTTCCAGGCCTATAATACATGCAGGCCCACAGTACATGTTGGCCTACTATACATGTGGGCCCACAATTCATGTGGGCCTACTATACATGTGGGCCTACAATACATGTGGCCTACTATAAATATGGGCCCAGAATAAATGTCGCCATACAATACATGTGAGCCTCCTGTACATGCGGGCCAACTTTACTTGTTAGCCCACAATACATGTGGGCTCACAGTACATGTGGGCCTACTATTCATGTGGGTTCACAATAGATGTGGGCCCACCACACTGTGGCCCCACAATACATGTGGATCTACTATATGTATGGGCCCACAGTACATGTGGGCCTACTTTACATATGGGCCCACAATAGATGTGGGCCCACAATAGATGTGGGCCCACAATAGATGTGGGCCCACAATAGATGTGGGCCCACAACACATGTGGTCCCACAATACATGTGGAAATACTATATACATGGGTCCACATGTACAGTGGACCCACAATAGATGTGGGCCTACTATACATGTTGGCTTTCAATACAGGTGGGCCTACGATACAAGTGTGCCCCCAATACATGTAGGCCTACAATACATGTGGGCCTACAGTACATGTGGGCATACAATAGATGTGAGCCTCCTGTATGTGTGGGCCAACTTGTATTAGAGGCCCACACGTATTGTGGGCCAACATGTATTGTGCGACCTCATCTATTGTGGGCCCACATGTATAGTAGGCCCACATGTATAGTAGGCCCACATGCACTGTGCGCCCACGTATATTGTGGGCTAACAAGTATAGTTGGCCCACATGTACAGAAGGCTCGCATGTATTGTATGCCCACATATCTTGGGGGCCCACATGTATAATAGACCCAGATGTATTCTGGGCCCACATTTATAGTAGGCCCACATAAATTGTCGGCCCACATGAACTGTGGGCCCATTTTTATACCAGGTCCACATGTATTGCGGGTCCACATATTGTAGACCCACATGTATAATAGACCCACATTTATTGTGTGCCCACATGTATTGTGGGAGCACACGTACTGTGGGCCCACATGTATAGTTTGCCCACATGTTTTGCGGTCCCACATGTACGGTAGGCATACATGTATTGTAGGCTTCCACATGAGGTCCAGACGTACTATAGGCCCACATGTATAGTAAGTTAACATGTTTTGTGGGCACACATGATTAGTAGGACCAATATACATGGTGGGCCCACATGTACTATAATAAATGTGGGACGTTAACGCCCACAATTATGTGGGCCTACTACACTCACAATATATGTGGGCCTACTATGCCCAAAATATGTACAGTAGGCCCACATGTATAGCTCACTGGCCTACTATACATGTGGTCCCGCAAAACACTTCGGCTTAATGTACATGTGGTCCCACAATACATATGGGTGCACAGTACATGTGGGCCTACTATATATGTGTGCCCACAAGACATGTCTGCCCACAATACATATGGACCTACTATACATCTGAGCCCATAGTACATGTGAGCCCACAATACATGTGGGCCCACTATATATGTTGGCCCCTAATACATGTGGGCCAACAATTCACATGGGCATAATGTATGTCTGGGCCTACTATACATGTAGCAAATGGGTACCCCCAAAACATGTGGGCCTACAATACATGTGGGACTTACTGGACCTACTTTAAATGTGCGCCCAAAGCACATGTGGGCCAACAGTACACGTGGGCCCACAATACATGTGGGCCCACAATACATGTGGGCCCACGATGCATGTGGGCCTACTATACATGTGGGCCTACTGTATGTCTGGGCCTACTGTACATGTGGGTTTACTATGCATGTGGGCCTTCTGTAAATGTGGGCCCACAATACATGTGTGCCCACAGTACATGTGGGTCCATGTGGGCCTACTGGGCCCACAATAGATGAGGTCACACAATAGATGTTGGCCCACAGTACATGTGGGCCTCTAATACATGTGGTCCCCCAATACATGTGGGCCTACAATACATGTGGCGTACTGTACATGTGGGCTTACTACAAATGTGGGCGGCCAATAAATTGTCGAATTGGCGAATTGTGGGCCCACATTTATAGTAGGCCCACATGTATTTTAGGCCATTATATATTGTAAATTGGGTCGCATGTATTGTGCGCCCACATGTGTAGTAGCTCCACATGTATTGTAGGCCCACATGTATTGGGGGACCACATGTATTGAGGGCGAACATATACTGAGTGCCCACATGTATAGTAGGCCCGCATGAATTGTAATTGTGGGCTAATGTGTACTGTGGGCTCATAGCACATGTGGGCCATGTGGGTTCCACTGTATATCTGGTGTCACTATACATGTGGGCAAACAATGCGTGTGTGCCTACATTGCGTGTGGGCCTACTACGCATGTGGGCCCACCATACATATGGACCTACTATACATGTGGGCAAAAAGTAGATGTGGGCCCTTAAGGGCACACAATAAATTTTGGTCTACTAAACATGTGGGTCTCCTACACATGTGGACCCGCAATACATGTGGACCTAGTATATACAAATGGGCCCACAGTACGTATATTCTGGGTGTAACAGGCCCACATTTATCATAGTCAATAAGTACGGCTCCTGCTGGAGTAATGATAAGTTTTACTTGGCCCACTATACATGTGGGCCCCCAATGCATGTGGGCCTACAATACATTTGGATAGTAGGCGCAGATGAACAGTAGCCCCACATGTTTTGTAAGCCGACATGTATTAGGGGCCCACATATATAGTATTCCCACATGTATTGTGGGCCCCCTTGGCCCACATGTAAGTAATGTGGGCCCACATGTATAGTAGGCCCTTGCATTGTGGGCCCACAAATTTTGCGGGCCTTCTGTGCCCACAAGATATGTATTGTAGGCCACATGTATTGTGGGAGCACATGTACTGTGGGCCCACATGTGTAGTTTGCCCACATATATAGTTACTGTACATGTATTGCGGGCACCACTGAGGGCTCCCATGTATCGTGGGTCCATTAGTTCAGTAGGCCCCAATTCATTGTCTGGCCGCATTTGCAGTAAGCCCACATGTACAGTAGGCCCACATGTATTGTAGGCCCACATGTGTTGTGGGCCCACAATTACAGAAGGCCCACATGTATAGTAAACCCACATGTACAGTAGGCCCACATGTATTGTAGGCCCACATGTATAGTAGGCCCACATGTACTGCCACAATACATCTTAGCCGCAATACATGTGGAATATATTATGGCCTAAAACGCATGTGGCAATACATGTAGGCCTACTGGGTCTACTGTACATCGGGGCCTACTATACATGTGGGCCCCCAATACATGTGGGCATACAATACATGTTGGATTACTGAACATGTGGGCCCACTTTACATGTGGGCCCACAGTACCAGTACATGGGGGGCCGACTATATATGTGTCCAAAGTACATGTGGGCCCACGGTACATGAGAGCCCACAATACATGTGGGCCTACAATACATGTAGGCCTACTGTATGTCTGGGTCTGCTGTACATGAGGGCCCCAATTCATGTGCGCCTACTATACGTGCGGGCCTACGGTACATGTGGGCCTACTGTACATGTGGGCCCACAGTATTTGTTGGCCCAAAATACATGTGAGCCTACTATACATAGGGGAACCTAATACATGTCATGTGGGCTTGCTATACATGGCGACTCATAATACATGTCGCTGTACAATACATGTGGGCCTACTTTACCTGTTTGCCCACAATACATGTGGACCTACTATACATATGGTCGCACAATACATGTTGGCCCACAGTACATTTGGGACTACTATACATGCGTGCCCAAAGAAGATATGGCCCACAAAACATGTGGGTACACAATACATGTGAGGCTAATATACATATGCGCCCGCTATTCCTATGGGCCCAGAACATATGTGGGGCTATTGTACTTGTCGGCCTACAATACATATGGGCACACAGAATATGTTAGCCTACTATAGGCCCACAATGCATGAGGGCCCCAATTCATGTGGGCCTACTATACAATTGGGCCTACGGTACATGTGGGCCTACTGTACAATAGGCCCAAATGTATTGGGGGCCCACAGTATAGTAGGTTACACGCATTATGGTCCGACATGTATAGTGGGCCCACATGTACAGTGGGCCCATATGGATAGTACGCGCGCATGTATTGTGGGCCTACATGTATAGTAGGCCTGCATGTATTGTGGGACCTCATGTACTGTGGATCCATGTTTATAGTAAGTTAACATGTATTGTGGGCCCACATGTATAGTAGGCCAATATGTATGGTGGGCCCACAAATATTGTGGGCCCACATGAACTACAAAATATGTGGGCCTACTATGCCCAAAATATGTACAGCAGGCCCACATGTATATACAGTAGGCCCATATGTATTCTAGGCCCACATGTATTGTGGGAGCACTTGTACTGGGAGCCCACATGTACAGTGGCCCATATGGATAGTATGCGCGCATGTATGTTGGGCCCACATGTATAGAAGGCCTTCAGGTATTGTGGGACCTCATGTACTGTGGACCCATATGTACAGTAAGTTAACATGTTTTGCGGTCACAAATGTACAGTAGGCCCATGTATATGGTAGGACCAAATGTACTGTGGGCCTACATGTAAGGTAGGCCCACATGTATCCATGTGGGCCCACATGTATAGTAGGCCCACATATATTGTGGACATGGTAGGCCCACGTATGTTGTGGGCGTAATAGTCCCACATATATTGTGGGCGTAGTAGGCCCATATATACTGTGGGCATAGTAGGCCTAGATATATTGTGGGCGTAGTAAGCCCACATATATTGTGGGCATACTAGTCCCACATGTACAGCAGGCCCACATGTATTGTGGGCCCAGATGTAAAGTAGGCCCACATGTATAATAGGCCCACATGCATTAGAGGCCCACATGGATTGTGGGCCAACATGTATTGTGCGACCACATCTATTGTGGACCCACATGTTTAGGAGGCCCACATGTACGCCCACGTGTATTGTGGGCTAACATGTAAAGTTGGCCCACAAGTACAGGAGGCTCAGATGTTTTGTATGCCCACATGTATTGGGGACCCACATGTATAGTAGGCCCAGACGTACAGATGGCCCACATGTATTGCAGGCCTACATGTACTGTCGGCTAACATGTGTTTTAGACCATAATATATATAATTTTTCATTGTTAGCCCACAATACACGTGGACGTACTATACATGTGGGCCCACAATGCATGTGGGCCTACAATACAGGTGGGCCTACTATACACATATACCTACAATACATCTTGGCCCACAGTACATGAGGAGTATTTTATGGCTTAAAAAACATGTGGGCCCACAGTACATGTGAAACCACAATACATGAGAGCCGACTGGGCCTACTGTACATTTGGGCCTACTATACATGTTGGCCCCGAACACATGCGAGCCTACAATACATGTGGGCCCACATAACATGTGGGCCTACTGAACATGTGGGTATACTTTACATGTGGGCCCACATTACATGTGGACCCAAAGTACACGGGGGGCCTACTATAAATGTGTGTCCAAAGTACATGTGGGCCCACAATACATGTGGATCTACTATACATGTGGGCATACTGTAAACGTGGGCCCTCAATCCATGTGGGCCTACTGTACATGTGGGCTCTCAGAATATGTGGGCCCACAGTACATGTGGGCCCACTACACATGTGGGCCTACAATAAATGTGGGTGCCTAACAGTTGTGTTCCTACAATACCGGTTGGCCTGCTGTACGTCTTGGTCTGCTGTACATGTGGGCCCCAATACATGTTGTTCTACTATACATGTGGGCCTACTGTACATGTGGGCACAAAATATTGGGGGCCCACATGTATAGAAGGCCCATATGTACAGTAGGCCCACATGCATTGTAGGCCCACATGTATTATGGGCCCACCTGCACTGTGGGCCCACATGTGTTTTAGACCACAATATATATAATCTTTACTTGTCAGCCCACAGTATACGTGGGCCCACAGTACATATGGGCCTACTATACATGTGGGCGAACAATACATGTGGGCCTACACAACAGGTGGGCCTAAAATACACCACATCTATTGTGGGCCCACATGTTTAGAAGGCCCACATGTACTGTGGGCCCACGTGTATTGTGGGCTAACAAGTAAAGTTGGCCCACAAGTACAGGAGGCTCAGATGTATTGTACGCCCACGTATATTGGGGGCCCACATGTATAGTAGGCCCAGACGTACAGTAGGCCCTCATGTATTGTAGGCCCACACGTATTGTGGGCCCACATGAACTGTGGGCTAACATGTGTTTTAGACAATAATATATATAATATTTCATTGTTAGCCCACAATACAAGTGGACGTACTATACATGTGGGCCTACAATTCAGGTGGGCGTACTATACATTATACCTATAATACATCTTGGCCTAAGGCATAGGGTTCTATGGCTCCAGCAGGAGCCGTAATTACGTATTTCAAAAAATAACTTAGCATTGGGTACTATGGCTCCTGCAGGAGCCCTACTTATGATGTATGATAAACAATAACCTATAGAGCAAGAACTTAGCATAGGGTTCTATGGCTCCTGCACGAGCCCTACGTATGGTCTATGATAAACAATAACCATTAGTGTAAGAACTTAGAAAAGGGTACTATGGCTCCTGCAGGAGCCCTACTTATGGTCAATGATAAACAATAACCTTTAGTGTACGAACTTAGCATAGGGTACTATGGCTCCTGCAGGAGTCGTGCTTATGGTCTATGATAAACAATAACCTTTAGTGTAAGAACGCACCATTGGATACTATGGCTCCTGCAGGAGCCGAAGATATGGACTGGGATGAACAATAACCTCTAGTGTAAGAACTTAGCATTGGGTACTATGGCTCCTGCAGGAGCCCTACTTTTGGTCTATGATAATCAATAACCTATAGAGTAAGAACGTAGCATTGGGTACTATGGCTCCTGCAATAGCCCTACTTATGGTCTATGATAAACAATAATCTTTTGTGTCAGAACATAGCTAAGGGTACTTTAGTATGGCTACTGCAGGAGCCCTACGTATGGTCTATGATAAACAATATCATTTAGTATAAGAACTTAGCATAGGATACTATTTCTCCTGTAGGAGCCGTACTTATGCACTATGATAAACAATAACTTTTAGTGTAACAACTTAGCATTGGTTACTATGGCTCCTGCAGGAGCCGATCTTAGGGACTAAACCTTTAGAGTTAGAACTTAGCATAGGGTAATATGGCTCCTGCAAAAGCCGCACTTATGGTATATGATAATCAATAACCTTTAGTGCAAGAACTTAGCTAAGGGTAATATGGCTCCTACATAAGCCCTACATATGGTCTATGAAAGAAAATAACCTTTAGTGTAAGAACTAAGCATTGGGTACTTTGGCTCCTGCTGGAGCCGATTTTAGCGACTAAACCTTTAGTGTTAGAACTTAGCATAGGGTAATATGGCTCCAGCAAAACCCGTACTTATGGTATATGATAATGAATAAACTTTAGTGCAAAAACTTCGCTAAGGGTACAATGGCTCCTACATAAGCCCTACATATGGTCTATAACCTTTAGTGTTAGAACGAAGCATTGGGTACTATGGCTCCTGCAGGAGCCGTACTTATGATCTATGATAAACAATAACCTTTAGTGTAAGAACTTAGCATTGGGTACTATGGCTTCGGCAGAAGCCCTACTCATGGTCTGTGATTAAGAAGAACGTTTAGAGCAAGAACTTAGCATAGGTTTCAATGGCTCCTGCAGGAGCCATACGTATGGTCTTTGATGAACAATAGCCTTTAATGTAAGGACTTAGCATTGGGTATAATGGCTCCTGCAAGAGCCCTACTTATGGTCTATGATAAACAATAACCTTTACTGTAAGATCACAGCATTGGGTACTTTGGCTCCTGCAGGAGCCCTACTTATGGTCTATGATAAACAAAAACCTTTAGTGCAAGGACTTAGCATCGGTTACTATGGCTCCTGCAAGAGCCTAACTTATGGTCTATGATAAATAATAACCTTTAGTGTTAGAACTTAGCATAGGGTAATATGGCTCCAGCAAAACCCGTACTTATGGTATATGATAATGAATAAACTTTAGTGCAAAAACTTCGCTAAGGGTACAATGGCTCCTACATAAGCCCTACATATGGTCTATAACCTTTAGTGTTAGAACGAAGCATTGGGTACTATGGCTCCTGCAGGAGCCGTACTTATGATCTATGATAAACAATAACCTTTAGTGTAAGAACTTAGCATTGGGTACTATGGCTTCGGCAGAAGCCCTACTCATGGTCTGTGATTAAGAAGAACGTTTAGAGCAAGAACTTAGCATAGGTTTCAATGGCTCCTGCAGGAGCCATACGTATGGTCTTTGATGAACAATAGCCTTTAATGTAAGGACTTAGCATTGGGTATAATGGCTCCTGCAAGAGCCCTACTTATGGTCTATGATAAACAATAACCTTTACTGTAAGATCACAGCATTGGGTACTTTGGCTCCTGCAGGAGCCCTACTTATGGTCTATGATAAACAAAAACCTTTAGTGCAAGGACTTAGCATCGGTTACTATGGCTCCTGCAAGAGCCTAACTTATGGTCTATGATAAATAATAACCTTTAGTGTAAGAACTGAGCATTGGGTACTATGGCTCCTGCAGGAGCCCTACTTATGGTATATGATAAACAATAACCTTTAGTGTAAGAACTTAGTATAGGGTACTATGGCTCCTGCAAGAGCCCTACTTATGGTCTATGATAAACAATAACCTTTTGTGTAAGAACTTAGCATAGGGTACTATGGCTCCTGCAGAAGCCGTACTTATGACCTATGATAAACAGTAACCTTTAGTATAAGAACCTCATAAGCATTGGGTACTATGGCTCCTGCAGGAGCCCAACTTATGGTCTATGATAAACAATAACGTTTAGTGCAAGAACTTAGCATAGGTTACTCTGGCTCCTGCAGGAGCAATACGTATGGTCTATGATAAACAGTATCCTTTAGTGTAAGAGCTTAGCATAGGTAGTATGGCTAGTGCAGGAGCCCTACTTATGGTCTATGATAAACAATAACCTTTAGTGTATGAACTGGTCCCATATACCTTAATGAGACTGTACCTCGTGATTGACTTGCTAATTAGGAAGACGGTAAAAGATTTACCTAGAGTATTCTCCTTTCATCAATACGCATTGCCCCTACTCTGTAATGCATCGTAAAAGGTAGATACAAGTCACTTCTAGTGGGTTTTCTCCTGGATCTAAAATGTCTCGAGTTTTAATTGGTACCATATACCTTAATGACGCTATCGCACGACTGACTAGCTAATTAGGAAGACGGTAAACGATTTTCCTTATGTACTCACCTTTCCTCAATACATATTGCCACTACTCTGTAATGCATCATTAACGGTAGATACAAGTCACTTCTAGTTGGTTTTGACCTGGATCTAAAACGTCTCCAATCTGAACTGCTAGCACATACCTTAACGTGACTGACTTGCTAATTAGGAAGACGGTAAATGATTATCCTAATACATTCACTTTTCCTCAATATACATTGCCACTACTCTGTAATGCATTGAATTGGTACCATATACCTTAATGAGACTATATCTCATTACTGACTTGGTAATTAGGAAGACAATAAAAAATTTACCTAGCGCATTGCCACTACTCTGTTATGCATCATGAACGGTAGATACAAGTCACTTCTAGTTGCTTTTGTCCTAGATCTAAAATGTCTCTACTTTGAATTGGTACCATATACCTTGAAGAGGTTATCGCGCTACTGACTTGTTAATTAGGAAGACGGTAAAAGAGTTGACTAATGCATTCACCTTTCCTCAATACACATTGCCACTACATTGTAACGCATCATGAACAGTTGTTACAAGTCACTTCTAGTTGGTTTTGTCCTGGATCTAAAATGTTTCCACTTTGAATTGGTATCATATACCTTGAAGAGGCTATCGCGCCACTGACTTGTTAATTAGGAAGACTGTAAAAGAGTTGCCTATAATGCATTCACCTTTCCTCAATACACAATGCCACTGCTATGTAATGCATCATGAAGAGTAGTTACAAGTAACTTCTAGTTGGTTTTGTCCTGGATGTAAAATGTCTCCAATTTGAATTGGAACCATGTACCTAAATGCGGCTTACGCAAGACTGACTAACTAATTAGAAAGACGGTAAATGATTTTCCTAATGTACTCCCCATTCCTCAATACATATTGCTACTGCTGTGTAATGCATCATGAACGGTAGATACAAGTCACTTCTCGTTGGTTTTGTCCTGGATCTAAAATGTCTCCACTCACAATTTCTAGCATATACCTTTATGAGACTATCTCGTGACTGACATGCTAGTTAGGAAGACGGTAAAAGATTATCCTAATGTAATCACCTTTCCTCAATACATATTACCACTACTATGTAATGCATCATGAGCAGTAGATACAAGTCACTTCTAGTTGGTTTTTGTCCGGTATGTAAAATGTCTCCAATATGAATTGGTACCATTTACCTTAATGACGCTATCGCACGACCGACTTGCTAATTAGGAAGACGGTAAAAGATTTGCCAAATGTATTCACCTTTCCTCAATACATATTGCCACTACTCTGCAATAAATCATGAACGGTAGATACAAGTTACTTCTAGTTGTTTTTGTCCTGGATCTAAAACGTCTCCACTCTGAATTGCTAGTATATACTTTAATGAGACTATCTCGTGACTGACTTGCCAATGAGGAAGTCCGTAAAAGATTTTCCTAATGCTTTCACCTTTCCTAAATACACATTGCCCATACTCTGTAATGCATCATGAACAGTAGACACAAGTTACTTCTAGTTGGTTTTGTCCTGGATCTAAAACGTCTCCATTTTCAATTGGTACCATATACCTTAATGAGACTATTTCGCCACTGACTTGTTAGGAAGATGGTAAAAGAGGTTCCTAATGCATTCACCTTTCCTCAATACACATTGCCACTACTATGTAATGCATCATGAACAGTAGTTAGAAGTCACTTCTAGTTGGTTATGTCCTGGATGTAAAATGTCTCCAATATGAATTGGTACCATATACCTTAATGAGGCTATCGCATGACTGACTTACTAATTAGAAAGACGGTAAAGGATTTGCCAAATGTACTCACCTTTCCTCAATACATATTGCCACTACTCTGTGATGCTTCATGAAAGGTAGATACAAGTCACTTATTGTTGGTTTTGTCTGGGATTTAAAATGACTCCAATTTGAATTGGTACGATATACCTTAATGAGACAATGTCTCGTGACTGACTTGCTAATTAGGAAGACGGTAAAAGATTTACCTAGCGCATTCACCTTTCATTAATACCCATTGCCCCTACTCTGTAATGCATTATGAAAGCTAGATACAAATCAATTCTAGTTGGTTTTCTCCACGATCTGAAATGTCTCGAATTTGGATTGGTACCATATACCTTAATAAGGCTATTGCACGACTGACTAGCTAATTAGGAAGACGGTAAATGATTTTCCTTATGTACTCACCTTTCCTCAATACATTTTGCAACTACTGTGTAATGCATCATGAACGGTAGATACAAGTCACTTCTAGTTGGTTTTGTTCGGGATCTAAAACGTCTCCACTTTGAATTGCTAGCATATTCTTTAATGAGACCATCTCGTGACTGACTTGCCAATGAGGAAGTCTGTAAAAGATTTTCCTAATGCTTTCACCTCTCCTCAATACGCATTGCCACTACTCTGTAATGCATCATGATGAGTAGGTACAAGTCACTTCTTGTTGGTTTTGTCCTGGATGTAAAATGTCTCCATTTTGAATTAGTACCATATACCTGAATCTCGTGACTGATTTGCTAATAAGGAAGACGGTAAAGGATTTGCCTAATGTACTCACCTTTCCTCAATACGCATTGCCCCTACTTTGTAATGCATCATGAACGGTAAATACAAGTCACTTCAAGTTGGTTTTGTCTTGGATGTACAATGTCTCCAATTCGAAATGGTACCATATACCTTAATGAGACTATATCTCATGACTAACTTGGTAATTAGGAAGATGGGTAAAGATTTGCCTAATGTACTCTCACCTTTCCTAAATACATATTGCCACTACTCTGCAATAAATCATGAACGGTAGATACAAGTTACTTCTAGTTTTATCTATCCTATGTCCTGGACACACCAGCAAATTAAAACTGAAATCAGTCATACATTACTTATAGAAGTAGAAGAAAACTGTTTTAAAGATGTGAATATAATTACAAAGTTAAATGAATGCACTATATAAAGGACACACACTATATAAATTACACACTACTTGTGGTGCCCATTACAGAGGCAGCAATGCCCTGCTGGAGTGCAATGGACAATAGTAACTGATCCTATGAAATAATAATTTTTTAAATACAGTTACAGTAGGTATATATCGTCAGTATATAACTCAAACACATGCAGGGTTCTCTATTGTATAAAAGTACATAAGTGCTTATGCTAACGATACCTAATTAATTATGCGTTACAGTAAATGACTACTTAGCAACCTACATCATGCTCTTTGCCGACATATAAAGGATGGCAATTATAGATGTGATAATTATTTAATGTTCAATTGCACAGTAGATTTACAGAGGATTTTAAAACCCTTTATGGAATCAAAACTTGATTTGACGCGTTCTGTACATGTGCTGCTTAGAATCAGTAGTAATAATAGGGTGTATTCATCATTTATCTATAATACTTATCATTGTTTTCATAATAAATTTATTAAAATACAGCATTATTAAATCGAACACATCCATATACATACATGTACATGTGTATGTGTGTAAATGCATATGTAAGGATACAGTATCGGACATTGCAACAAATGAAACATCTGTAAGATATATAGTTCTTACACTAAAGGTTTTTGCTTATCATAGACCATGAGTACGGCTCCTGCAGGAGCCATAGTACCCAATGCTAAGTTCTTACACTGAAGGTTATTGTTTATCATAGACCATAAATCCAGCTCCTGCAGGAGCCATAGTACCCTATGCTATGTTAATACACTAAAGGTTTTTGTTTATCATAGACAATACGTAGCGATCCTACAGGAGCCATATTACCCAATGCTAAGTTAATACACAAATGTTATTGTTTATCATAGACCATAAGTAGGGCTCCTGCAGGAGCCACAGTACCCTATGCTAAGTTCTTACACAAATGGTTATTGTTTATCATAGACCATGAGTACGGCTCCTGCTGGAGCCATAGTACCCAATGCTAAGTTCTTACACTAAAGGTTATTGTTTATATGTACGGGTCCTGCAGGAGCCATGGTACCCAATGCTATGATCTTACACTAAAGATTATTGTTTATCATAGACCATAAGTAGGGCTCCTGCAGGAACCATAGTACCCAATGCTATGATCTTACACTAAAGGTTATTGTTTATCATAAACAATATGTAGGGCTCCTGCAGGAGCCATAATACCCTATGCTAAGTTCTTACATTAAAGGTTATTGTTTATCATAGAACATACGTATGGCTCCTGCAGGAGCCATAGAAACCTATGCTAAGTTCTTGCACTAAAGGTTTTTGTTTATCATAGACCATAAGTAGGGATCCTGCAGGAGCCATAGTACCCAATGCTAAGTTCTTACACTAAAGGTTATTGTTTATCATAGGTCATAAGTACGGCTCCTGCAGGAGCCATAGTACCAATACTAAGTTCTTACACTATTTTGTATTGTTTATCATAGACCATAAGTAGGGCTCCAGCAGGAGCCATTGTACCCAATGCTAAGTTCTTACACTAAAGGTTGTTGTTTATCATAGACCATAAGTAGGGCTCCTTCAGGAGCCATAGTACCCAAGTTCTTACACTTAAAGTTCCTGTTTATCTAAGTCCATAAGTACAGCTCCTGCAGGAGCCATAGTACCCTATGCTAAGCTCTTACACTAAAGGATACTGTTTATCATGGACCATACGTATTGCTCCTGCAGGAGCCATAATAACCTATGCTAAGTTCTTGCACTAAAGGTTATTGCTTATCATAGACCATAAGTAGGGCTCCTGCAGGAGCCATAGTACCCAATGCTTAGTTCTTACACTAAAGGTTACTGTTTATCATAGGTCATAAGTACAGCTTCTGCAGGAGCCATAGTACCCTATGCTAAGTTCATGCACTAAAGGTTATTGTTTATCATAGATCATAAGTAGGGCTCCTGCAGGAGCCATAGTACCCTATACTAAGTTCTTACACTAAAGGTTATTGTTTATCATAGACCATGAGTAGGGCTCCTGCAGTAGCCATAGTACCCAATGCTAAGTCCTTACACTAAAGATTATTGTTTATAAGTACGGCTCCTGCAGGAGCCATAGTACCCAATGCTATGATCTTACACTAAAGATTAATGTTTATCATACACTGCTCCTGCAGTAGCCATAGTACCCTATGCTAAGTTCTTACACTTATGGTGATTGTTTATCATTTACCATAAATAGGGCTCCTGCAGGAGCCATAGTACCAAATGCTAAGTTCTTACACTAAAGGTTGTTTTTTATCATACACCATAAGTAGTGCTCCTGCAGGAGCCACAGAACCCAATGATAAGTTCTTACACGAATTTTCATTGTTTTTCATAGACCATAAGTAGGGCTCCTGCAGGAGCCATAGAACCCAATGCTAAGTTCTTACACTAAAGGTTGTTGTTTATCATAGACCATAAGTAGGGCTCCTTCAGGAGCCATAGTACCCAATGATAAGTTCCGACGCTTCAAGTTATTGTTTATCATAGTCCATAAGTACAGCTCCTGCGGGAGGCATAGTACCCTATGCTAAGCTCATACACTAAAGGTTATTGTTAATAATAGACCATACGTACTGCTCATGCAGGAGCCATAGTAGCCTATGCTAAGTTAATGCGCTAAAGGTTGTTGTTCATCATAGACAATAAGTAGGGCTCCTGCAGGAGCCATAGTACCCAATGCTTAGTTCTTACACTAAAGGTTATTGTTTGTTATAGGTCATAAGTACGGCTCCTGCAGGAGCCATAGTACCCTATGCTAAGCTCTTACACTAAAGGTGATTGTTTATCATAGACCATACGTATTGCTCATGCAGGAGCCAGAGTAGCCTATACTAAGTTAATGCACTAAAGGTTGTTGTTCATCATAGACAATAAGTAGGGCTCCTGCAGGAGCCATAGTACCAAATGCTTAGTTCTTACACTAAAGGTTATTGTTTATCATAGGTCATCAGTACGGCTTCTGCAGAAGCCGTACTTATGACCTATGATAAAATATAACCTTTAGTGTAAGAGCTTAGCATAGGGTACTATGGCTCCTGAAGGAGCCCTACTTATGGTCTATGATTAACAACAACCTTTAGTGTCAGAACTTAGCATTGGGTACTATGGCTCCTGCAGGAGCCCTACTTATGGTAAATGATAAACAATCACCATTAGTGTAAGAACTTAGTATAAGGTACTATGGCTCCTGCAGGAGACCTACTTATGGTCTATGATAAACAATAACCTTTTGTGTAAGAACTTAGCATAGGGTACTATGGCTCCTGCAGAAGCCGTAATTATGACCTATGATAAACAATAACCTTTTGTGTAAGAACTTAGCATAAAGTACTATGGCTCCTGCAGGAGCTGAACTTATGTACTATGATAAACAAAAACTTTAAGTGTAAGAACTTATCATTGGGTACTATGGCTCCTTTAGGAGCCATACTTATGTTCTATGATAAACAACAACCTTTAGTGTAAGAACTTAGCATTGGGTACTATGGCTCCTGCAGGAGCCCTACTTATGGTCTATGATAAACAATAAAAATTAGTATAGGGTACTATGGCTCCTGCAGGAGCCCTACTTATGGTCTATGATTAACAATAACCTTTAGTGTAAGAACTTAGCATTGGGTACTATGGCTCCTGCAGGAGCCCTACTTATGGTAAATGATAAACAATCACCATTAGTGTAAGAACTTAGTATAAGGTACTATGGCTCCTGCAGGAGACCTACTTATGGTCTATGATAAACAATAACCTTTTGTGTAAGAACTTAGCATAGGGTACTATGGCTCCTGCAGAAGCCGTAATTATGACCTATGATAAACAATAACCTTTTGTGTAAGAACTTAGCATAAAGTACTATGGCTCCTGCAGGAGCTGAACTTATGTACTATGATAAACAAAAACTTTAAGTGTAAGAACTTATCATTGGGTACTATGGCTCCTTTAGGAGCCATACTTATGTTCTATGATAAACAACAACCTTTAGTGTAAGAACTTAGCATTGGGTACTATGGCTCCTGCAGGAGCCCTACTTATGGTCTATGATAAACAATAAAAATTAGTATAGGGTACTATGGCTCCTGCAGGAGCCCTACTTATGGTCTATGATTAACAATAACCTTTAGTGTAAGAACTTAGCATAGGGTACCATGGCTCCTGCAGAAGCCGTACTTATGACCTATGATAAACAATAACCTTTAGTGTAGGAACTACGCATTGGGTACTATGGCTCCTGCAGGAGCCCGACTTATGGTCTATGATAAACAATAACCTTTAGTGTAAGAACTTAGCATAGGTTACCATGGCTCCTGCAGGAGCAATACGTATGGTTCATGATAAACAATATCCTTTAGTGTAAGAGCTTAGCATAGGTTACTATGGCTCCTGCAGGAGCTGTACTTATGGGACTATGATAAACAAGATCGTAAGTGTAAGAACTTTTCATTGGGTACTATGGCTCCTGAAGGAGCCCTACTTATGTTCTATGATAAACAACAACCTTTAGTGTAAGAACTTAGCATTGGGTACTATGGCTCCTTCAGGAGCCCTACTTATGGTCTATGATAGACAATAAAAATTAGTGTAAGAACTTAGTATCGGGTACTATGGCTCCTGCAGGAGCCGTACATATGACCTAAGATAAACAATAACCTTTAGTGTAAGAACTTAGCATTGGGTACTATGGCTCCTACAGGAGCCCTACTTATGGTCTATGATAAACAAAAACCTTTAGTGCAAGAACTTAGCATAGGTTTCTATGGCTCCTGAAGGAGCCATACGTATGCTCAATGATAAACAATAACCTTTAATGTAAGAACTTAGCATAGGGTATTATGGCTCCAGCAGGAGCCCTACATATGGTCTATAATAAACAACAACATTTAGTGTAGGAACTTAGCATTGGATACTATGGTTCCTGCAGGAGCCCTACTTATGGTCTATGATAAACATTAATCTTTAGTGTAAGATCTTAGCATTGAGTACTATGGCTCCTGCAGGAGCCCTACTTATGGTCTATGATTAACAAAAACCTTTAGTGCAAGAACTTAGCATAGGTTTCTATGGCTCCTGCAGGAGCCATACGTATGATCTATGATAAACAATAACCTTTAATGTAAGAACTTAGCTTAGGGTATTATGGCTCCTGCAGGAGCCCTACATATTGTTTATGATAAACAATAACCTTTAGTGTAGGATCATAGCATTGGGTGCTATGCATCCTTGCATATGCATTTACGCACATACACATGTACATGTATGTATATGGATGTGTTCGAATTAATAATGCTGTTTAATAATAAATTTATTTATGAAAACAATGATTGCAGAGGTTGGTGAGATTGAAAAGCATGCCAAGAATGATCAGATGTGTGCAAGGTTGGGCTGGACATGTATTCCATTAGTGGTGGAAGTCTATGGTGGTTGGGGATGTGAAGCCAAAGAATGCTACTCTAGATTGAGCAAGAGGCTAGCTATGCAAGTGGGAATCTGTGAAACTGAGGCACTGTGCCAAATGTACTGCCTGCTGGCTGTCACACTGATGAGGCAGAATGCAAGAGCCATCCTCCTCAGATGTGCCCGTGCTCCCCTTCTTGAGTATTAAACTTAATTGTGCTATGTAATGAAATTATTATTATTATACCTTTAGAAAACACAGTTTATAATAAATATTAGCTTTACATGTTAAACACAAATTTCAATATTTAACTAGTAAACTATGTAACTATGTATGAGTCAACTATCTAAGTAGAGATCTGAGACTTTAGCACGGGGACCTGCCCTTGCAAGAAATGCTCTGGCATTCGAGCGCACAAGGGAAAGGTTTAGTCTCGAATAAATGCTGTCCAGAGTGGTGGAAGTGGAGGAGTTAACCTGAACTGAAAGGCGGGAAGCAAGTTTCTTGAAGGTGTCAGAGGCAAGTTGGCCCCATGCCCCGAATGAATCGACAACAAGCGGTATGCAGCTCCAGCCTAGTTCTGCACAAATCCCAAATTATTATTATTATTATTATTATTATTATTATTATTATTATAGTCTACCTGTCTTCTCAGCTGACAGTAAATGTCCCTTCTGCTCAAGTGCCCTTGATCCAGATTGCCACCACACCCTTACATGTCGTTCTGGAGGGGACGTCATTGCACGGCACAATAAGCTGAGAGACTGTGTTGCCAATCTGTGCTCCAAAGCATGCTTATCTCCTCAACTGGAGAAAGGTCCAGGCATAGACTTTTCTAGGCCAGCTGATGTGCTGGTGCCAAACTGGTCCCTCTCCAACCCTGCAGCTTTTGACCTGAAAGTCATTCATCCGCTTAATACGGACTTGATTCTGGAAGCGAGTTTGGCTTCAGGCAACTCTGCAGAGGTTGGTGAGATTGAAAAGCATGCCAAGAATGATCAGATGTGTGCAAGGTTGGGCTGGACATGTATTCCATTAGTGGTGGAAGTCTATGGTGGTTGGGGATGTGAAGCCAAAGAATGCTACTCTAGATTGAGCAAGAGGCTAGCTATGCAAGTGGGAATCTGTGAAACTGAGGCACTGTGCCAAATGTACTGCCTGCTGGCTGTCACACTGATGAGGCAGAATGCAAGAGCCATCCTCCTCAGATGTGCCCGTGCTCCCCTTCTTGAGTATTAAACTTAATTGTGTTATGTAATGAAATTATTATTATTATTATTAATTGTGTTATGTAATGAAATTATTATTATTATTATTATTATTATTATTATTAAAATAAAAGCATCATACGGCAAATACAGCAGCAGTATTATTTATTACATATCATTAGACTACATGTAAACTATGTATGTACTGTATGTACAGTTCCACTCTAAAGCTACACTCTTTAACCTGGAACGCATCTTCTAGACAGGATTGCCCTAGCTACTGACCTCACTAATGAAGTATTCAACCGCCCATAAATCTCTGTCAGGACCTTTGCCTTGGGGCAGTGCAGGGAGATTGAGAGGATGGAAGCTAGTCTAGCGAAGGTGTTCTGGGCCTCTTTACCCCAGTTCCCATACGATTCCACTGCCAGAGGAACGCATACCCATTATTATTATTATTATTATTATTATTATTATTATTTTTTTATTATTATTATTTTAATTAAAACATTAACAATTACTATTATTACACAAAAAACACCTTATTTAAATGCATACACAATTAAACTACTAATAGCAAGTTAGGAGGGTGGAAGCTCCCTGGCCAGGATGGCTCTAGCAATGGACCGAACCAGGACCACATTCAACCGGCCATAAATTTCAGCCACAACTACTGCCTTGGGGGAAGACTGGTGAATGGCTAGGAAGGATGCCAGCCTGGAGAAGGTATCATGAGCCTGCTTGCCCCAATTGCCATAAGTCTCCACTGCCAATGGGATGCAGGACCAGCCCAACTCTTGGCACTTGGGTCCATTGGAGTGGAGCTTGCGGGTCTCTGCTGCCAGGGCTGCCGCACCAGCCTGGTGACATGATTCACCCAAGATGACAGAGCATAGTGGTGAGGTAATGGTCAGGTCTAGTGCCGCAGGTTTGCCTCTGTCCCAGCCAGCAATGAGGATGTCAGCAGGTCTGGTGTGGGCAAGGTCTCTGGTAAGGCCATGACCTCTCTCCACACTCACACTTAGGTGGGCACGACGACAAAGGTCAAATACCTCATCTCGTAGACGATTATGGCGTGTGACCACATCCCCCCCATGCCTGCAGGTCACAGCATGGTGACCAAGAGGATCAAGAGCAGTATCGGGGCAGAATGGGCACATGGACCGACCAGAAGTATCTAACCCCAGCCACCACCTAATAGCCATCTGGAACTCATTCGATTCCAGGTGCAAGCCCAAACCAGGGGAAGGGACCACTGATAGCCAAGAGGAAGCATGAGGAGCAGCCACTGACAGGAGGCGAGCTCTGTTAGCTGGAGAGGAGGATTCCAACAAGATGTGGAAATGTTGGGTTTGGATCAATCCTGACAAGGCCTTCTGGTGAATGGGAGACTCCAGAGCAGAACTGTTTTTTTATTATTATTATTATTATTATTATTATTATTATTATTATTATTAAATTGAAGACAATTCCTTTCAGACTCTTCTTATCAACAGTACAGTCTGTACCAGAGCAAGACTCAGAGCAGTATCAGCCAGTAATGCTAATGCCTGGTTGAGAGCTATTCCTTGCATACACAATGACTTAGCTTTGGAGCCTCAAGAGATGCAAGTCCTATTAAAATGGTGGCTAGGTCTACCTGTCTTCTCAGCTGACAGTAAATGTCCCTTCTGCTCAAGTGCCCTTGATCCAGATTGCCATTATTATTATTATTATTATTATTATTATTATTTAGATATAATAATAATAATTATTATTATTATAATGCAGAATATCTAGTAAACAGAATATGTAATAAACACAACACTTAAATCACACTACAGTTAATTAAACTTTAAGATGGGAGCCACCTGGAGAGGATCGCTGTTGCATTCGCTCTCACCAAATGCAGGTTGAGCCTACTGTACAGCTCAGACAGCACAGCTGATTTTGTTTTGCCCGATGTAATGGCAAGACGGGAGGCAAGCATTTTAAATGAATCTATGGCTTCTTTTCCCCAAGCACCATACGACTCTGCAACCAGAGGTATACAACACCACCCCAAGGCATTGCATTTGGGGTCATTTTCCATGTGTTTGCGCTCTTCAGTGGACAACGCAGCTGCCCCAGCTGACAATCCCGCTACTGATAAAACGTTAGGATTTAGCGGTGATGTCACTGAGATATCAAAGGCAGCTGGTTTACCAAGGGCCCAATTGGGTAGCAAAATGTCTGCGGGGCGTGAGTGGTCATGGTCTGAAGTAAGGTTGCTACCCATCTCCACCTTCACACTCAAGTGGGCTCTACGGCAAGTCTCCACCAACACATTGCGCAGATGGTTGTGACGGATGACCACGTCTCCTCCTTTTTTGCATGTTGTGGCATGGTGACCAAGGGGATCTAATGTGCTGTTTGGGCATAGGGCACACTGGGAACCATTAGAGGTGTCCAAACCAAGCCACCACTTGACAGCTACCTGGAATACTGAAGGCTCAAGATGAAGGCCGAGACCTTCAGAAGGGACTACAGACAGCCATGAAGCAGCATGTGGGGATGAGACAGACAACAGACGAGCCTTATCAGCAACAGAAGAAGCAATCAGGATGCTATTGAACTGATGGATATCAATCTTGCTCGAAAGTTGCTTTTGATGGACTGGAGATGAAACTAAACCATCTGTCTGAATTGCATCAGAATGAAATACGGATGCATTAAATGTCTGTACTGCATGAGAGAGATGGTGATCTGATATGGAGCCATAGCCAGAGGAGCATAGAGATGCAATGAATGCTGCAGGTGAGTGGCGGGACAGAGACCTCATGCCCAACCCTCCTTTGCTTAGGCTTAGCTGGGCTTGCTGCCAGGCAACATCAGTTGTATCAACTGCAGTGCATGATGAGAAACATCTACGAACATCTTCATCAAAAAGCTCAAGAGAAGCCATAACAAGCGAAGGAGGAGTGGCACGGGCTAGATGTGCAAGCCGACAGAACCCGCCACACATACGCAAGAGTGTTAAAGCAACCTGAGGGTCCACTGCACCAACTTCCTCAAGTCTTTCCAGCAGGGGTCTGGCCTCTAACCTCTTCCTGGAGACAAAGGCTGAGCAAAAATCTTTGTCACCTATTGGAATTCCCAAGATCTCAATGTTGGGATTGCGAGACTGTTTCATGTCAGATGGGAAAGAGCTCAGATCACTTTGGCTGAAGAGCTCACATTTTGACACATTCACAAAGAGGCCAAGTGATGGACCAATACCTTTGATCAATGCCAGTGCCCTATGTACTGCAGATATGGGACCAGCCAGCACTCCATCATCATGATACCAGGCATGGAATTGAAGATGTGAACAAACCTCATCTTTAGTGATAGCAGAAATTAGTAAGTTCAAGACCAGGTCAAAAAAAAGAGGTCCTAGTGGATCCCCTTGCTGAACTCCAGATTCAGACTGCAGATGACCCATTGTGTGCCACAACAAAGGATGTTGCCCATAGCACCAACAGGCCCAAGGGAGTAACTCTGGAAAGTGATTTTTAACTTCAATCAATAGAGCTTGACGTGACACCAAATTAAATGCGTTCTTCAGATCTACCTTAAGAACAGCAAATTCAGTGTCATTCCAATGCTCCTCAACACATCTCCTCAGCCCATGAGCAATTTTCTCTGTGCCAAAAGGGCATGCCACACCAAATTGATGTGGATGAAAAAACTCTGCTGCCTTGCATTTCACTGCAGCACACAGACACTTTCCTGTCAGGCGGCGGAGGGTTTCTCCAACCGCAATGGGCCGAACATCCAGGGGGCAATCAGGCTTAGATTTATTCAACGCAGTCAGGTTTCCACCAGCGAGGAAAACAGACAGTTGAGATGGGGCTCTTCCTGATGCAAGAAGATGAACAACTGCCTTGAGAGAAGACAGAACTGCCGTCTGAAAAGGAGAGTCTGATGCATCAATGAGATGCTGGACACGAAGACCAGTAGGCCCAGCAGCAGTGAGTTTAGGAAATGATCTCAAAATTGCCATTATGTTAACACTACTGAGAATGCTAACATCAAATTCAGGTGTAGTAGGTGTGATAGGATGTTCACACTTGGGGTGCTTTGAAAGTAGCAACTGCCATGTCTCTTCAGAATTTGGTGCAACTAATGCCTGACATGCCTTGCCATAAAGACCATCTTGGGCAAGGGAGATTGCTGAGATCACCTGCTGTTTTGAAGAGCTGTCCTTGGCATTATACAATCGGTTAGATGGTAAAGCACGGGCCCTTGCCATCCTCCACAATTCACTGAAGCTATCCTTTAACCAAAGGTCACAAAGAGCCTCAATGGGGACTGGTTTATTATGACGGCCTCCTCGCTTAGCACTTGGAAGGATGCACTTTGGAAGCATTAAAAGCTTCAACCAGGAATCTAAGGAGTTCTCAGAAACAACCCTCTGTAAGGATGAAGAGAGAGCTCTTGCGAAGGCATGCTTAGCTCGGTTAGGAATAAATCGTATGGTGGCACATTTGAGGCTGAAAACCTCCTCTAGGGAAGGTAATACATCTGGTGGAAGAGCAGCACTGGAGATTAAATTATAGGACTGGCTACCAGGGGAGGCTAATACATATGATGTAGATGATATACATTTCAGACTGTGTGAGGACTGACGGGACAAGGCAACCAACTCTGAACAATGATGGCAAATATAGAGACGTTTTTCCAGCAACCAGGTGTTAGGGACATCACCAGGAAAAATCCCTTTGGCATGACTGGTCATATGGGAGTGCCACATGGATGGAGCAATATGCTCCTTGCACCCTTGCACTACACATGGTTTCCTTTCAGAGGCAGAGACAGCCAACGGATGGTTTTTAGCCTCTTCCAACACATGAAACGCTGAAAGGGAGTTTGATATTGATGTCATCTGTGGTGAAGCCTGCGATGAAATTATTTGTGGCAGCTGCTGTGAAGATGATTGAACTGATGGTGGCGAAAGTTGTACTGACACCTTAGTTTCTGTAGAAACCTTAGCGGTACTGTTGCAGGCTACATCTGTGATTGATGCCGCAAGTGTAGATGCTGAAACCACTGACAGGTGACTAATTGCCTGACCGCTTGACAATAATGGTTGTGAAGGAGGAGTAAGCCCAGCAGAAATAGGCAATACAGTTTGTGGAGGCTGTGTATTAGATACTGTACACGGAGCAGGTGGAAACTCATTAACAATAAAGGAATTGAACTGAGGGAGTGCATTCAAAGCAGAAGATGACAAAGGCTGTGAATACGATAGAACAGATGACTGCGAAGACGTCGGTGGAATATCTGTGTTACAACACCGACCATTTTTAAACGGCTGGCAGCTGGTGCACCGTTGGCCTGATGTAGCACATTTGCATCGTATGCACTTCGCGTATTCGCCGTTGCAGGGACAACAACGCTTTGAACCACTAACCTTTTGCTGACTTTGTGGTAATTTGCGGTTGCCTGTCATGCCCGCAAACTTGTATTGAGCCGTAGCTAGAAACACCGCACCGCCATCAATATAATAATCTTTATTATTATTATTATTATTATTATTATTATTATAGATAAATGATAAATACACCCTATCATTACTACTGATTCTTAGCAGCACATGTACAGAATCCGTCAAATCAAGTTTTGATTCCATAAAGGGTTTTAAAATCCTCTGCAAATTTACTGTGCAATTGAACATTAAATTATTATCATATCATTAATTGCCATCCTTTATATGTCGGCAAAGAGCATGTTGTAGGTTGCTAAGTAGTCATTTACTGTAACGCATAATTAATTAGGTATCGTTAGCATAAGCACTTATGTACTTTTATACAGTAGAGAACCCCTGCATGTGTTTGAATTATATACTGACGATATATACCTACTGTAACTGTATTAAAAAAATTATTATTTCATAGGATCAGTTACTATTGTCCATTGCACTCCAGCAGGGCATTGCTGCCTCTGTAATGGGCACCACAAGTAGTGTGTAATTTATATAGTGTGTGTCATTTATATAGTGCATTCATTTAACTTTGTAATTATATTCACATCTTTAAAACAGTTTTCTTCTACTTCTATAAGTAATGTATGACTGATTTCAGTTTTAATTTGCTGGTGTGTCCAGGACATAGGATAGATAGAACTAGAAGTAACTTGTATCTACCGTTCATGATTTATTGCAGAGTAGTGGCAATATGTATTTAGGAAAGGTGAGAGTACATTAGGCAAATCTTTTACCATCTTCCTAATTACCAAGTCAGTCATGAGATATAGTCTCATTAAGGTATATGGTACCATTTCGAATTGGAGACATTATACATCCAAGACAAAACCAACTAGAAGTGACTTGTATTTACCGTTCATGATGCATTACAAAGTAGGGGCAATGCGTATTGAGGAAAGGTGAGTACATTAGGCAAATCCTTTACCGTCTTCCTTATTAGCAAGTCAGTCACGAGATTCAGGTATATGGTACTAATTCAAAATGGAGACATTTTACATCCAGGACAAAACCAACAATAAGTGACTTGTGTCTACCGTTCATGATGCATTACAGAGTATGGGCAATGTGTATTGAGGAAAGGTGAGTACATTTGGCAAATCCTTTACCGTCTTTCTAATTAGTAAGTCAGTCGTGCGATAGCCTCATTAAGGTATATGGTACCAATTCATATAGGAGACATTTTACAACCAGGACATAACCAACTAGAAGTGACTTCTAACTACTGTTCATGATGCATTACATAGTAGTGGCAATGTGTATTGAGGAAAGGTGAATGCATTAGGAACCTCTTTTATCGTCTTCCTAACAAGTCAGTGGCGAAATAGTCTCATTAAGGTATATGGTACCAATTGAAAATGGAGACGTTTTAGATCCAGGACAAAACCAACTAGAAGTAACTTGTGTCAACCGTTCATGATAAATTACAGAGTAGTGGCAATGCGCTAGGTACATTTTTTATTGTCTTCCTAATTACCAAGTCAGTCATGAGACATAGTCTCATTAAGGTATATGGTACCAATTCCATGCATTACAGAGTAGTGGCAATGTATATTGAGGAAAGGTGAATGTATTAGGATAATCATTTACCGTCTTCCTAATTAGCAAGTCAGTAACGTTAAGGTATGCATTACAGAGTAGTGGCAATATGTATTGAGGAAAGGTGAGTACATAAGGAAAATCGTTTACCGTCTTCCTAATTAGCTAGTCAGTCGTGCGATAGCGTCATTAAGGTATATGGTACCAATTAAAATTCGAGACATTTTAGATCCAGGAGATAACCCACTAGAAGTGACTTGTATCTACCTTTTACGATGCATTACAGAGTAGGGGCAATGCGTATTGATGAAAGGTGAATACTCTAGGTAAATCTTTTACCGTCTTCCTAATTAGCAAGTCAGTCACGAGATACAGTCTCATTCAGGTAAATGGTACCAGTTCTTACACTAAAGGTTATTTTTTATCATAGTACATAAGTAGGGCTCCTGCAGAAGCCATAGTACCTATGCTAAGCTTTTACACTAAAGGGTATTGTTTATCATAGACCATACGTATTGCTCCTGCAGGAGCCAGAGTAACCTATGCTAAGTTCTTGCACTAAACGTTATTGTTTATCATAGACCATAAGTTGGGCTCCTGCAGGAGCCATAGTACCCAATGCTTATAAGGTTCTTATACTAAAGGTTACTGTTTATCATAGGTCATAAGTACGGCTTCTGCAGGAGCCATAGTACCCTATGCTAAGTTCTTACACAAAAGGTTATTGTTTATCATAGACCATAAGTAGGGCTCTTGCAGGAGCCATAGTACCCTATACTAAGTTCTTACACTAAAGGTTATTGTTTATCATATACCATAAGTAGGGCTCCTGCAGGAGCCATAGTACCCAATGCTCAGTTCTTACACTAAAGGTTATTGTTTATCATAGACCATAAGTAGTGCTCCTGCAGGAGCCACAAAACCCAATGATAAGTTCTTACACGAAAAGTTATTGTTTATCATAGCCCATAAGTACGGCTCCTGCAGGAGCCGTAGTACCCTATGCTAAGCTCTTACACTAAAGGTTATTGTTTATCATAGATCATAAGTACCGCTCCTGCAGGAGCCATAGTACCCTATGCTAAGTTCTTACACCAAAGGTTACTGTTAGGAGCCATAGTACCCAATGCTAAGTTCTTACACTAAAGGTTGTTGTTTATCATAGACCATAAGTAGGACTCCTTCAGGAGCCATAGTACCCAATGAGAAGTTCTTACACTTTAAGTTATTGTTTATCATAGTACATAAGTACAGCTCCTGCTGGAGCCATAGTACCCTATGCTAAGCTCTTACACTAAAGGTTAATGTTTATCATAGACGATTAGAAGGGCTCCTTGGGGAGCCATAGTACCCAATGCTTAGTTCCTACACTAACGGTTATTGTTTATCATAGGTCATAAGTACGGCTCCTGCAGGAGCCATAGTACCCTATGTTAAGCTATTGCACTAAAGGTTGTTGTTTATCATAGACCATACGTATTACTCCTGCAGGAGACATAGTAACCTATGCTAAGTTCTTGCACTAGAGGTTGGTGTTTATCATAGACCATAAGTAGGGCTCCTGCAGGAGCCATAGTACCCAATGCTAAGTTCTTACACTAAAGGTTATAGTTTATCATAGGTCATAAGTACGGCTTCTGCAGGAGCCATAGTACCCAATGCTAAGTTCTTACACTAAAGATTTTTGTCTATTAGTACGGCTCCTGCAGGAGCCGTAGTACCCAATGCTATGATCTTACACCAAAGGTTATTGCTTATCATAGACCATAAGTATGGATCCTGCAGGAGCCATAGTACCCAATGCTAAGTTCTTATACTAAAGGTTTTTGTTTATCATAGACCATAAGTAGGGCTCCTGCAGGAGCCATAGTAATCTATGCTATGTTCTTACAATAAAGGTTACTGTTTATCATTGACCATAAGTACGGCTCCTGCCGGAGCCATAGAACCCAAGGGTAAGTTCTTTCACTCAAGATTATTGTCTATAAGTACGGCTCCTGCAGGAGCCATAGTACCCAATGCTATGTTCTTACACTAAACGTTATTGTTTATCATAGTCCAAAAGTACGGCTCATGCAGGAGCCACAGTACCCAATGCTATGATCTTTCACTAAAGGTTATTGCTTATCATAGACCATAAGCAGGGCTCCTGCAGGGGCCATAGCACCCTATGCTATGTTCGTACACTAAAGGTTACTGTTTATCATAGACCATAAGTACGGCTCCTGCAGGAGCCATAATACCCAATGCTTCGTTCTAACACTAAAGGTTATTGTTTATCATAGACCATATGTAGGGCTTATGTAGGAGCCATTGGTCCCTTAGCTAAGTTTTTGCACTAAAGTTTATTCATTATCATACACCATAAGTACGGGTTTTGCTGGAGCCATATTACCCTATGCTAAGTTCTAACACTAAAGGTTTAGTCGCTTAGATCGGCTCCTGCAGGTGCCAAAGTACCCAATGCTTAGTTCTTACACTAAAGGTTATTTTTTTTCATAGACCATATGTAGGCCTTATGTAGGAGCCATAGTACCCTTAGCTAAGTTCTTGCACTAAAGGTTATTGATTATCATATACCATAAGTGCGGCTTTTGCAGGAGCCATATTACCCTATGCTAAGTTCTAACACTAAAGGTTTAGTCCCTAAGATCGGCTCTAGCAGGAGCCATAGTACCCAATGCTAAGTTGTTACACTGAAAGTTATTGTTTATCATAGTGCATAAGTATAGCTCCTACAGTAGAAATAGTATCCTATGCTAAGTTCTTATACTAAAGGTTATTGTTTGTCATAGACCATACGTAGGGCTCCTGCAGGAGCCATACTAAAGTACCCTTAGCTATGTTCTGACACAAAAGATTATTGTTTATCATAGACCATAAGTAGGGCTATTGCAGGAGCCATAGTACCCAATGCTAAGTTCTTACACTATAGGTTATTGATTATCATAGACCAAAAGTAGGGCTCCTGCAGGAGCCATAGTACCCAATGCTAAGTTCTTACACTAGAGGTTATTGTTGATCCTAGTCCATAAGGTCGGCTCCTGCAGGAGCCATAGTATCCAATGGTGCGTTCTTACACTAAAGGTTATTGTTTATCATAGACCATAAGCACGACTCCTGCAGGAGCCATAGTACCCTATGCTAAGTTCTTACACTAAAGGTTACTGTTTATCATTGACCATAAGTAGGGCTCCTGCAGGAGCCATAGTACCCTATTCTAAGTTCTTACACTAATGGTTATTGTTTATCATAGACCATACGTAGGGCTCGTGCAGGAGCCATAGAACCCTATGCTAAGTTCTTGCTCTATAGGTTGTTGTTTATCATATATGTAGTACATGCGCATTGATTGGTATTGGTGTATGTTGTAATGGGTGGGCACGTGAGCACGAGGGGTTTTGGATTAAGACTAATATTACATTGGTAGCAGAGAATGGCGTCTTCGACTCACACAAGTCTTCCTAAGCCATTTGCATTGGGAAATGTACGAGAATGGCTTACGCGTTTCGACATTTGTGGTGATGCCAACGGCTGGGATGAGAAGGTGAGGGCTGTGAAGTTGCCGACTCTTTTAGAAGGAGAGGCGCTCGCCACGTGGCTTGATCTCAGTGATGACGAAAGAAAGAACTACGGTATTGTCAAGGAAAAGCTCACCGCCGCGATGGTATCAACTAGCTTCACAACGCTAGAGCAGTTCCATCACAGAAAGTTGGTCCCAGGAGAGGCGTTGTCTGTTTTCCTTCACGAACTAAAACAACTGTTGGATCAAGCAATGCCAAAGCTCGAAGCTCGTGCTCGCGAGCAACTATTGTTGCACCAATTGCTAGCTGGCTTGCCTAATGCAGTTAGCAGACAGCTTCGCGCTACGGGAGATGCTAAAGATTTGACGTCCACACTTGAACGTGCTAAACTGCTGATGTCATTGGAAGAGGAACAACCAGTTGCGAGTGTGTCTCAGTCTCAGCGTGATTGCATTGTAGCAGAACTTCAAGGCCAAGTCGCTGCCCTTACAGAGCAAGTGGCAGCACTGAAACATCAAAATACAGTTGGGAGCAGGCACAGTGTTGAGCACACAAGGTCTGTCCAGTGTTTCAAATGCGGAAAATTTGGGCACATTCGTCGTTACTGTCGTAGCAGATTCAATCAGGGAAACGTCAATGGGATGACTGCAGGGGGCAACAGTCATTCCGCACAACAGTAAGCCCACCAGATTGTGTCCTTGTAGCGTCAATTAGGAGTGAGGTGTCAATAATAAAAGGTAAAATAGCTGGAGTATCTACTGAAATAATGCTCGACTCTGGTTCATCCGTCTCACTCCTACATCAGGAAATAGTGTTAGGTCTAAAAGGAATAACCAGAAGACATCCACCACAGAAGCTAAGATTAGTGACAGCCAGCGGAGAGTCACTGCCAATAGTGGACTATGTTGAAGCTCCAGTGGTGTTGGGAAACACTGAGATGAAGCACTACTTTGTTGTGGTTAAAGACCTTATCACTCCTGTCATTCTAGGAGTTGATTTTCTGCACGATAAAGGTCTTGTTTTAGACTTCACAACGACTCCAGTGACTGTCACTCCAAGAAAGGAAAGGAGTACCCAGAGCCAGCTAAAGAGCCACCACATTCCGTTAGAGTTAGCACCTGCTCTGGAAGCTGAGAAGCAAAGGAGGTCAAAATTCTGTGCTGCCCTATCAGTGGTAGATGACAATAGGGACGAAATTGAGGGGTGCACCATCCCCACATTTGATGATCATGCAAATGTTGAATTTCCAGAGTTCATTAAACCCTGCTTCAACTCTACAGTAGAAGAGTTCAAAGATCTATTCATCACGACACCTGGTACAACTAACATTGCGTGCCATAAAATTACCACCAATGGACCACCAGTTAGAGTTCCACCTCGAAGAATCCCGGCACACTTTAGAACAGAAGTTGAAAGCCAGATCCAGCACATGCTCCAGAAAGGAATTATCGTAGAGAGTAGCAGTTCATGTATGGCACCAGCTGTCTATGTCAGGAAGAAAACTGGGGAATTACGTCTCTGTGTGGATTATCGGGAATTGAACAAGCGAACTCACAAAGATGCTTATCCACTGCCTCTTGTGGATGAAGTCCAGGATCGCCTTTCTGGTTCAGTTATCTTTAGCAAGTTAGACCTGCAGAGTGGCTACTGGCAAGTTCCAGTAGATCATGTAGACCAGGAGAAAACTGCTTTCTGCCCAGGTCCAGGGATGGGATTGTTTCAGTTTACCAGGATGCCCTTTGGGTTAAGTGGAGCCCCAAGTTCATTTCAACGCCTAATGAATATCATCATGCGAGGTCTTCCATTTGTCTCAACTTACATTGATGATGTTTTAATTCACTCTGAAAGTGAGGAGTTACATAAAGGTCACTTACAGGAGGCATTCAAACGACTGAGACAAGCTGGATTAACACTCTGGGGTGTCAAATGTCAAATCGGGATGTCACAAGTGACGTACCTAGGACATGTATTTTCAGGAAATGGAATGACTCCGGATGGCAGCAAGATTCAGGCAGTAACAGAGTGGCCAAAACCAGTGAATGCTGGAGACGTACGACAGTTTTTGGGGCTTGCTTCATATTACCGGCGATACATTAATTGTTTTGCTGACCTTGCTGCCCCACTCCATCAGTTAACACACAACAATGCCGAGTTTCAGTGGACAGAGGAGTGCAACAAGGCATTTGAGTCTATAAAGAAACGGTTAAACTGTTTTGCACATACGGAATCCCAGACATCGTCCATTCTGATCAGGGGCGGAACTTTGAAAGCACCATTTTTCGCCAAACTCTAGAAGCATTTGGTATCAAAAAGAGTCACACAACTGCCTACCACCCTGAAGGGGATGGAATGGTTGAACGTCTAAACAGATCCTTGCTGCAGCTACTCAGGACATATGCACAAAGGCAGGATGAATGGGAGCAGCACTTACCTTTGGTATTGTATGCATATCGAACTGCTACACACAGTTCAACTGGGACATCACCCTTCCAACTAATGTATGGTAGACAGCCAAACCCTAGCACATTTTCTTCCTTTACTGGGTATGATACACTGCAGTATCAAGGAACCCTTCAAGCAAAACTAGCTGAACTCCAGGATTTCGTAGAGGCACATATTGTGGAGACTGCAAAGTGCCACAAGGGTACTTATGACCAAAATTCTGTAGAACGAAGTTTTAAGGTTGGAGATTTAGTGTGGCTGTCCATTCCAACAGCAGGAAAGCTGGACCCACGATGGGAAGGGAAATGGAAAGTGAAAAGCATAAAGTCTCCGGTTACTATGGAGATCACAGATGGTAAAAGGACTAAAGTTGTACATGTAAATCGCCTACAACCTCGTATCCAACCATCAGTTGAGGAAGATGTGAACAGTGGTGCACAGCATACACAGAGGGTTGAGCCACGTCACCATGTGCAGTGGGAAGCTCCGCATGTTGAGCACCTTGATTTTGGGAGCCCACCACCAGTAGCAAACCCACCAACACTGCCTCCCCTACCAATTCAGGATCCACAGGAACAGCCAGGCACTATAGAACAGACCACCCGGAGGTATCCAGAGCGAAACAACAGACGCCCACCTGATAGGTTGTAGTCAAAGCTCGAGTCGAGCTTTAAAACAGAGAGGGACGAATGTAGTACATGCGCATTGATTGGTATTGGTGTATGTTGTAATGGGTGGGCACGTGAGCACGAGGGGTTTTGGATTAAGACTAATATTACATATATCATAAGTAGGGCTCCTGCTCGAGCCATACCCAATGCTAAGTTGTTTTTTGAAATACGTAATTACGGCTCCTGCGGGAGCCATAGTACCCTATGCCTTAGGCCAAGATGTATTATGGGTATACGTGTATAGTACGCCCACCTGAATTGTAAGCCCACATGTTTATAACGTCCACTTGTATTGTGGGCTAACAATAAAATATTATATATATTACTGTCTAAAACACATATTAGCCCACAGTTCATGTGGGCCCACAATACGTGTGGGCCTACAATACATGAGGGCCTACTGTACGTCTGGGCCTACTATACATGTGGGCCCCAAATACACGTGGGCGTACAATACATCTGAGCCTCCTGTACTTGTGGGCCAACTTTACTTGTTAGCCCATAATACACGTGGGCCCACAGTACATGTGGGCCTTCTAAACATGTGGGCCCACAATAGATGTGGTGTATTTTAGGCCCAACTGTTGTGTAGGCCCACATGTATTGTTTGCCCACATGTATAGTAGGCCCATATGTACTGTGGGCTCACGTATACTGTGGGCTGACAAGTAAAGATTATATATATTGTGGTCTAAAACACATGTGGGCCCACAGTGCTTGTGGGCCCATAATACATGTGGGCCTACAATGCATGTGGGCCTACTGTACGTATGGGCCTTCTATACATGTGGGACCCAATATTTTGTGCCCACATGTACAGTAGGCCCACTTGTATAGTAGAACAACATGTATAGTAGAACAACATGTATTGGGGCCCACATGTACAGCAGACCAAGACGTACAGCAGGCCAACCGGTATTGTAGGAACACAACTGTTAGGCACCCACATGTATTGTAGGCCCACATGTGTAGTGGGCCCACATGTACTGTGGGCCCACATATACTGAGAGCCCACATGTACAGTAGGCCCACATGGATTGAGGGCCCACATTTACAGTAGGCCCACATGTATAGTAGATCCACATGTATTGTGGGCCCACATGTACTTTTGAGACACATATATAGTAGGCCCCCCATGTACTTTGGGTCCACATGTAATGTGGGCCCACATGTAAAGTATACCCACATGTTCAGTAGGCCCACATGTTATGTAGGCCCACATATATTGTAGGCCCGCATGTGTTCGGGGCCCACATGTATAGTAGGCCCAAATGTACAGTAGGCCCAGTCGGCTCTCATGTATAGTGGTTTCACATGTATTGTGGGCCCACATGTATTTTAAGCCATAATATACTCCTCATGTACTGTGGGCCAAGATGTATTGTAGGTATATGTGTATAGTAGGCCCACCTGTATTGTAGGCACACATGCATTGTGGGCCCACATGTATCGTACGTCCACGTGTATTGTTGGCTAACAATGAAAAATTATATATATTATGGTCTAAAACACATGTTAGCCGACAGTACATGTGGGCCTGCAATACATGTGGGCCATCTGTATGTCTGGGCCTACTATACATGTGGGTCCCCAATACATGTGGGCATACAATACATCTGAGCCTCCTGTACTTGTGGGCCAACTTTACATATTAGCCCACAATACACGTGGGCGTACATGTGGGCCTCCTAAACATGTGGGTCCACAATAGATGTGGTCGCACAATACATGTTGGCCCACAATCCATGTGGGCCTCTAATGCATGTGGGCCTATTATACATGTGGGCCTACTTTACATCTGGGCCCACAATACATGTGGGCCTGCTGTACATGTGGGACTAGTATGCCCACAATATATGTGGGCTTACTACGCCCACAATATATCTAGGCCTACTATGCCCACAGTATATATGGGCCTACTACGCCCACAATATATGTGGGACTATTACGCCCACAACATACGTGGGCCTACCATGTCCACAATATATGTGAGCCTACTATACATGTGGGCCCACATGGATACATGTGGGCCTACCTTACATGTAGGCCCACAGTACATTTGGTCCTACCATACACATGGGCCTACTGTACATTTGTGACCGCAAAACATGTTAACTTACTGTACATATGGGTCCACAGTACATGAGGTCCCACAATACATGAAGGCCTTCTATACATGTGGGCCCAACATACTTGCGCGCGTACTATCCATATGGGCCACTGTACATGTGGGCTCCCAGTACATGTGCTCCCACAATACATGGGGGCCTACAATACATATGGGCCTACTATATATACATGTGGGCCTGCTGTACATATTTTGGGCATAGTAGGCCCACATATTTTGTAGTACATGTGGGCCCACAATGTGGGCCCACCATACATATTGGCCTTCTATACATGTGGGCCCACAATACATGTTATCTTATTATAAACATGGATCCAAAGTACATGAGGTACATAGTAGTCCCAAATGTACTGTGGGCCAACATGTATTGTGCGACCATATGTATAGTAGGTCCACATGTATTGTGGGCAAACAGGTAAAGTAGGCCCACATGTATTGTACAGCGACATGTATTATGAGCCGCCATGTATAGCAAGCCCACATGACATGTCTTAGGTTCCCCTATGTATAGTAGGCTCACATGTATTTTGGGCCAACAAATACTGTGGGCCCACATGTACAGTAGGCCCATATGTACCGTAGGCCCGCACGTATAGTAGGTGCACATGAATTGGGGCCCTCATGTACAGCAGACCCAGACATACAGTAGGCCTACATGTATGTTAGAGCCACATGTATTGTGGGCTCTCATGAACCGTGGGCCCACATGTACTTTGGACACATATATAGTAGGCCCCCATGTACTGGTACTGTGGGCCCACATGTAAAGTGGGCCCACATGTTCAGTAATCCAACATGTATTGTATGCCCACATGTATTGGGGGCCCACATGTATAGTAGGCCCCGATGTACAGTAGACCCAGTAGGCCTACATGTATTGTGGGCCCACTTGTACCGTGGGCCCACATGCGTTTTAGGCCATAATATATTCCACATGTATTGTGGCTAAGATGTATTGTGGCAGTACATGTGGGCCTGTTACACCCACAATATACGTACTGTGGGCCCATTTGTATATACTAGGTCCACATGTATTGTGGGTCCACACGTGTAGGAGACCCACATGTTTAGTAGACCAAAATTTATTGTGTACCCTTAAGGGCCCACATCTACTTTTTGCCCACATGTATAGTAGGTCCATATGTATGGTGTGCTCACATGCATAGTAGGCCCACACGCAATGTAGGCACACACGCATTGTGTGCCCACATGTATAGTGACACCAGATATACAGTGGACCCCACATGGCCCACATGTGCTGTGGGCCCACAGTACACATTAGCCCACAATTACAATTCATGCGGGCCTACTATACATGTGGGCACTCAGCATATATTCGCCCTCAATACATGTGGTCCCCCAATACATGTGGGCCTACAATACATGTGGAGGTACTACACATGTGGGCGCACAATACATGCGACCCAATTTACAATATACACATGTATAATGGCCAAAAACACATGTGGGACTACTATATATGTGGGCCCACAATTCGCCAATTCGACAATTTATTGGCCGCCCACATTTGTAGTAAGCCCACATGTACAGTACGCCCACATGTATTGTAGGCCCACATGTATTGGGGGACCACATGTATTAGAGGCCCACATGTATTAGAGGCCCACATGTACTGTGGGCCAACATCTATTGTGTGACCTCATCTATTGTGGGCCCAGTAGGCCCACATGGACCCACATGTACTGTGGGCTCACATGTACTGTGGGCCCACATTTACAGAAGGCCCACATGTATAGTAAAACCACATGTACAGTAAGCCCAGACATACAGTAGGCCCACATGTATAGTAGGCCCACATGCATTGTGGGCCCACATGTATTGTGGGCCCACATGTATTGTGGGCCCACGTGTACTGTTGGCCCACATGTGCTTTGGGCGCACATTTAAAGTAGGTCCAGTAAGTCCCACATGTATTGTAGGCCCACATGTTTTGGGGGTACCCATTTGCTGGGGACCTACATGTATAGTAGGCCCAGACATACATTATGCCCATGTGTATTGTTGGCCCACATGTATTAGGGGCCAACATATATAGTGGGCCCACATGTATTGTGGGCCCACATGTACTATGGGCTCAGATGTATAGTAGGTCCATATGTATTGTGGAAAGACATGTCTTGTGGGCACACATATATAGTAGGCCCACATGTACTATGTATTGTGGGACCACATGTATAATAAGCCCAAGTGTTTTGCGGGACCACATGTATAGTAGGCCAGTGAGCTATACATGTGGGCCTACTGTACATATTTTGGGCATAGTAGGCCCACATATATTGTGAGTGTAGTAGGCCCACATAATTTGTGGGCGTTAACGTCCCACATTTATTATAGTACATGTGAGCCCTCCATATATATTGGTCCTACTAATCATGTGTGCCCACAAAACATGTTAACTTACTATACATGTGGGCCTATAGTACGTCTTGACCTCATGTGGAAGCCTACAATACATGTATGCCTACCGTACATGTGGGACTACAAAACATGTGGGCAAACTATACATGTGGGCCCACAGTACGTGTGCTCCCACAATACATGTGGGCACACAATAAATGTGGGTCTATTATACATGTGGGTCTACAACATGTGGACTCGTAATACATGTGGACCTAGTATAAAAATGGGCCCACAGTTCATGTGGGCCGACAATTTATGTGGGCCTACTATAAATGTGGGCCCAGAATACATCTGGGTCTATTATACATGTGGGCCCCCAAGATATTTGGGCATACATTACATGTGAGCCTTCTGTTGAAAAAATCACTATATAAGTCGTACGAGCTAATAACGTTTTGATCGGATGCTCTCTCAATAGAATACAAAAGGTCAAGTACAAAAACAACAATCACGTGCAAGTTCGAAACGGTTACATAATATTAGATAATGAATACAGGAAGTAAGTAGGAACTGTCGACAAAAGTGCATGTATGAAACACAGTTTTCTAACACTCCTTCTCACTTGAAGTCAGACAGGTCCTTAATACCTGATAATTCACAAAATTTCAGAAATTTGTCAAGTGTCAGACCTTTAGTCAGGATATCTGCTACCATATCGTTGGTCGGACAGTACTGTACATCGATAGTTTTATCCAGAGCCTTTTCTCGAACATAATGATAACGAATGGCTATGTGCTTCATTTTGGTGTGCAATTGAGAGTTCTTGGAAATGGCAACAGCTGCCTGGTTGTCCTCATAGAGAATTGTTGGGTCATCCTGTTGATGGTGTAGATCATTCAATAGTTGTCTTATCCAGGCAGTCTCCTGGGCAGCACTGGCAAGAGCTACATACTCTGCTTCTGCTGTTGAGAGGGCGACACATGTCTGCTTTCTACTTTTCCAACTTACTGCACCCCCATTCATTACAAAGATGTACCCTGAAGTTGATTTTCGATCATTTGGGTCACCAGCCCAATCAGCATCTGAGAATCCAACTAGATTTCCATCATCATTCTGTTTCGAGTACTCCAGTCCATAATTTGCAGTTCCTTGCAGATAGCGAAAAATACGCTTAACAGCAGTCCAGTGTTCTTCCGTGGGATCTGAACAGAATTTGGCAACATTGCCGACTGAGTATGCAATATCTGGTCTAGTCCATCCAGACAAATACAATAGACAGCCAACTGCTGATTGGTAAAGTTTAGAATCTACTCGTTTAAATTCATCAGTGGCTTTCAGCAGTTTCGTTCCAGATGTGACTGGTGTATTAGCTGGTTTGCACTTCTCCATGCCAAACTTTTTTAGCACAGCCTTGGTATATTCTGGTTGTCCAATCCACATCTTTCCCGTCTCATAGTTCCGCTTGACATTAATTCCAAGAAAATAGTAGAGTTCTCCCATATCTTTAAGCTGAAAATATTTATCAAGATCTTTTTTGACTTGTGCAATGGTTTTTTCAGATTTTGCACACAGCAAGATGTCATCAACATAAACAGCTATGATAAACAAACCATCTTTCTTGGAGGTATAAACACATGGATCACTTTGACTCTGCTGGAAACCCATCCCTTTTAGCTGTGCATCCAGAACCTGGTTCCAGCATCTTGATGACTGTTTGAGCCCATACAAACTCTTCTTCAATCGACAAACAAGGTGCTCCTGACCATCTGCAGCATAACCTTCTGGCTGCTTCATGTAGATCACTTGATCTAGTTCACCGTTAAGGAAAGCTGTGGTAACATCCATCTGGTGCAGTTTCAAGCCTTCCTTGCATGCAAGTGAGATCACTGAGCGAATTGATTCTGAACGCACCACAGGGCTGAAAGTCTCATCATAATCAAGTCCCTCTTTTTGTGTGTACCCTTGCGCTACTAGACGGGCTTTGAATCGCTCAGTCGAGCCGTCAGCATTTGTCTTGACTTTAAAAACCCATTTGCTGCCAACAGGCTTGCATCCCTTTGGACACTCAACTAGGTCCCAGACATTGTGCTGATGGAGTGAATTAATCTCTGCTTTCATGGCATCATGCCATTTCTTCTCTTTCAGAGCGTCTTCAGCACACTTTGGCTCTTCTGTGATCGACAGGTTACACTGGTGACCATAGTAGTCAGGTGATCTTCGCTTTCGTGTAGATCGACGTAAGGGAGCAAGTTCTGGATTATCAGCTGCTTCATCAGACTCGTCACTGTAATCTATTGTAGACTGATGTAGAGGTTCCAGGTTGTCAGCTGTTTCATCAGGCTCATCACTGTACTCTAAGTATACACGTCTCTCTGCTTCTTCTTCAGGTTTAAGTTGATTATACTTGTCTTCCATGAAAATGACATCCCTGCTATAACATACTTTCTTCTTCATAGGATCGTACAAACGGTATCCCTTTGTAGTTACTCCATATCCCAAAAAAATGCACCTCCTGGACTTAGAGTCTAGCTTCTTTCTTTCATCTTTGGGTATGTGCACAAATGCTTGACATCCAAACACTCGAAGCCCATCAACCTGAGGCCTTTTTCCAGTCCAAGCCTCATACGGTGTCATCTCGGCAACTGCTTTAGTCGGACTCCTATTACGCAGATAAGCTGCTGTTGATATAGCCTCAGCCCAAAATGAGTGTGGTAAGTGAGAGTCAATAAGCATTGATCTGGCAGTTTCTATGAGTGTTCGATTGATACGCTCTGCTACCCCATTCTGCTCTGGATTCTTTGGAACCGTGAGCTCGTGACGAACTCCTTCTGTCTTAAGGTATTCCTGAAACTTTCTAGACGTGTACTCACCTCCATTGTCTGTGCGAATAGCCTTCAGCCTTTTTTCAGTAGCTAGTTCGACCATGGCTTTCCATTCAAGAAATTTCTCATAAACCTCACCCTTGGTTCGTAAGAAGTAGACCCACACATAACGGGTCTTGTCGTCAATAAAGGACAAGAAATACTTGGCCCCACCAAGAGATTTCTCATTCATTTTCCCACACACATCACTGTGGACTAAGCCTAAGAGTTCACCTGCTCTCCAGTCACTTGAGGGAAACTTGGTACGATGCTGCTTTCCTTGAGGGCAGGTCTCACAGAAAGTTAGTTGCTGTGACACATCATAGTCAAAACCATCAACTAGCCTGTCATGTGATAGCCTCTGAAGGCTACTCACTCCTAGGTGCCCAAATCGTTTGTGCCAAATGTCTTCTTTAGAATTAGTTGCAATACCTGCATGCTCATGAACGGGTTTACACTTGAACCTGTAGAGTTTCTCCACCTTAAGAGCCTTAGCTATCATCTTGTGCTTCTTGTCTAGAATGTAACATGCATTGCTAGTGAACTTTACTATCTTGCCCTTTTGAGATACTTTGGCTACACTTACAAGATTGTATGAAAGCTCAGGCACATACAGAACATGCAGGGTACAGGATTCTGACTCACCACTAGGGCACTCCATATTTAGCACTACGTCGCCTCTTCCAATAGCTGTTAGAGCTCGTCCATCTCCCACAGTCACTTTGATTGGACTTTCTAGCTGGTAAAGGGTGGTAAATGCTTTCTTGTTGGAACACATGTGAGTTGTAGCTCCCGAGTCGATAATCCACTCATCAATAACAGGCAACGCACAATCAGCACTATTTGCAAGTCCACAGTCATCGCCATTTGTGTCGGAGTCATTATCTACTGAAACAGTCACCTTTTGTTTATGAAAATCCTTTCTCTCCTTCTGATCCTCCTTGATCCAATCTTGATCTTCCCTTTTTGCCCTACAGTAACGCTGGATGTGCCCCAATTTTCCACAGTTAAAACACTTCGGCTTGGGCCTGCGAGACACTGTATGCGAAGGCATTGCATTCTCATTGGTTGAGTCTGTTTCCTTTTCTTTGGTCTTTCTCTCTTGATGAAGAATACGTTCAGTCACAACCTCAATCTTAGGTACTTCAGCATTAGCCTCTAAAGCAGTCACCAAGACATTATACGAGTCGGGCAAGCTGGCTAAGACATAAACCACACGATCTTCATCTGACACAGTCTCACCTGCAACAGTAAGAGCATCAAAAAGTTCCGTCATATTCTTTATATGCTCTTGAGCCGAGTTTCCCTCCTTCAATCTCATTGAGTGTAGTTTTCGGCGGAGATCCAGTCTTGTTGCCCATGTTTTCTTCTCAAATTGGTCAGCCAATTTTTTCCATACAGCGGCAGGGTTTTCTGAGTTACCGATGAGATACAGCAGAGCTATGTCTACTGATAGGACGATCGTTGCTAGTGCTTTGTCCCTTCTCGATCTAAATTTCGCAATCTCAGTCCTTCCACTCTGAGGTTCAGTCTCCTCCTCACTCACGATACTCCACAGGCCTTCTTTCATAAGCGCCATTCGACACTGAATCTTCCAAGTAGGATAGTTCTTTCCGTTGAGGGGAACAACAGCGGCTAGTCTCATTGACTCCGCCATTTCACAGGTCACGCTAATCAGTTTAAACAAAGCTCTACTATATTGAACAAGCCTGGGCCCATAACCTGTTGAAAAAATCACTATATAAGTCGTACGAGCTAATAACGTTTTGATCGGATGCTCTCTCAATAGAATACAAAAGGTCAGGTACAAAAACAACAATCACGTGCAAGTTCGAAAAGGTTACATAATATTAGATAATGAATACAGGAAGTAAGTAGGAACTGTCGACAAAAGTGCATGTATGAAACACAGTTTTCTAACACTGTGGGCCTACATGTATTATAGGCCTAGAAGTACAATAGGCCCACATATGTTATGGGCGCACATGAATTGCGGGCCCATATGGCTAGTAGCCGAACTTGTATTGTGTTCTGTGGGCCCATATCTTCTTTGGGCACGTATTTATATTAGTTCCAAATGTACTGTGGGCCCACAGGTATTGTGGGCCCACATGTTCAGTAGGCCCACATGTACAATAGGCCCACATGTATCATAACCCAAATGTATTGTGGGCCAACATGCATTGTGCGACCATACGTATAGTAGGTCCACATGTATTGTGGACAAACAAGTATATGTTAGCCCACAATGCATGTGGGCCTACTATACTTTGTGGGCATAATAGGCGCACATGTATTGTAGTACATGTGGGCCCGCAATATATGTGGACCCACCATACGTACTGGCCTTCTAATGATGTGGGCCCACGATACATGTTAACTTAATATAAACATGGATCCACAGTACATGAGGTCCCACAATACATGCAGGCCTACTATACATGTGGGCCCACAATACGTGTACGCATACTATCCTTATGGACCCACTGTATATCTGGTCCCACTATACATGTGCCCGGGCACACAATGCATGTGTGCCTTCATTGCGTGTGGGCCTACTATCCATGTGGGCCCACCATACATATGGACCTACTATACATGTGGGCAAAAAGTAGATGTGGGCCCTTAAGGGCACACAATAAATTTTGGTCTACTAAACATGTGGGTCTCCTACACATGTGGACCCGCAATACATGCGGACCTAGTATGTACAAATGGGACCACAGTACATACATTGTGGGTGTAACAGGCCCACATTTATCATAGTCAATAAGTACTTCTGGAGTAATGCAAAGTTTTACTTGGCCTACTATACATGTGGGCCCCCAATGCATGTGGGCCCCTAATGCATGTGGGCCTACAATACATTTGGATTGTAGTCGCAGATGAACAGTAGCCCCACATGTTATGTAAGCCGACATGTATTAGGGGCCCACATGTATAGTAGGCCGTGTATTGTGGGCCCACAAATTTTGCGGGCCTACTACGCCCACAAGATATGTATTGTAGGCCCACATGTATTGTGGGAGTACATGTACTGTGGGCCCACATGTATAGTTTGCTCACATATATAGTTACTGTACATGTGTGCCTACTATACATGTATTGCGGGCACCACTGAGGGCCCCCATGTATCGTGGGCCCATTAGTTCCGCATTTGTAGTAAGCCCACATGTACAGTAGGCCCACATGTATTGTAGGCCCACATGTGTTGTGGGCCCACATTTACAGAAGACCCACATGTATAGTAAACTCACATGTACATTAGGCCCACATGTATTGAAGGCCCACATGTATAGTAGGCCCACATGTATTTTGGGCCCACATGTATTTTGGGCCCACATGTATTTTGGGCCCACATGTATTTTGGGCCCACATGTACTGCCACAATACATCTTAGCCACAATACATGTGGAGTGTATTATGGCCTAAAACGCATGTGGGCCCACGGTACATGAGGGCCCACATCACATGTGGGCTTACTGGGTCTACTGTACATCTGGGCCTACAATACAAATCGGCCCCCAATACATGTGAGCGTACAATACATGTTGGACTACTGAACATGTGGGCCTACTTTACATGTGGGCCCACAGTACCAGTACATGGGGGGCCAACTTTATATGTGTCCAAAGTACATGTGGGCCCACGGTTCATGTGGGCCCACAATACATGTGGGCCTACAATACATGCAGGCCTACTGTATGTCTGGGTCTGATGTACATGAGGGCCCCAATTCATGTGGGCCTACTATACGTGCGGGCCTACGGTACATGTGGGCCTACTGTACATGTTTGCCCACAATATATGTGGACCTACTATACATATGGTCGCACAATACATGTTGGCCCACAGTACATTTGGGACTACTATTCATGCGTGCCCAAAGACGATATGGCCCACAATACATGTGGGTACACAATACATGTGAGGCTACTATACATATGGGCCCGCAATTCCTGTGGGCCCAGAACATATGTGGGCCTATTGTACTTGTGGGCCTATAATACATATGGGCCCACAGAATATGTTAGCCTACTATAGGCCCACAATACATGAGGGCCCCAATTCTTGTGGGCCTACTATACGATTGGGCCTACGGTACATGTGGGCCTACTGTACAATAGGCCCAAATGTATTGGGGGCCCACAGTATAGTAGGTTACACGCATTGTGGTCCGACATGTATAGTGGGCCCACATGTACAGTGTGCCCATATGGATAGTACGCGCGCATGTATTGTGGGCCTACATGTATAGTAGGCCTGCATGTATTGTGGGACCTCATGTACTGTGGATCCAAGTTTATAAGTAAGTTAACATGTATTGTGGGCCCACATGTATAGTAGGCCAATATGTATGGTGGGCCCACATAATGTGGGCCCACATGTACTACAAAATATGTGGGCCTACTATGCCCAAAATATGTTCAGCAGGCCCACATGTATATACAGTAGGCCCATATGTATTGTAGGCCCACATGTATTGTGGGAGCACATGTACTGGGAGCCCACATGTACAGTGGCCCATATGGATAGTACGCGCGCATGTATGTTGGGCCCACATGTATAGAAGGCCTGCATGTACTGTGGGACCTCATGTACTGTGGACCCATATGTACAGTAAGTTAACATGTTTTGCGGTCACACATGTACAGTAGGCCCATGTGTATGGTGGGACCACATGTACTTTGGGCCTACATGTATGGTAGGCTCACATGTATTGTGGGCCCACATGTATAGTAAGCCCACATATACTGTGGACATGGTAGGCCCACGTATGTTGTGGGCGTAATAGTCCCACATACATTGTGGGCGTAGTAGGCCCATATATACTGTGGGTATAGTAGGCCTAGATATATTGTCGGCGTAGTAAGCCCACATATATTGTGCGCATACTAGTCCCACATGTACAGCAGGCCCACATGTATTGTGGGCCCATATGTAAAGTAGGCCCACATGTATAATAGGCCCACATGCATTAGTGGCCCACATGGATTGTTGGCCAACATGTATTGTGCGACCACATCTATTGTGGGCCCACATGTTTAGGAGGCCCACATGTACTGTGGGCCCACGTGTATTGTGGGGTACCAAGTAAAGTTGGCCCACAAGTACAGGAGGCTCAGATGTATTGTATGCCCACATGTATTGGGGGCCCACATGTATAGTAGGCCCAGACGTACAGTAGGCCCACATGTATTGCAGGCCCACATGTATTGTTGGCCCACATGTACTGTGGGCTAACATGTGTTTTGACCATAATATATATAATATTTAAATGATAGCCCACTATACATGTGGGCCCACAATGCATGTGGGCCTACAATACAGATGGGCCTACTATACACATATACCTACAATACATCTTGGCCCACAGTACATGAGGAGTATATTATGGCCTAAAAAACATGTGGGCCCACAGTACAAGTTAAACCACAATACATGAGAGCCTACTGGGCCTACTGTACATCTGGGCCTACTATACATGTGGGCCCTCAACACATGCGGGCCTACAATTCATGTGGACCGACAAAATGTGTGGGCCTACTGAACATGTGGGTCTACTTTACATGTGGGCCCACATTACATGTGGACCCAAAGTACATGGGGGGCCTACTATATATGTGTGTCCAAAGTACACGTGGGCCCACTGTACATGTGGGCCCACAATACATGTGGACCTACTATACATGTGGGCCTACTGTAAATGTGGGCCCTCTCTATGTGGGCCTACTGTACATGTGGGCTCTCAGTACATGTGGGCCCACAGTACATGTGGGCCCACAACACATGTGGGCCTACAATACATGTGGGTGCCTAATAGTTGTGTTCGTACAGTACCGGTTGACCTGCTGTACGTCTAGGTCTGCTGTACATATGGGCCCCAATACATGTGGTTCTACTATACATGTGGGCCTACTGTACATGTGGGCACAAAGTATTGGGGGCCCACATGTATAGTAGGCACATACGTACAGTAGGCCCACATGTATTGTAGGCCCACATGTATTGTGGGCCCACATGCACTGTGGGCCCACATGTGTTTTAGACCACAATATATACAATCTTTACTTGTCAGCCCACAATACACGTGGGCCCACAGTACATATGGGCCTACTATACATGTGGGCGAACAATACACGTGGGCCTACACAACAGGTGGGCCTACTATACACCACATCTATTGTGGGCCCACATGTTTAGAAGGCCCACATATACTGTGGGCCCACGTGTATTGTGGGCTAACAAGTAAAGTTGGCCCACAAGTACAGGAGGCTCAGATGTACTGTATGCCCACATGTATTGGGGGCCCACATGTATAGTAGGCCCAGACGTACAGTAGGCCCACATGTATTGTAGGCCCACATGTATTGTAGGCCCACATGTATTGCGGGCCCACATGCACTGTGGGCCCACATGTGTTTTAGAAAACAATTTATATAATCTTTACTTGTCAGCCCACAATACACGTGGGCCCACAGTACATATGGGCCTACTATACATGTGGGCGAACATTACATTGGGCACTATGGCTCCTGCAGTAGCCGTATTTATTGACTATGATTAGCAATAACCTTTAGTGTAAGAACTTAGCATTGGGTACTATGGCTCCTGCAAGAGCCGTACTTATGGTCCATGATGAACAATAAACTTTAGTGTAAGAACGTAGCATTGGGTACTGTGGCTCTTGCATGAGCCGTACTTATGGACTATGATCCACAATAACCTTTAGTATACGAACTTAGCATTGGGTGCTACGGCTCCTGCAGGAGCCGTATTTATGGTCTATGATAAGCAATAACCTTTAGTGCACGAACTTAGCATTGGGTACTATTGCTGCTGCATAAGCCGTACATTTGGACTATGATGAACAATAACCTTTAGTGTTAGAACTTTGCATCGGGTACTATGGATCCTGCAGGAGCTGTATTGATTGATATGATAAACAATATCCCTTTATACAAGAACTTAGCATTGGGTACAATGGCTCCGGCAGGAGCCGTACTTATGGACTATATTCAGCATTAATATTTAGTGTAAGAACTTAGCATAGGGTACTAAGGCTCCTGCAGGAGCCGTACTTATGGTCTGTGATGAACGATAATCTTTAGTGTAAGAACTTAGCATTGGGTACTATGGCTTCTGCAAGAGCCGTACTGATGGACTATGATAAACAATAACCTTTAGTGTAAGAACTTAGCATAGGGTTCTATGGCTCCTGCGGGAGCTGTACTGATGGTCTATGAAAAACAATTACCCTTTAGTGTTAGAACATAGCATAGGCATAGATATTAAAGTAAGGGGATTGGAAACGCATCACGTGAGCGCATGATTGTACACGTACACTCCTTGACACGGTTATTATTACCCTTAAACCAATGAAGACTTGAAAACTGCTGCTACTGTGTGATTTGTTTTCGTCCTAAAACGTCATATTACATCTTCCTACGTGTCTGTAAGCCATTCTTTAACTGGCACGGCTCTTTGCTCTTATTGTTTGCTTGCTGAACGCGATTTTCTAGTACCTTACGCGACTCGGTTACGGACTGTACCTTTTATTTTTGACCAGTTCATCTCAGCGCGATTCTGTTACTACTATGTCGTTGGTAGGTCATATCTGTATGCCTTTCCTTAATTTTGTGCACGGCGGACTGTTCTTTACTTCGCAACCTCCATTCTAGTACGTAAGAAGCGTAAATGGAGTTACTTTGGCACTGTACCTTTTTCTACGATTCTACAGGTGCTGGCGCGCTAAACGTTGCATATTATAGATGTGCACAGTGTGCTACGTGCCTATTGGCTGTCATTTTCCCTTTAACCGTATCGCCTTAGGAGAGGTAACGAAGCTAAGGAGAGAAGCATTTATCGATTTTTGATTATTTTTTAAGCAATGGGTATAAGACATTACGAGTGTGTAGAAGAAAGTATGACTGGAAAACAAAGGCTTTGGGTACCAGGCTTTGCTTGTCCATATACCACTCGCAACGATGTGAACCTGTGATCCTGACGTCTCGGTCCCTATAGTCCAAAACAGCTGCTGCGTACGATATGAATTTTTAATTGTAGGCGTAACATGGACTGTACGTGACTAATTAGATTCATTGATCCGTTTCCAATCCCCTTACTTAAATATCTATGGCATAGGGTACTATAGCCACACTTTTAAATTGCGTACGGAAGCCATACCTTTTATGACATTTTGGAATCAATTCGTAATTCTGCTAGAGAATATATCAGTACTATTTTTCAATTATACAAGCGGCTTGTTGTGTTTTACGTCCGTGATTTACAAGTTGATGGTCGCATAGTCAACTTTTCCCATTTAGAATGTATGGGAGGGAATGCACTTTTCATTTCCGTTCTGAAGCTAAACCGATGTTGGCAACTATGAATTGATAAGTAATTCTGATAGTGAAAGCATCAGTAGTATCTTAACGTACTGTCTGTTTTAATATAGAGTGAATGGACTTTTAAATTGCGTACGGAAGCCATACATATCATGACATGTACGAATCGCTTTGTAATTCTGATGGAGAATTCATCAGTACTGTCGTTGAACCATACAAGTGGCTTGTTCTCTGTTTTACAGATGTTTTTTACAACTTGATGGTCATATAGTCAACTTTTCACATTGAGAATGTATGGGATGTATTGCGGGCATACGTGTATAGTAGGCCCACCTGTATTGTAGGCCCACATGTATTGTGGGCCCACATGTAAAGTAGGCCCACATGTACTGTGGGCCCACGTGTATTGCAGGTTAACAAGTAAATATTATATGTGGTCTATAACACATGTGGGCTAACAGTACATGTGGGCCAACAATACATGTGGGACTACAATACATGTGGGCCTACTGTACGTATGGGCCTACTATACATGTGGGCCCCCAATATTTTGTGCCCACATGTACAGTAGGCTCACATGTATAGTATAACAACATGAATTGGGGCCCACATGTACAGCAGACCAAGACTGACAGCAGGCCAACCGGTATTGTAGGAACACAACTATTAGGCACCCACATGTATTGTAGGCCCACATGTGTTGTGGGCCCACATGTACTGTGGGCCCACATGTACTGAGAGCCCACATGCACAGTACGCCCACATGTATTGAGGGCCCACATGTACAGTAGGCCCACATGTATAGTAGGTCCACATGAATTGTGGGCCTACATGTACTGTACGCCCACATGTACTTTGGACACACATATATAGTAGGCCCCCCATGTACTTTGGGTCCACATGTAATGTGGGCCCACATGTAAAGTAGACCCACATGTTCAGTAGGCCCGCATGATTTGTAGGCCCACATGTATTCGGGGCCCACATGTATAGTAGGCCCAGATGTACATTAGGCCCAATAGGTTTGCATGTATTGTGGTCTCACATGTACTGTGGGCCCACATGTGTTTTAGGCCATAGTATATTCCTCATGTACAGTGGGCCAAGATGTATTGTGGGCATACGTGTATAGTAGGCCCACCTGTATTGTAGGCCCACATGCATTGTGGGCCCACATATACAGTAGGCCCACGTGTATTGTGGGCTAACAAATAAGTATTATGGTCTTGAACACATGTTAGCCCACAGTACATGAGGGCCCAAAATACATGTGAGCCTACAATACATGTGGGCCTACTGTACGTCTGGGCCTACTATACATGTGGGCCCCCAATATATGTGGGCATACAATACATGTGAGCCTCCTGTATTTGTGGGCCAACTTTACATGTTAGCCCACAATACACGTGGGCCTATTGTACATGTGGGCCTACTTTACATCTCGGACCACAATACATGTGGGCCTGCTGTACATGTGGGACTAGTATGCCCACAATATAAGTGGGCTTACTATGCCCACAATATGTCTAGGCCTACTATACCCACAGTATATGTGGGCCTACTACGCCCACAATATATGTGGGACTATTACGCCCACAACATACGTGGGCCTACCATGTCCACAAAATATGTGGGACTACTATACATGTGGGTCCCCAATACATTTGGGCCTATTCTGCCCACATGTATTGTGGGCCCACATGAACCGTGGGCCCACATGTACTTTGGACATATATATAGTAGGCCCCCCATGTACTGGTACTGTGGGCCCACATGTAAAGTAAGCTCACATGTTCAGTAGTCCAACATGTATAGTATGCCCACATGTATTGGGGGCCCACAACTATAGTAGGCCCAGATGTACAGTAGACCCAGTAGGCCCACATTTATTGTGGGCCCACTTGTACCGTGGGCCCACATGCGTTTTAGGCCATAGTGTATTCCATGCATTGTGGCTAAGATGTATTGTGGCAGTGCATGTGGGCCCAAAATACATGTGGGCCCAAAATACTTGTGGGCCTACTATACATGTGGGCCTACAATACATGTGGCCTACTGCACATGTGAGTTTACTATACATGTGGGCCTTCTGTAAATGTGGGCCCACAACACATGTGGGCCTACATTACATGTGGGCCTACTGTACATGTGGGCTTACTACAAATGACGGCAGACAATAAATTTGGGACAACGGAGCATATGGGCCCACGGTACATGGGGGCCCTCAGTGGTGCCCGCAATACATGTATAGCAGGCACACATGTACAGTAACTATATATGTAGGCAAACTATACATGTGGGCCCACAGTACATGTGCTCCCACAATACATGTGGGCCTACAATACATATCTTGTGGGCGTATAAGACCCACAAAATTTGTGGGCCCACAACACATGGGTCTACTATACATGTGGGCCCACAGTACATGTGGGCCATGTGGGCCCACAATACATGTGGGCATACTATACATGTGAGCCCCTAATACATGTCGGCTTACAAAACATGTGGGCCTACTGTTCATATGCGCCTACTATCCAAATGTATAGTAGGCCCACATGCATTGGAGGCCCACATGTATAGTAGGCCAAGTAAAACTTAGCATTGGGTACTATGGCTCCAGCAGGAACCGTACGTATTGACTATAATAAATGTGGGCCTGTTACACCCACAACATATGTACTGTGGGCCCATTTGTATACTAGGTCCACATGTATTGCGGGTCAACATGTGTAGTAGACCCACATGTATAGTAGACCCACATTTATTGTGTGCCCATAAGGGCCCACATCTAATTTATGCCCACATGTATAGTAGGTCCATATGTATGGTGGGCCCACATGCATAGTAGACCCACACGCAATGTAGGCTCACACGCATTGTGTGCCCACATGTATAGTGGGACCAGATGTACAGTGGGTCCATAAGGATTGTACGCGTGCATGTATTGTGGGCCCACATGTATAGCAGGCCTGCATGACCTCATGTACTGTGGATCCATGTTTATATTAAGTTCACATGTACTGTGGGCCCACATCATTAGAAAGCCAATATGTATTTTGGGCCCACATATATTGCGGGCCCACATGTAGTACAATACATGTGCGCCTATAATGCCCACAAATTATAGTAGGCCCACATGCATTGTGGGCTAGCATATACATGTATGCCCACAATACATGTGGACCTACAATACGTATGGTCGCACAATGCATATTGGCCCACAATACATTTGGGTTATGATACATGTGGGCCTATCGTACATGTGGGCCTACCGAACATGTGGGCCCACAATACCTGTGGGCCCACAGTACAATTGGAACTAATACAAATACGTGCCCAAAGAAGATATGGGCCCACAGAACACAATACAAGTTCGGCTACTAGCCACATGGGCCCGCAATTCATGTGGACCCATAACTTATGTGGGCCTATTGTACATGTAGGCCTATAATACACGTAGGCCTACTGTACATGTTAGCCTACTATACATGTAGCCCACAATACATGTGGCCCACAGTACATGTGGCCCACAGTACATGTGGCCCACAGTACATGTGGGCCTACTATACATGTGGGCCTACAATACTTGTGGCCTACTATAAATATGGGCCCAGAATACATGTGGCCATACATTACATCTGAGCCTCCTGTACAAGCGGGCCAACTTTACTTGTTAGCCCACAATACATGTGGGCTCACAGTACATGTGGGCCTACTATACATGTGGGTTCACAATAGATGTGGGCACTCCACACTGTGGCCCCACAATACATGTGGATCTACTATACATATGGGCCCACAGTACATGTGGGCCTACTTTACATGTGGGCCCACAATAGATGTGGGCCCACAACACATGTGGTCCCACAATACATGTGGATCTACTATATATATGGGTCCACATGTACTGTGGACCCACAATAGATGTGGGCCTACTATACATGTTGGCTTTCAATACAGGTGGGCCTACAATACAAGTGTGCCCCCAATACATGTAGGCCTACAAAACATGTGGGCATACAATAGATGTGAGCCTCCTGTATGTGTGGGCCAACTTGTATTAGAGGCCCACACGTATTGTGGGCCAACAGGTATTGTGCAACCTCATCTAATGTGGGCCCACATGTATAGTAGGCCCACATGTACTGTGGGCCCACGTATATTGTGGGCTAACAAGTATAGTTGGCCCACATGTACAGAAGGCTCACATGTATTGTATGCCCACATATCTTGGGGGCCCACATGTATAATAGCCCCAGATGTATTCTGGGCCCGCATTTATAGTAGGCCCACATAAATTGTCGGCCCACTTGTACTGTGGGCCCATTTGTATAATAGGTCCACATGTATTGCGGGTCCACATGTGTAGGAGATCCAGATGTACATGTAAAGTAGACCAAAATTTATTGTGTGCCCTTAAGGGCCCACATCTACTTTTTGCCCACATGTATAGTAGGTCCACATGTATGGTGGGCCCACATGCATAGTCAGCCCACACGCAATGTAGGCACACACGCATTGTGTGCCCACATGTATAGTGGGACCAGATATACGGTGGGTCCATAAGGATAGTACGCGTGCACGTATTGTGGGCCCACATGTATAGTAGACCTGCATGTATTGTGGGACCTCATGTACTGTGGATCCATGTTTATATTAAGTTAACATGTACTCTGGGCCCACATCATTAGAAGGCCAATATGTATGGTGGGTCCACATATATTGCGGGCCCACATGTACTACAATACATGTGCGCCTATTATGCCCACAAATTATAGTAGGCCCACATGCATTGTGGGCTAACATATACTTGTTTGTCCACAATACATGTGGACCTACTATACATATGGTCGCGCAATGCGTGTTGGCCCACAATACATTTGGGTTATGATACATGTGGGCCTATTGTACATGTGGGCCTACTGAACATGTGGGCCCACAATACCTGTGGGCCCACAGTACATTTGGAACTAATATAAATACGTGCCCAAAGAAGATATGGGCCCACAGAACACAATACAAGTTCGGCTACAAGCCATATGGGCCCGCAATTCATGTGGGCCCACAACATATGTGGGCCTATTGTACTTCTAGGCCTATAATACATATAGGCCCACAGTACATGTTAGCCTACTATACATGTAGCCCACAATACATGTGGCCCACAGTACATGTGGGCCTACTATACATGTGGGCCCACAATTCATGTGGGCCTACTATACATGTGGGCCTACAATACATGTGGCCTACTATAAATATGGGCCCAGAATACATGTGGCCATACAATACATGTGAGCCACATTTACATGAGGGTCAACTTTACTTGTTAGCCCAGAATACATGTGGGCTCACAGTACATGTGGGCCTACTATACATGTGGGTTCACAATAGATGTGGGCACTCCACACTGTGGCCCCACAATACATGTGGATCTACTATATACATGGGCCCACAGTACATGTGGGCCTACTTTACATGTGGGCCCACAATAGATGTGGGCCCACAACACATGTGGTCCCACAATACATGTGGATCTACTATATATATGGGTCCACATGTACTGTGAACCCACAATAGATGTGGGCCTACTATACATGTTGGCTTTCAATACAGGTGGGCCTACTATACAAGTGTGCCCCCAATACATGTAGGCCTACAATACATGTGGGCCTACAATACATGTGGGCATACAATAGATGTGAGCCTCCTGTATGTGTGGGCCAACTTGTATTAGAGGCCCACACGTATTGTGGGCCAACATGTATTGTGCGACCTCATCTATTGTGGGCCCACATGTCTAGTAGGCCCACATGTACTGTGGGCCCACGTACATTGTGGGCTAACAAGTATAGTTGGCCCACATGTACAGAAGGCTCACATGTATTGTATTCCCACATATCTTGGGGGCCCACATGTATAATACGCCCAGATGTATTCTGGGCCCACATTTATAGTAGGCCCACATAAATTGTCGGCCCACACGTACTGTGGGCCCATTTGTATACTAGGTCCACATGTATTGCGGGTCCACATGTTGTAGACCCACATGTATAATAGACCCACATTTATTGTGTGCCCACATGTATTGTGGGAGCACACGTACCGTGGGCCCACATGTATAGTTTGCCCACATGTTTTGTGGTTCCACATGTACGGTAGGCATACATGTATTGTAGGCTTCCACATGAGGTCCAGATGTACTATAGGCCCACATGTATAGTAAGTTAACATGTTTTGTGGGCACACATGATTAGTAGGACCAACATATATGGTGGGCCCACATGTACTATAATATATGTGGGACGTTAACGCCCACAAATTATGTGGGCCTACTACACTCAAATATGTACAGTAGGCCCCGCAAAACACTTGGGCTTAATGTACATGTGGTCCCACAATACATATAGGTGCACAGTACATGTGGGCCTACTATATATGTGTGCCCACATTACATGTCTGCCCACAATACATATGGACCTACTATACATCTGAGCCCATAGTACATGTGGGCCCACAATACATGTGGGCCCACTATATATGTTGGCCCCTAATACATGTGGGCTAACAATACACATGGGCATAGTGTATGTCTGGGCCTACTATACATGTAGGTCCCCAGCAAATGGGTGCCCCCAAAACATGTGGGCCTACAATACATGTGGGACTTACTGGACCTACTTTAAATGTGCGCCCAAAGCACATGTGGGCCAACAGTACACGTGGGCCCACAATACATGTGGGCCCACAATACATGTGGGCCCACAATGCATGTGGGCCCACAATGCATGTGGGCCTACTATTAATGTGGGCCTACTGTATGTCTGGGCCTACAGTACATGTGGGTTTACTATACATGTGGGCCTTCTGTAAATGTGGGCCCACAGTACATGTGTGCCCACAGTACATGTGGGTCCATGTGGGCCTACTGGGCCCACAATAGATGAGGTCACACAATACATGTTGGCCCACAGTACATGTGGGCCTCTAATACATGTGGTCCCCCAATACATGTGGGCCTACAATACATGTGGGCGTACTGTACATGTGGGCTTACTACAAATGTGGGCGGCCAATAAATTGTCGAATTGGCGAATTGTGGGCCCACATATATAGTAGCCCCACATGTGTTTTAGGCCATTATATATTGTTAATTGGGTCGCATGTATTGTGCGCCCACATGTGTAGTAGCTCCACATGTATTGGGGGACCACATGTATTGAGGGCGAACATATACTGAGTGCCCACATGTATAGTAGGCCCGCATGAATTGTAATTGTGGGCTAATGTGTACTGTGGGCCCACAGCACATGTGGGCCATGTGGGGTCCACTGTATATCTGGTCACACTATACATGTGGGCACACAATGCGTGTGTGCCTACATTGCGTGTGGGCCTACTATGCATGTGGGCCCACCATACATATGGACCTACTATACATGTGGGCAAAAAGTAGATGTGGGCCCTTAAGGGCTCAAAATAAATTTTGGTCTACTAAACATGTGGGTCTCCTACACATGTGGACCCGCAATACATGTGGACCTAGTATATACAAATGGGCCCACAGGGCGTATATTGCGGGTGTAACAGGCCCACATTTATCATAGTCAATAAGTACGGCTCCTGCTGGAGTAATGCTAAGTTTTACTTGGCCTACTATACATTTGGGCCCCCAATGCATGTGGGCCTACAATACATTTGGATAGTAGGCACAGATGAACAGTAGCCCCACATGTTTTGTAACCCGACATGTATTAGGGGCCCACATGTATAGTATTCCCACATGTATTGTGGGCCCCCCTGGCCCACTTGTACTGTGGGCCCACATGTATAGTAGGCCCATGTATTGTGGGCCCACAAATTTTGCGGGCCTACTACGCCCACAAGATACGTATTGTAGGCCCACATGTATTGTGGGAGCACTTAATACTGTGGGCCCACATGTATAGTTTGCCCACATATATAGTTACTGTACATGTGTGCCTACTATACATGTATTGCGGGCACCACTGAGGGCTCCCATGTACCCAATTCATTGTCTGGCCGCATTTGCAGTAAGCCCACATGTACAGTAGGCCCACATGTATTGTAGGCCCACATGTGTTGTGGGCCCACAATTACAGAAGGCCCACATGTATAGTAAACCCACATGTACAGTAGGCCCACATGTATTGTAGGCCCACATGTATAGTAGGCCCACATGTACTGCCACAATACATCTTAGCCGCAATACATGTGGAATATATTATGGCCTAAAACGCATGTGGCAATACATGTAGGCCTACTGGGTCTACTGTACATCGGGGCCTACTATACATGTGGGCCCCCAATACATGTGGGCATACAATACATGTTGGATTACTGAACTTGTGGACCCACTTTACATGTGGGCCCACAGTACCAGTACATGGGGGGCCGACTATATATGTGTCCAAAGTACATGTGGGCCCACGGTTCATGAAAGCCCACAATACATGTGGGCCTACAATACATGTCGGCCTAATGTACTTCTGGGTCTGCTGTACATGAGGGCCCCAATTCATGTGCGCCTACTATACGTGCGGGCCTACGGTACATGTGGGCATACTGTACATGTGGGCCCACAGTATTTGTTGGCCCAAAATACATGTGAGCCTACTATACATAGGGGAACCTAATACATGTCATGTGGGCTTGCTATACATGGCGACTCATAATACATGTCGCTGTACAATACATGTGGGCCTACTTTACCTGTTTGCCCACAATACATGTGGACCTACTATACATATGGTCGCACAATACATGTTGGCCCACAGTACATTTGGGACTACTATACATGCGTGCCCAAAGAAGATATGGCCCACAAAACATGTGGGTACACAATACATGTGAGGCTACTATACATATGTGCCCGCTATTCCTGTGGGCCCAGAACATATGTGGGGCTATTGTACTTGTGGGCCTACAATACATACGGGCCCATAGAATATGTTAGCCTACTATAGGCCCACAATACATGAGGGCCCCATACGATTGGGCCTACGGTACATGTGGGCCTACTGTACAATAGGCCCAAATGTATTGGGGGCCCACAGTATAGTAGGTTACACGCATTATGCTCCGACATGTATAGTGGGCCCACATGTCTGAGTGTATTAGATTTAATTTACCATTGAATGGTTTGTGATGATCCATGTTAAACCATAAGTGTTATTTCCACACTGAGATATTCACAATAAGTATACGATAACTAAAATCATAATATGTACATTTAATAATTAAACCATTACTAGTTAGTAAATCTAGATACATATGGATAGTATGTCTGAGTGAATTAGATTTAATTTACCATTGAATGGTTTATGATAAACCATGTTAAACCATAAGTGTTATTTCCAAACTGAGATACTCACAATAGGTATACTATCATTAAAATCATAATAACGACATTTAATAATTAAACCATTACTAGTTAGTAAATCTAGACACATATGGATAGTATGTCTGAATGTATTAGATTTAATTTACCATTGAATGGTTTATGATAAACCATGTTAAACCATGAGTGTTATTTCCACAATGAGATATTCACAATAGGTATATTATCATTATAATCATAATAACGACTTTTAATAATTAAACCATTACTAGTTAGTAAATCTAGATACATATAGATAGTATGTCTGAGTGAATTAGATTTAATTTAACATTGAATGGTTTATGATAAACCATGTTAAACCATAAGTGTTAAATCCACACTGAGATATTCACAATAGGTGTTATATCATTAAAATCATAATAACGACATTTAATAATTAAACCATTACTAGTTTGTAAATCTAGATACCTAGGCATAGTATGTCTGAGTGTATTAGATTGAATTTACCATTGAATGGTTTATGATAATCCATGTTAAACCATAAGTGTTATTTCCACACTGAGATATTCACAATAGGTATACTATCATTACAATCATAATAACGACAATTAATAATTAAACCATTACTAGTTAGTAAATCTAGATACATATAGATAGTATGTCTGAGTGAATTAGATTTAATTTAACATTTAATGGTTTATGATAAACCATGTTAAACCATAAGTGTTAAATCCACACTGAGATATTCACAATAGGTGTTATATCATTGAAATCATAATAACGACATTTAATAATTAAACCATTACTAGTTTGTAAATCTAGATACCTAGGCATAGTATGTCTGAGTGTATTAGAATGAATTTACCATTGAATGGTTTATGATAATCCATGTTAGACCATAAGTGTTAAATCCACACAGCGATATTCACAATAGGTGTTATATCATTGAAATCATAATAACAACATTTAATAATTAAACCATTACTAGTTATTAAATCTAGATACATATAGATAGTATGTCTGAGTGTATTAGATTTAATTTACCATTGAATGGTTTATGATTATCCATGTTAGACCATAAGTGTTAAATCCACACTGAGATATTCACAATAGGTGTTATATCATTAAAATCATAATAACGACATTTAAAAATTAAACCATTACTAGTTAGTAAATCTCGATACATAGGGTTAGTATGTCTGAGTGTATTAGATTTAATTTACCATTGAATGGTTTGTGATGATCCATGTTAAACCATAAGTGTTATTTCCACACTGAGATATTCACAATAGGTATACTATCATTAAAATCATAATAACGACAATTAATAAATAAACGATTACTAGTTAGTAAATCTAGATACATATGGATAGTATGTCTGAGTGTATTAGATTTAATTTACCATTGAATGGTTTATGATAAACCATGTTAAACCATAAGTGTTAAATCCACACTGAGATATTCACAATAGGTGTTATATCATTAAAATCACAATAACGACATTTAATAATTAAACCATTTCTGATTAGTAAATCTAGATACATATGGATAGTATGACTGAGTGTATTAGATTTACTTTACCATTGAATGGTTTATCATAATCAATGTTAAACGATAAGTGTTATTTCCACACTGAGATATTCACAATAGGTTTACTATCATTAAAATAATAATAACGACATTTAATAATTTAACCATTACTAGTTAGTAAATCTCGATACATAGGGTTAGTATGTCTGAGTGTATTAGATTTAATTTACCATTGAATGGTTTGTGATGATCCATGTTAAACCATAAGTGTTATTTCCACACTGAGATATTCACAATAGGTATACTATCATTAAAATCATAATAACGACAATTAATAAATAAACGATTACTAGTTAGTAAATCTAGATACATATGGATAGTATGTCTGAGTGTATTAGATTTAATTTACCATTGAATGGTTTATGATAAACCATGTTAAACCATAAGTGCTAAATCCACACTGAGATATTCACAATAGGTGTTATATCATTAAAATCATAATAACGACATTTAATAATTAAACCATTTCTGATTAGTAAATCTAGATACATATGGATAGTATGACTGAGTGTATTAGATTTAATTTACCATTGATTGGATTATGATAAACCATGTTAAACCATAAGTGTTATTTCCAAACTGAGATACTAACAATAGGAATACTATCATTAAAATCATAATAACGACATTTAATAATTAAACCATTACTAGTCAGTAAATCTAGATACATATGGATAGTATGTCTGAGTGTATTAGATTTAATTTACCATTGAATGGTTTATGATAATCCATGTTAAACCATAAGTGTTATTTCCACACTGAGATATTCACAATAGGTATACTATCATTAAAATCATAATAACGACATTTAATAATTAAATCATTACTAGTTAGTAAATCTAGATACATATAGATAGTATGTCTGAGTGTTTTAGATTTAATTTACCATTGAATGGTTTATGATAATCCATGTTAGACCATAAGTGTTAAATCCACACAGCGATATTCACAATAGGTGTTATATCATTGAAATCATAATAACAACATTTAATAATTAAACCATTACTAGTTATTAAATCTAGATACATATAGATAGTATGTCTGAGTGTATTAGATTTAATTTACCATTGAATGGTTTATGATTATCCATGTTAGACCATAAGTGTTAAATCCACACTGAGATATTCACAATAGCTGTTATCTCATTAAAATCATAATAACGACATTTAAAAATTAAACCATTACTAGTTAGTAAATCTCGATACATAGGGTTAGTATGTCTGAGTGTATTAGATTTAATTTACCATTGAATGGTTTGTGATGATCCATGTTAAACCATAAGTGTTATTTCCACACTGAGATATTCACAATAGGTATACTATCATTAAAATCATAATAACGACAATTAATAAATAAACGATTACTAGTTAGTAAATCTAGATACATATGGATAGTATGTCTGAGTGTATTAGATTTAATTTACCATTGAATGGTTTATGATAAACCATGTTAAACCATAAGTGTTAAATCCACACTGAGATATTCACAATAGGTGTTATATCATTAAAATCATAATAACGACATTTAATAATTAAACCATTTCTGATTAGTAAATCTAGATACATATGGATAGTATGACTGAGTGTATTAGATTTAATTTACCATTGAATGGTTTATCATAATCAATGTTAAACGATGTGTTATTTCCACACTGAGATATTCACAATAGGTTTACTATCATTAAAATCATAATAACGACATTTAATAATTTAACCATTACTAGTTAGTAAATCTCGATACATAGGGTTAGTATGTCTGAGTGTATTAGATTTAATTTACCATTGAATGGTTTGTGATGATCCATGTTAAACCATAAGTGTTATTTCCACACTGAGATATTCACAATAGGTATACTATCATTAAAATCATAATAACGACAATTAATAAATAAACGATTACTAGTTAGTAAATCTAGATACATATGGATAGTATGTCTGAGTGTATTAGATTTAATTTACCATTGAATGGTTTATGATAAACCATGTTAAACCATGTGTTAAATCCACACTGAGATATTCACAATAGGTGTTATATCATTAAAATCATAATAACGACATTTAATAATTAAACCATTTCTGATTAGTAAATCTAGATACATATGGATAGTATGACTGAGTGTATTAGATTTAATTTACCATTGAATGGTTTATCATAATCAATGTTAAACGATAAGTGTTATTTCCACACTGAGATATTTACAATAGGTTTACTATCATTAAAATCATAATAACGACATTTAATAATTTAACCATTACTGATTAGTAAATCTAGATTCATTTGGATAGTATGTCTGAGTGTATTAGATTTAATTTACCATTGAATGGTTTATGATAATCCATGTTAAACCATAAGTGTTGTTTCCACTCTGAGATATTCACAATAGGTATACTATCATTACAATCATAATAACGACAATTAAAAATTAAACCATTACTAGTTAGTAAATCTAGATACATAAGGATAGTATGTCTGAGTGTATTAGATTTAATTTACCATTGAATGGTTTATAATAATCCATGATAAACCACAAGTGTTATTTCCACACTGAGATATTCACAATAAGTATACGATAACTAAAATCATAATATGTACATTTAATAATTAAACCATTACTAGTTAGTAAATCTAGATACATATGGATAGTATGTCTGAGTGTATTAGATTTAATTTACCATTGAATGGTTTATGATAAACCATGTTAAACCATAAGTGTTATTTCCAAACTGAGATACTCACAATAGGTATACTATCATTAAAATCATAATAACGACATTTAATAATTAAACCATTACTAGTTAGTAAATCTAGACACATATGGATAGTATGTCTGAATGTATTAGATTTAATTTACCATTGAATGGTTTATGATAAACCATGTTAAACCATGAGTGTTATTTCCACAATGAGATATTCACAATAGGTATACTATCATTAAAATCATAATAACGACATTTAATAATTAAATCATTACTAGTTAGTAAATCTAGATACATATAGATAGTATGTCTGAGTGTTTTAGATTTAATTTACCATTGAATGGTTTATGATAATCCATGTTAGACCATAAGTGTTAAATCCACACAGCGATATTCACAATAGGTGTTATATCATTGAAATCATAATAACAACATTTAATAATTAAACCATTACTAGTTATTAAATCTAGATACATATAGATAGTATGTCTGAGTGTATTAGATTTAATTTACCATTGAATGGTTTATGATTATCCATGTTAGACCATAAGTGTTAAATCCACACTGAGATATTCACAATAGCTGTTATATCATTAAAATCATAATAACGACATTTAAAAATTAAACCATTACTAGTTAGTAAATCTCGATACATAGGGTTAGTATGTCTGAGTGTATTAGATTTAATTTACCATTGAATGGTTTGTGATGATCCATGTTAAACCATAAGTGTTATTTCCACACTGAGATATTCACAATAGGTATACTATCATTAAAATCATAATAACGACAATTAATAAATAAATGATTACTAGTTAGTAAATCTAGATACATATGGATAGTATGTCTGAGTGTATTAGATTTAATTTACCATTGAATGGTTTATGATAATCCATGTTAAACCATGAGTGTTATTTCCACAATGAGATATTCACAATAGGTATATTATCATTATAATCATAATAACGACTTTTAATAATTAAACCATTACTAGTTAGTAAATCTAGATACATATAGATAGTATGTCTGAGTGAATTAGATTTAATTTAACATTGAATGGTTTATGATAAACCATGTTAAACCATAAGTGTTAAATCCACACTGAGATATTCACAATAGGTGTTATATCATTAAAATCATAATAACGACATTTAATAATTAAACCATTACTAGTTTGTAAATCTAGATACCTAGGCATAGTATGTCTGAGTGTATTAGATTGAATTTACCATTGAATGGTTTATGATAATCCATGTTAAACCATAAGTGTTATTTCCACACTGAGATATTCACAATAGGTATACTATCATTACAATCATAATAACGACAATTAATAATTAAACCATTACTAGTTAGTAAATCTAGATACATATAGATAGTATGTCTGAGTGAATTAGATTTAATTTAACATTTAATGGTTTATGATAAACCATGTTAAACCATAAGTGTTAAATCCACACTGAGATATTCACAATAGGTGTTATATCATTAAAATCATAATAACGACATTTAAAAATTAAACCATTACTAGTTAGTAAATCTCGATACATAGGGTTAGTATGTCTGAGTGTATTAGATTTAATTTACCATTGAATGGTTTGTGATGATCCATGTTAAACCATAAGTGTTATTTCCACACTGAGATATTCACAATAGGTATACTATCATTACAATCATAATAACGACAATTAATAATTAAACCATTACTAGTTAGTAAATCTAGATACATATAGATAGTATGTCTGAGTGAATTAGATTTAATTTAACATTTAATGGTTTATGATAAACCATGTTAAACCATAAGTGTTAAATCCACACTGAGATATTCACAATAGGTGTTATATCATTAAAATCATAATAACGACATTTAAAAATTAAACCATTACTAGTTAGTAAATCTCGATACATAGGGTTAGTATGTCTGAGTGTATTAGATTTAATTTACCATTGAATGGTTTATGATAATCCATGTTAGACCATAAGTGTTAAATCCACACAGCGATATTCACAATAGGTGTTATATCATTGAAATCATAATAACAACATTTAATAATTAAACCATTACTAGTTATTAAATCTAGATACATATAGATAGTATGTCTGAGTGTATTAGATTTAATTTACCATTGAATGGTTTATGATTATCCATGTTAGACCATAAGTGTTAAATCCACACTGAGATATTCACAATAGGTGTTATATCATTAAAATCATAATAACGACATTTAAAAATTAAACCATTACTAGTTAGTAAATCTCGACACATAGGGTTAGTATGTCTGAGTGTATTAGATTTAATTTACCATTGAATGGTTTGTGATGATCCATGTTAAACCATAAGTGTTATTTCCACACTGAGATATTCACAATAGGTATACTATCATTAAAATCATAATAACGACAATTAATAAATAAACGATTACTAGTTAGTAAATCTAGATACATATGGATAGTATGTCTGAGTGTATTAGATTTAATTTACCATTGAATGGTTTATGATAATCCATGTTAAACCATGAGTGTTATTTCCACAATGAGATATTCACAATAGGTATATTATCATTATAATCATAATAACGACTTTTAATAATTAAACCATTACTAGTTAGTAAATCTAGATACATATAGATAGTATGTCTGAGTGAATTAGATTTAATTTAACATTGAATGGTTTATGATAAACCATGTTAAACCATAAGTGTTAAATCCACACTGAGATATTCACAATAGGTGTTATATCATTAAAATCATAATAACGACATTTAATAATTAAACCATTACTAGTTTGTAAATCTAGATACCTAGGCATAGTATGTCTGAGTGTATTAGAATGAATTTACCATTGAATGGTTTATGATAATCCATGTTAAACCATAAGTGTTATTTCCACACTGAGATATTCACAATAGGTATACTATCATTACAATCATAATAACGACAATTAATAATTAAACCATTACTAGTTAGTAAATCTAGATACATATAGATAGTATGTCTGAGTGAATTAGATTTAATTTAACATTTAATGGTTTATGATAAACCATGTTAAACCATAAGTGTTAAATCCACACTGAGATATTCACAATAGGTGTTATATCATTAAAATCATAATAACGACATTTAAAAATTAAACCATTACTAGTTAGTAAATCTCGATACATAGGGTTAGTATGTCTGAGTGTATTAGATTTAATTTACCATTGAATGGTTTATGATAATCCATGTTAGACCATAAGTGTTAAATCCACACAGCGATATTCACAATAGGTGTTATATCATTGAAATCATAATAACAACATTTAATAATTAAACCATTACTAGTTATTAAATCTAGATACATATAGATAGTATGTCTGAGTGTATTAGATTTAATTTACCATTGAATGGTTTATGATTATCCATGTTAGACCATAAGTGTTAAATCCACACTGAGATATTCACAATAGGTGTTATATCATTAAAATCATAATAACGACATTTAAAAATTAAACCATTACTAGTTAGTAAATCTCGATACATAGGGTTAGTATGTCTGAGTGTATTAGATTTAATTTACCATTGAATGGTTTGTGATGATCCATGTTAAACCATAAGTGTTATTTCCACACTGAGATATTCACAATAGGTATACTATCATTAAAATCATAATAACGACAATTAATAAATAAACGATTACTAGTTAGTAAATCTAGATACATATGGATAGTATGTCTGAGTGTATTAGATTTAATTTACCATTGAATGGTTTATGATAAACCATGTTAAACCATAAGTGTTAAATCCACACTGAGATATTCACAATAGGTGTTATATCATTAAAATCACAATAACGACATTTAATAATTAAACCATTTCTGATTAGTAAATCTAGATACATATGGATAGTATGACTGAGTGTATTAGATTTACTTTACCATTGAATGGTTTATCATAATCAATGTTAAACGATAAGTGTTATTTCCACACTGAGATATTCACAATAGGTTTACTATCATTAAAATAATAATAACGACATTTAATAATTTAACCATTACTAGTTAGTAAATCTCGATACATAGGGTTAGTATGTCTGAGTGTATTAGATTTAATTTACCATTGAATGGTTTGTGATGATCCATGTTAAACCATAAGTGTTATTTCCACACTGAGATATTCACAATAGGTATACATCATTAAAATCATAATAACGACAATTAATAAATAAACGATTACTAGTTAGTAAATCTAGATACATATGGATAGTATGTCTGAGTGTATTAGATTTAATTTACCATTGAATGGTTTATGATAAACCATGTTAAACCATAAGTGCTAAATCCACACTGAGATATTCACAATAGGTGTTATATCATTAAAATCATAATAACGACATTTAATAATTAAACCATTTCTGATTAGTAAATCTAGATACATATGGATAGTATGACTGAGTGTATTAGATTTAATTTACCATTGATTGGATTATGATAAACCATGTTAAACCATAAGTGTTATTTCCAAACTGAGATACTAACAATAGGAATACTATCATTAAAATCATAATAACGACATTTAATAATTAAACCATTACTAGTCAGTAAATCTAGATACATATGGATAGTATGTCTGAGTGTATTAGATTTAATTTACCATTGAATGGTTTATGATAATCCATGTTAAACCATAAGTGTTATTTCCACACTGAGATATTCACAATAGGTATACTATCATTACAATCATAATAACGACAATTAATAATTAAACCATTACTAGTTAGTAAATCTAGATACATATAGATAGTATGTCTGAGTGAATTAGATTTAATTTAACATTTAATGGTTTATGATAAACCATGTTAAACCATAAGTGTTAAATCCACACTGAGATATTCACAATAGGTGTTATATCATTAAAATCATAATAACGACATTTAAAAATTAAACCATTACTAGTTAGTAAATCTCGATACATAGGGTTAGTATGTCTGAGTGTATTAGATTTAATTTACCATTGAATGGTTTGTGATGATCCATGTTAAACCATAAGTGTTATTTCCACACTGAGATATTCACAATAGGTATACTATCATTACAATCATAATAACGACAATTAATAATTAAACCATTACTAGTTAGTAAATCTAGATACATATAGATAGTATGTCTGAGTGAATTAGATTTAATTTAACATTTAATGGTTTATGATAAACCATGTTAAACCATAAGTGTTAAATCCACACTGAGATATTCACAATAGGTGTTATATCATTAAAATCATAATAACGACATTTAAAAATTAAACCATTACTAGTTAGTAAATCTCGATACATAGGGTTAGTATGTCTGAGTGTATTAGATTTAATTTACCATTGAATGGTTTATGATAATCCATGTTAGACCATAAGTGTTAAATCCACACAGCGATATTCACAATAGGTGTTATATCATTGAAATCATAATAACAACATTTAATAATTAAACCATTACTAGTTATTAAATCTAGATACATATAGATAGTATGTCTGAGTGTATTAGATTTAATTTACCATTGAATGGTTTATGATTATCCATGTTAGACCATAAGTGTTAAATCCACACTGAGATATTCACAATAGGTGTTATATCATTAAAATCATAATAACGACATTTAAAAATTAAACCATTACTAGTTAGTAAATCTCGATACATAGGGTTAGTATGTCTGAGTGTATTAGATTTAATTTACCATTGAATGGTTTGTGATGATCCATGTTAAACCATAAGTGTTATTTCCACACTGAGATATTCACAATAGGTATACTATCATTAAAATCATAATAACGACAATTAATAAATAAACGATTACTAGTTAGTAAATCTAGATACATATGGATAGTATGTCTGAGTGTATTAGATTTAATTTACCATTGAATGGTTTATGATAAACCATGTTAAACCATAAGTGTTAAATCCACACTGAGATATTCACAATAGGTGTTATATCATTAAAATCACAATAACGACATTTAATAATTAAACCATTTCTGATTAGTAAATCTAGATACATATGGATAGTATGACTGAGTGTATTAGATTTACTTTACCATTGAATGGTTTATCATAATCAATGTTAAACGATAAGTGTTATTTCCACACTGAGATATTCACAATAGGTTTACTATCATTAAAATAATAATAACGACATTTAATAATTTAACCATTACTAGTTAGTAAATCTCGATACATAGGGTTAGTATGTCTGAGTGTATTAGATTTAATTTACCATTGAATGGTTTGTGATGATCCATGTTAAACCATAAGTGTTATTTCCACACTGAGATATTCACAATAGGTATACTATCATTAAAATCATAATAACGACAATTAATAAATAAACGATTACTAGTTAGTAAATCTAGATACATATGGATAGTATGTCTGAGTGTATTAGATTTAATTTACCATTGAATGGTTTATGATAAACCATGTTAAACCATAAGTGCTAAATCCACACTGAGATATTCACAATAGGTGTTATATCATTAAAATCATAATAACGACATTTAATAATTAAACCATTTCTGATTAGTAAATCTAGATACATATGGATAGTATGACTGAGTGTATTAGATTTAATTTACCATTGAATGGTTTATCATAATCAATGTTAAACGATAAGTGTTATTTCCACACTGAGATATTTACAATAGGTTTACTATCATTAAAATCATAATAACGACATTTAATAATTTAACCATTACTGATTAGTAAATCTAGATTCATTTGGATAGTATGTCTGAGTGTATTAGATTTAATTTACCATTGAATGGTTTATGATAATCCATGTTAAACCATAAGTGTTGTTTCCACTCTGAGATATTCACAATAGGTATACTATCATTACAATCATAATAACGACAATTAAAAATTAAACCATTACTAGTTAGTAAATCTAGATACATAAGGATAGTATGTCTGAGTGTATTAGATTTAATTTACCATTGAATGGTTTATAATAATCCATGATAAACCACAAGTGTTATTTCCACACTGAGATATTCACAATAAGTATACGATAACTAAAATCATAATATGTACATTTAATAATTAAACCATTACTAGTTAGTAAATCTGGATACATATGGATAGTATGTCTGAGTGTATTAGATTTAATTTACCATTGAATGGTTTATGATAAACCATGTTAAACCATAAGTGTTATTTCCAAACTGAGATACTCACAATAGGTATACTATCATTAAAATCATAATAACGACATTTAATAATTAAACCATTACTAGTTAGTAAATCTAGACACATATGGATAGTATGTCTGAATGTATTAGATTTAATTTACCATTGAATGGTTTATGATAAACCATGTTAAACCATGAGTGTTATTTCCACAATGAGATATTCACAATAGGTATACTATCATTAAAATCATAATAACGACATTTAATAATTAAATCATTACTAGTTAGTAAATCTAGATACATATAGATAGTATGTCTGAGTGTTTTAGATTTAATTTACCATTGAATGGTTTATGATAATCCATGTTAGACCATAAGTGTTAAATCCACACAGCGATATTCACAATAGGTGTTATATCATTGAAATCATAATAACAACATTTAATAATTAAACCATTACTAGTTATTAAATCTAGATACATATAGATAGTATGTCTGAGTGTATTAGATTTAATTTACCATTGAATGGTTTATGATTATCCATGTTAGACCATAAGTGTTAAATCCACACTGAGATATTCACAATAGCTGTTATATCATTAAAATCATAATAACGACATTTAAAAATTAAACCATTACTAGTTAGTAAATCTCGATACATAGGGTTAGTATGTCTGAGTGTATTAGATTTAATTTACCATTGAATGGTTTGTGATGATCCATGTTAAACCATAAGTGTTATTTCCACACTGAGATATTCACAATAGGTATACTATCATTAAAATCATAATAACGACAATTAATAAATAAACGATTACTAGTTAGTAAATCTAGATACATATGGATAGTATGTCTGAGTGTATTAGATTTAATTTACCATTGAATGGTTTATGATAATCCATGTTAAACCATGAGTGTTATTTCCACAATGAGATATTCACAATAGGTATATTATCATTATAATCATAATAACGACTTTTAATAATTAAACCATTACTAGTTAGTAAATCTAGATACATATAGATAGTATGTCTGAGTGAATTAGATTTAATTTAACATTGAATGGTTTATGATAAACCATGTTAAACCATAAGTGTTAAATCCACACTGAGATATTCACAATAGGTGTTATATCATTAAAATCATAATAACGACATTTAATAATTAAACCATTACTAGTTTGTAAATCTAGATACCTAGGCATAGTATGTCTGAGTGTATTAGATTGAATTTACCATTGAATGGTTTATGATAATCCATGTTAAACCATAAGTGTTATTTCCACACTGAGATATTCACAATAGGTATACTATCATTACAATCATAATAACGACAATTAATAATTAAACCATTACTAGTTAGTAAATCTAGATACATATAGATAGTATGTCTGAGTGAATTAGATTTAATTTAACATTTAATGGTTTATGATAAACCATGTTAAACCATAAGTGTTAAATCCACACTGAGATATTCACAATAGGTGTTATATCATTAAAATCATAATAACGACATTTAAAAATTAAACCATTACTAGTTAGTAAATCTCGATACATAGGGTTAGTATGTCTGAGTGTATTAGATTTAATTTACCATTGAATGGTTTATGATAATCCATGTTAGACCATAAGTGTTAAATCCACACAGCGATATTCACAATAGGTGTTATATCATTGAAATCATAATAACAACATTTAATAATTAAACCATTACTAGTTATTAAATCTAGATACATATAGATAGTATGTCTGAGTGTATTAGATTTAATTTACCATTGAATGGTTTATGATTATCCATGTTAGACCATAAGTGTTAAATCCACACTGAGATATTCACAATAGGTGTTATATCATTAAAATCATAATAACGACATTTAAAAATTAAACCATTACTAGTTAGTAAATCTCGATACATAGGGTTAGTATGTCTGAGTGTATTAGATTTAATTTACCATTGAATGGTTTATGATAATCCATGTTAGACCATAAGTGTTAAATCCACACAGCGATATTCACAATAGGTGTTATATCATTGAAATCATAATAACAACATTTAATAATTAAACCATTACTAGTTATTAAATCTAGATACATATGGATAGTATGTCTGAGTGTATTAGATTTAATTTACCATTGAATGGTTTATAATAATCCATGATAAACCATGTGTTATTTCCACACTGAGATATTCACAATAAGTATACTATCACTAAAATCATAATATTTAAATTTAATAATTAAACCATTACTAGTTATTAAATCAAGATACATATAGATAGTATGTCTGAGTGTATTAGATTTAATTTACCTTTGAATGGTTTATGATAATCCATGTTAAACCATGTGTTATTTCCACACTGAGATATTCACAATAGGTTTACTATCATTAAAATCATAATAACGACATTTAATAATTAAACCATTACTGATTAGTAAATCTAGATACATTTGGATAATATGTCTGAGTGTATTAGATTTAATTTACCATTGAATCGTTTATGATAAACTATATTAAACCACACTGAGATAATCACAATAGATATATTATCACTAAAATCATAATATGTACTTTTAATAATTAAACCATTACTGATTAGTAAATCTAGATACATATGGATAGTATGTCTGAGTGTATTAGATTTAATTTACCATTGAATGGTTTATGATAAACCATGTTAAACCATAAGTGTTATTTCCACAATGAGATATTCACAATAGGTATATTACCATTATAATCATAATAACGACATTTAATAATTAAACCATTACTAGTTAGTGAATCTAGATACATATAGATAGTATGTCTAAGTGTATTGGATTTAATTTACCATTGATTGGTTTATGATAATCCATGTTAGACCATAAGTGTTAAATCCACACTGAGATATTCACAATAGGTGTTATATCATTAAAATCATAATAACGACATTTAATAATTAAACCATTACTAGTTAGTAAATCTAGATACATAGGGATAGTATGTCTGAGTGTATTAGATTTAATTTACCATTGAATGGTTTATGATAATCGATGTTAAACCATAAGTGTTATTTCCACATTGAGATATTCACAATAGGTATACTATCATTAAAATCTTAATAACGACAATTAATAATTAAACCATTACTAGTTAGTAAATCTAGATACATATGGATAGTATGTCTGAGTGTATTAGATTTAATTTACCATTGAATGGTTTATGATAAACCATGTTAAACCATAAGTGTTAAATCCACACTGAGATATTCACAATAGGTGTTATATCATTAAAATCATAATAACGACATTTAAAAATTAAACCATTACTAGTTAGTAAATCTCGATACATAGGGTTAGTATGTCTGAGTGTATTAGATTTAATTTACCATTGAATGGTTTATGATAATCCATGTTAGACCATAAGTGTTAAATCCACACAGCGATATTCACAATAGGTGTTATATCATTGAAATCATAATAACAACATTTAATAATTAAACCATTACTAGTTATTAAATCTAGATACATATAGATAGTATGTCTGAGTGTATTAGATTTAATTTACCATTGAATGGTTTATGATTATCCATGTTAGACCATAAGTGTTAAATCCACACTGAGATATTCACAATAGGTGTTATATCATTAAAATCATAATAACGACATTTAAAAATTAAACCATTACTAGTTAGTAAATCTCGATACATAGGGTTAGTATGTCTGAGTGTATTAGATTTAATTTACCATTGAATGGTTTGTGATGATCCATGTTAAACCATAAGTGTTATTTCCACACTGAGATATTCACAATAGGTATACTATCATTAAAATCATAATAACGACAATTAATAAATAAACGATTACTAGTTAGTAAATCTAGATACATATGGATAGTATGTCTGAGTGTATTAGATTTAATTTACCATTGAATGGTTTATGATAAACCATGTTAAACCATAAGTGTTAAATCCACACTGAGATATTCACAATAGGTGTTATATCATTAAAATCACAATAACGACATTTAATAATTAAACCATTTCTGATTAGTAAATCTAGATACATATGGATAGTATGACTGAGTGTATTAGATTTACTTTACCATTGAATGGTTTATCATAATCAATGTTAAACGATAAGTGTTATTTCCACACTGAGATATTCACAATAGGTTTACTATCATTAAAATAATAATAACGACATTTAATAATTTAACCATTACTAGTTAGTAAATCTCGATACATAGGGTTAGTATGTCTGAGTGTATTAGATTTAATTTACCATTGAATGGTTTGTGATGATCCATGTTAAACCATAAGTGTTATTTCCACACTGAGATATTCACAATAGGTATACTATCATTAAAATCATAATAACGACAATTAATAAATAAACGATTACTAGTTAGTAAATCTAGATACATATGGATAGTATGTCTGAGTGTATTAGATTTAATTTACCATTGAATGGTTTATGATAAACCATGTTAAACCATAAGTGCTAAATCCACACTGAGATATTCACAATAGGTGTTATATCATTAAAATCATAATAACGACATTTAATAATTAAACCATTTCTGATTAGTAAATCTAGATACATATGGATAGTATGACTGAGTGTATTAGATTTAATTTACCATTGATTGGACTATGATAAACCATGTTAAACCATAAGTGTTATTTCCACACTGAGATATTCACAATTGGTATACTATTATTTAAATCATAATTACGACGTTTAATAACTAAACCATTACTAATAAGTAAATCTAGATACATATGGATTCTATGTCTGAGTGTATTGGATTTAATTTACCATTGAATGGTTTATGATAAACCATGTTAAACCATGAGTGTTATTTCCACAATGAGATATTCACAATAGGTATACTATCATTAAAATCATAATAACGACATTTAATAATTAAATCATTACTAGTTAGTAAATCTAGATACATATAGATAGTATGTCTGAGTGTTTTAGATTTAATTTACCATTGAATGGTTTATGATAATCCATGTTAGACCATAAGTGTTAAATCCACACAGCGATATTCACAATAGGTGTTATATCATTGAAATCATAATAACAACATTTAATAATTAAACCATTACTAGTTATTAAATCTAGATACATATAGATAGTATGTCTGAGTGTATTAGATTTAATTTACCATTGAATGGTTTATGATTATCCATGTTAGACCATAAGTGTTAAATCCACACTGAGATATTCACAATAGCTGTTATATCATTAAAATCATAATAACGACATTTAAAAATTAAACCATTACTAGTTAGTAAATCTCGATACATAGGGTTAGTATGTCTGAGTGTATTAGATTTAATTTACCATTGAATGGTTTGTGATGATCCATGTTAAACCATAAGTGTTATTTCCACACTGAGATATTCACAATAGGTATACTATCATTAAAATCATAATAACGACAATTAATAAATAAACGATTACTAGTTAGTAAATCTAGATACATATGGATAGTATGTCTGAGTGTATTAGATTTAATTTACCATTGAATGGTTTATGATAATCCATGTTAAACCATGAGTGTTATTTCCACAATGAGATATTCACAATAGGTATATTATCATTATAATCATAATAACGACTTTTAATAATTAAACCATTACTAGTTAGTAAATCTAGATACATATAGATAGTATGTCTGAGTGAATTAGATTTAATTTAACATTGAATGGTTTATGATAAACCATGTTAAACCATAAGTGTTAAATCCACACTGAGATATTCACAATAGGTGTTATATCATTAAAATCATAATAACGACATTTAATAATTAAACCATTACTAGTTTGTAAATCTAGATACCTAGGCATAGTATGTCTGAGTGTATTAGATTGAATTTACCATTGAATGGTTTATGATAATCCATGTTAAACCATAAGTGTTATTTCCACACTGAGATATTCACAATAGGTATACTATCATTACAATCATAATAACGACAATTAATAATTAAACCATTACTAGTTAGTAAATCTAGATACATATAGATAGTATGTCTGAGTGAATTAGATTTAATTTAACATTTAATGGTTTATGATAAACCATGTTAAACCATAAGTGTTAAATCCACACTGAGATATTCACAATAGGTGTTATATCATTAAAATCATAATAACGACATTTAAAAATTAAACCATTACTAGTTAGTAAATCTCGATACATAGGGTTAGTATGTCTGAGTGTATTAGATTTAATTTACCATTGAATGGTTTATGATAATCCATGTTAGACCATAAGTGTTAAATCCACACAGCGATATTCACAATAGGTGTTATATCATTGAAATCATAATAACAACATTTAATAATTAAACCATTACTAGTTATTAAATCTAGATACATATAGATAGTATGTCTGAGTGTATTAGATTTAATTTACCATTGAATGGTTTATGATTATCCATGTTAGACCATAAGTGTTAAATCCACACTGAGATATTCACAATAGGTGTTATATCATTAAAATCATAATAACGACATTTAAAAATTAAACCATTACTAGTTAGTAAATCTCGATACATAGGGTTAGTATGTCTGAGTGTATTAGATTTAATTTACCATTGAATGGTTTATGATAATCCATGTTAGACCATAAGTGTTAAATCCACACAGCGATATTCACAATAGGTGTTATATCATTGAAATCATAATAACAACATTTAATAATTAAACCATTACTAGTTATTAAATCTAGATACATATGGATAGTATGTCTGAGTGTATTAGATTTAATTTACCATTGAATGGTTTATAATAATCCATGATAAACCATGTGTTATTTCCACACTGAGATATTCACAATAAGTATACTATCACTAAAATCATAATATTTAAATTTAATAATTAAACCATTACTAGTTATTAAATCAAGATACATATAGATAGTATGTCTGAGTGTATTAGATTTAATTTACCTTTGAATGGTTTATGATAATCCATGTTAAACCATGTGTTATTTCCACACTGAGATATTCACAATAGGTTTACTATCATTAAAATCATAATAACGACATTTAATAATTAAACCATTACTGATTAGTAAATCTAGATACATTTGGATAATATGTCTGAGTGTATTAGATTTAATTTACCATTGAATCGTTTATGATAAACTATATTAAACCACACTGAGATAATCACAATAGATATATTATCACTAAAATCATAATATGTACTTTTAATAATTAAACCATTACTGATTAGTAAATCTAGATACATATGGATAGTATGTCTGAGTGTATTAGATTTAATTTACCATTGAATGGTTTATGATAAACCATGTTAAACCATAAGTGTTATTTCCACAATGAGATATTCACAATAGGTATATTACCATTATAATCATAATAACGACATTTAATAATTAAACCATTACTAGTTAGTGAATCTAGATACATATAGATAGTATGTCTAAGTGTATTGGATTTAATTTACCATTGATTGGTTTATGATAATCCATGTTAGACCATAAGTGTTAAATCCACACTGAGATATTCACAATAGGTGTTATATCATTAAAATCATAATAACGACATTTAATAATTAAACCATTACTAGTTAGTAAATCTAGATACATAGGGATAGTATGTCTGAGTGTATTAGATTTAATTTACCATTGAATGGTTTATGATAATCGATGTTAAACCATAAGTGTTATTTCCACATTGAGATATTCACAATAGGTATACTATCATTAAAATCTTAATAACGACAATTAATAATTAAACCATTACTAGTTAGTAAATCTAGATACATATGGATAGTATGTCTGAGTGTATTAGATTTAATTTACCATTGAATGGTTTATGATAAACCATGTTAAACCATAAGTGTTAAATCCACACTGAGATATTCACAATAGGTGTTATATCATTAAAATCATAATAACGACATTTAAAAATTAAACCATTACTAGTTAGTAAATCTCGATACATAGGGTTAGTATGTCTGAGTGTATTAGATTTAATTTACCATTGAATGGTTTATGATAATCCATGTTAGACCATAAGTGTTAAATCCACACAGCGATATTCACAATAGGTGTTATATCATTGAAATCATAATAACAACATTTAATAATTAAACCATTACTAGTTATTAAATCTAGATACATATAGATAGTATGTCTGAGTGTATTAGATTTAATTTACCATTGAATGGTTTATGATTATCCATGTTAGACCATAAGTGTTAAATCCACACTGAGATATTCACAATAGGTGTTATATCATTAAAATCATAATAACGACATTTAAAAATTAAACCATTACTAGTTAGTAAATCTCGATACATAGGGTTAGTATGTCTGAGTGTATTAGATTTAATTTACCATTGAATGGTTTGTGATGATCCATGTTAAACCATAAGTGTTATTTCCACACTGAGATATTCACAATAGGTATACTATCATTAAAATCATAATAACGACAATTAATAAATAAACGATTACTAGTTAGTAAATCTAGATACATATGGATAGTATGTCTGAGTGTATTAGATTTAATTTACCATTGAATGGTTTATGATAAACCATGTTAAACCATAAGTGTTAAATCCACACTGAGATATTCACAATAGGTGTTATATCATTAAAATCACAATAACGACATTTAATAATTAAACCATTTCTGATTAGTAAATCTAGATACATATGGATAGTATGACTGAGTGTATTAGATTTACTTTACCATTGAATGGTTTATCATAATCAATGTTAAACGATAAGTGTTATTTCCACACTGAGATATTCACAATAGGTTTACTATCATTAAAATAATAATAACGACATTTAATAATTTAACCATTACTAGTTAGTAAATGTCGATACATAGGGTTAGTATGTCTGAGTGTATTAGATTTAATTTACCATTGAATGGTTTGTGATGATCCATGTTAAACCATAAGTGTTATTTCCACACTGAGATATTCACAATAGGTATACTATCATTAAAATCATAATAACGACAATTAATAAATAAACGATTACTAGTTAGTAAATCTAGATACATATGGATAGTATGTCTGAGTGTATTAGATTTAATTTACCATTGAATGGTTTATGATAAACCATGTTAAACCATAAGTGCTAAATCCACACTGAGATATTCACAATAGGTGTTATATCATTAAAATCATAATAACGACATTTAATAATTAAACCATTTCTGATTAGTAAATCTAGATACATATGGATAGTATGACTGAGTGTATTAGATTTAATTTACCATTGAATGGTTTATCATAATCAATGTTAAACGATAAGTGTTATTTCCACACTGAGATATTCACAATAGGTTTACTATCATTAAAATCATAATAACGACATTTAATAATTTAACCATTACTGATTAGTAAATCTAGATACATTTGGATAGTATGTCTGAGTGTATTAGATTTAATTTACCATTGAATGGTTTATGATAATCCATGTTAAACCATAAGTGTTATTTCCACACTGAGATATTCACAATAGGTATACTATCATTACAATCATAATAACGACAATTAAAAATTAAACCATTACTAGTTAGTAAATCTAGATACATATGGATAGTATGTCTGAGTGTATTAGATTTAATTTACCATTGAATGGTTTATGATAAACCATGTTAAACCATAAGTGTTATTTCCAAACTGAGATACTCACAATAGGTATACTATCATTAAAATCATAATAACGACATTTAATAATTAAACCATTACTAGTTAGTAAATCTAGACACATATGGATAGTATGTCTGAATGTATTAGATTTAATTTACCATTGAATGGTTTATGATAAACCATGTTAAACCATGAGTGTTATTTCCACAATGAGATATTCACAATAGGTATATTATCATTATAATCATAATAACGACTTTTAATAATTAAACCATTACTAGTTAGTAAATCTAGATACATATAGATAGTATGTCTGAGTGTATTAGATTTAATTTACCATTGAATGGTTTATGATAATCCATGTTAAACCATAAGTGTTATTTCCACACTGAGATATTCACAATAGGTATACTATCATTAAAATCATAATAACGACATTTAATAATTAAATCATTACTAGTTAGTAAATCTAGATACATATAGATAGTATGTCTGAGTGTTTTAGATTTAATTTACCATTGAATGGTTTATGATAATCCATGTTAGACCATAAGTGTTAAATCCACACAGCGATATTCACAATAGGTGTTATATCATTGAAATCATAATAACAACATTTAATAATTAAACCATTACTAGTTATTAAATCTAGATACATATAGATAGTATGTCTGAGTGTATTAGATTTAATTTACCATTGAATGGTTTATGATTATCCATGTTAGACCATAAGTGTTAAATCCACACTGAGATATTCACAATAGGTATACTATCATTAAAATCATAATAACGACAATTAATAATTAAACCATTATTAGTTAGTAAATCTAGATACGTAGGGATAGTATGTCTGAGTGTATTAGATTTAATTTACCATTGAATGGTTTATAATAATCCATGATAAACCAAAAGTGTTATTTCCACACTGAGATATTCACAATAAGTATACTATAACTAAAATCATAATATGTAAATTTAATAATTAAACCATTACTATTTAGTGAATCTAGATACATATAGATAGTATGTCTAAGTGTATTAGATTTAATTTACCATTGAATGGTTTATGATAATCCATGTTAGACCATAAGTGTTAAATCCACACTGAGATATTCACAATAGGTGTTATATCATTAAAATCATAATAACGACATTTAATAATTAAACCATTACTAGTTAGTAAATCTAGATACATAGGCATAGTATGTCTGAGTGTATTAGATTTAATTTACCATTGAATGGTTTATGATAATCCATGTTAGACCATAAGTGTTAAATCCACACTGAGATATTCACAATAGGTGTTATATCATTAAAATCATAATAACGACATTTAATAATTAAACCATTACTAGTTAGTAAATCTAGATACATATAGATAGTATGTCTGAGTGTATTAGATTTAATTTACCATTGAATGGTTTATGATAATCCATGTTAGACCATAAGTGTTAAATCCACACAGCGATATTCACAATAGGTGTTATATCATTGAAATCATAATAACGACAATTAATAATTAAACCATTACTAGTCAGTAAATCTAGATACATATGGATAGTATGTCTGAGTGTATTAGATTTAATTTACCATTGAATGGTTTATGATAATCCATGTTAAACCATAAGTGTTATTTCCACACTGAGATATTCACAATAGGTATACTATCATTAAAATCATAATAACGACAATTAATAATTAAACCATTATTAGTTAGTAAATCTAGATACGTAGGGATAGTATGTCTGAGTGTATTAGATTTAATTTACCATTGAATGGTTTATAATAATCCATGATAAACCAAAAGTGTTATTTCCACACTGAGATATTCACAATAAGTATACTATAACTAAAATCATAATATGTAAATTTAATAATTAAACCATTACTATTTAGTGAATCTAGATACATATAGATAGTATGTCTAAGTGTATTAGATTTAATTTACCATTGAATGGTTTATGATAATCCATGTTAGACCATAAGTGTTAAATCCACACTGAGATATTCACAATAGGTGTTATATCATTAAAATCATAATAACGACATTTAATAATTAAACCATTACTAGTTAGTAAATCTAGATACATAGGCATAGTATGTCTGAGTGTATTAGATTTAATTTACCATTGAATGGTTTATGATAATCCATGTTAGACCATAAGTGTTAAATCCACACTGAGATATTCACAATAGGTGTTATATCATTAAAATCATAATAACGACATTTAATAATTAAACCATTACTAGTTAGGAAATCTAGATACCTAGGCATAGTATGTCTGAGTGTATTAGATTGAATTTACCATTGAATGGTTTATGATAATCCATGTTAAACCATAAGTGTTATTTCCACACTGAGATATTCACAATAGGTATACTATCATTACAATCATAATAACGACAATTAATAATTAAACCATTACTTGTTAGTAAATCTAGATACATATGGATAGTATGTCTGAGTGTATTAGATTTAATTTACCATTGAATGGTTTATAATAATCCATGATAAACCATGTGTTATTTCCACTCTGAGATATTCACAATAAGTATACTATCACTAAAATCATAATATTTAAATTTAATAATTAAACCATGACTTGTTAGTAAATCTATATACATATGGATAGTATGTCTGAGTGTATTAGATTTAATTTACCATTGAATGGTTTATGATAATCCATGTTAAACCATAAGTGTTATTTCCACACTGAGATATTCACAATAGGTCTACTATCATTAAAATCTTAATAATGACATTTAATAATTAAATCATTACTAGTTAGTAAATCTAGATACATATAGATAGTATGTCTGAGTGTATTTGATTTAATTTACCATTGAATGGTTTATAATAATCCATGTTAGACCATAAGTGTTAAATCCACACAGCGATATTCACAATAGGTGTTATATCATTGAAATCATAATAACGACATTTAATAATTAAACCATTACTAGTTATTAAATCAAGATACATATAGATAGTATGTCTGAGTGTATTAGATTTAATTTACCATTGAATGGTTTATGATAATCCATGTTAAACCATAAGTGTTATTTCCACACTGAGATATTCACAATAGGTATACTATCATTACAATCATAATAACGACAATTAATAATTAAACCATTACTTGTTAGTAAATCTAGATACATATGGATAGTATGTCTGAGTGTATTAGATTTAATTTACCATTGAATGGTTTATAATAATCCATGATAAACCATGTGTTATTTCCACACTGAGATATTCACAATAAGTATACTATCACTAAAATCATAATATTTAAATTTAATAATTAAACCATTACTAGTTATTAAATCAAGATACATATAGATAGTATGTCTGAGTGTATTAGATTTAATTTACCTTTGAATGGTTTATGATAATCCATGTTAAACCATGTGTTATTTCCACACTGAGATATTCACAATAGGTTTACTATCATTAAAATCATAATAACGACATTTAATAATTAAACCATTACTGATTAGTAAATCTAGATACATTTGGATAGTATGTCTGAGTGTATTAGATTTAATTTACCATTGAATCGTTTATGATAAACTATATTAAACCACACTGAGATAATCACAATAGATATATTATCACTAAAATCATAATATGTACTTTTAATAATTAAACCATTACTGATTAGTAAATCTAGATACATATGGGTAGTATGTCTGAGTGTATTAGATTTAATTTACCATTGAATGGTTTATGATAAACCATGTTAAACCATAAGTGTTATTTCCACAATGAGATATTCACAATAGGTATATTACCATTATAATCATAATAACGACATTTAATAATTAAACCATTACTAGTTAGTGAATCTAGATACATATAGATAGTATGTCTAAGTGTATTGGATTTAATTTACCATTGATTGGTTTATGATAATCCATGTTAGACCATAAGTGTTAAATCCACACTGAGATATTCACAATAGGTATACTATCATTAAAATCTTAATAATGACATTTAATAATTAAATCATTACTAGTTAGTAAATCTAGATACATATAGATAGTATGTCTGAGTGTATTAGATTTAATTTACCATTGAATGGTTTATGATAATCCATGTTAGACCATAAGTGTTAAATCCACACAGCGATATTCACAATAGGTGTTATATCATTGAAATCATAATAACGACAATTAATAATTAAACCATTACTAGTCAGTAAATCTAGATACATATGGATAGTATGTCTGAGTGTATTAGATTTAATTTACCATTGAATGGTTTATGATAATCCATGTTAAACCATAAGTGTTATTTCCACACTGAGATATTCACAATAGGTATACTATCATTAAAATCATAATAACGACAATTAATAATTAAACCATTATTAGTTAGTAAATCTAGATACGTAGGGATAGTATGTCTGAGTGTATTAGATTTAATTTACCATTGAATGGTTTATAATAATCCATGATAAACCAAAAGTGTTATTTCCACACTGAGATATTCACAATAAGTATACTATAACTAAAATCATAATATGTAAATTTAATAATTAAACCATTACTATTTAGTGAATCTAGATACATATAGATAGTATGTCTAAGTGTATTAGATTTAATTTACCATTGAATGGTTTATGATAATCCATGTTAGACCATAAGTGTTAAATCCACACTGAGATATTCACAATAGGTGTTATATCATTAAAATCATAATAACGACATTTAATAATTAAACCATTACTAGTTAGTAAATCTAGATACATAGGCATAGTATGTCTGAGTGTATTAGATTTAATTTACCATTGAATGGTTTATGATAATCCATGTTAGACCATAAGTGTTAAATCCACACTGAGATATTCACAATAGGTGTTATATCATTAAAATCATAATAACGACATTTAATAATTAAACCATTACTAGTTAGGAAATCTAGATACCTAGGCATAGTATGTCTGAGTGTATTAGATTGAATTTACCATTGAATGGTTTATGATAATCCATGTTAAACCATAAGTGTTATTTCCACACTGAGATATTCACAATAGGTATACTATCATTACAATCATAATAACGACAATTAATAATTAAACCATTACTTGTTAGTAAATCTAGATACATATGGATAGTATGTCTGAGTGTATTAGATTTAATTTACCATTGAATGGTTTATAATAATCCATGATAAACCATGTGTTATTTCCACTCTGAGATATTCACAATAAGTATACTATCACTAAAATCATAATATTTAAATTTAATAATTAAACCATGACTTGTTAGTAAATCTATATACATATGGATAGTATGTCTGAGTGTATTAGATTTAATTTACCATTGAATGGTTTATGATAATCCATGTTAAACCATAAGTGTTATTTCCACACTGAGATATTCACAATAGGTCTACTATCATTAAAATCTTAATAATGACATTTAATAATTAAATCATTACTAGTTAGTAAATCTAGATACATATAGATAGTATGTCTGAGTGTATTTGATTTAATTTACCATTGAATGGTTTATAATAATCCATGTTAGACCATAAGTGTTAAATCCACACAGCGATATTCACAATAGGTGTTATATCATTGAAATCATAATAACGACATTTAATAATTAAACCATTACTAGTTATTAAATCAAGATACATATAGATAGTATGTCTGAGTGTATTAGATTTAATTTACCATTGAATGGTTTATGATAATCCATGTTAAACCATAAGTGTTATTTCCACACTGAGATATTCACAATAGGTATACTATCATTACAATCATAATAACGACAATTAATAATTAAACCATTACTTGTTAGTAAATCTAGATACATATGGATAGTATGTCTGAGTGTATTAGATTTAATTTACCATTGAATGGTTTATAATAATCCATGATAAACCATGTGTTATTTCCACACTGAGATATTCACAATAAGTATACTATCACTAAAATCATAATATTTAAATTTAATAATTAAACCATTACTAGTTATTAAATCAAGATACATATAGATAGTATGTCTGAGTGTATTAGATTTAATTTACCTTTGAATGGTTTATGATAATCCATGTTAAACCATGTGTTATTTCCACACTGAGATATTCACAATAGGTTTACTATCATTAAAATCATAATAACGACATTTAATAATTAAACCATTACTGATTAGTAAATCTAGATACATTTGGATAGTATGTCTGAGTGTATTAGATTTAATTTACCATTGAATCGTTTATGATAAACTATATTAAACCACACTGAGATAATCACAATAGATATATTATCACTAAAATCATAATATGTACTTTTAATAATTAAACCATTACTGATTAGTAAATCTAGATACATATGGGTAGTATGTCTGAGTGTATTAGATTTAATTTACCATTGAATGGTTTATGATAAACCATGTTAAACCATAAGTGTTATTTCCACAATGAGATATTCACAATAGGTATATTACCATTATAATCATAATAACGACATTTAATAATTAAACCATTACTAGTTAGTGAATCTAGATACATATAGATAGTATGTCTAAGTGTATTGGATTTAATTTACCATTGATTGGTTTATGATAATCCATGTTAGACCATAAGTGTTAAATCCACACTGAGATATTCACAATAGGTGTTATATCATTAAAATCATAATAACGACATTTAATAATTAAACCATTACTAGTTAGTAAATCTAGATACATAGGGATAGTATGTCTGAGTGTATTAGATTTAATTTACCATTGAATGGTTTATGATAATCGATGTTAAACCATAAGTGTTATTTCCACATTGAGATATTCACAATAGGTATACTATCATTAAAATCTTAATAACGACAATTAATAATTAAACCATTACTAGTTAGTAAATCTAGATACATATGGATAGTATGTCTGAGTGTATTAGATTTAATTTACCATTGAATGGTTTATGATAAACCATGTTAAACCATAAGTGTTAAATCCACACTGAGATATTCACAATAGGTGTTATATCATTAAAATCATAATAACGACATTTAAAAATTAAACCATTACTAGTTAGTAAATCTCGATACATAGGGTTAGTATGTCTGAGTGTATTAGATTTAATTTACCATTGAATGGTTTATGATAATCCATGTTAGACCATAAGTGTTAAATCCACACAGCGATATTCACAATAGGTGTTATATCATTGAAATCATAATAACAACATTTAATAATTAAACCATTACTAGTTATTAAATCTAGATACATATAGATAGTATGTCTGAGTGTATTAGATTTAATTTACCATTGAATGGTTTATGATTATCCATGTTAGACCATAAGTGTTAAATCCACACTGAGATATTCACAATAGGTGTTATATCATTAAAATCATAATAACGACATTTAAAAATTAAACCATTACTAGTTAGTAAATCTCGATACATAGGGTTAGTATGTCTGAGTGTATTAGATTTAATTTACCATTGAATGGTTTGTGATGATCCATGTTAAACCATAAGTGTTATTTCCACACTGAGATATTCACAATAGGTATACTATCATTAAAATCATAATAACGACAATTAATAAATAAACGATTACTAGTTAGTAAATCTAGATACATATGGATAGTATGTCTGAGTGTATTAGATTTAATTTACCATTGAATGGTTTATGATAAACCATGTTAAACCATAAGTGTTAAATCCACACTGAGATATTCACAATAGGTGTTATATCATTAAAATCACAATAACGACATTTAATAATTAAACCATTTCTGATTAGTAAATCTAGATACATATGGATAGTATGACTGAGTGTATTAGATTTACTTTACCATTGAATGGTTTATCATAATCAATGTTAAACGATAAGTGTTATTTCCACACTGAGATATTCACAATAGGTTTACTATCATTAAAATAATAATAACGACATTTAATAATTTAACCATTACTAGTTAGTAAATGTCGATACATAGGGTTAGTATGTCTGAGTGTATTAGATTTAATTTACCATTGAATGGTTTGTGATGATCCATGTTAAACCATAAGTGTTATTTCCACACTGAGATATTCACAATAGGTATACTATCATTAAAATCATAATAACGACAATTAATAAATAAACGATTACTAGTTAGTAAATCTAGATACATATGGATAGTATGTCTGAGTGTATTAGATTTAATTTACCATTGAATGGTTTATGATAAACCATGTTAAACCATAAGTGCTAAATCCACACTGAGATATTCACAATAGGTGTTATATCATTAAAATCATAATAACGACATTTAATAATTAAACCATTTCTGATTAGTAAATCTAGATACATATGGATAGTATGACTGAGTGTATTAGATTTAATTTACCATTGAATGGTTTATCATAATCAATGTTAAACGATAAGTGTTATTTCCACACTGAGATATTCACAATAGGTTTACTATCATTAAAATCATAATAACGACATTTAATAATTTAACCATTACTGATTAGTAAATCTAGATACATTTGGATAGTATGTCTGAGTGTATTAGATTTAATTTACCATTGAATGGTTTATGATAATCCATGTTAAACCATAAGTGTTATTTCCACACTGAGATATTCACAATAGGTATACTATCATTACAATCATAATAACGACAATTAAAAATTAAACCATTACTAGTTAGTAAATCTAGATACATATGGATAGTATGTCTGAGTGTATTAGATTTAATTTACCATTGAATGGTTTATGATAAACCATGTTAAACCATAAGTGTTATTTCCAAACTGAGATACTCACAATAGGTATACTATCATTAAAATCATAATAACGACATTTAATAATTAAACCATTACTAGTTAGTAAATCTAGACACATATGGATAGTATGTCTGAATGTATTAGATTTAATTTACCATTGAATGGTTTATGATAAACCATGTTAAACCATGAGTGTTATTTCCACAATGAGATATTCACAATAGGTATATTATCATTATAATCATAATAACGACTTTTAATAATTAAACCATTACTAGTTAGTAAATCTAGATACATATGGATAGTATGTCTGAGTGTATTAGATTTAATTTACCATTGAATGGTTTATGATAATCCATGTTAAACCATAAGTGTTATTTCCACACTGAGATATTCACAATAGGTATACTATCATTAAAATCTTAATAATGACATTTAATAATTAAATCATTACTAGTTAGTAAATCTAGATACATATAGATAGTATGTCTGAGTGTATTAGATTTAATTTACCATTGAATGGTTTATGATAATCCATGTTAGACCATAAGTGTTAAATCCACACAGCGATATTCACAATAGGTGTTATATCATTGAAATCATAATAACGACAATTAATAATTAAACCATTACTAGTCAGTAAATCTAGATACATATGGATAGTATGTCTGAGTGTATTAGATTTAATTTACCATTGAATGGTTTATGATAATCCATGTTAAACCATAAGTGTTATTTCCACACTGAGATATTCACAATAGGTATACTATCATTAAAATCATAATAACGACAATTAATAATTAAACCATTATTAGTTAGTAAATCTAGATACGTAGGGATAGTATGTCTGAGTGTATTAGATTTAATTTACCATTGAATGGTTTATAATAATCCATGATAAACCAAAAGTGTTATTTCCACACTGAGATATTCACAATAAGTATACTATAACTAAAATCATAATATGTAAATTTAATAATTAAACCATTACTATTTAGTGAATCTAGATACATATAGATAGTATGTCTAAGTGTATTAGATTTAATTTACCATTGAATGGTTTATGATAATCCATGTTAGACCATAAGTGTTAAATCCACACTGAGATATTCACAATAGGTGTTATATCATTAAAATCATAATAACGACATTTAATAATTAAACCATTACTAGTTAGTAAATCTAGATACATAGGCATAGTATGTCTGAGTGTATTAGATTTAATTTACCATTGAATGGTTTATGATAATCCATGTTAGACCATAAGTGTTAAATCCACACTGAGATATTCACAATAGGTGTTATATCATTAAAATCATAATAACGACATTTAATAATTAAACCATTACTAGTTAGGAAATCTAGATACCTAGGCATAGTATGTCTGAGTGTATTAGATTGAATTTACCATTGAATGGTTTATGATAATCCATGTTAAACCATAAGTGTTATTTCCACACTGAGATATTCACAATAGGTATACTATCATTACAATCATAATAACGACAATTAATAATTAAACCATTACTTGTTAGTAAATCTAGATACATATGGATAGTATGTCTGAGTGTATTAGATTTAATTTACCATTGAATGGTTTATAATAATCCATGATAAACCATGTGTTATTTCCACTCTGAGATATTCACAATAAGTATACTATCACTAAAATCATAATATTTAAATTTAATAATTAAACCATGACTTGTTAGTAAATCTATATACATATGGATAGTATGTCTGAGTGTATTAGATTTAATTTACCATTGAATGGTTTATGATAATCCATGTTAAACCATAAGTGTTATTTCCACACTGAGATATTCACAATAGGTCTACTATCATTAAAATCTTAATAATGACATTTAATAATTAAATCATTACTAGTTAGTAAATCTAGATACATATAGATAGTATGTCTGAGTGTATTTGATTTAATTTACCATTGAATGGTTTATAATAATCCATGTTAGACCATAAGTGTTAAATCCACACAGCGATATTCACAATAGGTGTTATATCATTGAAATCATAATAACGACATTTAATAATTAAACCATTACTAGTTATTAAATCAAGATACATATAGATAGTATGTCTGAGTGTATTAGATTTAATTTACCATTGAATGGTTTATGATAATCCATGTTAAACCATAAGTGTTATTTCCACACTGAGATATTCACAATAGGTATACTATCATTACAATCATAATAACGACAATTAATAATTAAACCATTACTTGTTAGTAAATCTAGATACATATGGATAGTATGTCTGAGTGTATTAGATTTAATTTACCATTGAATGGTTTATAATAATCCATGATAAACCATGTGTTATTTCCACACTGAGATATTCACAATAAGTATACTATCACTAAAATCATAATATTTAAATTTAATAATTAAACCATTACTAGTTATTAAATCAAGATACATATAGATAGTATGTCTGAGTGTATTAGATTTAATTTACCTTTGAATGGTTTATGATAATCCATGTTAAACCATGTGTTATTTCCACACTGAGATATTCACAATAGGTTTACTATCATTAAAATCATAATAACGACATTTAATAATTAAACCATTACTGATTAGTAAATCTAGATACATTTGGATAGTATGTCTGAGTGTATTAGATTTAATTTACCATTGAATCGTTTATGATAAACTATATTAAACCACACTGAGATAATCACAATAGATATATTATCACTAAAATCATAATATGTACTTTTAATAATTAAACCATTACTGATTAGTAAATCTAGATACATATGGGTAGTATGTCTGAGTGTATTAGATTTAATTTACCATTGAATGGTTTATGATAAACCATGTTAAACCATAAGTGTTATTTCCACAATGAGATATTCACAATAGGTATATTACCATTATAATCATAATAACGACATTTAATAATTAAACCATTACTAGTTAGTGAATCTAGATACATATAGATAGTATGTCTAAGTGTATTGGATTTAATTTACCATTGATTGGTTTATGATAATCCATGTTAGACCATAAGTGTTAAATCCACACTGAGATATTCACAATAGGTGTTATATCATTAAAATCATAATAACGACATTTAATAATTAAACCATTACTAGTTAGTAAATCTAGATACATAGGGATAGTATGTCTGAGTGTATTAGATTTAATTTACCATTGAATGGTTTATGATAATCGATGTTAAACCATAAGTGTTATTTCCACATTGAGATATTCACAATAGGTATACTATCATTAAAATCTTAATAACGACAATTAATAATTAAACCATTACTAGTTAGTAAATCTAGATACATATGGATAGTATGTCTGAGTGTATTAGATTTAATTTACCATTGAATGGTTTATGATAAACCATGTTAAACCATAAGTGTTAAATCCACACTGAGATATTCACAATAGGTGTTATATCATTAAAATCATAATAACGACATTTAAAAATTAAACCATTACTAGTTAGTAAATCTCGATACATAGGGTTAGTATGTCTGAGTGTATTAGATTTAATTTACCATTGAATGGTTTATGATAATCCATGTTAGACCATAAGTGTTAAATCCACACAGCGATATTCACAATAGGTGTTATATCATTGAAATCATAATAACAACATTTAATAATTAAACCATTACTAGTTATTAAATCTAGATACATATAGATAGTATGTCTGAGTGTATTAGATTTAATTTACCATTGAATGGTTTATGATTATCCATGTTAGACCATAAGTGTTAAATCCACACTGAGATATTCACAATAGGTGTTATATCATTAAAATCATAATAACGACATTTAAAAATTAAACCATTACTAGTTAGTAAATCTCGATACATAGGGTTAGTATGTCTGAGTGTATTAGATTTAATTTACCATTGAATGGTTTGTGATGATCCATGTTAAACCATAAGTGTTATTTCCACACTGAGATATTCACAATAGGTATACTATCATTAAAATCATAATAACGACAATTAATAAATAAACGATTACTAGTTAGTAAATCTAGATACATATGGATAGTATGTCTGAGTGTATTAGATTTAATTTACCATTGAATGGTTTATGATAAACCATGTTAAACCATAAGTGTTAAATCCACACTGAGATATTCACAATAGGTGTTATATCATTAAAATCACAATAACGACATTTAATAATTAAACCATTTCTGATTAGTAAATCTAGATACATATGGATAGTATGACTGAGTGTATTAGATTTACTTTACCATTGAATGGTTTATCATAATCAATGTTAAACGATAAGTGTTATTTCCACACTGAGATATTCACAATAGGTTTACTATCATTAAAATAATAATAACGACATTTAATAATTTAACCATTACTAGTTAGTAAATGTCGATACATAGGGTTAGTATGTCTGAGTGTATTAGATTTAATTTACCATTGAATGGTTTGTGATGATCCATGTTAAACCATAAGTGTTATTTCCACACTGAGATATTCACAATAGGTATACTATCATTAAAATCATAATAACGACAATTAATAAATAAACGATTACTAGTTAGTAAATCTAGATACATATGGATAGTATGTCTGAGTGTATTAGATTTAATTTACCATTGAATGGTTTATGATAAACCATGTTAAACCATAAGTGCTAAATCCACACTGAGATATTCACAATAGGTGTTATATCATTAAAATCATAATAACGACATTTAATAATTAAACCATTTCTGATTAGTAAATCTAGATACATATGGATAGTATGACTGAGTGTATTAGATTTAATTTACCATTGAATGGTTTATCATAATCAATGTTAAACGATAAGTGTTATTTCCACACTGAGATATTCACAATAGGTTTACTATCATTAAAATCATAATAACGACATTTAATAATTTAACCATTACTGATTAGTAAATCTAGATACATTTGGATAGTATGTCTGAGTGTATTAGATTTAATTTACCATTGAATGGTTTATGATAATCCATGTTAAACCATAAGTGTTATTTCCACACTGAGATATTCACAATAGGTATACTATCATTACAATCATAATAACGACAATTAAAAATTAAACCATTACTAGTTAGTAAATCTAGATACATATGGATAGTATGTCTGAGTGTATTAGATTTAATTTACCATTGAATGGTTTATGATAAACCATGTTAAACCATAAGTGTTATTTCCAAACTGAGATACTCACAATAGGTATACTATCATTAAAATCATAATAACGACATTTAATAATTAAACCATTACTAGTTAGTAAATCTAGACACATATGGATAGTATGTCTGAATGTATTAGATTTAATTTACCATTGAATGGTTTATGATAAACCATGTTAAACCATGAGTGTTATTTCCACAATGAGATATTCACAATAGGTATATTATCATTATAATCATAATAACGACTTTTAATAATTAAACCATTACTAGTTAGTAAATCTAGATACATATGGATAGTATGTCTGAGTGTATTAGATTTAATTTACCATTGAATGGTTTATGATAATCCATGTTAGACCATAAGTGTTAAATCCACACTGAGATATTCACAATAGGTGTTATATCATTAAAATCATAATAACGACATTTAATAATTAAACCATTACTAGTTAGGAAATCTAGATACCTAGGCATAGTATGTCTGAGTGTATTAGATTGAATTTACCATTGAATGGTTTATGATAATCCATGTTAAACCATAAGTGTTATTTCCACACTGAGATATTCACAATAGGTATACTATCATTACAATCATAATAACGACAATTAATAATTAAACCATTACTTGTTAGTAAATCTAGATACATATGGATAGTATGTCTGAGTGTATTAGATTTAATTTACCATTGAATGGTTTATAATAATCCATGATAAACCATGTGTTATTTCCACTCTGAGATATTCACAATAAGTATACTATCACTAAAATCATAATATTTAAATTTAATAATTAAACCATGACTTGTTAGTAAATCTATATACATATGGATAGTATGTCTGAGTGTATTAGATTTAATTTACCATTGAATGGTTTATGATAATCCATGTTAAACCATAAGTGTTATTTCCACACTGAGATATTCACAATAGGTCTACTATCATTAAAATCTTAATAATGACATTTAATAATTAAATCATTACTAGTTAGTAAATCTAGATACATATAGATAGTATGTCTGAGTGTATTTGATTTAATTTACCATTGAATGGTTTATAATAATCCATGTTAGACCATAAGTGTTAAATCCACACAGCGATATTCACAATAGGTGTTATATCATTGAAATCATAATAACGACATTTAATAATTAAACCATTACTAGTTATTAAATCAAGATACATATAGATAGTATGTCTGAGTGTATTAGATTTAATTTACCATTGAATGGTTTATGATAATCCATGTTAAACCATAAGTGTTATTTCCACACTGAGATATTCACAATAGGTATACTATCATTACAATCATAATAACGACAATTAATAATTAAACCATTACTTGTTAGTAAATCTAGATACATATGGATAGTATGTCTGAGTGTATTAGATTTAATTTACCATTGAATGGTTTATAATAATCCATGATAAACCATGTGTTATTTCCACACTGAGATATTCACAATAAGTATACTATCACTAAAATCATAATATTTAAATTTAATAATTAAACCATTACTAGTTATTAAATCAAGATACATATAGATAGTATGTCTGAGTGTATTAGATTTAATTTACCTTTGAATGGTTTATGATAATCCATGTTAAACCATGTGTTATTTCCACACTGAGATATTCACAATAGGTTTACTATCATTAAAATCATAATAACGACATTTAATAATTAAACCATTACTGATTAGTAAATCTAGATACATTTGGATAGTATGTCTGAGTGTATTAGATTTAATTTACCATTGAATCGTTTATGATAAACTATATTAAACCACACTGAGATAATCACAATAGATATATTATCACTAAAATCATAATATGTACTTTTAATAATTAAACCATTACTGATTAGTAAATCTAGATACATATGGGTAGTATGTCTGAGTGTATTAGATTTAATTTACCATTGAATGGTTTATGATAAACCATGTTAAACCATAAGTGTTATTTCCACAATGAGATATTCACAATAGGTATATTACCATTATAATCATAATAACGACATTTAATAATTAAACCATTACTAGTTAGTGAATCTAGATACATATAGATAGTATGTCTAAGTGTATTGGATTTAATTTACCATTGATTGGTTTATGATAATCCATGTTAGACCATAAGTGTTAAATCCACACTGAGATATTCACAATAGGTATACTATCATTAAAATCTTAATAATGACATTTAATAATTAAATCATTACTAGTTAGTAAATCTAGATACATATAGATAGTATGTCTGAGTGTATTAGATTTAATTTACCATTGAATGGTTTATGATAATCCATGTTAGACCATAAGTGTTAAATCCACACAGCGATATTCACAATAGGTGTTATATCATTGAAATCATAATAACGACAATTAATAATTAAACCATTACTAGTCAGTAAATCTAGATACATATGGATAGTATGTCTGAGTGTATTAGATTTAATTTACCATTGAATGGTTTATGATAATCCATGTTAAACCATAAGTGTTATTTCCACACTGAGATATTCACAATAGGTATACTATCATTAAAATCATAATAACGACAATTAATAATTAAACCATTATTAGTTAGTAAATCTAGATACGTAGGGATAGTATGTCTGAGTGTATTAGATTTAATTTACCATTGAATGGTTTATAATAATCCATGATAAACCAAAAGTGTTATTTCCACACTGAGATATTCACAATAAGTATACTATAACTAAAATCATAATATGTAAATTTAATAATTAAACCATTACTATTTAGTGAATCTAGATACATATAGATAGTATGTCTAAGTGTATTAGATTTAATTTACCATTGAATGGTTTATGATAATCCATGTTAGACCATAAGTGTTAAATCCACACTGAGATATTCACAATAGGTGTTATATCATTAAAATCATAATAACGACATTTAATAATTAAACCATTACTAGTTAGTAAATCTAGATACATAGGCATAGTATGTCTGAGTGTATTAGATTTAATTTACCATTGAATGGTTTATGATAATCCATGTTAGACCATAAGTGTTAAATCCACACTGAGATATTCACAATAGGTGTTATATCATTAAAATCATAATAACGACATTTAATAATTAAACCATTACTAGTTAGGAAATCTAGATACCTAGGCATAGTATGTCTGAGTGTATTAGATTGAATTTACCATTGAATGGTTTATGATAATCCATGTTAAACCATAAGTGTTATTTCCACACTGAGATATTCACAATAGGTATACTATCATTACAATCATAATAACGACAATTAATAATTAAACCATTACTTGTTAGTAAATCTAGATACATATGGATAGTATGTCTGAGTGTATTAGATTTAATTTACCATTGAATGGTTTATAATAATCCATGATAAACCATGTGTTATTTCCACTCTGAGATATTCACAATAAGTATACTATCACTAAAATCATAATATTTAAATTTAATAATTAAACCATGACTTGTTAGTAAATCTATATACATATGGATAGTATGTCTGAGTGTATTAGATTTAATTTACCATTGAATGGTTTATGATAATCCATGTTAAACCATAAGTGTTATTTCCACACTGAGATATTCACAATAGGTCTACTATCATTAAAATCTTAATAATGACATTTAATAATTAAATCATTACTAGTTAGTAAATCTAGATACATATAGATAGTATGTCTGAGTGTATTTGATTTAATTTACCATTGAATGGTTTATAATAATCCATGTTAGACCATAAGTGTTAAATCCACACAGCGATATTCACAATAGGTGTTATATCATTGAAATCATAATAACGACATTTAATAATTAAACCATTACTAGTTATTAAATCAAGATACATATAGATAGTATGTCTGAGTGTATTAGATTTAATTTACCATTGAATGGTTTATGATAATCCATGTTAAACCATAAGTGTTATTTCCACACTGAGATATTCACAATAGGTATACTATCATTACAATCATAATAACGACAATTAATAATTAAACCATTACTTGTTAGTAAATCTAGATACATATGGATAGTATGTCTGAGTGTATTAGATTTAATTTACCATTGAATGGTTTATAATAATCCATGATAAACCATGTGTTATTTCCACACTGAGATATTCACAATAAGTATACTATCACTAAAATCATAATATTTAAATTTAATAATTAAACCATTACTAGTTATTAAATCAAGATACATATAGATAGTATGTCTGAGTGTATTAGATTTAATTTACCTTTGAATGGTTTATGATAATCCATGTTAAACCATGTGTTATTTCCACACTGAGATATTCACAATAGGTTTACTATCATTAAAATCATAATAACGACATTTAATAATTAAACCATTACTGATTAGTAAATCTAGATACATTTGGATAGTATGTCTGAGTGTATTAGATTTAATTTACCATTGAATCGTTTATGATAAACTATATTAAACCACACTGAGATAATCACAATAGATATATTATCACTAAAATCATAATATGTACTTTTAATAATTAAACCATTACTGATTAGTAAATCTAGATACATATGGGTAGTATGTCTGAGTGTATTAGATTTAATTTACCATTGAATGGTTTATGATAAACCATGTTAAACCATAAGTGTTATTTCCACAATGAGATATTCACAATAGGTATATTACCATTATAATCATAATAACGACATTTAATAATTAAACCATTACTAGTTAGTGAATCTAGATACATATAGATAGTATGTCTAAGTGTATTGGATTTAATTTACCATTGATTGGTTTATGATAATCCATGTTAGACCATAAGTGTTAAATCCACACTGAGATATTCACAATAGGTGTTATATCATTAAAATCATAATAACGACATTTAATAATTAAACCATTACTAGTTAGTAAATCTAGATACATAGGGATAGTATGTCTGAGTGTATTAGATTTAATTTACCATTGAATGGTTTATGATAATTGATGTTAAACCATAAGTGTTATTTCCACATTGAGATATTCACAATAGGTATACTATCATTAAAATCTTAATAACGACAATTAATAATTAAACCATTACTAGTTAGTAAATCTAGATACATATGGATAGTATGTCTGAGTGTATTAGATTTAATTTACCATTGAATGGTTTATGATAAACCATGTTAAACCATAAGTGTTAAATCCACACTGAGATATTCACAATAGGTGTTATATCATTAAAATCATAATAACGACATTTAAAAATTAAACCATTACTAGTTAGTAAATCTCGATACATAGGGTTAGTATGTCTGAGTGTATTAGATTTAATTTACCATTGAATGGTTTATGATAATCCATGTTAGACCATAAGTGTTAAATCCACACAGCGATATTCACAATAGGTGTTATATCATTGAAATCATAATAACAACATTTAATAATTAAACCATTACTAGTTATTAAATCTAGATACATATAGATAGTATGTCTGAGTGTATTAGATTTAATTTACCATTGAATGGTTTATGATTATCCATGTTAGACCATAAGTGTTAAATCCACACTGAGATATTCACAATAGGTGTTATATCATTAAAATCATAATAACGACATTTAAAAATTAAACCATTACTAGTTAGTAAATCTCGATACATAGGGTTAGTATGTCTGAGTGTATTAGATTTAATTTACCATTGAATGGTTTGTGATGATCCATGTTAAACCATAAGTGTTATTTCCACACTGAGATATTCACAATAGGTATACTATCATTAAAATCATAATAACGACAATTAATAAATAAACGATTACTAGTTAGTAAATCTAGATACATATGGATAGTATGTCTGAGTGTATTAGATTTAATTTACCATTGAATGGTTTATGATAAACCATGTTAAACCATAAGTGTTAAATCCACACTGAGATATTCACAATAGGTGTTATATCATTAAAATCACAATAACGACATTTAATAATTAAACCATTTCTGATTAGTAAATCTAGATACATATGGATAGTATGACTGAGTGTATTAGATTTACTTTACCATTGAATGGTTTATCATAATCAATGTTAAACGATAAGTGTTATTTCCACACTGAGATATTCACAATAGGTTTACTATCATTAAAATAATAATAACGACATTTAATAATTTAACCATTACTAGTTAGTAAATGTCGATACATAGGGTTAGTATGTCTGAGTGTATTAGATTTAATTTACCATTGAATGGTTTGTGATGATCCATGTTAAACCATAAGTGTTATTTCCACACTGAGATATTCACAATAGGTATACTATCATTAAAATCATAATAACGACAATTAATAAATAAACGATTACTAGTTAGTAAATCTAGATACATATGGATAGTATGTCTGAGTGTATTAGATTTAATTTACCATTGAATGGTTTATGATAAACCATGTTAAACCATAAGTGCTAAATCCACACTGAGATATTCACAATAGGTGTTATATCATTAAAATCATAATAACGACATTTAATAATTAAACCATTTCTGATTAGTAAATCTAGATACATATGGATAGTATGACTGAGTGTATTAGATTTAATTTACCATTGAATGGTTTATCATAATCAATGTTAAACGATAAGTGTTATTTCCACACTGAGATATTCACAATAGGTTTACTATCATTAAAATCATAATAACGACATTTAATAATTTAACCATTACTGATTAGTAAATCTAGATACATTTGGATAGTATGTCTGAGTGTATTAGATTTAATTTACCATTGAATGGTTTATGATAATCCATGTTAAACCATAAGTGTTATTTCCACACTGAGATATTCACAATAGGTATACTATCATTACAATCATAATAACGACAATTAAAAATTAAACCATTACTAGTTAGTAAATCTAGATACATATGGATAGTATGTCTGAGTGTATTAGATTTAATTTACCATTGAATGGTTTATGATAAACCATGTTAAACCATAAGTGTTATTTCCAAACTGAGATACTCACAATAGGTATACTATCATTAAAATCATAATAACGACATTTAATAATTAAACCATTACTAGTTAGTAAATCTAGACACATATGGATAGTATGTCTGAATGTATTAGATTTAATTTACCATTGAATGGTTTATGATAAACCATGTTAAACCATGAGTGTTATTTCCACAATGAGATATTCACAATAGGTATATTATCATTATAATCATAATAACGACTTTTAATAATTAAACCATTACTAGTTAGTAAATCTAGATACATATGGATAGTATGTCTGAGTGTATTAGATTTAATTTACCATTGAATGGTTTATGATAATCCATGTTAAACCATAAGTGTTATTTCCACACTGAGATATTCACAATAGGTATACTATCATTAAAATCTTAATAATGACATTTAATAATTAAATCATTACTAGTTAGTAAATCTAGATACATATAGATAGTATGTCTGAGTGTATTAGATTTAATTTACCATTGAATGGTTTATGATAATCCATGTTAGACCATAAGTGTTAAATCCACACAGCGATATTCACAATAGGTGTTATATCATTGAAATCATAATAACGACAATTAATAATTAAACCATTACTAGTCAGTAAATCTAGATACATATGGATAGTATGTCTGAGTGTATTAGATTTAATTTACCATTGAATGGTTTATGATAATCCATGTTAAACCATAAGTGTTATTTCCACACTGAGATATTCACAATAGGTATACTATCATTAAAATCATAATAACGACAATTAATAATTAAACCATTATTAGTTAGTAAATCTAGATACGTAGGGATAGTATGTCTGAGTGTATTAGATTTAATTTACCATTGAATGGTTTATAATAATCCATGATAAACCAAAAGTGTTATTTCCACACTGAGATATTCACAATAAGTATACTATAACTAAAATCATAATATGTAAATTTAATAATTAAACCATTACTATTTAGTGAATCTAGATACATATAGATAGTATGTCTAAGTGTATTAGATTTAATTTACCATTGAATGGTTTATGATAATCCATGTTAGACCATAAGTGTTAAATCCACACTGAGATATTCACAATAGGTGTTATATCATTAAAATCATAATAACGACATTTAATAATTAAACCATTACTAGTTAGTAAATCTAGATACATAGGCATAGTATGTCTGAGTGTATTAGATTTAATTTACCATTGAATGGTTTATGATAATCCATGTTAGACCATAAGTGTTAAATCCACACTGAGATATTCACAATAGGTGTTATATCATTAAAATCATAATAACGACATTTAATAATTAAACCATTACTAGTTAGGAAATCTAGATACCTAGGCATAGTATGTCTGAGTGTATTAGATTGAATTTACCATTGAATGGTTTATGATAATCCATGTTAAACCATAAGTGTTATTTCCACACTGAGATATTCACAATAGGTATACTATCATTACAATCATAATAACGACAATTAATAATTAAACCATTACTTGTTAGTAAATCTAGATACATATGGATAGTATGTCTGAGTGTATTAGATTTAATTTACCATTGAATGGTTTATAATAATCCATGATAAACCATGTGTTATTTCCACTCTGAGATATTCACAATAAGTATACTATCACTAAAATCATAATATTTAAATTTAATAATTAAACCATGACTTGTTAGTAAATCTATATACATATGGATAGTATGTCTGAGTGTATTAGATTTAATTTACCATTGAATGGTTTATGATAATCCATGTTAAACCATAAGTGTTATTTCCACACTGAGATATTCACAATAGGTCTACTATCATTAAAATCTTAATAATGACATTTAATAATTAAATCATTACTAGTTAGTAAATCTAGATACATATAGATAGTATGTCTGAGTGTATTTGATTTAATTTACCATTGAATGGTTTATAATAATCCATGTTAGACCATAAGTGTTAAATCCACACAGCGATATTCACAATAGGTGTTATATCATTGAAATCATAATAACGACATTTAATAATTAAACCATTACTAGTTATTAAATCAAGATACATATAGATAGTATGTCTGAGTGTATTAGATTTAATTTACCATTGAATGGTTTATGATAATCCATGTTAAACCATAAGTGTTATTTCCACACTGAGATATTCACAATAGGTATACTATCATTACAATCATAATAACGACAATTAATAATTAAACCATTACTTGTTAGTAAATCTAGATACATATGGATAGTATGTCTGAGTGTATTAGATTTAATTTACCATTGAATGGTTTATAATAATCCATGATAAACCATGTGTTATTTCCACACTGAGATATTCACAATAAGTATACTATCACTAAAATCATAATATTTAAATTTAATAATTAAACCATTACTAGTTATTAAATCAAGATACATATACATAGTATGTCTGAGTGTATTAGATTTAATTTACCTTTGAATGGTTTATGATAATCCATGTTAAACCATGTGTTATTTCCACACTGAGATATTCACAATAGGTTTACTATCATTAAAATCATAATAACGACATTTAATAATTAAACCATTACTGATTAGTAAATCTAGATACATTTGGATAGTATGTCTGAGTGTATTAGATTTAATTTACCATTGAATCGTTTATGATAAACTATATTAAACCACACTGAGATAATCACAATAGATATATTATCACTAAAATCATAATATGTACTTTTAATAATTAAACCATTACTGATTAGTAAATCTAGATACATATGGATAGTATGTCTGAGTGTATTAGATTTAATTTACCATTGAATGGTTTATGATAAACCATGTTAAACCATAAGTGTTATTTCCACAATGAGATATTCACAATAGGTATATTACCATTATAATCATAATAACGACATTTAATAATTAAACCATTACTAGTTAGTGAATCTAGATACATATAGATAGTATGTCTAAGTGTATTGGATTTAATTTACCATTGATTGGTTTATGATAATCCATGTTAGACCATAAGTGTTAAATCCACACTGAGATATTCACAATAGGTGTTATATCATTAAAATCATAATAACGACATTTAATAATTAAACCATTACTAGTTAGTAAATCTAGATACATAGGGATAGTATGTCTGAGTGTATTAGATTTAATTTACCATTGAATGGTTTATGATAATCGATGTTAAACCATAAGTGTTATTTCCACATTGAGATATTCACAATAGGTATACTATCATTAAAATCTTAATAACGACAATTAATAATTAAACCATTACTAGTTAGTAAATCTAGATACATATGGATAGTATGTCTGAGTGTATTAGATTTAATTTACCATTGAATGGTTTATAATAATCCATGATAAACCACAAGTGTTATGTCTACACTGATATATTCACAATAAGTATACTATAACTAAAATCATAATAAGTACATTTAATCATTAAACCATTACTAGTTAGTGAATCTAGATACATATAGATAGTATGTCTAAGTGTATTAGATTTAATTTACCATTGAATGGTTTATGATAATCCATGTTAGACCATAAGTGTTAAATCCACACTGAGATATTCACAATAGGTGTTATATCATTAAAATCATAATAACGACATTTAATAATTAAACCATTACTAGTTAGTAAATCTAGATACATAGGCATAGTATGTCTGAGTGTATTAGATTGAATTTACCATTGAATGGTTTATGATAATCCATGTTAAACCATAAGTGTTATTTCCACACTGAGATATTCACAATAGGTATACTATCATTTAAATCATAATAACGACAATTAATAATTAAACCATTACTGATTAGTAAATCTAGATACATATGGATAGTATGTCTGAGTGTATTAGATTTAATTTACCATTGAATGGTTTATAATAAACCATGTTAAACCATTAATGTTATTTCCAAACTGAGATATTCACAATAGGTATGCTATCATTAAAATCATAATAACGACATTTAATAATTAAACCATTACTAGTTAGTGAATCTAGATACATATAGATAGTATGTCTATGTGTATTAGATTTAATTTACCATTGAATGGTTTATGATAATCCATGTTAGACCATAAGTGTTAAATCCACACTGAGATATTCACAATAGGTATACTATCATTAAAATCATAATAACGACAATTAATAATTAAACCATTATTAGTTAGTAAATCTAGATACGTAGGGATAGTATGTCTGAGTGTATTAGATTTAATTTACCATTGAATGGTTTATAATAATCCATGATAAACCAAAAGTGTTATTTCCACACTGAGATATTCACAATAAGTATACTATAACTAAAATCATAATATGTACATTTAATAATTAAACCATTACTATTTAGTGAATCTAGATACATATAGATAGTATGTCTAAGTGTATTAGATTTAATTTACCATTGAATGGTTTATGATAATCCATGTTAGACCATAAGTGTTAAATCCACACTGAGATATTCACAATAGGTGTTATATCATTAAAATCATAATAACGACATTTAATAATTAAACCATTACTAGTTAGTAAATCTAGATACATAGGCATAGTATGTCTGAGTGTATTAGATTTAATTTACCATTGAATGGTTTATGATAATCCATGTTAGACCATAAGTGTTAAATCCACACTGAGATATTCACAATAGGTGTTATATCATTAAAATCATAATAACGACATTTAATAATTAAACCATTACTAGTTAGGAAATCTAGATACCTAGGCATAGTATGTCTGAGTGTATTAGATTGAATTTACCATTGAATGGTTTATGATAATCCATGTTAAACCATCAGTGTTATTTCCACACTGAGATATTCACAATAGGTATACTATCATTACAATCATAATAACGACAATTAATAATTAAACCATTACTTGTTAGTAAATCTAGATACATATGGATAGTATGTCTGAGTGTATTAGATTTAATTTACCATTGAATGGTTTATAATAATCCATGATAAACCATGTGTTATTTCCACTCTGAGATATTCACAATAGGTATGCTATCATTAAAATCATAATAACGACATTTAATAATTAAACCATTACTAGTTAGTGAATCTAGATACATATAGATAGTATGTCTATGTGTATTAGATTTAATTTACCATTGAATGGTTTATGATAATCCATGTTAGACCATAAGTGTTAAATCCACACTGAGATATTCACAATAGGTATACTATCATTAAAATCATAATAACGACAATTAATAATTAAACCATTATTAGTTAGTAAATCTAGATACGTAGGGATAGTATGTCTGAGTGTATTAGATTTAATTTACCATTGAATGGTTTATAATAATCCATGATAAACCAAAAGTGTTATTTCCACACTGAGATATTCACAATAAGTATACTATAACTAAAATCATAATATGTACATTTAATAATAAAACCATTACTATTTAGTGAATCTAGATACATATAGATAGTATGTCTAAGTGTATTAGATTTAATTTACCATTGAATGGTTTATGATAATCCATGTTAGACCATAAGTGTTAAATCCACACTGAGATATTCACAATAGGTGTTATATCATTAAAATCATAATAACGACATTTAATAATTAAACCATTACTAGTTAGTAAATCTAGATACATAGGCATAGTATGTCTGAGTGTATTAGATTTAATTTACCATTGAATGGTTTATGATAATCCATGTTAGACCATAAGTGTTAAATCCACACTGAGATATTCACAATAGGTGTTATATCATTAAAATCATAATAACGACATTTAATAATTAAACCATTACTAGTTAGGAAATCTAGATACCTAGGCATAGTATGTCTGAGTGTATTAGATTGAATTTACCATTGAATGGTTTATGATAATCCATGTTAAACCATAAGTGTTATTTCCACACTGAGATATTCACAATAGGTATACTATCATTACAATCATAATAACGACAATTAATAATTAAACCATTACTTGTTAGTAAATCTAGATACATATGGATAGTATGTCTGAGTGTATTAGATTTAATTTACCATTGAATGGTTTATAATAATCCATGATAAACCATGTGTTATTTCCACTCTGAGATATTCACAATAAGTATACTATCACTAAAATCATAATATTTAAATTTAATAATTAAACCATGACTTGTTAGTAAATCTATATACATATGGATAGTATGTCTGAGTGTATTAGATTTAATTTACCATTGAATGGTTTATGATAATCCATGTTAAACCATAAGTGTTATTTCCACACTGAGATATTCACAATAGGTATACTATCATTAAAATCTTAATAATGACATTTAATAATTAAATCATTACTAGTTAGTAAATCTAGATACATATAGATAGTATGTCTGAGTGTATTTGATTTAATTTACCATTGAATGGTTTATAATAATCCATGTTAGACCATAAGTGTTAAATCCACACAGCGATATTCACAATAGGTGTTATATCATTGAAATCATAATAACGACATTTAATAATTAAACCATTACTAGTTATTAAATCAAGATACATATAGATAGTATGTCTGAGTGTATTAGATTTAATTTACCATTGAATGGTTTATGATAATCCATGTTAAACCATAAGTGTTATTTCCACACTGAGATATTCACAATAGGTATACTATCATTACAATCATAATAACGACAATTAATAATTAAACCATTACTTGTTAGTAAATCTAGATACATATGGATAGTATGTCTGAGTGTATTAGATTTAATTTACCATTGAATGGTTTATAATAATCCATGATAAACCATGTGTTATTTCCACACTGAGATATTCACAATAAGTATACTATCACTAAAATCATAATATTTAAATTTAATAATTAAACCATTACTAGTTATTAAATCAAGATACATATAGATAGTATGTCTGAGTGTATTAGATTTAATTTACCTTTGAATGGTTTATGATAATCCATGTTAAACCATGTGTTATTTCCACACTGAGATATATTATCACTAAAATCATAATATGTACTTTTAATAATTAAACCATTACTGATTAGTAAATCTAGATACATATGGATAGTATGTCTGAGTGTATTAGATTTAATTTACCATTGAATGGTTTATGATAAACCATGTTAAACCATAAGTGTTATTTCCACAATGAGATATTCACAATAGGTATATTACCATTATAATCATAATAACGACATTTAATAATTAAACCATTACTAGTTAGTGAATCTAGATACATATAGATAGTATGTCTAAGTGTATTGGATTTAATTTACCATTGATTGGTTTATGATAATCCATGTTAGACCATAAGTGTTAAATCCACACTGAGATATTCACAATAGGTGTTATATCATTAAAATCATAATAACGACATTTAATAATTAAACCATTACTAGTTAGTAAATCTAGATACATAGGGATAGTATGTCTGAGTGTATTAGATTTAATTTACCATTGAATGGTTTATGATAATCGATGTTAAACCATAAGTGTTATTTCCACATTGAGATATTCACAATAGGTATACTATCATTAAAATCTTAATAACGACATTTAATAATTAAACCATTACTAGTTAGTAAATCTAGATACATATGGATAGTATGTCTGAGTGTATTAGATTTAATTTACCATTGAATGGTTTATAATAATCCATGATAAACCACAAGTGTTATGTCTACACTGATATATTCACAATAAGTATACTATAACTAAAATCATAATAAGTACATTTAATCATTAAACCATTACTAGTTAGTGAATCTAGATACATATAGATAGTATGTCTAAGTGTATTAGATTTAATTTACCATTGAATGGTTTATGATAATCCATGTTAGACCATAAGTGTTAAATCCACACTGAGATATTCACAATAGGTGTTATATCATTAAAATCATAATAACGACATTTAATAATTAAACCATTACTAGTTAGTAAATCTAGATACATAGGCATAGTATGTCTGAGTGTATTAGATTGAATTTACCATTGAATGGTTTATGATAATCCATGTTAAACCATAAGTGTTATTTCCACACTGAAATATTCACAATAGGTATACTATCATTTAAATCATAATAACGACAATTAATAATTAAACCATTACTGATTAGTAAATCTAGATACATATGGATAGTATGTCTGAGTGTATTAGATTTAATTTACCATTGAATGGTTTATAATAAACCATGTTAAACCATTAATGTTATTTCCAAACTGAGATATTCACAATAGGTATGCTATCATTAAAATCATAATAACGACATTTAATAATTAAACCATTACTAGTTAGTGAATCTAGATACATATGGATAGTATGTCTGAGTGTATTAGATTTAATTTACCATTGAATGGTTTATGATAAACCATGTTAAACCATAAGTGTTATTTCCACACTGAGATATTCACAATAGGTATACTATCATTAAAATCATAATAACGACAATAAATAATTAAACCATTACTAGTTAGTAAATCTAGATACATTGGGAAAGTATGTCTGAGTGTATTAGATTTAATTTACCATTGAATGGTTTATAATAATCCATGATAAACCATGTGTTCTTTCCACACTGAGATATTCACAATAAGTATACTATAACTAAAATCATAATATGTACATTTAGTAATTAAACCATTACTAGTTAGTGAATCTAGATACATATAGATAGTATGTCTAAGTGTATTAGATTTAATTTACCATTGAATGGTTTATGATAATCCATGTTAAACCATAAGTGTTATTTCCACACTGAGATATTCACAATAGGTATACTATCATTAAAATCATAATAACGACAATTAATAATTAAACCATTACTAGTTAGTAAATCTAGATACATATGGATTGTATGTCTGAGTGTATTAGATTTAATTTACCATTGAATGGTTTATGATAATCCATGTTAAACCATAAGTGTTATTTCCACACTGAGATATTCACAATAGGTATACTATCATTAAAATCATAATAACGACAATTAATAATTAAACCATTACTAGTTAGTAAATCTAGATACATATGGATTGTATGTCTGAGTGTATTAGATTTAATTTACCATTGAATGGTTTATGATAATCCATGTTAAACCATGTGTTACTTCCACAATGAGATATTCACAATAAGTATACTATAACTAAAATCATAATATGTACATTTAATAATTAAACCATTACTAGTTAGTAAATCTAGATACATATGGATAGTATGTCTGAGTGTATTAGATTTAATTTACCATTGAATGGTTTATGATAAACCATGTTAAACCATAAGTGTTATTTCCACATTGAGATATTCACAATAAGTATACTATAACTATAATCATAATATGTACATTTAATAATTAAACCATTACTAATTAGTAAATCTAGATACATATGGATAGTATGTCTGAGTGTATTAGATTTAATTTACCATTGAATGGTTTATAATAATCCATGATAAACCACAAGTGTTATGTCTACACTGATATATTCACAATAAGTATACTATAACTAAAATCATAATAAGTACATTTAATCATTAAACCATTACTAGTTAGTAAATCTAGATACATATAGATAGTATGTCTAAGTGTATTAGATTTAATTTACCATTGAATGGTTTATGATAATCCATGTTAGACCATAAGTGTTAAATCCACACTGAGATATTCACAATAGGTGTTATATCATTAAAATCATAATAACGACATTTAATAATTAAACCATTACTAGTTAGTAAATCTAGATACATTGGCATAGTATGTCTGAGTGTATTAGATTGAATTTACCATTGAATGGTTTATGATAATCCATGTTAAACCATAAGTGTTATTTCCACACTGAGATATTCACAATAGGTATACTATCATTACAATCATAATAACGACAATTAATAATTAAACCATTACTAGTTAGTGAATCTAGATACATTTAGATAGTATGTCTAAGTGTATTGGATTTAATTTACCATTGATTGGTTTATGATAATCCATGTTAGACCATAAGTGTTAAATCCACACTGAGATATTCACAATAGGTGTTATATCATTAAAATCATAATAACGACATTTAATAATTAAACCATTACTAGTTAGTAAATCTAGATACATAGGGATAGTATGTCTGAGTGTATTAGATTTAATTTACCATTGAATGGTTTATGATAATCCATGTTAAACCATAAGTGCTATTTCCAAACTGAGATACTAACAATAGGTATACTATCATTAAAATCATAATAACGACATTTAATAATTAAACCATTACTAGTTAGTAAATCTAGATACATATGGATAGTATGTCTGGGTGTATTAGATTTAATTTACCATTGAATGGTTTATGATAATCCATGTTAAACCATAAGTGTTATTTCCACACTGAGATATTCACAATAGGTATACTATCATTAAAATCATAATAGCGACAATTAATAATTAAACCATTACTAGTTAGTGAATCTAGATACATATAGATTATATGTCTAAGTGTATTGGATTTAATTTACCATTGATTGGTTTATGATAATCCATGTTAGACCATAAGTGTTAAATCCACACTGAGATATTCACAATAGGTGTTATATCATTAAAATCATAATAACGACATTTAATAATTAAACCATTACTAGTTAGTAAATCTAGATACATAGGGATAGTATGTCTGAGTGTATTAGATTTAATTTACCATTGAATGGTTTATGATAATCGATGTTAAACCATAAGTGTTATTTCCACATTGAGATATTCACAATAGGTATACTATCATTAAAATCTTAATAACGACAATTAATAATTAAACCATTACTAGTTAGTAAATCTAGATACATATGGATAGTATGTCTGAGTGTATTAGATTTAATTTACCATTGAATGGTTTATAATAATCCATGATAAACCACAAGTGTTATGTCTACACTGATATATTCACAATAAGTATACTATAACTAAAATCATAATAAGTACATTTAATCATTAAACCATTACTAGTTAGTGAATCTAGATACATATAGATAGTATGTCTAAGTGTATTAGATTTAATTTACCATTGAATGGTTTATGATAATCCATGTTAGACCATAAGTGTTAAATCCACACTGAGATATTCACAATAGGTGTTATATCATTAAAATCATAATAACGACATTTAATAATTAAACCATTACTAGTTAGTAAATCTAGATACATAGGCATAGTATGTCTGAGTGTATTAGATTGAATTTACCATTGAATGGTTTATGATAATCCATGTTAAACCATAAGTGTTATTTCCACACTGAGATATTCACAATAGGTATACTATCATTTAAATCATAATAACGACAATTAATAATTAAACCATTACTGATTAGTAAATCTAGATACATATGGATAGTATGTCTGAGTGTATTAGATTTAATTTACCATTGAATGGTTTATAATAAACCATGTTAAACCATTAATGTTATTTCCAAACTGAGATATTCACAATAGGTATGCTATCATTAAAATCATAATAACGACATTTAATAATTAAACCATTACTAGTTAGTGAATCTAGATACATATAGATAGTTTGTCTATGTGTATTAGATTTAATTTACCATTGAATGGTTTATGATACTCCATGTTAGACCATAAGTGTTAAATCCACACTGAGATATTCACAATAGGTGTTATATCATTAAAATCATAATAACGACATTTAATAATTAAACCATTACTAGTTATTAAATCTAGATACATAGGGATAGTATGTCTGAGTGTATTAGATTTAATTTACCATTGAATGGTTTATGATAATCCATGTTAAACCATAAGTGTTATTTCCACACTGAGATATTCACAATAAGTATACTATAACTAAAATCATAATATGTACATTTAATAATTAAACCATTACTAGTTAGTGAATCTAGATACATATAGATAGTATGTCTAAGTGTATTAGATTTAATTTACCATTGAATGGTTTATGATAATCCATGTTAGACCATAAGTGTTAAATCCACACTGAGATATTCACAATAGGTGTTATATCATTAAAATCATAATAACGACATTTAATAATTAAACCATTACTAGTTAGTAGATCTAGATACATAGGCATAGTATGTCTGAGTGTATTAGATTGAATTTACCATTGAATGGTTTTTGATTATCCGTGTTAAACCATAAGTGTTATTTCCACACTGAGATATTCACAATAAGTATACTATAACTAAAATCATAATATGTACATTTAATAATTAAACCATTACTAGTTAGTAAATCTAGATACATATGGATAGTATGTCTGAGTGTATTAGATTTAATTTACCATTGAATGGTTTATGATAAACCATGTTAAACCATAAGTGTTATTTCCACATTGAGATATTCACAATAAGTATACTATAACTATAATCATAATATGTACATTTAATAATTAAACCATTACTAATTAGTAAATCTAGATACATATGGATAGTATGTCTGAGTGTATTAGATTTAATTTACCATTGAATGGTTTATAATAATCCATGATAAACCACAAGTGTTATGTCTACACTGATATATTCACAATAAGTATACTATAACTAAAATCATAATAAGTACATTTAATCATTAAACCATTACTAGTTAGTAAATCTAGATACATATAGATAGTATGTCTAAGTGTATTAGATTTAATTTACCATTGAATGGTTTATGATAATCCATGTTAGACCATAAGTGTTAAATCCACACTGAGATATTCACAATAGGTGTTATATCATTAAAATCATAATAACGACATTTAATAATTAAACCATTACTGATTAGTAAATCTAGATACATTTGGATAGTATGTCTGAGTGTATTAGATTTAATTTACCATTGAATCGTTTATGATAAACTATATTAAACCACACTGAGATAATCACAATAGATATATTATCACTAAAATCATAATATGTACTTTTAATAATTAAACCATTACTGATTAGTAAATCTAGATACATATGGATAGTATGTCTGAGTGTATTAGATTTAATTTACCATTGAATGGTTTATGATAAACCATGTTAAACCATAAGTGTTATTTCCACAATGAGATATTCACAATAGGTATATTACCATTATAATCATAATAACGACATTTAATAATTAAACCATTACTAGTTAGTGAATCTAGATACATATAGATAGTATGTCTAAGTGTATTGGATTTAATTTACCATTGATTGGTTTATGATAATCCATGTTAGACCATAAGTGTTAAATCCACACTGAGATATTCACAATAGGTGTTATATCATTAAAATCATAATAACGACATTTAATAATTAAACCATTACTAGTTAGTAAATCTAGATACATAGGGATAGTATGTCTGAGTGTATTAGATTTAATTTACCATTGAATGGTTTATGATAATCGATGTTAAACCATAAGTGTTATTTCCACATTGAGATATTCACAATAGGTATACTATCATTAAAATCTTAATAACGACATTTAATAATTAAACCATTACTAGTTAGTAAATCTAGATACATATGGATAGTATGTCTGAGTGTATTAGATTTAATTTACCATTGAATGGTTTATAATAATCCATGATAAACCACAAGTGTTATGTCTACACTGATATATTCACAATAAGTATACTATAACTAAAATCATAATAAGTACATTTAATCATTAAACCATTACTAGTTAGTGAATCTAGATACATATAGATAGTATGTCTAAGTGTATTAGATTTAATTTACCATTGAATGGTTTATGATAATCCATGTTAGACCATAAGTGTTAAATCCACACTGAGATATTCACAATAGGTGTTATATCATTAAAATCATAATAACGACATTTAATAATTAAACCATTACTAGTTAGTAAATCTAGATACATAGGCATAGTATGTCTGAGTGTATTAGATTGAATTTACCATTGAATGGTTTATGATAATCCATGTTAAACCATAAGTGTTATTTCCACACTGAAATATTCACAATAGGTATACTATCATTTAAATCATAATAACGACAATTAATAATTAAACCATTACTGATTAGTAAATCTAGATACATATGGATAGTATGTCTGAGTGTATTAGATTTAATTTACCATTGAATGGTTTATAATAAACCATGTTAAACCATTAATGTTATTTCCAAACTGAGATATTCACAATAGGTATGCTATCATTAAAATCATAATAACGACATTTAATAATTAAACCATTACTAGTTAGTGAATCTAGATACATATGGATAGTATGTCTGAGTGTATTAGATTTAATTTACCATTGAATGGTTTATGATAAACCATGTTAAACCATAAGTGTTATTTCCACACTGAGATATTCACAATAGGTATACTATCATTAAAATCATAATAACGACAATAAATAATTAAACCATTACTAGTTAGTAAATCTAGATACATTGGGAAAGTATGTCTGAGTGTATTAGATTTAATTTACCATTGAATGGTTTATAATAATCCATGATAAACCATGTGTTCTTTCCACACTGAGATATTCACAATAAGTATACTATAACTAAAATCATAATATGTACATTTAGTAATTAAACCATTACTAGTTAGTGAATCTAGATACATATAGATAGTATGTCTAAGTGTATTAGATTTAATTTACCATTGAATGGTTTATGATAATCCATGTTAAACCATAAGTGTTATTTCCACACTGAGATATTCACAATAGGTATACTATCATTAAAATCATAATAACGACAATTAATAATTAAACCATTATTAGTTAGTAAATCTAGATACATATGGATTGTATGTCTGAGTGTATTAGATTTAATTTACCATTGAATGGTTTATGATAATCCATGTTAAACCATAAGTGTTATTTCCACACTGAGATATTCACAATAGGTATACTATCATTAAAATCATAATAACGACAATTAATAATTAAACCATTACTAGTTAGTAAATCTAGATACATATGGATTGTATGTCTGAGTGTATTAGATTTAATTTACCATTGAATGGTTTATAATAAACCATGTTAAACCATTAATGTTATTTCCAAACTGAGATATTCACAATAGGTATGCTATCATTAAAATCATAATAACGACATTTAATAATTAAACCATTACTAGTTAGTGAATCTAGATACATATAGATAGTATGTCTATGTGTATTAGATTTAATTTACCATTGAATGGTTTATGATAATCCATGTTAGACCATAAGTGTTAAATCCACACTGAGATATTCACAATAGGTGTTATATCATTAAAATCATAATAACGACATTTAATAATTAAACCATTACTAGTTATTAAATCTAGATACATAGGGATAGTATGTCTGAGTGTATTAGATTTAATTTACCATTGAATGGTTTATGATAATCCATGTTAAACCATAAGTGCTATTTCCACAATGAGATATTAACAATAGGTATATTATCATTATAATCATAATAACGACATTTAATAATTAAACCATTACTAGTTAGTAAATCTAGATACATATGGATAGTATGTCTGAGTGTATTAGATTTAATTTACCATTGAATGGTTTATGATAAACCATGTTAAACCATAAGTGTTATTTCCAAACTGAGATACTAACAATAGGTATACTATCATTAAAATCATAATAGCGACAATTAATAATTAAACCATTACTAGTTAGTAAATCTAGATACATAGGGATAGTATGTCTGAGTGTATTAGATTTAATTTACCATTAAATGGTTTATAATAATCCACGATAAACCATAAGTGTTATTTCCACACTGAGATATTCACAATAAGTATACTATAACTAAAATCATAATATGTACATTTAATAATTAAACCATTACTGGTTAGTGAATCTAGATACATATAGATAGTATGTCTAAGTGTATTAGATTTAATTTACCATTGAATGGTTTATGATAATCCATGTTAGACCATAAGTGTTAAATCCACACTGAGATATTCACAATAGGTGTTATATCATTAAAATCATAATAACGACATTTAATAATTAAACCATTACTAGTTAGTAGATCTAGATACATAGGCATAGTATGTCTGAGTGTATTAGATTGAATTTACCATTGAATGGTTTTTGATTATCCATGTTAAACCATAAGTGTTATTTCCACACTGAGATATTCACAATAAGTATACTATAACTAAAATCATAATATGTACATTTAATAATTAAACCATTACTAGTTAGTAAATCTAGATACATATGGATAGTATGTCTGAGTGTATTAGATTTAATTTACCATTGAATGGTTTATGATAAACCATGTTAAACCATAAGTGTTATTTCCAAACTGAGATACTCACAATAGGTATACTATCATTAAAATCATAATAACGACATTTAATAATTAAACCATTACTAGTTAGTAAATCTAGATACATATGGATAGTATGTCTGAGTGTATTAGATTTAATTTACCATTGAATGGTTTATGATAAACCATGTTAAACCATAAGTGTTATTTCCACACTGAGATATTCACAATAGGTATACTATCATTAAAATCATAATAACGACAATAAATAATTAAACCATTACTAGTTAGTAAATCTAGATACATAGGGATAGTATGTCTGAGTGTATTAGATTTAATTTACCATTGAATGGTTTATGATAATCCATGTTAGACCATAAGTGTTAAATCCACACTGAGATATTCACAATAGGTGTTATATCATTAAAATCATAATAACGACATTTAATAATTAAACCATTACTAGTTAGTAAATCTAGATACATAAGGATAGTATGTCTGAGTGTATTAGATTTAATTTACCATTGAATGGTTTATAATAATCCATGATAAACCATAAGTGTTATTTCCACACTGTGATATTCACAATAAGTATACTATAACAAAAATCATAATATGTACATTTAATAATTAAACCATTACTAGTTAGTAAATCTAGATCCTTGCGGATAGTATGTCTGAGTGTATTAGATTACCATTGAATGGTTTATGATAAACCATGTTAAACCATAAGTGTTATTTCCACAATGAGATATTCACAATAGGTATATTATCATTATAATTATAATAACGACATTTAATCATTAAACCATTACTAGTTAGTGAATCTAGATACATATAAATAGTATGTCTAAGTGTATTAGATATAATTTACCATTGAATGGTTTATGATAATCCATGTAAGACCATAAGTGTTAAATCCACACTGAGATATTTACAATAGGTGTTATATCATTAAAATCATAATAACGACATTTAATAATTAAACCATTACTAGTTAGTAAATCTAGATACATAAAGATAGTATGTCTGAGTGTATTAGATTTAATTTACCATTGAATGGTTTATGATAATCCATGTTAAACCATAAGTGTTATTTCCACACTGAGATATTCACAATAGGTATACTATCATTAAAATCATAATAACGACAATTAATAATAAAACCATTACTAGTTAGTAAATCTAGATACATATGGATAGTATGTCTGAGTGTATTAGATTTAATTTACCATTGAATGGTTTATGATAATCCATGTTAAACCATAAGAGTTATTTCCACTCTGAGATATTCACTATAGGTATACTATCATTAAAATCATAATGACGACATTTAATAATTAAACCATTACTAATTAGTAAATCTAGATACATATGGATAGTATGTCTGAGTGTATTAGATTTAATTTACCATTGAATGGTTTATGATAATCCATGTTAAACCATAAGTGCTATTTCCACAATGAGATATTCACAATAGGTATATTATCATTATAATCATAATAACGACATTTAATAATTAAACCATTACTGATTAGTAAATCTAGATACATATGGATAGTATGTCTGAGTGTATTAGATTTAATTTACCATTGAATGGTTTATGATAAACCATGTTAAACCATAAGTGTTATTTCCAAACTGAGATATTCACAATAGGTAAGCTATCATTAAAATCATAATAACGACATTTAATAATTAAACCATTACTAGTTAGTGAATCTAGATACATATAGATAGTATGTCTAAGTGTATTAGATTTAATTTACCATTGAATGGTTTATGATAATCCATGTTGGACCATAAGTGTTAAATCCACACTGAGATATTCACAATAGGTGTTATATCATTAAAATCATAATAACGACATTTAATAATTAAACCATTACTAGTTAATAAATCTAGATACATAGGGATAGTATGTCTGAGTGTATTAGATTGAATTTACCATTGAATGGTTTATGATAATCCATGTTAAACCATAAGTGTTATTTCCACACTGAGATATTCACAATAGGTATACTATCATTACAATCATAATAACGACAATTAATAATTAAACCATTACTTGTTAGTAAATCTAGATACATATGGATAGTATGTCTGAGTGTATTAGATTTAATTTACCATTGAATGGTTTATAATAATCCATGATAAACCATGTGTTATTTCCACACTGAGATATTCACAATAAGTATACTATCACTAAAATCATAATATTTAAATTTAATAATTAAACCATGACTAGTTAGTAAATCTATATACATATGGATAGTATGTCTGAGTGTATTAGATTTAATTTACCATTGAATGGTTTATGATAAACCATGTTAAACCATAAGTGTTATTTCCACAATGAGATATTCACAATAGTTATATTATCATTATAATCATAATAACGACATTTAATAATTAAACCATTACTAGTTAGTAAATCTAGATACATATGGATAGTATGTCTGAGTGTATTAGATTTAATTTACCATTGAATGGTTTATGATAATCCATGTTAGACCATAAGTGTTAAATCCACACTGAGATATTCACAATAGGTGTTATATCATTTAAATCATAATAACGACATTTAATAATTAAACCATTACTAGTTAGTAAATCTAGATACATAGAGATAGTATGCCTGAGTGTATTAGATTTAATTTACCATTGAATGGATTATGATAAACCATGTTAAACCATAAGTGTTATTTCCAAACTGAGATACTAACAATAGGAATACTATCATTAAAATCATAATAACGACATTTAATAATTAAACCATTACTAGTCAGTAAATCTAGATACATATGGATAGTATGTCTGAGTGTATTAGATTTAATTTACCATTGAATGGTTTATAATAATCCATGATAAACCAAAAGTGTTATTTCCACACTGAGATATTCACAATAAGTATACTATAACTAAAATCATAATATGTACATTTAATAATTAAACCATTACTATTTAGTGAATCTAGATACATATAGATAGTATGTCTGAGTGTATTAGATTTAATTTACCATTGAATGGTTTATGATAATCCATGTTAGACCATAAGTGTTAAATCCACACAGCGATATTCACAATAGGTGTTATATCATTGAAATCATAATAACAACATTTAATAATTAAACCATTACTAGTTATTAAATCTAGATACATATAGATAGTATGTCTGAGTGTATTAGATTTAATTTACCATTGAATGGTTTATGATAATCCATGTTAGACCATAAGTGTTAAATCCACACAGCGATATTCACAATAGGTGTTATATCATTGAAATCATAATAACAACATTTAATAATTAAACCATTACTAGTTATTAAATCTAGATACATATAGATAGTATGTCTGAGTGTATTAGATTTAATTTACCATTGAATGGTTTATGATAATCCATGTTAAACCATAAGTGTTATTTCCACACTGAGATATTCACAATAGGTGTTATATCATTGAAATCATAATAACGACATTTAATAATTAAACCATTACTCGTTAGTAAATCTAGATACATATGGATAGTATGTCTGAGTGTATTAGATTTAATTTACCATTGAATGGTTTATGTTAATCTATGTTAAACCATAAGTGTTATTTCCACACTGATATATTTACAATAGGTATACTATCGTTAAAATCATAATAACGACAATTAATAATTAAACCATTACTAGTTAGTAAATCTAGATACATATGGATAGTATGTCTGAGTGTATTAAATTTAATTTACCATTGAATGGTTTATGATAAACCATGTTAAACCATGTGTTAAATCCACACTGAGATATTCACAATAGGTGTTATATCATTAAAATCATAATAACGACATTTAATAATTAAACCATTTCTGATTAGTAAATCTAGATACATATGGATAGTATGTCTGAGTGTATTAGATTTAATTTACCATTGAATGGTTTATCATGATCCATATTAAACCATAAGTGTTATTTCCACACTGAGATATTCACAATAGGTTTACTATCATTAAAATCATAATAACGACATTTAATAATTAAACCATTACTGATTAGTAAATCTAGATACATTTGGATAGTATGTCTGAGTGTATTAGATTTAATTTACCATTGAATCGTTTATGATAAACTATATTAAACCACACTGAGATAATCACAAAAGATATATTATCACTAAAATCATAATATGTACTTTTAATAATTAAACCATTACTGATTAGTAAATCTAGATACATATGGATAGTATGTCTGAGTGTATTAGATTTAATTTACCATTGAATGGTTTATGATAAACCATGTGAAACCATAAGTGTTATTTCCACAATCAGATATTCACAATAGGTATATTACCATTATAATCATAATAACGACATTTAATAATTAAACCATTACTAGTTAATAAATCTAGATACATAGGGATAGTATGTCTGAGTGTATTAGATTTAATTTACCATTGAATCGTTTATGATAAACTATATTAAACCACACTGAGATAATCACAATAGGTATACTATCATTAAAATCATAATAACGAAAATTAATAGTTAAACCATTTTTAGTTAGTAAATCTATATACATATGGATAGTATGTCTGAGTGTATTAGATTTAATTTACCATTGAATGGTTTATGATAATCCATATTAAACCATAAGTGTTATTTCCACACTGAGATATTCACAATAGGTATACTATCATTAAAATCATAATAACGACATTTAATAATTAAGTCATTACTAGTTAGTAAATCTAGATACATATGGATAGTATGTCTGAGTGTATTTGATTTAATTTACCATTGAATGGTTTATGACAAACCATGTTAGACCATAAGTGTTATTTCCAAACTGAGATACTCACAATAGGTATACTATCATTATAATCATAATAACGACATTTAATCATTTAGTTAGTGAATCTAGATACATATAAATAGTATGTCTAAGTGTATTAGATTTAATTTACCATTGAATGGTTTATGATAATCCATGTAAGACCATAAGTGTTAAATCCACGCTGAGATATTTACAATAGGTGTTATATCATTAAAATCGTAATAACGACATTTAATAATTAAACCATTACTAGTTAGTAAATCTAGATACATATAGATAGTATGTCTGAGTGTATTAGATTTAATTTACCATTGAATGGTTTATGATAAACCATGTTAAACCATAAGTGTTATTTCCAAACTGAGATACTCACAATAGGTATACTATCATTAAAATCATAATAACGACATTTAATAATTAAACTATTACTAGTTAGTAAATCTAGATACATATGGATAGTATGTCTGAATGTATTAGATTTAATTTACCATTGAATGGTTTATGATAATCCATGTTAAACCATGTGTTATTTCCACACTGAGATATTCACAATAGGTATACTATCATTAAAATCATAATAACGACAATAAATAATTAAACCATTACTAGTTAGTAAATCTAGATACATTGGGATAGTATGTCTGAGTGTATTAGATTTAATTTACCATTGAATGGTTTATAATAATCCATGATAAACCATGTGTTATTTCCACACTGAGATATTCACAATAAGTATACTATAACTAAAATCATAATATTTACATTTAGTAATTAAACCATTACTAGTTAGTGAATCTAGATACATATAGATAGTATGTCTAAGTGTATTAGATTTAATTTACCATTGAACGGTTTATGATAAACCATGTTAAACCATAAGTGTTAAATCCACACTGAGATATTCACAATAGGTGTTATATCATTAAAATCATAATAACGACATTTAATAATTAAACGATTACTAGTTAGTAAATGTAGATACATAGGGATAGTATGTCTGAGTGTATTAGATTTAATTTACCATTGAATGGTTTATGATAATCCATGTTAAACCATAAGTGTTATTTCCACACTGAGATATTCACAATAGGTATACTATCATTAAAATCATAATAACGACAATTAATAATTAAACCGTTACTAGTTAGTAAATCTAGATACATATGGATAGTATGTCTGAGTGTATTAGATTTAATTTACCATTGAATGGTTTATGATAATCCATGTTAAACCATAAGTGTTATTTCCACTCTGAGATATTCACTATAGGTATACTATCATTAAAATCATAATGACGACATTTAATAATTATACCATTACTGATTAGTAAATCTAGATACATATGGATAGTATGTCTGAGTGTATTAGATTTAATTTACCATTGAATGGTTTATAATAATCCATGATAAACCATGTGTTATTTCCACACTGAGATATTCACAATAAGTATACTATCACTAAAATCATAATATTTAAATTTAATAATTAAACCATGACTAGTTAGTAAATCTAAATACAAATGGATAGTATGTCTGAGTGTATTAGATTTAATTTACCATTGAATGGTTTATGATAATCCATGTTAAACCATAAGTGTTATTTCCACACTGAGATATTCACAATAGGTATACTATCATTAAAATCATAATAACGACATTTAATAATTAAATCATTACTAGTTAGTAAATCTAGATACATATAGATAGTATGTCTGAGTGTATTAGATTTAATTTACCATTGAATGGTTTATGATAATCCATGTTAGACCATAAGTGTTAAATCCACACAGCGATATTCACAATAGGTGTTATATCATTGAAATCATAATAACGACATTTAATAATTAAACCATTACTAGTTATTAAATCAAGATACATATAGATAGTGTGTCTGAGTGTATTAGATTTATTTTACCATTGAATGGTTTATGATAATCCATGTTAAACCATAAGTGTTATTTCCACACTGAGATATTCACAATAGGTTTACTATCATTAAAATCATAATAACGACATTTAATAATTAAACCATTACTGATTAATAAATCTAGATACATTTGGATAGTATGTCTGAGTGTATTAGATTTAATTTACCATTGAATCGTTTATGATAAACTATATTAAACCACACTGAGATAATCACAATAGATATATTATCACTAAAATCATAATATGTACTTTTAATAATTAAACCATTACTGATTAGTAAATCTAGATACATATGGATAGTATGTCTGAGTGTATTAGATTTAATTTACCATTGAATGGTTTATGATAAACCATGTTAAACCATAAGTGTTATTTCCACAATGAGATATTCACAATAGGTATATTACCATTATAATCATAATAACGACATTTAATAATTAAACCATTACTAGTTAGTGAATCTAGATACATATAGATAGTATGTCTAAGTGTATAGGATTTAATTTACCATTGATTGGTTTATGATAATCCATGTTAGACCATAAGTGTTAAATCCACACTGAGATATTCACAATAGGTGTTATATCATTAAAATCATAATAACGACATTTAATAATTAAACCATTACTAGTTAGTAAATCTAGATACATAGGGATAGTATGTCTGAGTGTATTAGATTTAATTTACCATTGAATGGTTTATGATAATCCATGTTAAACCATAAGTGTTATTTCCACACTGAGATATTCACAATAGGTATACTATCATTACAATCATAATAACGACAATTAAAAATTAAACCATTACTAGTTAGTAAATCTAGATACATAAGGATAGTATGTCTGAGTGTATTAGATTTAATTTACCATAGAATGGTTTATAATAATCCATGATAAACCACAAGTGTTATTTCCACACTGAGATACTAACAATAGGTATACTATCAATAAAATCATAATAACGACATTTAATAGTTAAACCATTACTAGTCAGTAAATCTAGATACATATGGATAGTATGTCTGAGTGTATTAGATTTAATTTACCATTGAATGGTTTATGATAATCCATGTTAAACCATAAGTGTTATTTCCACACTGAGATATTCACAATAGGTATACTATCAGTAAAATCATAATAACGACAATTAATAATTAAACCATTACTAGTTAGTAAATCTAGATACATAGGGATAGTATGTCTGAGTGTATTAGATTTAATTTACCATTGAATGGTTTATAATAATCCATGATAAACCATAAGTGTTATTTCCACACTGAGATATTCACAATAAGTATACTATAACTAAAATCATAATATGTACATTTAGTAATTAAACCATTACTAGTTAGTGAATCTAGATACATATAGATAGTATGTCTAAGTGTATTAGATTTAATTTACCATTGAACGGTTTATGATAATCCATGTTAGACCATAAGTGTTAAATCCACACTGAGATATTCACAATAGGTGTTATATCATTAAAATCATAATAACGACATTTAATAATTAAACCATTACTAGTTAGTAAATCTAGATACATAGGGATAGTATGCCTGCGTGTATTAGATTTAATTTACCATTGAATGGATTATGATAAACCATGTTAAACCATAATTGTTATTTCCAAACTGAGATACTAACAATAGGAATACTATCATTAAAATCATAATAACGACATTTAATAATTAAACCATTACTAGTCAGTAAATCTAGATACATATGGATAGTATGTCTGAGTGTATTAGATTTAATTTACCATTGAATGGTTTATGATAATCCATGTTAAACCATAAGTGTTATTTCCACACTGAGATATTCACAATAGGTATACTATCATTAAAATCATAATAACGACATTTAATAATTAAATCATTACTAATTAGTAAATCTAGATACATATAGATAGTATGTCTGAGTGTATTAGATTTAATTTACCATTGAATGGTTTATGATAATCCATGTTAGACCATAAGTGTTAAATCCACACAGCGATATTCACAATAGGTGTTATATCATTGAAATCATAATAACAACATTTAATAATTAAACCATTACTAGTTATTAAATCTAGATACATATAGATAGTATGTCTGAGTGTATTAGATTTAATTTACCATTGAATGGTTTATGATTATCCATGTTAGACCATAAGTGTTAAATCCACACTGAGATATTCACAATAGGTGTTATATCATTAAAATCATAATAACGACATTTAAAAATTAAACCATTACTAGTTAGTAAATCTAGATACATAGGGTTAGTATGTCTGAGTGTATTAGATTTAATTTACCATTGAATGGTTTGTGATAATCCATGTTAAACCATAAGTGTTATTTCCACACTGAGATATTCACAATAGGTATACTATCATTAAAATCATAATAACGACAATTAATAAATAAACGATTACTAGTTAGTAAATCTAGATACATATGGATAGTATGTCTGAGTGTATTAGATTTAATTTACCATTGAATGGTTTATGATAAACCATGTTAAACCATAAGTGTTAAATCCACACTGAGATATTCACAATAGGTGTTATATCATTAAAATCATAATAACGACATTTAATAATTAAACCATTTCTGATTAGTAAATCTAGATACATATGGATAGTATGACTGAGTGTATTAGATTTAATTTACCATTGAATGGTTTATCATAATCAATGTTAAACGATAAGTGTTATTTCCACACTGAGATATTCACAATAGGTTTACTATCATTAAAATCATAATAACGACATTTAATAATTTAACCATTACTGATTAGTAAATCTAGATACATTTGGATAGTATGTCTGAGTGTATTAGATTTAATTTACCATTGAATGGTTTATGATAATCCATGTTAAACCATAAGTGTTATTTCCACACTGAGATATTCACAATAGGTATACTATCATTACAATCATAATAACGACAATTAAAAATTAAACCATTACTAGTTAGTAAATCTAGATACATAAGGATAGTATGTCTGAGTGTATTAGATTTAATTTACCATTGAATGGTTTATAATAATCCATGATAAACCACAAGTGTTATTTCCACACTGAGATATTCACAATAAGTATACGACAACTAAAATCATAATATGTACATTTAATAATTAAACCATTACTAGTTAGTAAATCTAGATACATATGGATAGTATGTCTGAGTGTATTAGATTTAATTTACCATTGAATGGTTTATGATAAACCATGTTAAACCATAAGTGTTATTTCCAAACTGAGATACTCACAATAGGTATACTATCATTAAAATCATAATAACGACATTTAATAATTCAACCATTACTAGTTAGTAAATCTAGACACATATGGATAGTATGTCTGAATGTATTAGATTTAATTTACCATTGAATGGTTTATGATAAACCATGTTAAACCATAAGTGTTATTTCCACAATGAGATATTCACAATAGGTATATTATCATTATAATCATAATAAGGACTTTTAATAATTAAAACATTACTAGTTGGTAAATCTAGATACATATTAATAGTATGTCTGAGTGTATTAGATTTAGTTTACCATTGAATGGTTTATGATAATCCGTGTTAGACCATAAGTGTTATTTCCACACTGAGATATTCACAACAGGTGTATTATCATTAAAATCATAATAACTACATTTAATAATTAAACCATTACTAGTTAGTGAATCTAGATACATATGGATAGTATGTCTGAGTGTATTAGATTTAATTTACCGTTGAATTTTTTATAATAATCCATGTTAAACCATAAGTGTTATTTCCACACTGAGATATTCACAATAGGTATACTATCATTAAAATCCTATCATTAAAATCATAATAACGACATTTAATATTTAAACCATTACTAGTTAGTAAATCTAGATACATATGGATAGTATGTCTGAGTGTATTAGATTTAATTTACCATTGAATGGTTTATGATAATCCATGTTCGACCATAAGTGTTATTTCCACTCTGAGGTATTCACAATAGGTGTTATATCATTAAAATCATAATAACGACATTTAATAATTAAACCATTACTAGTTAGTAAATCTAAATATATATGGATAGTATGTCTAAGTTTATTAGATTTAATTTACCATTGAATGGTTTATGATAATCCATGTTAAACCAGAAGTGTTATTTCCACACTGAGATATTCACAATAGGTATACTAACATTAAAATCATAATAACGACAATTAATAATTAAACCATTACTAGTTAGTAAATCTAGATACATATGGATAGTATGTCTGAGTGTATTAGATTTAATTTACCATTGCTCTATCCTATATACGGAGTGAAGCGTTGTGCTCATTGCTATAAATGGACTGAAGTAATATGCTCAATGCTATTCATGGAGTGAAGCTTAATGCTCATTCCTATACATGAAGTGAAGCTTTGTGCTCTTTGTTATACATGGAGTGAAGCTTTATGCTCATTGCGAAACATGGAGTAAAGCATTTTTCTCTTTGCTATACAAGGAGTGAAGCAATATGCTCATTGCGACACATCGAGTGAAGCTTTATCCTCATTGCTATACATGAAATGAAGCGTCATGCTCATTACTATACATGGAGTGATGCTTTATGCTCAGTACTATACATGGAGTGAAGCTTCATGTTTAATGCAGTACAAAGAGTGAAGTATTATGCTCATTGCTATACATGGGGTGAAGTTTTATGGTCATTCCTATACATGGAGTGAAGCTCTGCGCTTATTGTTATACATTGAGTGAAGCTTTATGCTCATTGCTATACATGGATTGAAGCTTTATGCTCATTGTTGTACATGAATTGACGCATTATGCTCATTGCTATACATGGTGTAAAGCTTCATGCTTAATATTATACATGGATTGAAGCTTTATGCTCATTGCTACACATGGAGTGAAGCTTTACGCTCAATCCAATACATGGAGTGAGGCTTTGTGCCCATTGCTATAAATGGAGTGAAACTATATGCTCAATGCTATTGATGGAGTGAAGCTTAATGCTCAGTCCTATACATGAAGTGAAGCTTTGTGCTCATTGCTATACATGGAGTGAAGCTTTATGCTCATTGCAAAACATGGAGTGAAGCTTTATTCTCTATGCTATACAAGGAGTGAAGCAATATGCTCATTGCTACACATCGAGTGAAGCTTTATGCTCATTGCTATACATGGAGTGATGCTTTATGCTCATTACTATACATGGAGTGAAGCTTCATGTTTAATGCAATACAAAAAGTGAAGTATTATGCTCTTTGCTATACATGGGGTGAAGTTTTATGGTCATTCCTATACATGGAGTGAAGCTTTGCGCTCATTATTATACATTGAGTGAAGCTTTATGCTCATTGCTATACATGGGTTGAAGCTTTATACTCATTGTTGTACAAGAATTGATGCATTATGCTCATTGCTATGCATGGTGTAAAGCTTCATGCTCAATATTATACATGGATTGAAGCCTTATGCTCATTGCTACGCATGGAGTGAAGCTTTACGCTCAATCCAATACATGGAGTGAGACTTTGTGCTCATTGCTATAAATGGAGTGTAACTATATGCTCTTTATTATACATGGAGTGAAGCTTTATAATCATTGCCACACAAGGAGTGAGGCTATTTATTCGTTGCTTTAAACGGAGTGAAGAAATACACTCATAGCTATACATGGAGTTAAGCTATATGCTCCAGATTATACAATGATTGAAGCTTTATGGTCATTGCTATATATGGAGTGATGCTTTATGCCTATACCTATACATGGAGTGAAGCTTTATGCTCAATGCTATACATGGAGTTGATAAACATGGAGTGAAGCTATATGCTCATTCCTACGCATGGAGTTAAGCTTTACGCTCCATCCTGTACATTGAGTGAAGCTTTGTGCTCATTGCTATAAATGGAGTGAAGTGAAATGCTCATTGCTATACATGGAGTGAAGCTTTATGCTCAATCTTATACAAGGAGTGAAGCGATATGTTCCTTGCTGTACATGGAGTGTAGCATGATGCTCATTTCTATACATGCAGTGAAGCGTTATGCTCATTCCTATACAAGGAGTGAAGCTATGTGCTCATTGCTATACATGGAGTGAAGCTTTATGCTCATTGCTATACATGAAGTGAAGCGTTATGCTCATTGCTATACATGGAGTGTAGCTTTAGGCTCAATGCTATATAAGGAGTGAAGCTATATACTCATTGCTATACATGTAGTGAAGCTTTCAGCTCATCACTATACATGGAGTGAAGCTTTATGCCCATTGCTATAGTTGGAGTGAAGCTTTTTCTCATTGTTACACATGGAGTGGAGCTTTATGCTCATTCATTTACATGGAGTGAAAATATATGCTCTCTGCTACGCATTGAGTTACGCTCTATCCTGTACATGGAGTGAAGCTTTGTGCTTATTGCTATAAATGGAGTGAAGTAATATGCTCATTGCTATACATGGATTGAAGCTTAAAGCTCAATCCTATACATGGAGTGAAGCTTTGTGCTCATTGCTATAAATGGAGTGAAGCATTATGCTCATATCTATACATGGAGTGAAGCTTTAGGCTCAATGCTATACAAGGAGTGAAGCTATATGCTCATTGCTATACATGTAGTGAACCTTTAAACTCATTACTATACATGGAGTGAAGCATTATGCTCATTTCTATACATGGAGTGAAGCTTTATGCTCAATACTATACAAGGAGTGAAGCTATGTGCTCATTGCTATACATGGAGTTAAGCTTTATGCTCATTGCTACACATGAAGTGAAGCGTTCTGCACTTTGCTATACATGGATTGAAGCTTTAGGCTCAATGTTATACGAGGAGTGAAGCTATATGCTCATCGCTATACATGTAGTGAAGCTTTAATCTCTTTGCTATACATGGAGTGAAGCTTTATGCCCATTGCTATAGTTGGAGTGAAGCCTTTTCTCATTGTTACACATGGAGTGAGGCTTTATGCTCATCCATTTACATTGAGTGACAATTTATGCTCATTGCTATACCTGGTGTGAAGCGTAATGCTCGGAGTGAAGCTTTATGCTCATTGCTATACATGGAGTGATGCTTTATGCTCTACATGGAGTGAAGCTTTATGCTCAATGCTATACTAGGGGGAAAGTTTATGCTCATTGCTATACATGGATTGAAGCTTTTTGCTCAATGTTATACATGAATTGAAGCTTTGTGCTTATTGCTAACAAGGAGTGAAGCTTTATGCCCATTGCTATACAGGGAGTTGATACACATGGAGTGAAGCTACATGCTTAATGCTATACTTGGAGTGAAGCTTTATACTCAATGCTATACAAGGAGTGAAGCTATAAGCTCATTGCTATACATGGAGAGAAGCATTATGCTCGTTACTATACATGGAGTGAAGCTTTATGCCCATTGCTATACTTAGAGAGAAGATTTTCTCATTGTTACACATGGAGTGAGGCTTTATGCTCATTGCTATAAATGAAATGAAGCATTATGTTCATTACTATACATGGAGTGAAGCTTTATGCTAAATGCTATACAAGTAGTGAAACTATATGCTCATTGCTATACATGGAGTAATGCTTTATGTTCATTACTATACATGGAGTGAAGCTTTATGCTTAATGCGATACAAGGAGTCAACTATTATGCTCATTCATTTACATGGAGTGAAAATTTATGCTCATTTACATGGAGTGAAAATTTATGCTCATTGCTATACCTAGTGTAACGCGTAAAGCTCGGAGTGAAGCTTAATGATAATTGCTATATATGTAACACATTGAGCTTCATGCTCAATGCTATGCATGGAGTAATGCTTAATGCTCATTGCTATACATGGAGTGAAGCTTTATGCTCATTGCAATACAAAGAGTGAAGCTATGTGCTCATTGCTATACATGGAGTGAAGCGTTATGCTCATTGCTATACATAGAGTGAAGCTTTAGGCTCAATGTTATACAAGGAGTGAAGCTATATGCTCATTTATACACATGTAGTGAAGCATTAAGCTCATTACTATGCATCGAGTGAAGCTGTATGTATATTGCTATAGTTGGAGTGAAGCTTTTTCTCATTGTTACACATGGAGTTAGACTTTATGCTCATTCATTTACATGGAGTGAAAATTTATGCTCATAGCTATACTTGGTGTGAAGCGTAATGCTAGGAGTGAAGCTTTATGCTCATTGCTAAACATGAAGTGACGTTTATGCGCATTGCTATACATGGAGTGAAGAAGCTTTATGCCTATTGCAATACATGGAATGATGCTTTATGCTCATACCTATACATGGAGTGAAGCTTTATGCTCAATGCTATACAAGGGGGAAAGTTTATGCACATTGCTAAACATGGAGTGAAGCTTTACTCACTATCCCATACATGGAGTGAAGCTTTGTGCTCTTTGCTTTAAATGGAGTGAAGTAATATGCTCATTGATATAAATGGAGTGAAGTAATATGCTCATTGCTATAAATGGAGTGAAGCTTTGTGCTCTTTGCTTTAAATGGAGTGAAGTAATATGCTCATTGCTATAAATGGAGTGAAGCTTTATGCTCATTCCTATACATGAAGTGAAGCTTTGTGTTCATTGCTATACATGGAGTGAAGCTTTATGCTTATTGCTATACATGAAGTGAAGCGTTATGCTCATTGCTATTCATGGAGTGAAGCTTTAGGCTCAATGCTATAGTTGAAGTGAAACTTTTTCTCATTGTTACACATGGAGAGAGGCTTTATGCTCATTCATATACATGGAGTGAAAATTTTTGCATATAGCTATACCTGGCGTGAAGCGTAATGCATGATGCTACACATGGTGTAAAGCTTTTTGCTCATTGCTATACATGGAGTGAAGTTCATGCTCATTGCTATTCATGGAGTGATGCATTATGCCCATTGCTATACATGGAGTTGATACACATGGAATGAAGCTATATGCTTAATTCTATACATGGAGTGTAGCTTTATGCTCAATGCTATACAAGGAGTGAAGCTATATGCTCATTGCTATACGTGGAGTGAAGCTTTATGCCCATTACTTAGTGCTATACTTGGAGGGAAGCATTTTCTCATTGTAACACACGGAGTGAGGCTTTATGACATTCATTTACATGGAGTGAAAATTTATGTTTATTGCTATAAAAGGTGTGAAGCGTAATGCTCGGAGTGAAGCTTTATGGTTATTGCTATACATGGAGTGAATCTTTATGCTCAATGCTATACTTGGAGTGAAGCTATATGCCCATTGCTATACATTCAGTTGACACGCATGGAGTGAAGCAATATGCTCGTTTCTTTACATGGAGTGAAGCTTCATGCTCAATGCTATACATGGAGTGATGCTTTATGCTCATTGCTATGCATGAAGTGAAGCGTTATGCTCATTGCTATACATGGAGTGAAGCTATATGCTCATTCCTATCCATGGAGTGAAGCTTTATGCTCATTGCTATACATGGAGTGAAGCTTTGTGCTCATTGCTATACATGGAGTGAGGCTTTATGATCATTGCTACACAAGGAGTGAGGCTGTTTGCTCGTTGCTTTAAACGGAGTGAAGTAATACACTCATTGCTATACATGGAGTGAAGCTATATGATCAATATTATACAAGGAGTGAAGCGATATGCTCATTGCTATACATGGAGGCTTTATGCTCATACCTATACATGGAGTGAAGCTTTATGCTCAATGCTATACAAGGGGGAAGGTTTATGCTCATTGCTATACATGGATTGAAGCTTCATGCTCATTGTTATATATGAATTGAAGCTTTATGTTCATTGTTATACATGGTGTAAAGCTATACCCTGATTATTATACATGGAGTGAAGCCTTGTGCTCATTGCTACGCATGGAGTGAAGCTTTATGCACTATCCTGTACATGGAGTTAAGCTTTGTGCTCATTGCTATAAATGGAGTGAAGTAATATGCTCATTGCTATTCATGGAGTAAAGCTTTATGCTCAATCCTATACATGAAGTGAAGCTTTGTGCTCATTGCTATATATGTAGTGAAGCTTTATGCTCATTACTATACATGGAGTAAGTTTTATGCTCAATGCTATACAAGGAGTGAAGGTTTATGCTCGTTACTACGCATGGAGTGAGGCTTTATGATCATTACTTCACAAGAAGTGAGGCTATTTGCTCGTTGCTTTAAAAGGAGTGAAGTAAGTAGTACACTTATTGCTATCATGGAGTGAAGCTATATGCTCAATGTTATACAAGGAGTGATGCTATATGCTCACTGCTATACATGGAGTGAAGCTTTATGCTCATTGCTATCCATGGAGTGACGCTTTTTGCTCATTGCTATACATGGAGTGAAGCTTTATGCTCATTGCTACACATGGGTAAGATTTTTTTTCGTTGCTTTACATGGAGTGAAATTATATGCTCACTACTATATATGGAGTGAAGCTTTATGCTCCTTCCTATACATTGAGTGAATCTTTGTGCTCATTGCTATACATGGGGTGATGCTTTATGCTCATTGCTATACATGGAGTGATGCTTTATGCTCAATGCTATGCAATGAGTGAAGCTATATGCTCATTGCTATGCATGGAGTTAAGCTTTATACTCATTGCTTTACAAGGAGTGATGCTATATCCTCATTGCTATACATGGAGTGACGCTTTATGCTTAATGCTATACAAGGAGTGAAGGTATATGCTCATTGCTATGCATGGAGTGATGCTTTACGCTCATAACTATACTCGGAGTGAAGCTTTGTGCTCATTGGTATACAAGGAACGAAGCTATATGCTCATTGTTATACATGGAGTGAAGCTTTATGCTCATTGCTATACATGAAGTGAGGCGTTATGCTCATTGCTATAAAGCTGCACTCCATCTATAGCAATGAGCATATAGCTTCACTCCTTGTATAGCATTGAGCATAAAGCTTCATTCCATGTATAGCATTGAGCATATAGCTTCACTCCTTGTATAGCATTGAGCATATAGCTTCACTCCTTGTTTAGCATTGAGCATATAGCTTCACTCCATGTATAGTAATGTGCATACAGCGTCACTCCTTGTATAGCATTGAGCATAAAGCTTCACTCCATGTCTAGTACTGAGCTTAAAGCTTCACTCCATGTATCGCAATGAGCATATAGCTTCACTCCATGCATAACAATGAGCATAAAGCTTCACACCATGTATAGCATTGAGTACAAAGCTTCACTACATGTATAGCAGGAGGAGGCCATACGGTTGGACCAGCATTTGGGTCCTATATGCAGTGGAGAACATGATAGTTGGACATATAATTATTTTTGATTAAGTTTTACTTTCGAATGGAGTATCTCAGTAGCCTTACAACTTTATTAAAATCTAATTGCACACATCTGTGCTTATGCCACTTGGCCATATAAGGTTGTAAAAGAAATAAGTCACATGACTTCTAAGGCTCGTTAATTAATTATCTAGTGACCACTCTCCAAAACAATTTGTTTGTCGAGTTTCTCCGCGCACATTGAACTGATCCCAACGAAATTGAGTGTGTCACTAATGGACCTACGTGCGCAAGTTTTTAGTCTTACGCATCTAACATCGGACTATCCGTTGTGCCGTTATTAACAAAAAGGCGCCATTGTAGGGCCTAATTTGTTAAGATCAACGTTTTCCCATGCGCTTTTGATAGCTTGCAGGAATTTCAGGTTAAATGGTACGATTGGTATTCTATCGATTTAGCTACGGTATGAGCTCATTGCGATAAAACTACCGTACAAAACATGTTTTGAAACATCAGTGGCTTGGTAGTGTCGCCATTTTGAATAATTTCGATTAATTTACTGTGAATATAATTTAAAACACTGCGTCGGTCCGGGTTTTTCTGGTTATTCGAATGGCTGAGGGCGTTACCTGTGTTGATGGAAAGTACCTGGAATATCCCAGAGTCTGAGCGCTTCAATAATCGCGCCAGTTTTGGCGTCGAGACATCCGGTCGCTTTTTAAGCTCGATACAGCAGCCTTGCTAGCCTGTCTTGAAGATCGGCTCGTACTCGGTAGGTGCAGCTTCGTCGGTTTTGGTTATCAAACGAACCATTTCTATCAACACAGGCAACGCCCTCAGCCATTCGATAACCAGAAATAACCCGACCGACGCAGTGTTTTAAATTATATTCACAGTAAATTAATCGAAATTATTCAAAATGGCGACACTACCAAGCCACCGATGTTTCAAAACATGTTTTGTACGGTAGTTTTATCGCAATGAGCTCATACCGTAGCTAAATCGATAGAATGCCCATCGTACGATTTATCCTGAAATTCCTGCAAGCTATCAAAAGCGCATGGGAAAACGTTCATCTTAACAAATTAGGCACTACAATGGCGCCTTTTTTGTGAGTAACGGCACAACGGTTAGTCCGATGTTGGATGCGTAAGACTGAAAACTTGCGTACGTAGGTCCTTTAGTTACACACCCAATTTCGTTGGGATCCGTTCAATGTGCGCGGAGAAACTCGACAAACAAATTGTTTTGGAGAGAGGTCACTAGATAATTAATTAACGAGCCTTAGAAGTCATGTGACTTATTTCTTTTTCAAGCTTATATGGCCAAGTGGTATAGGCACAGATGTGTGCAATTAGATTTTAATAAAGATGTAAGGCTACTGAGATACTCCATTCGAAAGTAAAATTTAATCAGAAAAAATTATTTGTCCAACTATCATGTTCTCCACTGTATAACTATAACAAGGTTTTTCTGCCCGCGCTGTGTGTGCCCGGGGTTTGAAGAGTGGCTGCGTGGTATCCCACCGTCCATGGATGCTATATGAGACGCCTGATACAACAGACTATTGCCCATGCATCTCATCATGTAGAACATTACCTAAAAAAACCATTAGCTCACGTGGTACCTCCCCTTCTTGGATGTCTATTTAGATCTAGACATATGAATGCCATTAGACATGGCTGAAACCTGTAAAAGCACTGGCTGAAATCAGAGACAATGTCTTTCCTCTCACCATATTGCTAACTATTACCCAATGCTGAGTTGCCTAGCAACCTAAATAAATGTTTTAAAATAAACATATTTTGATTTGGATTATGTATACATAAATGCCTGAAAACATGGCAAACACAAACAAGGTACATATACAAGGATAGACCCACTAGAGACTGAATCAAACCCTCTTAGAGTGATGTCCAATCATAACCTATTCTCCGTATCCCAGATCTTGTCCACTGCAGGCTGGCCCCTCCATTCCAAGAGCTCACTGGAGAACCATGGATTGTCACACTGAACAGACATTTGAACCAAGCAGACATTACTAAACTGAGCACCCAGAAAATTAAAAACATGAAAAAGATGGATAAATAGAGAGATTCCTATCACGTGCTTCAAACTGTGACAACGTGCTTCATCACCTGAGTCCGCCTGAAGAAGGAACAAATACCGTTCCGAAACCGGTCGCGTATGGAAGTGATGGATCTGATCTGAAGGATGGATGAAAGGGAACGTATGTTAAACATATTCATTAGTGGCGTGTGTATTGTAAACATTAAAACCAATGCCAATCAAAGCTATACGCTACAGCGCTCCGCTTATACACATACAAAGACTAGGCAGAAACAAGCCTAACAAAACGGGTGAAGGATCTAGTCAATTCCTCGTGCCACGAGGGACCAAAAAAATGGCAGGTACGACTGACAACAAATTCAGACCGAAAGACACTCCAGCAGACAAACGATGAGAACCAGGTACCCCCTCCTAACTCCAGGAGGAGCAGCGGCGACGGAAGGAATTAAAAAGTGTAGCCGCCATTGTGAATATTAACAATAATTAGTAATACAAAAGTGAGTTTGCACTATAGTACACATCAGTCTTTGCAACTAAACTGCTCTGAACCGAAAATAAAATCATTACCAATATCGAACAAATTGAGGCTTTGGGTAATATTGCTATAGATGTGAAGTAGCATTGCATTATTCAACCGCATTTGTGTCATAGTACTTCATAAAAAGGTTTTAATTCTTCGCAGCGTGCTGAAAGAACGTTCGCTTGTAGCATTTGTTGCAGGCCGGACCAAAATCAGCGATACTAATGTGCAAACTTGTGAAACAAGCACTCTTTGGATGGGTGTGAGCCTGTGAGGTCCCTTAGATACACCACAACACATTGTAGAGTATACCTTCCATTGAATATAGGCAGATTTTGAGACATTATATCTAAGTGCAGTCTCAACTGATCAATGTTAAGATCATTACCGTAATATTCAGTCACAAACTGCAATTCTTCGTCGAAATTTACTTTATAGGAATAAGCAAAAGCTTAAAGCAATGAGCATTAAGCTTCACCCCATGTATAGCAATGAGCATATAGCTTCCCTCTTTGTATAGCATAGACCATAAAGCTTCACTCCATTTGTAGCAACGAGCATGAAGCTTCACTCCATGTTAAGCAATGAGCTAAAACTCTTCACTCCGTGTATAGCAAAGAGTATAAAGCATCATTCCATGTACAGCAATATGCATAAAGCTTCACTCCATGCATAGCAATGAGCATAATGCTTCACTCCATGTATAGCAATGAGCACAAAGCTTCACTCCATGTATAGGAATGAGCACACAGCTTCACTCCATGTATAGCAATGAGCATATTTCTTCACTCCATGTAAAGCAAAGAGCAAATAGCCTCACTCCATGTGTAGCAATGAGCATAAAACTTCACTCAAAGTATAGTAATGAGCATAATGCTTCACTCCATATAGAGTAATGAGCACATAGCTTCACTCCATGTATAGGATAGAGCATCAAGCTTCACTCTATGTGTAGCAAAGAGCATAAAGCTTCACTCCTTGTATAATAATGAGCATAAAGCTTTACACCATGTATAGCTAGGAGCATAAGCTATAAGCTTTATGCTCATTGCTATACATGAAGTGAAGCGTTATGCTCATTAATACACATGGAGTAGAGCTATATGATCGTTGCTTAACATGGAGTGAAGCTTCATGCTCATTGCTATACATGGAGTGAAGCTTTATGCTCATACCTATATATGGAGTGAAGCTTTATGCTCAATGCTACACAAGGAGGGAAGCTATTTGCTCATTGCTATACATGAAGTGAAGCTTTATGCTCATTGTTATACATGAATGGAAGGTTTATGCTCATTGCTATACATGGTGTAAAGCTTTATGCTCATTATAATACATGGAGTGACGCTTTATGCTCATTACTACACATGGAGTGAAGCTTTATGCTCTATCCTATGCATGGAGTGAAGCTTTGTGCTCATTGCTATAAATGGAGTGAAGCTTTATGCTCATTGCTATACATGGAGTGAAGCTTTTTGCTCATTGCTACACATGGAGTGAGGCTTATTACTCGTTGCTTTAAATGGAGTGAAGTTATGCTCATTGCTATACACGGAGTGAAGCTTTATGCTCAATCCTATACATGGAGTGAAGCTTTGTGCTCTTTGCTATACATGGAGTGAAGCTTTATGCTCATTGATATACAAGGAGTGAAGCTTTATGCTCATTGCTATACATGAAGTGAAGCTTTATGCTCATTGCTATTCATGGAGTTAAGCTTTATGCTCAATGCTATACAAGGAGTGAAGCTATATGCTCATTGCTATCATGGAGTTGAGCTTTATGCTCTATGCTATACAACAAGTGAAGCTATATGCTTATTGCTATTCATGGAGTGAAGCTTTATACCATACCTATACATGAAGTGAAGCGTTATGCTCAATGCTGTACATGGAGTGAAGCTTAATGCTTATTGCAATTCATGGAGTGAAGCTTTTAGCTCATTGTTATACATGGACTGAAGCTTTCTAGCTCATTGCTTAGCATGGAGTGAAAGTTTATGCACAATACTATGCACGGACTGAAGCTTTATACTCATTGCTACACATGGAGTGAGGGATTATGCTCGTTCCTATACATGGAGTGAAGTAATATGCTCATTGCTATGCATGGAGTGAAGCTTTATGCTCATTCCTATACATGGAGTGACGCATTGTGCTCATTGCTATACATGGAGTGAAGTTTTATGCTCATTGCTATACATGGAGTGAAGCTTTGTGCTCATTGCTATGCAAGGAGTGAAGCTATAATCTCATTGCAATACATGGAGCGCTTTATGCTCATTGCTATACATGAAGTGAAGCGTTATGCTCATTGCTATACATGAAGTGAAGCGTTATGCTGAATGCTATACAAAGAATGAAGCTATATGCTTATTGCTATACTTGGAGTGAAGCTTTATGCTCATTGCTATACATGAAGTGAAGCGTTATGCTCATTTTCATACATGGAGTGACGCTTTATGCTCATTGCTATGCAAGGAGTGAATCAATGTGCTCATTGCTATGCAAGGAGTGAAGCTATATGCTCATTGCTAGACATGGAGTGAAGCTTTATGCTCATTGCTATACATGGTGTGAAGCTTTATGCTCACATGGAGTGAAGCTTTACGCCCATTGCTATACATCGAGTTGATACACATGGAGTGAAGCTATATACTCGTTGCTTTACATGGAGTAAAGCTTCATGCTCATTGCTATACATAGAGTGAAGCTTTATGCTCATACCTATGCATGGAGTTAAGCCTTACGCTTAATGCTACACAAGGAGGGAAGCTATATGCTAATTTCTATGCTTGGAGTGAAGCTTTATGCTCATTGCTATACATGAATTGAAGCTTTATGCTCATTGCTATACATGGTGTAAAGCTTTATGCTCATCATTATACTTGTAGTGACGCTTTATGCTCATTACTACACATGGAGTGAAGCTTTATGCTCTATCCTATACATGGAGGGAAGCTTTGTGCTCATTGCTAAGAATGGAGTGAAGCTCAATGCACATTACTGTATGTGGAGTGAAGCTTTATGCTCATTGCTATACAAGAAGTGAAGCTGTATGCTCATTGCTATGCATTGAGTTGAGCTTTATGCTCAATGCTATACATAGAGTGAAGCTATATGCTCATTGCTATGCATGGAGTGAAGCTATATACTCGTTGCTATGAATGAAGTGAAGCATTATGCTCATTGCTGTACATGGAGTGAAGCTTAATGCTCATTGCTACACATAGAGTGAGCCTTTTTGCTCGTTGCTTTACATGGAGTGAAGTATAATGCTCATTGCTATACATTGAGTGACGTATAATGCTCATTCGTATACATGGAGTGAGGCATTGTGCTCATTGCAATACATGGAGTTTAGCTTTATGCACATTGCCATAGATGAAGTGAAGCTTTGTGTTCATTGCTATGCAAGGAGTGAAGCTATATGCTCATTGCTAGACATGGAGTGAAGCTTTATGCTCATTGCTATACATGGTGTGAAGCTTTATGCTCACATGGAGAGAAGCTTTACGCCCATTGCTATACATTGAGTTGATATACATGGAGTGAAGCTATATGCTCGTTGCTTTACATGGAGTAAAGCTTCATGCTCATTGCTATACATGGAGTGAAGCTTTATGCTCATACCTATGCATGGAGTGAAGCTTTATGCTTAATGCTACACAAGGAGGGAAGCTATATGCTCATTGTTATACATGAATTGAAGCTTTATGCTCATTGCTATACATGGTGTAAAGCTTTATGCTCATCACTATACATGTAGTGACGCTTTATGCTCTATCCTATACATGGAGTGAAGCTTTGTGCTCATTGCTAAGAATGGAGTGACGCTTTATGCACATTACTGTATATGGAGTGAAGCTTTATGCTCATTGCTACACATGGAGTGAGGCTTTTTGCTCGTTGCTTTACATGGAGTGAAGTTAAATGCTCATTGCTATACACGTAGTGAAGCTTTGTGCTCATTGCTATACACATATTGAAGCTATGTGCTCATTCCTATACATGGAGTGAAGCTTTATGCTAAATGCTACACATGGAGTTAAGCTTTATGCTCATTGCTATACATGGTGTGAAGCTTTATGCTCACATGGAGTGAAGTTTTACGCCCATTGCTATACATCGAGTTGATACACATGGAGTGAAGCTATATATACTCGTTGCTTTACATGGAGTAAAGCTTCATGCTCATTGCTATACATAGAGTGAAACTTTATGCTCATGCCTATGCATGGAGTTAAGCCTTATGCTTAATGCTACACAAGGAGGGAAGCTATATGCTCATTTCTATGCTTGGAGTGAAGCTTTATGCTCATTGTTATACATGAATTGAAGCTTTATGCTCATTGCTATACATGGTGTAAAGCTTTATGCTCATCATTATACTTGTAGTGACGCTTTATGCTCATTACTACACATGGAGTGAAGCTTTATGCTCTATCCTATACATGGAGGGAAGCTTTGTGCTCATTGCTAAGAATGGAGTGAAGCTCAATGCACATTACTGTATATGGAGTGAAGCTTTATGCTCATTGCTATACAAGAAGTGAAGCTGTATGCTCATTGCTATGCATTGAGTTGAGCTTTATGCTCAATGCTATACATAGAGTGAAGCTATATGCTCATTGCTATGCATGGAGTGAAGCTATATACTCGTTGCTATGAATGAAGTGAAGCATTATGCTCATTGCTGTACATGGAGTGAAGCTTTATGCTCATTGCTACACATAGAGTGAGCCTTTTTGCTCGTTGCTTTACATGGAGTGAAGTATAATGCTCATTGCTATACATTGAGTGACGTATAATGCTCATTCGTATACATGGAGTGAGGCATTGTGCTCATTGCTATACATGGAGTTTAGCTTTATGCACATTGCCATAGATGAAGTGAAGCTTTGTGTTCATTGCTATGCAAGGAGTGAAGCTATATGCTCATTGCTAGACATGGAGTGAAGCTTTATGCTCATTGCTATACATGGTGTGAAGCTTTATGCTCACATGGAGTGAAGCTTTACGCCCATTGCTATACATCGAGTTGATACACATGGAGTGAAGCTATATGCTCGTTACTTTACATGGAGTAAAGCTTCATGCTCATTGCTATACATGGAGTGAAGCTTTATGCTCATACCTATGCATGGAGTGAAGCTTTATGCTTAATGCTACACAAGGAGGGAAGCTATATGCTCATTGTTATACATGAATTGAAGCTTTATGCTCATTGCTATACATGGTGTAAAGCTTTATGCTCATCATTATACATGTAGTGATGCTTTATGCTCTATCCTATACATGGAGTGAAGCTTTGTGCTCATTGCTAAGAATGGAGTGACGCTTTATGCACATTACTGTATGAGTGAGGCTTTTTGCTCGTTGCTTTACATGGAGTGAAGTTATATGCTCATTACTATACACGTAGTGAAGCTTTGTGCTCATTGCTATACACATATTGAAGCTTTGTGCTCATTCCTATACATGGAGTGAAGCTTTATGCTCAATGCTATACATGGAGTGAAGCTGTATGCTCATTGCTAAGCATGGAGTTCAGCTTTTTGCTCAATGGTATACAAGGAGTGAAGCTAAATGCTCATTGCTATTCATGGAGTGAAGCTTTATACTCGTTGCTATGAATGAAGTGAAGCATTATGCTCATTGCTGTACATGGAGTGAAGCTTTATGCTCATTCTTGCAGATAGAGTGAAGCTTTATGCTCATTCCTACACATGGAGAGAAGCTTAATGCTCATTGTTATACATGGAGTGAAGCTTTTTAGCTCATTGCTTAGCCTGGAGTGAAGCTTTATGCTCATTGCTACATATGGAGTGAGGCATTTTGCTCGTTGCTTTACATGGAGTGAAGTAATATGTTTATTGGTATGCATAGAGTGAAATTTTATGCTCATTCGTATACATGAAGTGACGCTTTATGCTGATTGCTATACATGGAGTGAAGCTCTATGCTCATTGCTATTCATGGAATGAAGCTTTGTGCTCTTTGCTATACAAGGAGTGAAGCTATATGCTCATTGCTATGCATGGAATGAAGCTGTATGGTCAATGCTATACAAGGATTGAAGCTATATGCTCATTGCTATACATGGAATTAAGCTTTATGCTCATTGTTATACAATTAAAGCTTTATGCTCATTGCTATGCATGGAGTGAAACATTAATGTTCATTGTTATACATGAATTTAAGCTTTATGCTCATTGCTATAAATGGTGTAAGGCTTTGTGCTCATTGTTATACATGGTGTGAAGCTTTTAGCTCATTACTACACATGGAGTGAAGCTTTATGCTCATTGCTATGCATGAAGTCAAGCGTTATGCTCATTGCTATACATGGATTGAAGCTTTATGTTCAATGCTATACAAGGAGTGAAGCTATATGCTCATTGCTATACATGGAGTTAAGTTTTATGCTCAATGCTGTACAAGGAGTGAAGCTATATGCTCATTGCAATACATGGAGTAAAGCTTTATGCTAATTGCTCTGCATGAAGTGATGCATTATGCTCACTGTTATACATGGAGAGAGGCTTTTTGGTCAATGCTATACAAGGAGTGAAGCTATATGCTCATTGCTATACATGGAGTTAAGCTTTATGGTCAATGCTATACAAGGAGTGAAGCTATATGCTCATTGCTATACATGGAGGTAAGCTTTATGCTCATTGCTATAATTGGAGTGAAGTATTATGCTTATTACTATATATGGATTGAAGCTTTATGCTCATTGCTACTCATGGAGTGAGGCTTATTGCTCGTTGCTTTACAAGGAGTGAAGTAATATCCTCATTGCTGTGCATGGAGTGGAGCTTTATGCTCATTCCTATACATGGAGTGACGCTTTTGTGCCCATTGCTATACTGGAGTAAAGCTTTATGCTCATTGCTATACAAGGAGTGAAGCTATATGCTCATTGCTATACATGGAGTGAAGCTTTACGGTCAATGCTATACAAGGAGTGAAGCTATATGCTCATTGCGATACATGGAGGTAAGCTTTATGCTCATTGTTATACATCAATTGAAGCTTTATGCTCATAGCAATGCATGGAATGAAACTTACACATTAGTAAATCTATTTCCGTTTGAACAGTATGTTTGAGTTTATTAGATTTAATTTACCATTGAATGGTTTATGATAAACCATTTTAAACCATAAGTGTTATTTCTAAACAGATATTCACAGTGCATGTATTATCATTAAAATCATAGAAACGACTTTTAATAATTAAACCATTACATATTAGTAAATCTATTTTCATATGGATAATAGGTCTGAGTGTATTAGATTTAATTTACCATTGAATGGTTTATGATAAACCATGTTAAACCATAAGTGTTATTTCTAAACTGAGATATTAACAATGCATGTATTATCATTAAAATCATAATAACGACTTTTAATAATTGAACCATTACATATTAGTAAATCTATTTCCGTTTGAACAGTATGTCTGAGTGTATTAGAATTAATTTACCATTGAATGGTTTATGATAAACCATGTTAAACTATTAGTGTTTTTTTCTAAACTGACAATTCATGTATTATCATTAGAATCATAATAACAACTTTTAATAACTAAACCATTACATATTAGTAGATGTACTTCCATATGGATAGTATGTCTGATAGTATTAGATTCAATTTACTATTGAATAGTTTAAGATAAACCATGTTAAACCATAAGTGTTATTTCTAAACTGAGATATTCACAATGCATGTATTATCATTAAAATCATAATAACGACTTTTAATAATTAAACCATTACATATTAGTAAATCTATTTCTATATGGATAGTATGTCTGAGTGTATTAGATTTAATTTAACATTATTCGGTTTATGATAAACCATGTTAAACCATAAGTGTTATTTCTAAACTGAGATATTCACAATGCATGTATTATCATTAAAATCATAATAACGACTTTTCAAAATTAAACTATTACATATTAGTAACTCTATTTCCATATGGATAGTATGTCTGAGTGTATTAGATTAAATTTACCAGTGAATAGTTTATGATAAACCATGTTAAACCATGTGTTATTTCTAAACTGAGATATTCACAATGCATGTATTATCATTAAAATCATAATAACGACTTTCAATAATGAAACTATTACATATTAGTAAATCTATTTCTATATGAATAGTTTGTACGAGTGTATAAGATTTAGTATACCATTGCATAGTTTATGATAAACCATGTTAATCCATAAGTGTTATTTCTAAACTGAGATATTCACAATGCATATATTATCATTAAAATCATAATAACGACTTTGAATAACAAAACCATTACATATTAGTAAATCTATATTCATAAGGGTATTATGTCTGAGTGTATTAGAATTAATTTACCATTGAGTGGTTTATGATAAACCATGTTAAACAATTAGTGCTTTTTCTAAACTGAGATATTCACATTGCATGTATTATCATTCAAATCATAATAACGACTTTTCATAACATTAGTAAATCTATTTCCGTATGGATAGCATGTCTGAGTGTATTATATTAAATTTACAATTGAATGGTTTATGATAGACCATGTTAAACCATAAGTGTTATTTCCACACTGAGATATTCACAATAAGTATACTATCACTAATATCATAATAAGTACATTTAATAATTAAACCATTACTGATTAGTAAATCTAGATTCATATGGATAGTATGTCTGAGTGTATTGGATTTAATTTACCATTGAATGGTTTATGATAAACCATGTTAAACCATGAATGTTATTTCCACACTTCGATATTCACAATTGGTATACTATTATTTAAATCATAATTACGACATTTAATAATTAAACCATTACTAATTAGTAAATCTAGATACATATGGATTCTATATCTGAGTGTATTAGATTTAATTTACCATTGAATGGTTTATGATAAACCATGTTAAACCATGTGTTATTTCCTCACTGAGATATTCACAATTGGTATACTATTATTTAAATCATAATTACGACGTTTCATAATTAAACCATTACTAGTTAGTAAATCTAGATACATATGGATAGTATGTCTGAGTGAATTAGATTTAATTTACCTTTGAATGGTGCATGATAATCCATGTTGAACCATAAGTGTTATTTCCACACTAAGATATTCACAATAGTAATACTATCACTAAAATCATGATAAGTACATTTAATAATTAAACCATTACTAGTTAGTAACTCAAGATACATATGGATAGTATGTCTGAGTGTATTAGATTTAATTCATCATTGAATGGTTTATGATAAACCATGTTAAACCATAAGTATTATTTCCACACTGAGACATTCAATATATATATACTAACATAATAAGGACTTTTAATAATTAAACCATTACTAGTTAGTAAATCTAGATACATATGGATAGTATGTCTGAGTGTATTAGATTTAATTTACCATTGAATGGTTTATGATAAACCATGTTAAACCATAAGTGTTATTTCCACACTGAGATATTCACAATTGGTATACTATTATTTAAATCATAATTACGACGTTTAATAACTAAACCATTACTAATAAGTAAATCTAGATACATATGGATTCTATGTCTGAGTGTATTGGATTTAATTTACCATTGAATGGTTTATGATATATCATGTTAGGCCATAAGTGTTATTTCCACACTGAGATACTCACAATAGGTATACTATCATTAAAATCATAATAAGGACTTTTAATAATTAAACCATTACTAGTTAGTAAATCTGGATACATATGGATAGTATGTCTGAGTGTATTAGATTTAATTTACCATTGAATGGTTTATGATAAACTATGTTAAAACACACTGAGATTTTCACAATAGGTATACTATCACTAAAATCATAATAAGTACATTTAATAATTAAACCATTACTAGTTAGTAAATCTAGATACATATGGATAGTATGTCTGAGTGAATTAGATTTAATTTACCAATGAATGGTTTATGATAATCCATGTTATACCCTGTGTTATTTCCACACTGAGATATTCACAATAGGTATACTATCACTAAAATCATAATAAGTACATTTAATAATAAATCCATTACTAGTTAGTAAATCTAGATACATATGGATCGTATGTCTGAGTGAATTAGATTTAATTTACCATTGAATGGTTTATGATAAACCATGTTAAACCATAAGTGTTATTTCCACACTGAAATGTTCACAATAGGTATACTATCATTAAAATCATAAAAACGACATTTAATAATTAAACCATTACTAGTTAGTAAATCTAGATACATATGGATAGTATGTCTAAGTAAATTAGATTTAATTTACCATTGAATGGTTTATGATAAACCATGTTAAACCATAAGTGTTATTTCCACACTGAGATATTCACAATAGGTATGCTATCATTAATTTTCTTGGGAGGGGCCAACTTGTATTGGTCCTTCATGATTTCCGTCTACGTCCATGTTTGTCTTGTATTGTTTGGGGTAGAGGGGTACTAAAAAGGGTGAGGGAGGTGAGATGAGTGAGGTGTTGGTTGGTCTGGGGATACCCTTTTGTAGTTAGCGGAGTATGCATTTGGTGTAGGTAGTAAGGGTGGCCTTCTCTTGAAGTTGAGGGACATGAGTTGGGGAGGTGTATTGAACACAATCGACATTACACTCAGACATACTATCCATATGTATCTAGATTTACTAACTACTAATGGTTTAATTATTAAATGTCGTCATTATGATTTTAATGATAGTATACCTATTGTGAATATCTCAGTGTGGAAATAATACTTATGGTTTAACATGGTTTATCATAAACCATTCAATGATAAATTAAATCCAATGCACTCAGACATACTATCCATATGTATCTAGATATACTAACTAGTAATGGTTTAATTATTAAAAGTCCTTATTATGATTTTAATGATAGTATACCTGTTGTGAATATCTCAGTGTGAAAATAATACTTATGGTTTAGCATGGTTTATCATAAACCATTCAATGATAAATTAAATCCAATGCACTCAGACATACTATCCATATGTATCTAGATTTACTAACTAGTAATGGTTTAATTATTCAATCTCGCTATTATGATTTTAATGATAGTATACCTATTGTGAGTATCTCAGTGTGGAAATATTACTTATGGTTTAACATGGTTTATCATAAACCATTCAATGATAAAATAAATCCAATGCACTCAGATATACTATCCATATGTATCTAGATTTACTAAAAAGTAATGGTTTAATTATTAAATGTACTTATTATGATTTAAGTGATAGTATACCTATTGTGAATATCTCAGTATGGTTTAACATAGTTTATCATAAACCATTCAATGGTAAATTAAATCTAATACACTAAGACATACTATCCATATGTATCCAGATTTACTAACTCGTAATGGTTTAATTATTAAAAGTCGTTATTATGATTTTAATGATAGTATACCTATTGTGAGTATCTCAGTGTGGAAATAACACTTATGGTTTAACATGGATTATCATCAACCATTCAATGGTAAATTAAATCTAATACACTCAGACATACTATCCATATGTATCTAGATTTACTAACTAGTAATGGTTTAATTATTAAATTTCGTTATTATGATTTTAATGATACTATACCTATTGTGAATCTCTCAGTGTGGAAAAAACACTTATGGTTTAACATGGTTTATCATAAACCATTCAATGGTAAATTAAATCTAATACACTCAGACATACTATCCATATGTATCTAGATTTGCTAATCAGTAATGGTTTAATTATTAAATGTACTTATTATGATTTTAATGATAGTATACCTATTGTGAATATCTCAGTGTGGAAATAACACATGGTTTAACATGGTTGATCATAAACCATTCAATGGTAAATTAAATCTAATACACTCAGACATACTATCCATATGTATCTAGATTTACTAATCAGTAATGGTTTAATTATTAAATGTACTAATTATGATTTTAGTGATAGTATACCTATTGTGAATATCTCAGTGTGGAAATAACACTTATGGTTTAACATGGATTATCATAAACCATTCAATGGTAAATTAAATCTAATACACTCAGACATACTATCCATATGTATCTAGATTTACTAACTAGTAATGGTTTAATTTTTAAATGTCGTTATTATGATATTAATGATAGTATACCTATTGTGAATATCTCAATGTGGAAATAACACATGGTTTAACATGGTTTATCATAAACCATTCAATGGTAAATTAAATCTAATTTACTCAGACATACTATCCTTATGTATCTAGATTTACTAACTAGTAATGGTTTAATTATTAAATGTACTTATTATGATTTTAGTGATAGTATACCTATTGTGAATATCTCAGTGTGGAAATAACACTTATGGTTTAACATGGTTTATCATAAACCATTCAATGGTAAATTAAATCTAATACACTCAGACATACAATCCATATGTATCTAGATTTACTGACTAGTAATGGTTTAATTATTCAATGTCGTTATTATGATTTTAATGATAGTATACCTATTGTGAATATCTCAGTGTGGAAATAACACATGGTTTAACATGGTTTATCATAAACCATTCAATGGTAAATTAAATCTAATATACTCAGACATACTATTTATATGTATCTAGATTTACTAACTAGTAATGGTTTAATTATTAAATGTCGTTATTATGATTTTAATGATAGTATACCTATTGTGAGTATCTCAGTGTGGAAATAACACTTATGGTTTAACATGGTTTATCATAAACCATTCAATGGTAAATTAAATGTAATACACTCAGACATACAATCCATGTGTATCTAGATTTACTAATCAGTAATGGTTTAATTATTAAATGTACTTATTATGATTTTAATGATAGTATACCTATTGTGAATATCTCAGTGTGGAAATAACACTTATGGTTTAACATGGTTTATCACAAACCGTTCAATGGTAAATTAAATCTAATATACTCAGACATACTATCCATATGTATCTAGATTTACTAACTAGTAATGGTTTAATTATTCAATGTCGTTATTATGATTTTAATGATAGTATACCTATTGTGAATATCTCAGTGTGGAAATAACACATGGTTTAACATGGTTTATCATAAACCATTTAATGGTAAATTAAATCTAATATACTCAGACATACTATCCATATGTATCTAGATTTACTAACTAGTAATGGTTTAATTATTAAATGTCGTTATTATGATTTTAATGATAGTATACCTATTGTGAGTATCTCAGTGTGGAAATAACACTTATGGTTAAACATGGTTTATCATAAACCATTCAATGGTAAATTAAATGTAATACATTCAGACATACAATCCATATGTATCTAGATTTACTAATCAGAAATGGTTTAATTATTAAATGTACTTATTATGATTTTAATGATAGTATACCTATTGTGAATATCTCAGTGTGGAAATAACACTTATGGTTTAACATGGTTTATCACAAACCATTCAATGGTAAGTTAAATCTAATACACTCAGACATACTATCCATACATATTTTGGGCATAGTAGTCCCACATATATTGTGAGTGTAGTAGGCCCACATAATTTGTGGGCGTTAACGTCCCACATTTATTATAGTACATGTGGGCCCACCATATATATTGGTCTTACTAATCAAGTGTGCCCACAAAACATGTTAACTTACTATACATGTGGGCCTATAGTACGTCTGGACCTCATGTGGAAGCCTACAATACATGTATGCCTACCGTACATGTGGGACCACAAAACATGTGGGCAAACTATACATGTGGGCCCACGGTACGTGTGCTCCCACAATACATGTGAGCACACAACAAATGTGGGTCTATTATACATGTGGGTCTACAACATGTGGACCCGCAATACATGTGGACCCAGTATACAAATGGGCCCACAGTTCATGTGGGCCGACAATTTATGTGGGCCTACTATAAATGTGGACCCAGAATACATCTGGGCCTATTATACATGTGGGCCCCCAAGATATGTGGGCATACAATACATGTGAGCTATCTGTACATGTGGGCCAACTATACTTGTTAGCCCACAGTATACGTGGGCCCACAGTACATGTGGGCCTACTATACATGTGGGCCCACAATAGATGAGGTCGCACAATACATGTTGGCCTACAATACGTGTGGGCCTCTAATACAAGTTGGCGCACACATACAGGAGGCTCACATCTACTGTATGTTCACATTTATTGTAGGCCCACATGTATTGTAGGCCTACATGTATTGTAGGCCTACATGTATTGGGGGCACACTTGTATAGTAGGCCCACCTGTATTGAAAGCCAACCTTTGTAGTAGGCCCACATCTATTGTGGGTCCACAGTACATGTGGACCCATATATATAGTAGATCCACATGTATTGTGGGACCACATGTGTTGTGGGCCCACATCTATTGTGGGCCCACATGTAAAGTAGGCCCACATGTACTGTGGGCCCATATATATAGTAGATCCACATGTATTGTGGGGCCACAGTGTGGTGGGCCCACATCTATAAAGTTGGCCGGCATGTACAGGAGGCTCACATGTATTGTATGGCCACATGTATTCTGGGCCCATATTTATAGTAGGCCACATGTAATGTAGGCCCACATGAAATGTGGGCCCACATGTATAGTAGGCCCACATGTACTGTGGGCCACATGTATTGTGGGCTACATGTATAATAGGCTAACATGTACTGTGGGCCTACATGTATTATAGGCCTAGAAGTACAATAGGCCCACATATGTTATGGCCGCACAAGAATTGCGGGCCCACATGGCTAGAAGCCGAACTTGTATTGTGTTCTGTGGGCCCATATCATCTTTGGGCACGTATTTATAATAGTTCCAATTGTACTGTGGGCCCACAGGTATTGTGGGCCCACATGTTCAGTAAGCCCACATGTACAATAGGCCCGCATGTATCATAACCCAAATGTATTGTGGGCCAACATGCATTGTGCGACCATACGTATAGTAGGTCCACATGTATTGTGGACAAACAAGTTTATGTTAGACCACAATGCATGTGGGCCTACTATAATATGTGGGTATAATAGGCGCACATGTATTGTAGTACATTTGGGCCCGCAATATATGTGGACCCACCATACATATTGGCCTTCTAATGATGTGGGCCCACCGTACATGATAACTTAATATAAACATGGATCCACAGTACATGAGGTCCCACAATACATGCAGGGCTACTATACATGTGGGCCCACAATACGTGCACGCGTACTATCCTTTTGGACCCACTGTACATCTGGTCCCACTATACATGTGGGCACACAATGCGTGTGTGCCTACATTGCGTGTGGGCCTACTATGCATGTGGGCCCACCGTACATATGGACCTACTATACATGTGGGCAAAAAGTAGATGTGGGCCCTTAAGGGCACACAATAAATTTTGGTCTACTTTACATGTGGGTCTCCTCCACATGTGGACCCGCAATACATGCAGACCTAGTATATACAAATGGGCCCACAGCTCATATATTGTGGGTGTAACAGGCCCACGTTTATCATAGTCAATAAGTACGGCTCCTGCAGGAGTAATGCTAAGTTTTACTTGGCCTACTATACATGTGGGCCCCCAATGCATGTGGGCCCCCAATGCATGTGGGCCTACAATACATTTGGATTGCAGCCACAGATGAACAGTATCCCCACATGTTTTTTAAGCCGACATGTATTAGGGGCCCACATGTATAGTATGCCCATATGTATTGTGGGCCCCCCTGGCCCACATGTGCTGTGGGCCCACATGTACTACAAAATATATGGGCCTACTATGCCCAAAATATGTGCAGCAGGCCCACATGAATATACAGTAGGCCCATATGTATTGTAGGCCCACATGTATTGTGGGAGCACATGTACTGGGAGCCCACATGTACAGTGGCCCATATGGATAGTACACGCGCATGTATGTTGGGCCCACATGTATAGAAGGCCTGCATGTACTGTGGGACCTCATGTACTGTGGACCCATATGTATAGTAAGTTAACATGTTTTGCGGTGACACATGTACGGTAGGCCCATGTGTATGGTGGGACCACATGTACTGTGGGCCTACATGTATGGTAGGCTCACATGTATTGTGGGCCCACATGTATAGTAGGCCCACATATATTGTGGACATGGTAGGCCCACGTATGTTGTGGGCGTATTAGTCCCACATATATTGTGGGCGTAGTAGGCCCATATATACTGTGGGCATAGTAGGCCTAGATATATTGTGGGCGTAGTAAGCCCACATATATTGTGGGCATACTAGTCCCACATGTACAGCAGGCCCACATGTATTGTGGGCCCATATGTAAAGTAGGCCCACATGTATAATAGGCCCACATGCATTAGAGGCCCACATGGATTGTTGGCCAACATGTATTGTGCGACCACATCTACTGTGGGCACACATGTTTAGGAAGCCCACATGTACTGTGGGCCCACGTGTATTGTGGGCTATCAAGTAAAGTTGGCCCACAAGTACAGGAGGCTCAGATGTATTGTATGCCCACATGTATTGGGGGCCCACATGTATAGTAGGCCAAGACGTACAGATGGCCCGCATGTATTTATCATTTATGTGTTTATCATAGGTCATAAGTACGGCTCCTGCAGGAGACATAGTACCCAATGCTAAGTTCTTACACTGAAGGTTATTGTTTATCATAGGTCATAAGTACGGCTCCTGCAGGAGCCATAGTCCCCTATGCTAAGTGCTTACACAAAAGGTTTTTGAATATCATAGACCATAAATAGGGCCCCTGCAGGGCCATAGTACCCAATGCTGTGATCTTAAACTAAAGTTTATTGTTTATCATAGACCATAAGTAGGGCTCCTGCAGGAGCCACACCCTAACCCTAACCCTAACCCTAACCCTACCCAATGCTAAGCTCTTACACTAAAGGTTATTGTTTATCATAGGTCATAGGTACGGCTCCTGCAGGAGCCATCGTACCCTATGCTAAGTACTTACACTAAAGTTTATTGTTTATCGTAGACCATAAGTAGGGCTCCTGCAGGAGCCATAATACCCTATGTTAAGTTCATAAATTAAAGGTTATTGTTTATCATAGATCATTTGTATGGCTCCTGCGAGAGCCATAGAAACCTATGCTAGTTCTTGCACTATACGATTTGTTTATCATAGACCATAAGTAGGGCTCCTGCAGGAGCCATAGTACCCAATGCTTAGTTCTTACACTAAAGGTTATTGTTTATCATAGGTCATAAGTACGGATCCTGCAGGAGCCATAGTACTCTACGCTAAGCTCTTACACTAAAGGTTATTGTTTATCATAGACCATACGTATTGCTCCTGCAGGAGCCATAGTAACCTATGCTAAGTTCTTACATCAAAGGTTATTGTTTATCATAGATCATAAGTAGGGCTCCTGCAGGAGCCATAGTACCCAATACTTAGTTCTTACACTAAAGGTTATTGTTTATCATAGGTCATAAGTACCGCTTCTGTAGGAGCCATAGTACCCTTATGCTAAGTTCTTACACTAAAGGTTAATGTTTATCATAGACCATATGTAGGGCTCCTGCAGGAGCCATAGTACCCTATACTAAGTTCTTACACTAATGGTGATTGTTTATCATTTCTATAAATAAGGCTTTTGCAGGAGCCATAGTACCCAATGCTAAGTTCTTACATAAAGGTTATTCTTCTTCATACACCACAAGTAGTGCTCCTACAGGAGCCACAGAACCCAATGATACGCTCTTACATGAAATGTTATAGTTTATCATAGCCCATAATTACGGCTCCTGCAGGAGCCATAGTACCTATTCTAAGTTCTTACTCTAAAGGTTATTGTTTATCATTGACCATCCGTATGGCTGTTGCAGGAGCCACTGAACCCAATGATAAGTTCTTACACGAAAAGTTATAGTTTATCATAGCCCATAAGTACGGCTCCTGCAGGAGCCATTGTACCCAATGCTAAGTTCTTACACTAAAGGTTATTGTATATCATAGACCATACATATGGCTCCTGCAGGAGCCATAGTAACCTATGCTAAGTTCTTGCACTAAAGGTTTATGTTAATCATAGACCATAAGTAGGGCTCCTGCAGGAGCCTTAGTACCCAATGCTAAGTTCTTACACAAATGGTTATTGCATATCACAGACCATAAGTCCGGCTCCTGCAGGAGCCATAGTAACCTATGCTAAGTTCTTGAACTAAACGTTATTTTTTGTAATACGTAATTACGGCTCCTGCTGGAGCCATAGTACCCTATGCCTTAGGCCAAGATGTATTACGGCTATACGTGTATAGTTGCCCACCAGAATTGTAGGCCCACATGTATAGTACGTCCACTTGTATTGTGGGCTAACAATGAAATAATATATATGTTATTGTCTAAAACACATGTTAGCCCACTGTTCATGTGGGCCCACAATACGTGCGGGCCTACAATACATGAGGGCCTACTGCACGTCTGGGCCTACTATACATGTGGGCCCCCAGTACATGTGGGCGTACAATACATCTGAGCCTCCTGTACTTATGGGCCAACTTTACTTGTTACCCCACATTACATGTCGGCCTTCTAAACATGTGGGCCCACAATAGATGTGGTGCATTATGGGCCCACCTGTTGTGTAGGCCCACATGTATTGTTCGCCCACATGTATAGTAGGCCCATATGTACTGTGGGCCCACGTATACTGTGGGCTGACAAGTAAAGATTACATATATTGTGGTCTAAAACACATGTGGGCTCACAGTGCATGTGGGCCCACAATACATGTGGGCCTACAATACATGTGGGCCTACTGTACGTATGGGCCTACTATACATGTGGGCCACCAATATTTTGTGCCCACATATACAGTAGGCCCACATGTATAGTAGAACCACATGTATTGGGTCCCACATGTACAGCAGACCTAGACGTACAGCAGGCCAACCGGTATTGTAGGAACACAACTGTTAGGCACCCACATGTATTGTAGGCCCACATGTGTTGTGGGCCCACATGTACTGTGGGCCCACATATTCTGAGAGCACAGTAGACCCACATGGATTGAGGGCCCACATTTACAATAGGCCCACATGTATAGTAGTAGATCCACATGTATTGTGTGCCCACATGTACTTTGGACACACAAATATAGTAGGCCCCCCATGTACTTTGGGTCCACATGTAATGTGGGCCCACATGTACAGCATACCCACATGTTCAGTAGGCCCACATGTTTTGTAGGCCCACATGTATTGTAGGCCCGCATGTGTTCGGGGCCCACATGTATAGTAGGCCCAAATGTACAGTAGGCCCAGTCGGCTCTCATGTATTGTGGTTTCACATGTACTGTGGGCCCACATGTTTTTTAGGCCATAATATACTCCTCATGTACTGTGGGCCAAGATGTATTGTAGGTATATGTGTATAGTAGGCCCACCTGTATTGTAGGCCCACATGCATTGTGGGCCCACATGTATAGTACGTCCACATGTATAGTGGGCTATCATTTAAATATTACAAGTAAATAAAAAACATTCTCTATGAGAAAGTTGGTGGCATATAGGATTTGAATTCAATGGTGGTGTAAAAAGGAAGGAAACAAGGGTCTAATAATAAGGGAAAATGGAATTGTCCTATATTTAGCACATTTCTACATGTAGGATATAGTATGTTGTTCGTGTGCTAAAAATAGGACTATTCCATTTTCCCTTATTATTAGACCCTTGTTTCCTTCCTTTTTACACCACCATTGCCTTCAAATCCTATATGCCACCAACTTTCTCATAGAGAATGTTTTTTATTTACTTGTTTCATTAATTTTTTTTCATACCCGATTATTAATCTTGGCCCCAGACCCGTTCGCAGCAGCGGATGGATTACATCACCGCTACGCGGAAATTGTTACGTACATTTGGGTCTGGGTATGAGACTAAGAAAGAGGAGAGCCTACCCCGTAGCTTAATCGATTCATGGACATGCATGTGTCTAAAACCAAGGTAAAGACATTTGGGCTAAAAATCTGTTGCTATACACTTGTTTAGCCCTTCGATCTGAGAGTATCATGCGGTGCTAGTTCTTTAATCAATGTAGTTCAGTAGTTGTCATCCCAGGAAAGTCAGTCATCACTCTTTTTTGATGTGCAATGTATATGTACTATTATTGCGTCATTAATTAATATTACATTGTTACTATGACTATACCCAATTGGTGCCAATGTCACATGATGCACACTATGACTACAACACAACACAGCAACTAGGTAAAATCCACATTATGCGGCAAAAACAGACTAACTATCCTGCTCCAATACAAGCAACTGCAACAGTCCGTTCTGAGTCGCAAAACACCAACATTTTCGAGTCACCACCAGCCATGTCAGCTGAACTCCAATCAAAGACCAAATATAAGCACTCCATTTATTACATTCTGGAGGAAGCTTCAACAAATCTGATCCCTGAAAAGTGTGATGCACCATCACTAACTCCACACACCTACATTTGTACACAACCATCACCAAGTCTGGTCCCTAACTCCACTGAACAATCTTCGCAGTACATGCCATCATCACATTGCATTGCCAACCTAAGCCTCTCAAAAATTTCAGGATCAACATCATTCAAACACTACTGTCATCCTCCTATATATGTAGAGTACACCAGTGAAATAGTGAATCATCATATTTATATCATACCTTTACTTTTAGTTGTGACCTGTACACAGTAAGTGTTCAAATGAAATCTTAGAAGTGTTGATGGAGTCATACACTGCTGTTAAGTTACATGTATACATGAGCAATTAAATTGCGGAGTGTAGATACATTCAGGTAAACAGAAGCCATATCAACACCAGCAGACCTAAACATGTTTGGTAATCACATAAGATGTTCAAAGACGCAGTGAATACTAACATGCATTTACTGATAGGATGCAATCTACAAAAGTGATGACTGTACATGCACATGTACCGCCAGCTGGTACACACTCTACAAGCCCATATAGATCTACAGGCACCGTCTTCTCCCCACCTGCTACTAGACACTTACGTCACTTTGAAGGGATGAATGCAGTATCTTACTGATGTTCCATTAAGCCTTTTTTTTTCCCCTTTCAAAGCTCTTTAACCTAGTGTTGGTAGAGGCTCAGTAAATGTCACCTGTACACCACCATTACCTTTTTCTTTTACAGCTTGTAGCTTCATTGCGTACCAATGACTGGTGTATGGAGAAATAAGGTAATATGGGCGCTGGTAGCTCCCCTACGAGTGACTCTCCCATGGTAGCTGATTGCATTGAGGCAGACTGGTAGCTGTAGGACCCACTGCTGTATCTTGGTGGTGTTCCATACAGTTGCTATTTTTTTCTGGTGTTGGTAGAGGCTCAGAACCAAATGTCACACCACCATTTTTGAGAAGACACTGACGCACATCTCTACAGAGTAGATAAAGAAACATGACTAATACACTCAACTCAATGCAGCATTCATTTACCTTGATATTGCACCAACATCTTTACACTATTAAAGCCATATCAGCTAACAGCGTGGGAAGGGCTAAACTTCATGGCATGCTCAGGCAGGCCATTGACACCTATGCATACCTCAACAGGTCTTCAAATGGAGAATGCCCTTAAACTTCTGCAGAACTATGTAGATGTACTCTTCTATACGTGGAGTACACCAGTCAAATAGCGTATCATGATTTTTATATCCATACCTTTGTTTTCCTTTCCAAAGTTACACATGTGACCTGCACAGTTAGGAAGCGTTCTAAAATGTTAAAACAGAATGGAAGAATCAAGTCTTGGAGGTGTTGACAAAGACATACATGTAAGCAGATAGCATGCTTGGTAAACAGAAGCCATATTCAGTCACTTCAAAGAAACATTGAATAAAATTATGCAGGCAGAACACAATAGTGGGAAGGGCTAAACTGCTCAGGCCTGCTCAGGCAGGCCATTGACACCTATGCATACCTCAACAGGTCTTCAAATGGAGAATGCCCTTAAACTTCTGCAGAACTATGTGGCTTGCTGCCTCCATATCTGCCTTGACCCCCCATCAACCTTGCTGTAACACCTATATAGTTATTGTATGATTACAATGATTGAACCACACATGTCTGAGCTGTCAGTAGGATGACAGTCATGACACCTTCCCACACACAGTAGCTGAATATAGAACCTTCTGAGAGAATGTGCAGGATGGAGGGATGAGGTTGGGCACTATGTCCATGGTGACTTAGCAACGCAAAGGTTTATAAACATTATTTTATAATACACGCATGCATATACATGTTCAAAATACGTATTGTATCACTCAGTCGAATTCGAACGTATACGTACCTTTGGGGTTTATATTGGTACTATGGTAGATATCTTTCTAAGCCCATTATCCTCGCGCGGTAGCATTTGCTTCGTGCAGCATGTTGATCTGTCGGTCGTTCTTGCAATCGCATTCTTTTCGCAGGAGAAGCGATGGAACCGTTTTTGCTTTTCAAGGTCCAATAGGATCCACGAGTATCTGACTCAAAAGGGCGCTGCCGCTTGAAATTCTAAACGTACTGGCATCATTCGCGTCCTTTAAAACGGTTCTTATCTCGAGTTCTTTACAAATAAAGGAAGGAGAAAATGGCCGCCGTTCCGTCTGGGGACGAGGAAAAACAGAATCCCTTTTGTTCTCTTGAACGACACGGTTATGCGACATCAAACAAACACGAAACGGCTCTCTTTTGATTCCTTGTTCGATACCGACAACTATCTAAGCCATCCGATCGATAGGAGTCCCGTTAGAAGCGGGTCCCGTTTTTGTAATGATATTCACAATCGGGGTCAAATCCTATATGAGAGTTACTAACGTAACTCTCGATATATATTATGGTCAAAACACATGTTGGCCCACATGTATACATGTGGGCCTGCAATACATGTGGGCCTACTGTACGTCTGGGCCTACTGTACGTCTGGGCCTACTATACATGTGGGCCCCCAATACATGTGGGCATACAATACATCTGAGCCTCCTGTACTTGTGGGCCAACTTTACTTGGTACCCCACAATACACGTGGGCCCACAGTACATGTGGGCCTCCTAAACATGTGGGCCCACAATAGATGCGGTCGCACAATACATGTTGGCCCACAATCCATGTGGGCCTCTAATGCATGTGGGCCTATTATACATGTGGGCCCACTTTACATCCGGGCCCACAATACATGTGGGCCTGCTGTACATGTGGGACTAGTATGCCCACAGTATGTGGGCTTACTACGCCCACAATATATCTAGGCCTACTATGCCCACAGTATATATGGGCTTACTACGCCCACAATATATGTGGGACTATTACGCCCACAACATACGTGGGCCCTACCATGTCCACAATATGCGTGGGCCTAATATACATGTGGGCCCACATGGATACATGTGGGCCTACCGTACATGTAGGCCCACAGTACATGTGGTCCTACCATACACATGGGCCTACTGTACATGTGTCACCGCAAAACATGTTAACTTAGTGTACATATGGGTCTACAGTACATGAGGTCCCACAATACATGAAGGCCTTCTATACATGTGGGCCCAACATACATGCGCGCGTACTATCCATTGGGCCACTGTACATGTGGGCTCCCAGTACATGTGCTCCCACAATACATGTGGGCCTACAATACATATGGGCCTACTGTATATACATGTGGGCCTGCTGTACATATTTTGGGCATAGTAAACCCACATATTATGTAGTACATGTGGACCCACAATATATGTGGGCCCAACATACATATTGGCCTACTGTACATGTGGGCCCACAATACATGTTAACTTACTATAAACATGGATCCACAGTACAAGAGGTCCCACAATACATGCAGGCCTACTATACATGTAGGCCCACAATACATTCGCACGTACTATCCATATGGGCCCACTGTACATGTGGGCCCACTATACATGTCGGACCATAATGCGTGTAACCTACTATACTGTGGGCCCCCAATACATTTGGACCTATTGTACAGTAGGCCCACATGTACCGTAGGCCCAATCGTATGGGGCCCTCATGTATTGTGGGCCTATAGTAGGCTAACATATTCTATGGGCCCATATGTATTGTAGGCCCACAAGTACAATAGCCCCACATATGTTCTGGGCCCACAGGAATAGCGGGCACATATGTATAGTAGCCTCACATGTATTGTGTACCCACATGTTTTGTGGACCATATCTTCTTTGGGCACGCATGTATAGTAGTCCCAAATGTACTGTGGGCCAACATGTATTGTGCGACCATATGTATAGTAGGTCCACATGTATTGTGGGCAAACAGGTAAAGTAGGCCCACATGTATTGTACAGCGACATGTATTATGAGCCGCCATGTATAGCAAGCCCACATGACATGTATTAGGTTCCCCTATGTATAGTAGGCTCACATGTATTTTGGGCCAACAAATACTGTGGGCCCACATGTACAGTAGGCCCACATGTACCGTAGGCCCGCACGTATAGTAGGCGCACATGAATTGGGGCCCTCATGTACAGCAGACCCAGAAATACATTAGGCCGACATGTATTGTAGGCCCACATGTATTGTGGGATTTCATGAACCGTGGGCCCACATGTACTTTGGACACATATATAGTAGGCCCCCCATGTACTGATACTGTGGGCCCACATGTAAAGTGGGTCCACAAGTTCAGTAATCCAACATGTATTGTATGCCCACATGTATTGGGGGCCCACATGTATAGTAGGCCCCGATGTACAGTAGACCCAGTAGGCCTACATGTATTGTGGGCCCACTTGTACCGTGGGCCCACATGCGTTTTAGGCCATAATATATTCCACATGTATTGTGGCTAAGATGTATTGTGGCAGTACATGTGGGCCTACTATACATGTGGGCCCACAACACATGTGGGCCTACAATACATGTGGGCCTACTGTACATGTGGGCTTACTGCAAATGCGGCCAGACAATGAATTGGGTACATGGGAGCCCTCAGTGGTGCCCGCAATACATGTATAGTAGGCACACATGTACAGTAACTATATATGTGGGCAAACTATACATGTGGGCCCACAGTATTAAGTGCTCCCACAATACATGTGGGCCTATACGTATCTTGTGGGCGTAGTAGGCCCGCAAAATTTGTGGGCCCACAATACATGGGCCTACTATACATGTGGGCCCACAGTACATGTGGGCCAGGGGGGCCCACAATACATGTGGGAATACTATACATGTGGGCCCCTAATACATGTAGGGTTACAAAACATGTGGGGCTACTGTTCATCTGTGCCTACTATCCAAATGTATTGTAGGTCCACATGCATTGGGGGCCCAAATGTATAGTAGGCCAAGTAAAACTTAGCATTACTCCAGCAGGAGCCGTACTTATTGACTATGATAAATGTGGGCCTGTTACACCCGCAATATACGCACTGTGGGCCCATTTGTATATACTAGGTCCACATGTATTGCGGGTCCACATGTGTAGGAGACCCACATGTTTAGTAGACCAAAATTTATTGTGTGCCCTTAAGGGCCCACATCTACTTTTTGCCCACATGAATAGTAGGTCCATATGTATGGTGGGCCCACATGCATAGTAGGCCCACACGCAATGTAGGCACACACACATTGTGTGCCCACATGTATAGTGGGACCAGATATACAGTGGACCCCACATGGCCCACATGTGCTGTGGGCCCACAGTACACATTAGCCCACAATTACAATTCATGCGGGCCTACTAAACATGTGGGCACTCAGTATATGTTCGCCCTCAATACATGTGGTCCCCCAATACATGTGGGCCTACAATACATGTGGAGCTACTACTCATGTGGGCGCACAATACATGCGACCCAATTTACAATATATAATGGCCTAAAACACATGTGGGGCTACTATATATGTGGGCCCACAATTCGCCAATTCGACAATTTATTGGCCGCCCACATTTGTAGTAAGCCCACATGTACACTACGCCCACATGTATTGTAGGCCCACATGTATTGGGGGACCACATGTATTAGAGGCCCACATGTACTGTGGGCCAACATCTATTGTGTGACCTCATCTATTGTGGGCCCAGTAGGCCCACATGGACCTACATGTATTGTGGGCACACATGTATTGTGGGCCCACATTTACAGAAGGCCCACATGTATAGTAAACCCACATGTACAGTAGGCCCAGACATACAGTAGGCCCACATTAATAGTAGGCCCACATGCATTGTGGGCCCACATGTATTGTGGGCCCACATGTATTGTGGGCCCGCATGTACTGTTGGCCCACATGTGCTTTGGGCGCACATTTAAAGTAGGTCCAGTAAGTCCCACATGTATTGTAGGCCCACATGTTTTGGGGGCACCCATTTGCTGGGGACCTACATGTATAGTAGGCCCAGACATACACTATGCCCATGTGTATTGTTAGCCCACATGTATTAGGGGCCAACATATATAGTGGGCCCACATGTATTGTGGGCCCACATGTATTATGGGCTCAGATGTATAGTAGGTCCATATGTATTGTGGGCAGACATGTCTTGTGGGCACACATATATAGTAGGCCCACATGTACTGTGCACCTATATGTATTGTGGGACCACATGTACATTAAGCCCAAGTGTTTTGCGGGACCACATGTATAGTAGACCATTGTGCTATACATGTGGGCCTACTGTACATATTTTGAGTGTAGTAGGCCCACATAATTTGTGGGCGTTAATGTCCCACATTTATTATAGTACATGTGGGCCCACCATATATGTTGGTCCTACTAATCATGTGTGCCCACAAAACATGTTAACTTACTATACATGTGGGCCTATAGTACATCTGGACCTCATGTGGAAGCCTACAATACATGTATGCCTACCGTACATGTGGAACCACAAAACATGTGGGCAAACTATACATGTGGGCCCACGGTACATGTGCTCCCACAATACATGTAGGCACACAATAAATGTGGGTCTATTATACATGTGGGTCTACAACATGTGGACCCGCAATACATGTGGACCTAGTATACAAATGGGCCCACAGTACGTGTGGGCCGACAATTTATGTGGGCCTACTATAAATGTGGGCCCAGAATACATCTGGGCGTATTATACATGTGGGCCCCCAAGATATGTGGGCATACAATACATGTGAGCCTTCTGTACATGTGGGCCAACTATACTTGTTAGCCCACAATATACGTGGGCCCACAGTACATGTGGGCCTACTAGACATGTGGGCCCACAATAGATGAGGTCGCACAATACATGTTGGCCCGCAATACGTGTGGGCCTCTAATACAAGTTGGCCCACACATACAGGAGGCTCACATCTATTGTATGCCCACATGTATTGTAGGCGCACATGTATTGTAGGCCTACATGTATTGGGGGCACACTTGTATAGTAGGCCCACCTGTATTGAAAGCCAACATGTATAGTAGGCCCACATCTATTGTGGGTTCACAGTACATGTGGACCCATATATATAGTAGATCCACATGTATTGTGGGACCACATGTGTTGTGGGCCCACATCTATTGTGGGCCCACATGTAAAGTAGGCCCACATGTACTGTGGGCCCATATATATAGTAGATCCACATGTATTGTGGGGCCACAGTGTGGAGTGCCCACATCTATTGTGAACCTACATGTATAGTAGGCCCACATGTACTGTGAGCTCACATGTATTCTGGGCTAACAAGTAAAGTTGGCCCTCATGTAAAGCAGGCTCACATGTATTGTATGGCCACATGTATTCTGGGCCCATATTTATAGTAGGCCACATGTATTGTAGGCCCACATGTATAGTAGGCCCACATGAATTGTGGGCCCACATGTATAGTAGGCCCACATGTACTGTGGGCCACATGTATTGTGGGCTACATGTATAGTGGGCTAACATGTACTGTGGGCCTATATGTATTATAGGCCTAGAAGTACAATAGGCCCACATATGTTGTGGGCCCACATGAATTGCGGGCCCATATGGCTTGTAGCCGAACTTGTATTGTGTTCTGTGGGCCCATATCTTCTTTGGGCACGTATTTATATTAGTTCCAAATGTACTGTGGGCCCACAGGTATTGTGGGCCCACCGTATATCTGGTCCCACTATACATGTGGGCACACAATGCGTGTGTGCCTACATTGCGTGTGGGCTGACTATGCATGTGGGCCCACCATACATATGGACCTACTATACATGTGGGCAAAAAGTAGATGTGGGCCCTTAAGGGCACACAATAAATTTTGGTCTACTTTACATCTGGATCTCCTACACATGTGGACCCGCAATACATGTGGACCTATTATACAAATGGGCCCACAGTACAAGTGGGCCGACAATTTATGTGGGCCTACTATAAATGTGGGCCCAGAATACATCTGGGTCTATTATACATGTGGGCCCCCAAGATATGTGGGCATACAATACATGCGAGCCTTCTGTACATGTGGGCCAACTATACTTGTTAGCCCACAATATACGTGGGCGCACAGTGCATGTGGGCCTACTATACATGTGGGCCCACAATAGATGAGGTCGCACAATACATGTTGGCCCACAATACGTGTGGGCCTCTAATACAAGTTGGCCCACACATACAGGAGGCTCACATCTATTGTATGCCCACATGTATTGTAGGCCCACATGTATTGTAGGCCCACATGTATAGTAGGCCCACAAGTATTTTGGGCCCACAAGTATTTTGGGCCCACATGTACTGCCACAATACATCTTAGCCACAATGCATGGAATATACTATGGCCTAAAACGCATGTGGGCCCACGGTACAAGTGGGCCCACAATAAATGTGGGCCTACTGGGTCTACTCTACATCTGGGCCTACTATAGTTGTGGGCCCCCAATACATGTGGGCATACAATACATGTTGGACTACGGAACATGTGAGCTTACTTTACATGTGGGCCCACAGAACCAGTACATGGGGGGCCTAATATATATATGTCCAAAGTACATGTGGGCCCACGGTTCATGTGGGCCCACAATACATGTGGGCAGAATAGGCCCAAATGTATTGGGGACACACATGTATAGTAGTCCCACATATTTTGTGGACATGGTATGCCCACATATGTTGTGGGCGTAATAGTCCCACATATATTGTGGGCGTAGTAGGCCCACATATACTGTGGGTATAGTAGGCCTAGACATATTGTGGGCATAGTAAGCCCACTTATATTGTGGGCATACTAGTCCCACATGTACAGCAGGCCCACATGTATTGTGGTCCGAGATGTAAAGTAGGCCCACATGTACAATAGGCCCACGTGTATTGTGGGCTAACATGTAAAGTTGGCCCACAAATACAGGAGGCTCACATGTATTGTATGCCCACATATATTGGGGGCCCACATGTATAGTAGGCCCAGACGTACAGTAGGCCCACATGTATTGTAGGCTCACATGTATTTTGGGCCCACATGTACTGTGGGCTAACATGTGTTCAAGACCATAATACTTATTTGTTAGCCCACAATACACGTGGGCCTACTGTATATGTGGGCCCACAATGCATGTTGGCCTACAATACAGGTGGGCCTACTATACACGTATGCCCACAATACATCTTGGCCCACTGTACGTGAGGAATATATTATGGCCTAAAACACATGTGGGCCCACAGTACATGTGAGACCACAATACATGCAAACCTATTGGGCCTAATGTACATCTGGGCCTACTATACATGTGGGCCCCGAATACATGTGGGCCTACAAATCATGCGGGCCTACTGAACATGTGGGTCTACTTTACATGTGGGCCCACATTACATGTGGACCCAAAGTACATGGGGGGCCTACTATATATGTGTGTCCAAAGTACATGTGGGCCTACAGTACATGTAGGCCCACAATTCATGTGGACCTACTGTACATGTGGGCCTACTGTACATGTGGGCCCTCAATACATGTGGGCGTACTGTGCATGTGGGCTCTCAGTACATGTGGGCCCACAGTACATGTGGGCCCACAACACATGTGGGCCTACAATACATGTGGGTGCCTAATAGTTGTGTTCCTACAATACCGGTTGGCCTGCTGTCAGTCTTGGTCTGCTGTACATGTGGGCCCCAATTCATGTTGTTTTACTATACATGTGAGCCTACTGTACATGTGGGCACAAAATATTGGGGGCCCACATGTATAGTAGGCCCATACGTACAGTAGGCCCACATGTATTGTAGTCCCACATGTATTGTTGGCCCACATGTACTGTTAGCCCACATGTGTTATAGACCACATATAATATTTACTTGTTAGCCTGCAATACATGTGGGCCCACAGTACATGTGGGCCTACTTTACATGTGGGCCCACAATACATGTGGGCCTACAATACAGGTGGGCCTACTATACACGTATGCCCGCAATACATCCCATACATTCTCAATGTGAAAAGTTGACTATATGACCATCAAGTTGTAAAAAACATCTGTAAAACAGAACAAGCCACTTGTATGGTTCAACGATCGTTCTGATGAATTCTCCATCAGAATTACGAAGCAATTCGTACATGTCATGATATGTATGGCTTCCGTACGCAATTTAAAAGTCCATTCACTCTATATTAAAACAGACAGTACGTTAAGATACTACTGATGCTTTCACTATCAGAATTACTTATCAATTCATAGTTGCCAACATCGGTTTAGCTTCAGAACGGAAATGAAAAGTGCATTCCCTCCCATACATTCTAAATGGGAAAAGTTGACTATGCGACCATCAACTTGTAAATCACGGACGTAAAACACAACAAGCCGCTTGTATAATTGAAAAATAGTACTGATATATTCTCTAGCAGAATTACGAATTGATTCCAAAATGTCATAAAAGGTATGGCTTCCGAACGCAATTTAAAAGTGCGGCTATAGTACCCTATGCTATGTTCTAACACTAAAGGGTAATTGTTTTTCATAGACCATCAGTACAGCTCCCGCAGGAGCCATAGAACCCTATGCTAAGTTCTTACACTAAAGGTTATTGTTTATCATAGTCCATCAGTACGGCTCTTGCAGAAGCCATAGTACCCAATGCTAAGTTCTTACACTAAAGATTATCGTTCATCACAGACCATAAGTACGGCTCCTGCAGGAGCCTTAGTACCCTATGCTAAGTTCTTACACTAAATATTAATGCTGATCATAGTCCATAAGTACGGCTCCTGCCGGAGCCATTGTACCCAATGCTAAGTTCTTGTATAAAGGGATATTGTTTATCATGTCAATCAATACAGCTCCTGCAGGATCCATAGTACCCGATGCAAAGTTCTAACACTAAAGGTTATTGTTCATCATAGTCCAAATGTACGGCTTATGCAGCAGCAATAGTACCCAATGCTAAGTTCGTGCACTAAAGGTTATTGCTTATCATAGACCATAAATACGGCTCCTGCAGGAGCCGTAGCACCCAATGCTAAGTTCGTATACTAAAGGTTATTGTTGATCATAGTCCATAAGTACGGCTCCTGCAAGAGCCACAGTACCCAATGCTACGTTCTTACACTAAAGTTTATTGTTCATCATGGACCATAAGTACGGCTCTTGCAGGAGCCATAGTACCCAATGCTAAGTTCTTACACTAAAGGTTATTGCTAATCATAGTCAATAAATACGGCTACTGCAGGAGCCATAGTGCCCAATGTAATGTTCGCCCACATGTATAGTAGGCCCATATGTACTGTGGGCCCACGTGTATTGTGGGCTGACAAGTAAAGATTATATAAATTGTTTTCTAAAACACATGTGGGCCCACAGTGCATGTGGGCCCGCAATACATGTGGGCCTACAATACATATGGGCCTACAATACATGTGGGCCTACTGTACGTCTGGGCCTACTATACATGTGGGCCCCCAATACATGTGGGCATACAGTACATCTGAGCCTCCTGTACTTGTGGGCCAACTTTACTTGTTAGCCCACAATACACGTGGGCCCACAGTACATGTGGGCCTTCTAAACATGTGGGCCCACAATAGATGTGGTGTATAGTAGGCCCACCTGTTGTGTAGGCCCACGTGTATTGTTCGCCCACATGTATAGTAGGCCCATATGTACTGTGGGCCCACGTGTATTGTGGGCTGACAAGTAAAGATTGTATATATTGTGGTCTAAAACACATGTGGGCCCACAGTGCATGTGGGCCCACAATACATGTGGGCCTACAATACATGTGGGCCTACTGTACGTATGTGCCTACTATACATGCGGGCCCCCAATACTTTGTGCCCACATGTACAGTAGGCCCACATGTATAGTAGAACCACATGTATTGGGGCCCATATGTACAGCAGACCTAGACGTACAGCAGGTCAACCGGTACTGTACGAACACAACTATTAGGCACCCACATGTATTGTAGGCCCACATGTGTTGTGGGCCCACATGTACTGTGGGCCCACATGTACTGAGAGCCCACATGTACAGTAGGCCCACATGGAGAGGGCCCACATTTACAGTAGGCCCACATGTATAGTAGGTCCACATGTATTGTGGGCCCACATGTACTGTGGGCCCACATAAACTTTGGACACACATATATAGTAGGCCCCCCATGTACTTTGGGTCCACATGTAATGTGGGCCCACATGTAAAGTAGACCCACATGTTCAGTAGGCCCACACATTTTGTCGGTCCACATGAATTGTAGGCCCGCATGTGTTGAGGGCCCACATGTATAGTAGGCCCAGATGTACAGTAGGCCCAGTAGGCTCTCATGTATTGTGGTTTAACTTGTACTGTGGGCCCACATGTTTTTTAGGCCATAATATACTCCTCATGTACTGTGGGCCAAGATGTATTGTAGGTATATGTGTATATTAGGCCCATCTGTATTGTAGGCCCACATGCATTGTGGGCCCACATGTATAGTGGGCTATCATTTAAATATTATATATATTATGGTCAAAACACATGTTAGCCCACAGTACATGTGGGCCAACAATACATGTGGGCCTGCAATACATGTGGGCTTACTGTACGTCTGGGCCTACTATACATGTGCGCCCCCAATACATGTGGGCATACAATACATCTGAGCCTCCTGTACTTGTGGGCCAACTTTACTTGGTACCCCACAATACACGTGGGCCCACAGTACATGTGGGCCTCCTAAACATGTGGGCCCACAATAGATGTGGTTGCACAATACATGTTGGCCAACAATCCATGTGGGCCTCTAATGCATGTGGGCCTATTATACATGTGGGCCTACTTTACATATGGGCCCACAATACATGTGGGCCTGCTGTACATGTGGGACTAGTATGCGCACAATATATGTGGGCTTACTACGCCGACAATATATCTAGGCCTACTATACCCACAGTATATATGGGCCTACTACGCCCACAATGTATGTGGGACTATTACGCCCACAACATACGTGGGCCTACCGTGTCCACAGTATATGTGGGCTTACTATACATGTGGGCCCACAATACATGTGAGCCTACCATACATGTAGGCCCACAGTACATGCGCGCGTACTATCCATATGGGCACACTGTACATGTGGGCCCACTATACATGTCGGACCACAATGTGTGTAACCTACTATACTGTGGGCCCCCTATACATTTGGGCCTATTGTACAGTAGGCCCACATGTACCGTAGGCCCAATCGTATAGTAGGCCCACAAGAATTGGGGCCCTCATGTATTGTGGGCCTATAGTAGGCTAACATACTCTGTGGGCCCATATGTATTATAGGCCCACAAGTACAATAGGCCCACATATGTTCTGGGCCCACAGGAATTGCGGGCCCATATGTATAGTAACCTCACATGTATTGTGTACCCACATGTATTGTGTACCCAATGTATTGTGTACCCACATGTATTGTGGGCCATATCGTCTTTGGGCACGCATGTATAGTAGTCCCAAATGTACTGTGGGCCAACATGTATTGTGCGACCATATGTATAGTAGGTCCACATATATTGTGGGCAAACATGTACCGTAGGCCCGCACGTATAGTAGGCCCACATGAATTGGGGCCCTCATGTACATCAGACCCAGACATACAGTAGGCCTGCATGTATTGTAGGCCGACATGTATTGTGGGCCCACATGAACCGTGGGCCCACATGTACTTTGGACACATATAAAGTTGGCCCCCCATGTACTGGTACTGTGGGCCCACATGTAAAGTAGGCCCACATGTTCAGTAGTCCAACATGTATTGTACGCTCACATGTATTGGGGGCCGATTTGTATTGTAGGCCCAGATGTACAGTACACCCAGTAAGCCCACATGTGATGTGGGCCCTCAAGTACCGTGGGCCCACATGCGTTTTAGGCCATAATACACTCCACATGTATTGTGGCTAAGATGTATTGTGGCAGTACATGTGGGCCCAAAATACATGTGGGCCCAAAATACATGTGGGCCCAAAATACATGTGGGCCCAAAATACATGTGGGCCCAAAATACATGTGGGCCTACTATACATGTGGGCCTTCAATACATGTGGGCCTAATGTACATGTGAGTTTACTATACATGTGGGTCTTCTGTAAATGTGGGCCCACAACACATGTGGGCCTACAATACATGTGGGCCTACTGTACATGTGGGCTTACTACAAATGCGGGCAGACAATGAATTTGGGCCTACTGAACTAATGGGCCCACGATACATGGGGGCCCTCAGTGGTGCCCGCAATACATGTATAGTAGGCACACATGTACAGTAACTATATATGTGAGCAAACTATACATGTGGGCCCACAGTACATGTACTCCCACAATACATGTGGGCCTACAATACATATCTTGTGGGCGTAGTAGGCCCGCAAAATTTGTGGGCCCACAATACACGGCCTATTATACATGTGGGCCCCTAATACATGTCGGCTTACATAACATGTGGGGCTACTGTTCATCTGCGACTACAATCCAAATGTATTGTAGGCCCACATGCATTAGGAGCCCACATGCGTTGGGGGCCCACATGTATAGTAGGCCAAGTAAAACTTTGCATTACTCCAGAAGTACTTATTGACTATGATAAATGTGGGCCTGTTACACCCACAATGTATGTACTGTGGTCCCATTTGTACATACTAGGTCCGCATGTATTGCGGGTCCACATGTGTAGGAGACCCACATGTTTAGTAGACCAAAATTTATTGTGTGCCCTTAAGGGCCCACATCTACTTTTTGCCCACATGTATAGTAGGTCCATATGTATGGTGGGCCCACATGGATTGTAGGCCCACACGCAATGAAGGCACACATGCATTGTGTGCCCGGGCACATGTATAGTGGGACCAGATATACAGTGGGTCCATAAGGATAGTATGCGTGCACGTATTGTGGGCCCACATGTATAGTAGGCCTGCATGTATTGTGGGACCTCATGTACTGTGGATCCATGTTTATATTAAGTTAACATGTATCGTGGGCCCACATCATTAGAAGGCCAGTACGTATGGTGGGTCCACATATATTGCGGGCCCACATGTACTACAATACATGTGCGCCTATTATGCCCACAAAGTATAGTAGGCCCACATGCATTGTGGGCTAACATATACTTGTTTGTCCACAATACATGTGGACCTACTATACGTATGGTCGCACAATGCATGTTGGCCCACAATACATTTGGGTTATGATACATGTGGGCCTATTGTACATGTGGGCCTACTGAACATGTGGGACCACAATACCTGTGGGCCCACAGTACATTTGGAACTAATATAAATACGTGCCCAAAGAAGATATGGGCCCACAGAACACAATACAAGTTCGGCTACTAGCCATATGGGCCCGCAATTCATGTGCGCCCATAACATATGTGGGCCTATTGTACTTCTAGGCCTATAATACATGTAGGCCCACAGTGTTAGAAAACTGTGTTTCATACATGCACTTTTGTCGACAGTTCCTACTTACTTCCTGTATTCATTATCTAATATTATGTAACCTTTTCGAACTTGCACGTGATTGTTGTTTTTGTACCTGACCTTTTGTATTCTATTGAGAGAGCATCCGATCAAAACGTTATTAGCTCGTACGATATATATAGTGATTTTTTTCAACAGGTTATGGGCCCAGGCTTGTTCAATATAGTAGAACTTTGTTTAAACTGATTAGCGTGACCTTGTTGGCCCAAAATACATGTGAGCCTACTATACATAGGGGAACCTAAGACATGTCATGTGGGCTTGCTATACATGGCGGCTCATAATACATGTCGCTGTACAATACATGTGGGCCTATTTTACCTGTTTGCCCACAATACATGTGGACCTACTATACATATTGTAGCACAATACATGTTGGCCCACAGTACATTTGGGACTACTATGTACCTCATGTACTTTGGATCCATGTTTATAGTAAGATAACATGAATTGTGGGCCCACATGTATAGAAGGCCAATATGTATGGTGGGCCCACATTGTGGGCCCACATGTACTACAAAATATGTGGGCCTACTATGCCCAAAATATGTACAGCAGGCCCACATGTATATATAGTAGGCCCATATGTATTGTAGGCCCCCATGTATTGTGGGAGCACATGTACTGGGAGCCCACATGTACAGTGGCCCATATGGATAGTACGCGCGCATGTATGTTGGGCCCAAATGTATAGAAGGCCTTCATGTATTGTGGGACCTCATGTACTGTGGACCCATATGTACAGTAAGTTAACATGTTTTGCGGTCACACATGTACAGTAGGCCCATGTGTATGGTAGGACCACATGTACTGTGGGCCTACATGTACGGTAGGCCCGCATGTATCCATGTGGGCCCACATGTATAGTAGGCCCACATGTATTGTGGACATGGTAGGCCCACGTATGTTGTGGGCGTAATAGTCCCACATATATTGTGGGCGTAGTAGGCCCATATATACTGTGGGCATATTAGGCCAAGATATATTGTGGGCGTAGTGAGCCCACATATATTGTGGGCATACTAGTCCCACATGTACAGCAGGCCCACATGTATTGTGGGCCCAGATATAAAGTAGGCCCACATGTTTAATAGGCCCACATGCATTAGAGGCCCACATGGATTGTGAGCCAACATGTATTGTGCGACCACATCTATTGTGGGCCCACCTATTTAGGAGGCCCACATGTACGCCCACGTGTATTGTGGGCTAATATGTAAAGTTGGCCCACAAGTACAGGAGGCTCAGATGTATTGTATGCCCACATGTATTGGGGACCCACATGTATAGTAGGCCCAGACATACAGATGGCCCACATGTATTGCAGGCCCACATGTACTGTCGACTAACATGTGTTTTAGACCATAATATATATAATTTTTCATTGTTAGCCCACAATACACGTGGACGTACGATACATGTGGGCCCACAATGCATGTGTGCCTACAATACAGGTGGGCCTACTATACACATATACCTACAATACATCTTGGCCCACAGTACATGAGGAGTATATTATGGCTTAAAATACATGTGGGCCCACAATACATGTGAAACCACAATACATGAGAGCCGACTGGGCCTACTGTACATTTGGGCCTACTATACATGTGGGCCCCGAACACATGCGGGCCTACAATATATGTGGGCCTACATAACATGTGGGCCTACTGAACATGTGGGTATACTTTACATGTGGGCCCACATTACATGTGGACCCAAAGTACATGGGGGGCCTACTATATATGTGTGTCCAAAGTACATGTGGGCCCACAATACATGTGGATCTACTACTATACATGTGGGCCTACTGTAAATGTGGGCCCTCAATCCATGTGGGCCTACTGTACATGTGGGCTCTCAGTATATGTGGGCCCACAGTACATGTGGGCCCACTACACATGTGGGCCTACAATACATGTGGGTGCCTAACAGTTGTGTTCCTACAATACCGGTTGGCCTGCTGTACGTCTTGGTCTGCTGTACATGTGGGCCCCAATACATGTTGTTCTACTATACAAGTGGGCCTACTGTACATGTGGGCACAAAATATTGGGTCCCACATGTATAGAAGGCCCATACGTACAGTAGGCCTACATGCATTGTAGGCCCACATGTATTATGGGCCCACAAGCACTGTGGGCCCACATGTGTTTTAGACCACAATATATATAATCTTTACTTGTCAGCCCACAGTATACGTGAGCCCACAGTACATATGGGCCTACTATACATGTGGGCAAACAATACATGTGGGCCTACACAACAGGTGGGCCTAAAATACACCACATCTATTGTGGGCCCACATGTTTAGAAGGCCCACATGTACTGTGGGCCCACGTGTATTGTGGGCTAACAAGTAAAGTTGGCCCACAAGTACAGGAGGCTCAGATGTATTGTACGCCCACGTGTATTGGGGGCCCACATGTATAGTAGGCCCAGACATACAGTAGGCCCTCATGTATTGTAGGCCCACACGTATTGTGGGCCCACATGAACTGTGGGCTAATATGTGTTTTAGACAATAATATATATAATATTTTATTGTTAGCCCACAATACAAGTGGACGTTATAAACATGTGGGCTTACAATTTTGGTGGGCGTACTATACACGTATACCCATAGTACATCTTGGCCTAAGGCATGGGGTACTATGGCTCCAGCAGGAGCCGTAATTACGTATTTCAAAACATAACTTAGCATTGGGTATGGCTCGAGCAGGAGCCCTACTTATGATATATGATAAACAACAACCTATAGAGCAAGAACTTAGCATAGGGTTCTATGGCTCCTGCACGAGCCCTACGTATGGTCTATGATAAACAATAACCATTAGTGTAAGAACTTAGAATATGGCTCCTGCAGGAGCCCTATTTATGGTCAATGATAAACAGTAACCTTTAGTGTAAGAACTTAGCATAGGGTACTATGGCTCCTGCAGGAGTCGTGCTTATGGTCTATGATAAACAATAACCTTTAGTATAAGAACTTAGCTAAGGATACTATTTCTACTGTAGGAGCTATACTTATGCACTATGATAAACAATAACTTTTAGTGTAACAACTTAGCATTGGGTACTATGGCTCCTGCAGGAGCCGATCTTAGGGACTAAACCTTTAGTGTTAGAACTTAGCATAGGGTAATATGGCTCCTGCAAAAGCCGCACTTATGGTATATGATAATCAATAACCTTTAGTGCAAGAACTTAGCTAAGGGTACTATGGCTCCTACATAAGGCCTACATATGGTCTATGAAAAAAAATAACCTTTAGTGTAAGAACTAAGCATTGGGTACTTTGGCACCTGCAGGAGCCGATCTTAGCGACTAAACCTTTAGTGTTAGAACTTAGCATAGGGTAATATGGCTCCAGCAAAACCCGTACTTATGGTGTATGATAATGAATAAACTTTAGTGCAAATACTTAGCTAAGGGACCAATGGCTCCTACATAAGCCCTACATATGGTCTATGATAAACAATAACCTTTAGTGTTAGAACGAAGCATCGGGTATTATGGCTCCTGCAGGAGCCATACTTATGGTCTATGATAAACAGTAACCTTTAGTGTACGAACATAGCATAGGGTGCTATGGCCCCTGCAGGAGCCCTGCTTATGGTCTATGATAAGCAATAACCTTCAGTGTACGTTTAGTGTAAGAACATAGCATTGGGTACTATGGCTCCTGCAGGAGCCGTACTTATAGACAATAATCTTGAGTGAAAGAACTTACCCTTGGGTTCTATGGCTCCGGCAGGAGCCGTACTTATGGTCAATGATAAACAGTAACCTTTATTGTAAGAACATAGCATAGATTACTATGGCTCCTGCAGGAGCCCTACTTATGGTCTATGATAAAACAAAACCTTTAGTATAAGAACTTAGCTTTGGGTACTATGGCTCCTGCAGGATCCATACTTATGGTCTATGATAAGCAATAACCTTTGGTGTAAGATCATAGCATTGGGTACTACGGCTCCTGCAGGAGCCGTACTAATAGACAAAAATCTTTAGTGTAAGAACTTAGCATTGGGTACTATGGCTCCTGCAGAAGCCGTACTTATGACCTATGATAAACTATAACCTTTAGTGTAAGAACTTAGCATTGGGTACTATGGCTCCTGCAGGAGCCCTACTTATGGTCTATGATAAACACCAACCTCTAGTGCAAGAACTTAGCACAGGTTACTATGTCTCCTGCAGGAGTAATACGTATGGTCTATGATAAACAACAACCTTTAGTGCAATAGCTTAACATAGGGTACTATGGCTCCTGCAGGAGCCGTACTTATGACCTATGATAAACAATAACCGTTAGTGTAGGAACTAAGCATTGGGTACTATGGCTCCCCAAGGAGCCCTTCTAATCGTCTATGATAAACATTAACCTTTAGTGTAAGAGCTTAGCATAGGGTACTATGGCTCCAGCAGGAGCTGTACTTATGTACTATGATAAACAATAACTTAAATTGTAAGAACTTTTCATTGGGTACTATGGCTCCTGAAGGAGTCCTACTTATGGTCTATGATAAACAACAACCTTTAGTGTAAGAACTTAGCATTGGGTACTTTGGCTCCTAACAGTAACCTTTGGTGCAAGAACTTAGCATAGGGTACTATGGCTCCTGCAGGAGCGGTACTTATGATCTATGATAAACAATAACCTTTAGTGTAAGTGCTTAGCATAGGGTACTACGGCTCCTGCAGGAGCCGTACTTAAGGGCTATGATAAACAATAACTTTTCGTGTAAGAACTTATCATTGGGTTTTGTGGCTCCTACAGGAGCACTACTTATGGTCTATGATAAACAATAACCTTTAGTGAAAGAACTGAGCATTGGGTACTATGGCTCCTGCAGGAGCCCTACTTATGGTATATGATAAACAATAACCTTTAGTGTAAGAACTTAGTATAGGGTACTATGGCTCCTGCAAGAGCCCTACGTATGGTCTATGATAAACAATAACCTTTTGTGTAAGAACTTAGCATAGGGTACTATGGCTCCTGCAGAAGCCGTACTTATGACCTATGATAAACAGTAACCTTTAGTATAAGAACCTTATAAGCATTGGGTACTATGGCTCCTGCAGGAGCCCAACTTATGGTCTATGATAAACAATAACGTTTAGTGCAAGAACTTAGCATAGGTTACTCTGGCTCCTGCAGGATCAATACGTATGGTCTATGATAAACAATACCCTTTAGTGTAAAAGCTTAGCATAGGTACTATGGCTTCTGCAGGAGCCCTACTTATGTACTATGATAAAAAATAACCTTTAGTGTAAGAACTGGTACCATTTACCTGAATGAGACTGTATCTCGTGACTGACTTGCTAATTAGGAAGACGGTAAAAGATTTACCTAGAGTATTCACCTTTCATCAATACGCATTGCCCCTACTCTGTAATGCATCGTAAAAGGTAGATACAAGTCACTTCTAGTGGGTTATCTCCTGGATCTAAAATGTCTCGAATTTTAATTGGTACCATATACCTTAATGACGCTATCGCACGACTGACTAGCTAATTAGGAAGACGGTAAACGATTTTCCTTATGTACTCACCTTTCCTCAATACATATTGCCACTACTCTGTAATGCATACCTTAACGTGACTGACTTGCTAATTAGGAAGACGGTAAATGATTATCCTAATACATTCACCTTTCCTCAATATACATTGCCACTACTCTGTAATGCATGGAATTGGTACCATATACCTTAATGAGACTATGTCTCATGACTGACTTGGTAATTAGGAAGACAATAAAAAATGTACCTAGCGCATTGCCACTACTCTGTAATTTATCATGAACGGTTGACACAAGTTACTTCTAGTTGGTTTTGTCCTGGATCTAAAACGTCTCCATTTTCAATTGGTACCATATACCTTAATGAGACTATTTCGCCACTGACTTGTTAGGAAGACGATAAAAGAGGTTCCTAATGCATTCACCTTTCCTCAATACACATTGCCACTACTATGTAATGCATCATGAACAGTAGTTAGAAGTCACTTCTAGTTGGTTATGTCCTGGTTGTAAAATGTCTCCTATATGAATTGGTACCATATACCTTAATGAGGCTATCGCACGACTGACTTACTAATTAGAAAGACGGTAAAGGATTTGCCAAATGTACTCACCTTTCCTCAATACACATTGCCCATACTCTGTAATGCATCATGAACGGTAGACACAAGTCACTTATTGTTGGTTTTGTCCTGGATGTAAAATGTCTCCATTTTGAATTAGTACCATATACCTGAATCTCGTGACTGACTTGCTAATAAGGAAGACGGTAAAGGATTTGCCTAATGTACTCACCTTTCCTCAATACGCATTGCCCCTACTTTGTAATGCATCATGAACGGTAAATACAAGTCACTTCTAGTTGGTTTTGTCTTGGATGTATAATGTCTCCAATTCGAAATGGTACCATATACCTTAATGAGACTATATCTCATGACTGACTTGGTAATTAGGAAGATGGTAAAAGATTTGCCTAATGTACTCTCACCTTTCCTAAATACATATTGCCACTACTCTGCAATAAATCATGAACGGTAGATACAAGTTACTTCTAGTTCTATCTATCCTATGTCCTGGACACACCAGCAAATTAAAACTGAAATCAGTCATACATTACTTATAGAAGTAGAAGAAAACTGTTTTAAAGATGTGAATATAATTACAAAGTTAAATGAATGCACTATATAAATGACACACACTATACAAATTACACACTTCTTGTGGTGCCCATTACAGAGGCAGCAATGCCCTGCTGGAGTGCAATGGACAATAGTAACTGATCCTATGAAATAATAATTTTTTTAATACAGTTACAGTAGGTATATATCGTCAGTATATAATTCAAACACATGCAGGGGTTCTCTACTGTATAAAAGTACATAAGTGCTTATGCTAACGATACCTAATTAATTATGCGTTACAGTAAATGACTACTTAGCAACCTACAACATGCTCTTTGCCGACATATAAAGGATGGCAATTAATGATATGATAATAATTTAATGTTCAATTGCACAGTAAATTTGCAGAGGATTTTAAAACCCTTTATGGAATCAAAACTTGATTTGACGGATTCTGTACATGTGCTGCTAAGAATCAGTAGTAATGATAGGGTGTATTTATCATTTATCTATAATAATAATAATAATAATAATAATAATAATAATAATAATAATAATTCTGGAGTAGCTAGATCTGATGGTAAAAGGCCAGATGGAATTTCAATGGTTCCCTGGAAAGAGGGGAAACTCCTTGTGTGGGATGCTACATGCAGAGACACCTTGGCACCATCATATCTCTCCACTGCTGAAAGAGGCCCAGGATTGGTAGCAGCAGAGGCTGAATCTCAAAAGAGGAAGAAGTATTCCTCTCTTGGAGCTAAATACTTCTTTGTTCTCATAGCATGTGAGTCTCTTGGTGTGTTTGGTGCTGAAACATTGTCCTTTCTTAAGGACCTTGGCCATCGTCTGCACAAAACCACTGGAGACTCACAATCCTACCAATTCTTACTCCAGCGCCTTTCTGTGGCAATCCAGAGAGGAAATTCTACCTCCGTCTTGGGAACATTAAGTTCCTTTGATGGTTTAGATGACTTTTAGTTCTGTGTGCGAGTGATCGAGTGTGTTAGTGTGCCAGTACATTGTATATGTTAGGTTGTGTTGTTGTTAGCCATATATGTTAGTTTATATTATAAATATATGGGACAAAAAATTAAAAAAATATATATATATATATATATATATATATATATATATATATATATATAATAATAATAATAATAATAATAATAATAATAATAATAATAATAATAATAATAATAATAATTTCATTACATAACACAATTAAGTTTAATACTCAAGAAGGGGAGCACGGGCACATCTGAGGAGGATGGCTCTTGCATTCTGCCTCATCAGTGTGACAGCCAGCAGGCAGTACATTTGGCACAGTGCCTCAGTTTCACTGATTCCCACTTGCATAGCTAGCCTCTTGCTCAATCTAGAGTAGCATTCTTTGGCTTCACATCCCCAACCACCATAGACTTCCACCACTAATGGAATACATGTCCAGCCCAACCTTGCACACATCTGATCATTCTTGGCATGCTTTTCAATCTCACCAACCTCTGCAGAGTTGCCTGAAGCCAAACTCGCTTCCAGAATCAAGTCCGTATTAAGCGGATGAATGACTTTCAGGTCAAAAGCTGCAGGGTTGGAGGTGGACCAGTTTGGCACCAGCACATCAGCTGGCCTAGAAAAGTCTATGCCTGGACCTTTCTCCAGTTGAGGAGATAAGCATGCTTTGGAGCACAGATTGGCAACACAGTCTCTCAGCTTATTGTGCCGTGCAATGACGTCCCCTCCAGAACGACATGTAAGGGCGTGGTGGCAATCTGGATCAAGGGCACTTGAGCAGAAGGGACATTTACTGTCAGCTGAGAAGACAGGTAGACTATAATAATAATAATAATAATAATAATAATAATAATAATAATAATAATTTGGGATTTGTGCAGAACTAGGCTGGAGCTGCATACCGCTTGTTGTCGATTCATTCGGGGCATGGGGCCAACTTGCCTCTGACACCTTCAAGAAACTTGCTTCCCGCCTTTCAGTCCAGGTTAACTCCTCCACTTCCACCACTCTGGACAGCATTTATTCGAGACTAAACCTTTCCCTTGTGCGCTCGAATGCAAGAGCATTTCTTGCAAGGGCAGGTCCCCGTGCTAAAGTCTCAGATCTCTACTTAGATAGTTGACTCATACATAGTTACATAGTTTACTAGTTAAATATTGAAATTTGTGTTTAACATGTAAAGCTAATATTTATTATAAACTGTGTTTTCTAAAGGTATAATAATAATAATTTCATTACATAGCACAATTAAGTTTAATACCCAAGAAGGGGAGCACGGGCACATCTGAGGAGGATGGCTCTTGCATTCTGCCTCATCAGTGTGACAGCCAGCAGGCAGTACATTTGGCACAGTGCCTCAGTTTCACAGATTCCCACTTGCATAGCTAGCCTCTTGCTCAATCTAGAGTAGCATTCTTTGGCTTCACATCCCCAACCACCATAGACTTCCACCACTAATGGAATACATGTCCAGCCCAACCTTGCACACATCTGATCATTCTTGGCATGCTTTTCAATCTCACCAACCTCTGCAATCATTGTTTTCATAAATAAATTTATTATACAACAGCATTATTAATTCGAACACATCCATATACATACATGTACATGTGTATGTGCGTAAATGCATATGCAAGGATGCATAGCACCCAATGCTATGATCCTACAATAAAGGTTATTGTTTATCACAAACAATATGTAGGGCTCCTGCAGGAGCCATAATACCCTATGCTAAGTTCTTATATTAAAGGTTATTGTTTATCATAGAACATACGTATGGCTCCTGCAGGAGCCATAGAAACCTATGCTAAGTTCTTGCACTAAAGGTTTTTGTTTATCATAGACCAAAAATAGGGATCCTGCAGGAGCCATAGTACCCAATGCTACGTTCTTACACTAAAGATTATTGTTTATCATAGGTCATAAGTACGGCTCCTGCAGGAGCCATAGTACCCGATACTAAGTTCTTACACCATTCTGTATTGTTTATCATAGACCATAAGTAGGGCTCCTGCAGGAGCCATTGTAACCAATGCTAAGTTCTTACACTAAAGGTTGTTGTTTATCATAGACCATAAGTAGGGCTCCTTCAGGAGCCATAGTACCCAAGTTCTTACACTTAAAGTTCCTGTTTATCTAAGTCCATAAGTACAGCTCCTGCAGGAACCATAGTACCCAATGCTAAGTTCCTACACTAAATGTTGTTGTTTATTATAGACCATATGTAGGGCTCCTGCTGGAGCCATAATACCCTATGCTAAGTTCTTACATTCAAGGTTATTGTTTATCATTGAGCATACGTATGGCTCCTGCAGGAGCCATAGAAACCTATGCCAAGTTCTTGCACTAAAGGTTTTCGTTTATCATAGACCATAAGTAGGGCTCCTGTAGGAGCCATAGTACCCAATGCTAAGTTCTTACACTGAAGGTTATTGTTTATCTTAGGTCATATGTACGGCTCCTGCAGGAGCCATAGTACCCGATACTAAGTTCTTACACTAATTTTTATTGTCTATCATAGACCATAAGTAGGGCTCCTGAAGGAGCCATAGTACCCAATGCTAAGTTCTTACACTAAAGGTTGTTGTTTATCATAGAACATAAGTAGGGCTCCTTCAGGAGCCATAGTACCCAATGAAAAGTTCTTACACTTACGATCTTGTTTATCATAGTCCCATAAGTACAGCTCCTGCAAGAGCCATAGTAACCTATGCTAAGCTCTTACACTAAAGGATATTGTTTATCATGGACCATACGTATTGCTCCTGCAGGAGCCATGGTAACCTATGCTAAGTTCTTACACTAAAGGTTATTGTTTATCATAGGTCATAAGTACGGCTTCTGCAGGAGCCATAGTACCCTATGCTAAGTTCTTACACTAAAGGTTATTGTTAATCATAGACCATAAGTAGGGCTCCTGCAGGAGCCATAGTACCCTATACTTATTTTTATTGTTTATCATAGACCATAAGTAGGGCTCCTTCAGGAGCCATAATACCCAATGCTAAGTTCTTACACTAAAGGTTGTTGTTTATCATAGAACATAAGTATGGCTCCTAAAGGAGCCATAGTACCCAATGATAAGTTCTTACACTTAAAGTTTTTGTTTATCATACATAGTACATAAGTTCAGCTCCTGCAGGAGCCATAGTACTTTATGCTAAGTTCTTACACAAAAGGTTATTGTTTATCATAGGTCATAATTACGGCTTCTGCAGGAGCCATAGTACCCTATGCTAAGTTCTTACACAAAAGGTTATTGTTTATCATAGACCATAAGTAGGACTCCTGCAGGAGCCATAGTACCTTATACTAAGTTCTTACACTAATGGTGATTGTTTATCATTTACCATAAGTAGGGCTCCTGCAGGAGCCATAGTACCCAATGCTAAGTTCTGACACTAAAGGTTGTTGTTAATCATAGACCATAAGTAGGGCTCCTTCAGGAGCCATAGTACCCTATGCTAAGCTCTTACACTAAAGGTTATATTTTATCATAGGTCATAAGTAAGGCTTCTGCAGAAGCCGTACTGATGACTTATGATAAACAATAACCTTTAGTGTAAGAACTAAGCATTTGGTACTATGGCTCCTGCAGGAGCCCTACTTATTGTCTATGATGAACAACAACCTTTAGTGCATTAACTTAGTATAGGCTACTATGGCTCCTGCATGAGCAATACGTATGGTCTATGATAAACAATCACCTTTAGTGTAAGAGCTTAGCATAGGGTACTATGGCTCCTGCAGGAGCCGTTCTTATGACCTATAACAAACAATAACCTTTAGTGTAAGAACTAAGCTTTGGGTACTATGGCTCCTGCAGGAGCCCTACTTATTGTCTATGATGAACAACAACCTTTAGTGCATTAACTTAGCATAGGCTACTATGGCTCCTGCATGAGCAGTACGTATGGTCTATTATTAACAATAACCTTTAGTGTATGAGCTTAGCATAGGGTACTATGCCTCCCGCAGGAGCTGTACTTATGGACTATGATAAACAATAACTTGAAGCGTCGGAACTTATCATTGGGTACTATGGCTCCTGAAGGAGCCCTACTTATGGTCTATGATAAACAACAACCTTTAGTGTAATAACTTAGCATTGGGTTCTATGGCTCCTGCAGGAGCCCTACTTATGGTCTATGAAAAACAATGAAAATTCGTGTAAGAACTTATCATTGGGTTCAGTGGCTCCTGCAGGAGCACTACTTATGGTGTATGATAAAAAACAACCTTTAGTGTAAGAACTTAGCATTTGGTACTATGGCTCCTGTAGGAGCCCTATTTATGGTAAATGATAAACAATCACCATAAGTGTAAGAACTTAGCATAGGGTACTATGGCTACTGCAGGAGCAGTGTATGATAAACATTAATCTTTAGTGTAAGATCATAGCATTGGGTACTATGGCTCCTGCAGGAGCCGTACTTATAAACAATAATCTTTAGTGTAAGGACTTAGCATTGGGTACTATGGCTACTGCAGGAGCCCTACTCATGGTCTATGATAAACAAAAACCTTTAGTGTAAGAACTTAGTATAGGGTACTATGGCTCCTGCAGGAGCCCTACTTATGATCTATGATAAACAATAACCTTTAGTGCATGAACTTAGCATAGGGTACTATGGCTCCTGCAGAAGCTGTACTTATGACCTATGATAAACAGTAACCTTTAGTGTAAGAACTAAGCATTGGGTACTATGGCTCCTGCAGGAGCCCTACTTATGGTCTATGATAAGCAATAACCTTTAGTGCAAGAACTTAGCATAGGTTATTATGGCTCCTGCAGGAGCAATACGTATGGTCCATGATAAACAGTATCCTTTAGTGTAAGAGCTTAGCATAGGGTACTATGGCTCCTGCAGGAGCTGTACTTATGGACTTAGATAAACAGGAACTTTAAGTGTAAGAACTTGGGTACTATGGCTCCTGAAGGAGCCCTACTTATGGTCTATGATAAACAACAACCTTTAGTGTAAGAACTTAGCATTGGGTACAATGGCTCCTGCTGGAGCCCTACTTATGGTCTATGATAAACAATACAAAATAGTGTAAGAACTTAGTATTGGTACTATGGCTCCTGCAGGAGCCGTACTTATGACCTATGATAAACAATAACCTTTAGTGTAAGAACTTAGCATTGGGTACTATGGCTCCTGAAGGAGCCCTACTTATGGTCTATGATAAACAAAAACCTTTAGTGCAAGAACTTAGCATAGGTTTCTATGGCTCCTGCAGGAGCCATACGTATGTTCTATGATAAACAATAACCTTTAATGTAAGAACTTAGCATAGGGTATTATGGTTCCTGCAGGAGCCCTACATATTGTTTATGATAAACAATAACCTTTAGTGTTAGATCATAGCATTGGGTACTATGGTTCCTGCAGGAGCCCTACTTATGGTCTATGATAAACAATAATCTTTAGTGTAAGATCATAGCATTGGGTACCATGGCTCCTGCAGGAGCCGTACATATAAACAATAACCTTTAGTGTAAGAACTTAGCATTGGATACTATGGCTCCAGCAGGAGCCGTACTCATGGTCTATGATAAACAATAACCATTTGTGTAAGAACTCAGCATAGGGTACTGTGGCTCCTGCAGGAGCCCTACTTATGGTCTATGATAAACAATAACATTTGTGTATGAACTTAGCATTGGGTAATATGGCTCCTGTAGGATCGCTACGTATTGTCTATGATAAACAAAAACCTTTAGTGTATTAACTTAGCATAGGGTACTATGGCTCCTGCAGGAGCTGGATTTATGGTCTATGATAAACAATAACCTTCAGTGTAAGAACTTAGCATTGGGTACTATGGCTCCTGCAGGAGCCGTACTCATGGTCTATGATAAGCAAAAACCTTTAGTGTAAGAACTATATATCTTACAGATGTTTCATTTGTTGCAATGTCCGATACTGTATCCTTACATATGCATTTACACACATACACATGTACATGTATGTATATGGATGTGTTCGATTTAATAATGCTGTATTTTAATAAATTTATTATGAAAACAATGATAAGTATTATAGATAAATGATGAATACACCCTATTATTACTACTGATTCTTAGCAGCACATGTACAGAACGCGTCAAATCAAGTTTTGATTCCATAAAGGGTTTTAAAATCCTCTGTAAATCTACTGTGCAATTGAACATTAAATTATGATCACATCATTAATTGCCATCCTTTATATGTCGGCAAAGAGCATGATGTAGGTTGCTAAGTAGTCATTTACTGTAACGCATAATTAATTAGGTATCGTTAGCATAAGCACTTATGTACTTTTATACAATAGAGAACCCCTGCATGTGTTTGAGTTATATACTGACGATATATACCTACTGTAACTGTATTAAAAAAATTATTATTTCATAGGATCAGTTACTATTGTCCATTGCACTCCAGCAGGGCATTGCTGCCTCTGTAATGGGCACCACAAGTAGTGTGTAATTTGTATAGTGTGTGTCATTTATATAGTGCATTCATTTAACTTTGTAATTATATTCACATCTTTAAAACAGTTTTCTTCTACTTCTATAAGTAATGTATGACTGATTTCAGTTTTAATTTGCTGGTGTGTCCAGGACATAGGATAGATAAAACTAGAAGTAACTTGTATCTACCGTTCATGATTTATTGCAGAGTAGTGGCAATATGTATTTAGGAAAGGTGAGAGTACATTAGGCAAATCTTTACCCATCTTCCTAATTACCAAGTCAGTCATGAGATATAGTCTCATTAAGGTATATGGTACCATTTCGAATTGGAGACATTGTACATCCAAGACAAAACCAACTTGAAGTGACTTGTATTTACCGTTCATGATGCATTACAAAGTAGGGGCAATGCGTATTGAGGAAAGGTGAGTACATTAGGCAAATCCTTTACCGTCTTCCTTATTAGCAAGTCAGTCACGAGATATAGTCTCATTCAGGTATATGGTACTAATTCAAAATGGAGACATTTTACATCCAGGACAAAACCAACAAGAAGTGACTTGTACCTACTCATCATGATGCATTACAGAGTAGTGGCAATGCGTATTGAGGAAAGGTGAAAGCATTAGGAAAATCTTTTACAGACTTCCTCATTGGCAAGTCAGTCACGAGATGGTCTCATTAAAGAATATGCTAGCAATTCAAAGTGGAGACGTTTTAGATCCCGAACAAAACCAACTAGAAGTGACTTGTATCTACCGTTCATGATGCATTACACAGTAGTTGCAAAATGTATTGAGGAAAGGTGAGTACATAAGGAAAATCATTTACCGTCTTCCTAATTAGCTAGTCAGTCGTGCAATAGCCTTATTAAGGTATATGGTACCAATCCAAATTCGAGACATTTCAGATCCTGGAGAAAACCAACTAGAATTGATTTGTATCTAGCTTTCATAATGCATTACAGAGTAGGGGCAATGGGTATTAATGAAAGGTGAATGCGCTAGGTAAATCTTTTACCGTCTTCCTAATTAGCAAGTCAGTCACGAGACATTGTCTCATTAAGGTATATCGTACCAATTCAAATTGGAGACATTTTAAATCCAGGACAAAACCAACAATAAGTGACTTGTATCTACCTTTCATGAAGCATCACAGAGTAGTGGCAATATGTATTGAGGAAAGGTGAGTACATTTGGCAAATCCTTTACCGTCTTTCTAATTAGTAAGTCAGTCATGCGATAGCCTCATTAAGGTATATGGTACCAATTCATATTGGAGACATTTTACATCCAGGACATAACCAAGTAGAAGTGACTTCTAACTACTGTTCATGATGCATTACATAGTAGTGGCAATGTGTATTGAGGAAAGGTGAATGCATTAGGAACCTCTTTTATCGTCTTCCTAACAAGTCAGTGGCGAAATAGTCTCATTAAGGTATATGGTACCAATTGAAAATGGAGACGTTTTAGATCCAGGACAAAACGAACTAGAAGTAACTTGTGTCTACCGTTCATGATTCATTACAGACTGAGTATGGGCAATGTGTATTTAGGAAAGGTGAAAGCATTAGGAAAATCTTTTACGGACTTCCTCATTGGCAAGTCAGTCACGAGATAGTCTCATTAAAGTATATACTAGCAATTCAGAGTGGAGACGTTTTAGATCCAGGACAAAAACAACTAGAAGTAACTTGTATCTACCGTTCATGATTTATTGCAGAGTAGTGGCAATATGTATTGAGGAAAGGTGAATACATTTGGCAAATCTTTTACCGTCTTCCTAATTAGCAAGTCGGTCGTGCGATAGCGTCATTAAGGTATATGGTACCAATTCATATTGGAGACATTTTACATACCGGACAAAAACCAACTAGAAGTGACTTGTATCTACTGCTCATGATGCATTACATAGTAGTGGTAATATGCATTGAGGAAAGGTGATTACATTAGGATAATCTTTTACCGTCTTCCTAACTAGCATGTCAGTCACGAGATAGTCTCATAAAGGTATATGCTAGAAATTGTGAGTGGAGACATTTTAGATCCAGGACAAAACCAACGAGAAGTGACTTGTATCTACCGTTCATGATGCATTACACAGCAGTAGCAATATGTATTGAGGAATGGGGAGTACATTAGGAAAATCATTTACCGTCTTCCTAATTAGTTAGTCAGTCTTGCGTAAGCCTCATTAAGGTATATGGTACCAATTCATATTGGAGACATTTTACATCCAGGACATAACCAAGTAGAAGTGACTTGTAACTACTCTTCATGATGCATTACATAGTAGTGGCAATGTGTATTGAGGAAAGGTGAATGCATTAGGAACCTCTTTTACCATCTTCCTAACAAGTCAGTGGCGAAATAGTCTCATTAAGGTATATGGTACCAATTGAAAATGGAGACGTTTTAGATCCAGGACAAAACCAACTAGAAGTAACTTGTGTCTACCGTTCATGATTCATTACAGAGTATGGGCAATGTGTATTTAGGAAAGGTGAAAGCATTAGGAAAATCTTTTACGGACTTCCTCATTGGCAAGTCAGTCACGAGATAGTCTCATTAAAGTATATACTAGCAATTCAGAGTGGAGACGTTTTAGATCCAGGACAAAAACAACTAGAAGTAACTTGTATCTACCGTTCATGATTTATTGCAGAGTAGTGGCAATATGTATTGAGGAAAGGTGAATACATTTGGCAAATCTTTTACCGTCTTCCTAATTAGCAAGTCGGTCGTGTGATAGCGTCTTTAAGGTATATGGTACCAATTCATATTGGAGACATTTTACATACCGGACAAAAACCAACTAGAAGTGACTTGTATCTACTGCTCATGATGCATTACATAGTAGTGGTAATATGTATTGAGGAAAGGTGATTACATTAGGATAATATTTTACCGTCTTCCTAACTAGCATGTCAGTCACGAGATAGTCTCATAAAGGTATATGCTAGAAATTGTGAGTGGAGACATTTTAGATCCAGGACAAAACCAACGAGAAGTGACTTGTATCTACCGTTCATGATGCATTACACAGCAGTTGCAATATGTATTGAGGAATGGGGAGTACATTCGGAAAATCATTTACCGTCTTCCTAATTAGTTAGTCAGTCTTGCGTAAGCCGCATTTAGGTACATGGTTCCAATTCAAATTGGAGACATTTTACATCCAGGACAAAACCAACTAGAAGTTACTTGTAACTACTCTTCATGATGCATTACATAGTAGTGGCAATGTGTATTGAGGAAAGGTGAATGCATTATAGGCAACTCTTTTACCGTCTTCCTAATTAACAAGTCAGTGGCGCGATAGCCTCTTCAAGGTATATGATACCAATTCAAAGTGGAAACATTTTAGATCCAGGACAAAACCAACTAGAAGTGACTTGTAACAACTGTTCATGATGCGTTACAATGTAGTGGCAATGTGTATTGAGGAAAGGTGAATGCATTAGTCAACTCTTTTACCGTCTTCCTAATTAACAAGTCAGTAGCACGATAACCTCTTCAAGGTATATGGTACCAATTCAAAGTAGAGACATTTTAGATCTAGGACAAAAGCAACTAGAAGTGACTTGTATCTACCGTTCATGATGCATAACAGAGTAGTGGCAATGCGCTAGGTAAATTTTTTATTGTCTTCCTAAATACCAAGTCAGTCATGAGATATAGTCTCATTAAGGTATATGGTACCAATTCAATGCATTACAGAGTAGTGGCAATGTATATTGAGGAAAAGTGAATGTATTAGGAAAATCATTTACCGTCTTCCTAATTAGCAAGTCAGTCACGTTAAGGTATGTGCTAGCAGTTCAGATTGGAGACGTTTTAGATCCAGGTCAAAACCAACTAGAAGTGACTTGTATCTACCGTTAATGATGCATTACAGAGTAGTGGCAATATGTATTGAGGAATGGTGAGTACATAAGGAAAATCGTTTACCGTCTTCCTAATTAGCTAGTCAGTCGTGCGATAGCGTCATTAAGGTATATGGTACCAATTAAAACTCGAGACATTTTAGATCCAGGAGAAAACCCACTAGAAGTGACTTGTATCTACCTTTTACGATGCATTACAGAGTAGGGGCAATGCGTATTGATGAAAGGAGAATACTCTAGGTAAATCTTTTACCGTCTTCCTAATTAGCAAGTCAGTCACGAGGTACAGTCTCATTAAGGTATATGGGACCAGTTCATACACTAAAGGTTATTGTTTATCATAGACCATAAGTAGGGCTCCTGCACTAGCCATACTACCTATGCTAAGCTCTTACACTAAAGGATATTGTTTATCATAGACCATACGTATTGCTCCTGCAGGAGCCAGAGTAACCTATGCTAAGTTCTTGCACTAAACGTTATTGTTTATCATAGACCATAAGTTGGGCTCCTGCAGGAGCCATAGTACCCAATGCTTATGAGGTTCTTATACTAAAGGTTACTGTTTATCATAGGTCATAAGTACGGCTTCTGCAGGAGCCATAGTACCCTATGCTAAGTTCTTACACAAAAGGTTATTGTTTATCATAGACCATAAGTAGGGCTCTTGCAGGAGCCATAGTACCCTATACTAAGTTCTTACACTAAAGGTTATTGTTTATCATATACCATAAGTAGGGCTCCTGCAGGAGCCATAGTACCCAATGCTCAGTTCTTACACTAAAGGTTATTATTTATCATAGACCATAAGTTAGGCTCTTGCAGGAGCCATAGTAACCTATGCTAAGTCCTTGCACTAAAGGTTTTTGTTTATCATAGACCATAAGTAGGGCTCCTGCAGGAGCCAAAGTACCCAATGCTGTGATCTTACAGTAAAGGTTATTGTTTATCATAGACCATAAGTAGGGCTCTTGCAGGAGCCATTATACCCAATGCTAAGTCCTTACATTAAAGGCTATTGTTCATCAAAGACCATACGTATGGCTCCTGCAGGAGCCATTGAAACCTATGCTAAGCTCTTGCTCTAAACGTTCTTCTTAATCACAGACCATGAGTAGGGCTTCTGCAGAAGCCATAGTACCCAATGCTAAGTTCTTACACTAAAGGTTATTGTTTATCATAGATCATAAGTACCGCTCCTGCAGGAGCCATAGTACCCTATGCTAAGTTCTTACACCAAAGGTTATTGTTAATCATAGACCATAAGTAGGGCTCCTGCAGGAGCCATACTACCCAATGCTAAGTTCTTACACTATATCATAGACCATAAGTAGGACTCCTTCAGGAGCCATAGTACCCAATGAGAAGTTCTTACACTTTAAGTTATTGTTTATCATAGTACATAAGTACAGCTCCTGCAGGAGCGATAGTACCCTATGCTAAGCTCTTACACTAAAAGTTATTGTTTATCATAGACCATTAGAAGGGCTCCTTGGGGAGCCATAGTACCCAATGCTTAGTTTTCCTACACTAACGGTTATTGTTTATCATAGGTTATAAGTATGGCTCTTGCAGGAGCCATAGTACCCTATGCTAAGATATTGCACTAAAGGTTGTTGTTTATCATAGACCATACGTATTACTCCTGCAGGAGACATAGTAACCTATGCTAAGTTCTTGCACTAGAGGTTAGTGTTTATAATAGACCATAAGTAGGGCTCCTGCAGGAGCCATAGTACCCAATGCTAAAATCTTACACTAAAGGTTATGGTTTATCATAGGTCATAAGTATGGCTTCTGCAGGAGCCATAGTACCCAATGCTAAGTTCTTACACTAAAGATTTTTGTCTATTAGTACGGCTCCTGCAGGAGCCGTAGTACCCAATGCTATGATCTTACACCAAAGGTTATTGCTTATCATAGACCATAAGTATGGATCCTGCAGGAGCCATAGTACCCAATGCTAAGTTCCTATACTAAAGGTTTTTGTTTATCATAGACCATAAGTAGTGCTCCTGCAGGAGCCATAGTACTCTATGCTATGTTCTTACAATAAAGGTTACTGTTTATCATTTACCATAAGTACGGCTCCTGCCGGAGCCATAGTACCCAATGGTAAGTTCTTTCACTCAAGTTTATTGTCTATAAGTACGGCTCCTGCAGGAGCCATAGTACCCAATGCTATGTTCTTACACTAAACGTTATTGTTTATCATAGTCCTAAAGTACGGCTCATGCAGGAGCCACAGTACCCAATGCTATGATCTTACACTAAAGGTTATTGCTTATCATAGACAATAAGCAGGGTTCCTGCAGGGGCCATAGCACCTATGCTATGTTTGTACACTAAAGGTTACTGTTTATCATAGACCATAAGTACGGCTCCTGCAGGAGCCATAGTACCCAATGCTTCGTTCTAACACTAAAGGTTATTGTTTATCATAGACCATATGTAGGGCTTATGTAGGAGCCATTGTACCCTTAGCTAAGTTTTTGCACTAAAGTTTATTCATTATCATATACCATAAGTACGGGTTTTGCTGGAGCCATATTACCCTATGCTAAGTTCTAACACTAAAGCTTTAGTCGCTAAGATCGGCTCCAGCAGGAGCCAAAGTACCCAATGCTTAGTTCTTACACTAAAGGTTATTTTCTTTCATAGACCATATGTAGGGCTTATGTAGGAGCCATAGTACCCTTAGCTAAGTTCTTGCACTAAAGGTTATTGATTATCATATACCATAAGTGCGGCTTTTGTAGGAGCCATATTACCCTATGCTACGTTCTAACTCTAAAGGTTTAGTCCCTAGGATCGGCTCCTGCAGGAGCCATAGTACTCAATGCTAAGTTGTTACACTAAAAGTTATTGTTTATCATAGTGCATAAGTACGGCTCCTACAGTAGAAATAGTATCCTATGCTAAGTTCTTATACTAAATGATATTGTTTATCATAGACCATACGTAGGGCTCCTGCAGGAGCCATACTAAAGTACCCTTAGCTATGTTCTGACACAAAAGATTATTGTTTATCATAGACCATAAGTAGGGCTATTGCAGGAGCCATAGTACCCAATGCTACGTTCTTACTCTATAGGTTATTGATTATCATAGACCAAAAGTAGGGCTCCTGCAGGAGCCATAGTACCCAATGCTAAGTTCTTACACTAGAGGTTATTGTTCATCCCAGTCCATATCTTCGGCTCCTGCAGGAGCCATAGTATCCAATGGTGCATTCTTACACTAAAGGTTATTGTTTATCATAGACCATAAGCACGACTCCTGCAGGAGCCATAGTACCCTATGCTAAGTTCGTACACTAAAGGTTTTTGTTTATCATTGACCATAAGTAGGGCTCCTGCAGGAGCCATAGTACCCTTTTCTAAGTTCTTACACTAATGGTTATTGTTTATCATAGACCATACGTAGGGCTCGTGCAGGAGCCATAGAACCCTATGCTAAGTTCTTGCTCTATAGGTTATTGTTTATCATACATCATAAGTAGGGCTCCTGCAGGAGCCATAGTACCCAATGCTAAGTTATTTTTTGAAATACGTAATTACGGCTCCTGCTGGAGCCATAGAACCCTATGCCTTAGGCCAAGATGTATTATGGGTATAAGGTATAGTACGCCCACCTGAATTGTAGGCCCACATGTATAGTACGTCCACTTGTATTGTGGGCTAACAATGAAATATTATATATATTATTGTCTAAAACACATGTTAGCCCACAGTTCATGTGGGCCCTCAATACGTGTGGGCCTACAATACATGAGGGCCTACTGTACGTCTGGGCCTACTATACATGTGGGCCCCCAATACACGTGGGCGTACAATACATCTGAGCCTCCTGTACTTGTGGGCCAACTTTACTTGTTAGCCCACAATACACGTGGGCCCACAGTACATGTGGGCCTTCTAAACATGTGGGCCCACAATAGATGTGGTGTATTTTAGGCCCACCTGTTGTGTAGGCCCACATGTATTGTTCGCCCACATGTATAATAGGCCCATATGTACTGTGGGCCCACGTATACTGTGGGCTGACAAGTAAAGATTATATATATTGTGGTCTAAAACACATGTGGGCCCACAGTGCAGGTGGGCCCATAATACATGTGGGCCTACAATGCATGTGGGCCTACTGTACGTTTGGCCTTCTATACATGTGGGCCCCCAATATTTTGTGCCCACATGTACAGTAGGCCCACATGTATAGTAGAACAAAATGTATTGGGGCCCACATGTACAGCAGACCAAGACGTACAGCAGGCCAACCGGTATTGCAGGAACACAACTGTTAGGCACCCACATTTATTGTAGGCCCACATGTGTAGTGGGCCCACATGTACTGTGGGCCCACATATTCTGAGAGCCCACATGTACAGTAGGCCCACATGGATTGAGGGCCCATGTTTACAGTATGCCCACATGTATAGTAGATCCACGTGTATTGTGGGCCCACATGTACTTTGGACACACATTTATAGTAGGCCCCCCATGTACTTTGGGTCCACATGTAATGTGGGCCCACATGTAAAGTATACCCACATGTTCAGTAGGCCCACATGTTATGTGGGCCCACATGTATTGTAGGCTCGCATGTGTTCGGGGCCAACATGTATAGTAGGCCCAAATGTACAGTAGGCCCAGTCGGCTCTCATGTATTGTGGTTTCACATGTACTGTGGGCCCACATGTTTTTTAAGCCATAAAATACTCCTCATGTACTGTGGGCCAAGATGTATTGTAGGTATATGTGTATAGTAGGCCCACCTGTATTGTAGGCCCACATGCATTGTGGGCCCACATGTATAGTACGTCCACGTGTATTGTGGGCTAACAATGAAAAATTATATATATTATGGTCTAAAACACATGTTAGCCGACAGTACATGTAGGCCTGCAATACATGTGGGCCATCTGTATGTCTGGGCCTACTATACATGTGGGTCCCCAATACATGTGGGCATACAAAACATCTGAGCCTCCTGTACTTGTGGGCCAACTTTACATGTTAGCCCACAATACACGTGGGCGTACATGTGGGCCTCCTAAACATGTGGGTCCACAATAGATGTGGTCGCACAATACATGTTGGCCCACAATCCATGTGGGCCTCTAATGCATGTGGGCCTATTATACATGTGGGCCTACTTTACATCTGGGCCCACAATACATGTGGGCCTGCTGTACATGTGGGACTAGTATGCCCACAATATATGTGGGCTTACTACGCCCACAATATATCTAGGCCTACTATGCCCACAGTATATATGGGCCTACTACGCCCACAATATATGTGGGACTATTACGCCCACAACATACGTGGGCCTACCATGTCCACAATATATGTGAGCCTACTATACATATGGGCCCACATGGATACATGTGGGCCTACCTTACATGTAGGCCCACAGTACATTTGGTCCTACCATACACATGGGCCTACTGTACATTTGTGACCGCAAAACATGTTAACTTACTGTACATATGGGTCCACAGTACATGAGGTCCCACAATACATGAAGGCCTTATATACATGTGGGCCCAACATACATGCGCGCGTATTATCCATATGGGCCACTGTACATGTGGGCTCCCAGTACATGTGCTCCCACAATACATGTGGGCCTACAATACATATGGGCCTACTGTATATACATGTGGGCCTGCTGTACATATTTTGGGCATAGTAGGCCCACATATTTTGTAGTTCATGTGGGCCCACAATATATGTGGGCCCACCATACATATTGGCCTACTATACATGTGGGCCCACAATACATGTTAACTTACTATAAACATGGATCAACAGTACATGAGGTCCCACAATACATGCAGGCCTACTATACATGTAGGCCCACAATACATGCGCGCGTACTATCCATATGGGCCCACTGTACATGTGGGCCCACTATACATGTCGGACCATAATGCGTGTAGCCTACTATACTGTGGGCCCCCAATACATTTGGGCCTATTGTACAGTAGGCCCACATGTACCGTAGGCCCAATTGTATAGTAGGCCCACATGAATTGGGGCCCTCATGTATTGTGGGCCTATAGTAGGCTAACATATTCTGTGTGCCCATATGTATTGTAGGCCCACAAGTACAATAGCCCCACATATGTTCTGGGCCCACAGGAATAGCGGGCGCATATGTATAGTAGCCTCACATTTATTGTGTACCCACATGTTTTGTGGGCCATATCTTCTTTGGGCACGCATGTATAGTAGTCCCAAATGTACTGTGGGCCAACATGTATTGTGCGACCATATGTATAGTAGGTCCACATGTATTGTGGGCAAACAGGTAAAGTAGGCCCACATGTATTGTACAGCGACATGTATTATGAGTCGCCATGTATAGCAAGCCCACATGACATGTATTAGGTTCCCCTATGTATAGTAGGCTCACATGTATTTTGGGCCAACAAATACTGTGGGCCCACATATACAGTAGGCCCACATGTACCGTAGGCCCGCACGTATAGTAGGCGCACATGAATTGGGGCCCTCATGTACAGCAGACCCAGACATACAGTAGGCCTACATGTATTGTAGGCCCACATGTATTGTGGGCTCTCATGTACCGTGGGCCCACATGTACTTTGGACACATATATAGTCGGCCCCCCATGTACTGGTACTGTGGGCCCACATGTAAAGTGGGCCCACATGTTCAGTAATCCAACATGTATTGTATGCCCACATGTATTGGGGGCCCACATGTATAGTAGGCCCCGATGTACAGTAGACCCAGTAGGCCTACATGTATTGCCACATGCGTTTTAGGCCATAATATATTCCACATGTATTGCGGCTAAGATGTATTGTGGCAGTACATGTGGGCCTACAATACATGTGGGCCTACAATACATGTGGGCCTACTGTACATGTGGGTTTACTATACATGTGGGCCTTCTGTAAATGTGGGCCCACAACACATGTGGGCCTACAATACATGTGGGCCTACTGTACATGTGGGCTTACTGCAAATGCGGCCAGACAATGAATTGGGGCCTACTGAACTAATGGACCCACGATACATGGGAGCCCTCAGTGGTGCCCGCAATACATGTACAGTAGGCACACATGTACAGTAACTATATATGTGGGCAAACTATACATGTGGGCCCACAGTACATGTGCTCCCACAATACATGTGGGCCTACAATACATATCTTGTGGGCGCAGTAGGCCCGCAAAATTTGTGGGCCCACAATGCAAGGGCCTACTATACATGTGGGCCCACAGTACGTACATGTGGGCCAGGGGGGCCCACAATACATGTGGGAATACTATACATGTGGGCCCCTAATACATGTCGGCTTACAAAACATGTGGGGCTACTGTTCATCTGCGCCTACTATCCAAATGTATTGTAGGCCCACATGCATTGGGGGCCCACATGTATTGTGGGCCAAGTAAAACTTAGCATTACTCCAGCAGGAGCCGTACTTATTGACTATGATAAATGTGGGCCTGTTACACCCAGAATATACGTACTGTGGGCCCATTTGTATATACTAGGTCCACATGTATTGCGGGTCCACATGTGTAGGAGACCCACATGTTTAGTAGACCAAAATTTATTGTGTGCCCTTAAGGGCCCACATCTACTTTTTGCCCACATGTATAGTAGGTCCATATGTATGGTGGGCCCACATGCATAGTAGGCCCACACGCAATGTAGGCACACACGCATTGTGTGCCCACATGTATAGTGACACCAGATATACAGTGGAACCCACATGGCCCACATGTGCTGTGAGCTCACAGTACACATTAGCCCACAATTACAATTCATGCGGGCCTACTATACATGTGGGCACTCAGTATATGTTCGCCCTCAATACATGTGGTCCCCCAATACATGTGGGCCTACAATACATGTGGAGCTACTACACATGTTTGCGCACAATACATGCGACCCAATTTACAATATATAATGGCCTAAAACACATGTGGGCTTACTATAAATGTGGGCCCACAATTCGCCAATTCGACAATTTATTGGCCGCCCACATTTGTAGTAAGCCCACATGTACAGTACGCCCACATGTATTGTAGGCCCACATGTATTGGGGGACCACATGTATTAGAGGCCCACATGTACTGTGGGCCAACATCTATTGTGTGACCTCATCTATTGTGGGCCCAGTAGGCCCACATGGACCCACATGTACTGTGGGCACACATGTACTGTGGGCCCACATTTACAGAAGGCCCACATGTATAGTAAACCCACATGTACAGTAGGCCCAGACATACAGTAGGCCCACATGTATAGTAGGCCCACATGCATCGTGGGCCCACATGTATTGTGGGCCCACATGTATTGTGGGCCCACGTGTACTGTTGGCCCACATGTGCTTTGGGCGCACATTTAAAGTAGGTCCAGTAAGTCCCACATGTATTGTAGGCCCACATGTTTTGGGGGTACCCATTTGCTGGGGACCTACATGTACAGTAGGCCCAGACATACATTATGCCCATGTGTATTGTTGGCCCACATGTATTAGGGGCCAACATATATAGTGGGCCCACATGTATTGTGGGCTCACATGTACTATGGGCTCAGATGTATAGTAGGTCCATAAGTATTGTGGGCAGACATGTCTTGTGGGCACACATATATAGTAGGCCCACATGTACTGTGCACCCATATGTATTGTGGGACCACATGTACATTAAGCCCAAGTGTTTTGCGGGACCACTTGTATAGTAGGCCAGTGAGCTATGCATGTGGGCCTACTGTACATATTTTGGGCATAGTAGGCCCACATATATTGTGAGTGTAGTAGGCCCACATAATTGTGGGCGTTAACGTCCCACATTAATTATAGTACATGTGGGCCCACCATGTATATTGGTCCTACTAATCATGTGTGCCCACAAAACATGTTAACTTACTATACATGTGGGCCTATAGTACGTCTGGACCTCATGTGGAAGCCTACAATACATGTATGCCTACCGTACATGTGGGACCGCAAAACATGTGGGCAAACTATACATGTGGGCCCACAGTACGTGTGCTCCCACAATACATGTGGGCACACAATAAATGTGGGTCTATTATACATGTGGGTCTACAATATGTGGACCCGCAATACATGTGGACCTGGTATAAAAATGGGCCCACAGTTCATGTGGGCCGACAATTTATGTGGGCCTACTATAAATGTGGGCCCAGAATACATCTGGGTCTATTATACATGTGGGCCCCCAAGATATGTGGGCATACAATACATGCGAGCCTTCTGTACATGTGGGCCAACTATACTTGTTAGCCCACAATATACGTGGGCGCACAGTGCATGTGGGCCTACTATACATGTGGGCCCACAATAGATGAGGTCGCACAATACATGTTGGCCCACAATACGTGTGGGCCTCTAATACAAGTTGGCCCACACATACAGGAGGCTCACATCTATTGTATGCCCACATGTATTGTAGGCCCACATGTATTGTAGGCCTACATGTATTGGGGGCACACTTGTATAGTAGGCCCACCTGTATTGAAAGCCAACATGTATAGTAGGCCCACATCTATTGTGGGTCCACAGTACATGTGGACCCATGTATATAGTAGATCCACATGTATTGTGGGACCACATGTGTTGTGGGCCCACATCTATTGTGGGCCCACATCTATTGTGGGCCCACATGTTAGTAGGCCCACATGTACTGTGGGCCCATACGTATAGTAGATCCACATGTATTGTGGGGCCACAGTGTGGTGGGCCCACATCTATTGTGAACCCACATGTATAGTAGGCCCACATGTACTGTGAGCCCACATGTATTGTGGGCTAACAAGTAAAGTTGGCCCGCATGTACAGGAGGCTCACATGTATTGTATGGCGACATTTATTCTGGGCCTATATTTATATTAGGCCACATGTATTGTAGGCCCACATGAATTGTGGGCCCACATGTATAGTAGGCCAACATGTACTGTGGGCCTGCATGTATTATAGGCCTAGAAGTACAATAGGCCCACATATGTTATGGGCACACATGAATTGCGGGCCCATATGGCTAGTAGCCGAACTTGTATTGTGTTCTGTGGGCCCATATCTTCTTTGGGCACGTATTTATATTAGTTCCAAATGTACTGTGGGCCCACAGGTATTGTGGGCCCACATGTTCAGTAGGCCCACATGTACAATAGGCCCACTTGTATCATAACCCAAATGTATTGTGGGCCAACATGCATTTTGCAACCATACGTGTAGTAGGTCCACATGTATTGTGGATAAACAAGTATATGTTAGCCCACAATGCATGTGGGCCTACTATAATTTGTGGGCATAATAGGCGCACATGTATTGTAGTACATGTGGGCCCGCAATATATGTGGACCCACCATACATAATGGCCTTCTAATGATGTGGGCCCACAGTACATGTTAACTTAATATAAACATGGATCCACAGTACATGAGGTCCCACAATACATGCAGGCCTACTATACATGTGGGCCCACAATACGTGCACGCATACTATCCTTATGGACCCACTGTATATCTGGTCCCACTATACATGTGGGCACACAATGCATGTGTGCCTTCATTGCGTGTGGGCCTACTATGCATGTGGGCCCACCATACATATGGACCTACTATACATGTGGGCAAAAAGTAGATGTGGGCTCTTAAGGGCACACAATAAATTTTGGTGTACTTTACATGTGGGTCTCCTACACATGTGGACCCGCAATACATGCGGACCTAGTATATACAAATGGGCCCACAATACATATATTGTGGGTGTAACAGGCCCACATTTATCATAGTCAATAAGTACGGCTCCTGCTGGAGTAATGCTAAGTTTTACTTCGCCTACTATACATGTGGGCCCCCAATGCATGTGGGCCCCCAATGCATGTGGGCCTACAATACATTTGGATTGTAGCCGCAGATGAACAGTAGCCCCACATGTTTTGTAAGCCGACATGTATTAGGGGCCCACATGTATAGTATGCCCACATGTATTGTGGGCCCCCCTGGCCCACATGTGCTGTGGGCCTACATGTATAGTAGGCCCGTGTATTGTGGGCCCACAAATTTTGCGGGCCTACTACGCCCACAAGATATGTATTGTAGGCCCACATGTATTGTGGGAGCACATGTATTGGGGGCCCACATGTATATTAGCCCCAGACGTACAGTAGGCCCACATGTATTATAGTCCCACATGTATTGTGGGCCCACATGTACTTAACTGTGGGCTAACATGTGTTTTAGACCAATATAAAATACTTAGCCCACAATACACTTGGACCTACTATACATGTGGGCCCACAACACATGTGGGCCTACAGTACAGATGGGCCTACTATACATGTGGGCCTACATAACATGTGTGCCTACTGAACATGTGGGTATACTTTACATGTGGGCCCACATTACATGTGGACCTGAAGTACATGGGGGGCCTACTATAATTGTGTGTCCAAAGTACATGTGGGCCCACAATACATGTGGATCTACTATACATGTGGGCATACTGTAAACATGGGCCCTCAATCCATGTGGGCCTACTGTACATGTGGGCTCTCAGAATATGTGGGCCCACAGTACATGTGGGCCCACTACACATGTGGGCCTACAATAAATGTGGGTGCCTAACAGTTGTGTTCCTACAATACCGGTTGGCCTGCTGTACGTCTTGGTCTGCTGTACATGTGGGCCCCAATACATTTTGTTCTACTATACATGTGGGCCTACTGTACATGTGGGCACAAAATATTGGGGGCCCACATGTATAGAAGGCCCATACGTACAGTAGGCCCACATGCATTGTAGGCCCACATGTATTATGGGCCCACCTGCACTGTGGGCTCACATGTGTTTTAGACCACAGTATCTATAATCTTTACTTGTCAGCCCACAGTATACTTGGGCCCACAGTACATATGGGCCTACTATACATGTGGGCGAACAATACATGTGGGCCTACTCTACAGGTGGGCCTAAAATACACTATATCTATTGTGGGCCCACATGTTTAGAAGGCCCACATGTACTGTGGGCCCACGTGTATTGTGGGCTAACAAGTAAAGTTGGCCCACAAGTACAGTAGGCTCAGATGTATTGTACGCCCACGTATATTGGGGGCCCACATGTATAGTAGGCCCAGACGTACAGTAGGTCCTCATGTATTGTAGGCCCACACGTATTGTGGGCCCACATGAACTGTGGGCTAACATGTGTTTTAGACAATAATATATATAATATTTCATTGTTAGCCCACAATACAAGTGGATGTACTATACATGTGGGCCTACAATTCAGGTGGGCGTACTATACATTATACCCATAATACATCTTGGCCTAAGGCATAGGGTACTATGGCTCCAGCAGGAGCCGTAATTACGTATTTCAAAAAATAACTTAGCATTGGGTACTATGGCTCCTGCAGGAGCCCTACTTATGATGTATGATAAACAATAACCTATAGAGCAAGAACTTAGCATAGGGTTCTATGGCTCCTGCACGAGCCCTACGTATGGTCTATGATAAACAATAACCAATAGTGTAAGAACTTAGAAAAGGGTACTATGGCTCCTGCAGGAGCCCTACTTATGGTCAATGATAAACAATAACCTTTAGTGTACGAACTTAGCATAGGGTACTATGGCTCCTGCAGGAGTCGTGCTTATGGTCTATGATAAACAATAACCTTTAGTGTAAGAACGCACCATTGGATACTATGGCTCCTGCAGGAGCCGAAGATATGGACTAGGATGAACAATAACCTCCAGTGTAAGAACTTAGCATTGGGTACTATGGCTCCTGCAGGAGCCCTACTTTTGGTCTATGATAATCAATAACCTATAGAATAAGAACGTAGCATTGGATACTATGGCTCCTGCAATAGCCCTACTTATGGTCTATGATAAACAATAATCTTTTGTGCCAGAACATAGCTAAGGGTACTTTAGTATGGCTCCTGCAGGAGCCCTACGTATGGTCTATGATAAACAATAACATTTAGTATAAGAACTTAGCATAGGATACTATTTCTACTGTAGGAGCCGTACTTATGCACTATGATAAACAATAACATTTAGTGTAACAACTTAGCATTGGGTACTATGGCTCCTGCAGGAGCCGATCTTAGGGACTAAACCTTTAGAGTTAGAACTTAGCATAGGGTAATATGGCTCCTGCAAAAGCCGCACTTATGGTATATGATAATCAATAACCTTTAGTGTAAGAACTTAGCTAAGGGTACTATGGCTCCTACATAAGCCCTACATATGGTCTATGAAAGAAAATAACCTTTAGTGTAAGAACTAAGCATTGGGTACTTCGGCTCCTGCTGGAACCGATTTTAGCGACTAAACCTTTTGTGTTAGAACTTAGCATAGGGTAATATGGCTCCAGCAAAACCCGTACTTATGGTATATGATAATGAATAAACTTTAGTGCAAAAACTTAGCTAAGGGTACAATGGCTCGTACATAAGCCCTACATATGGTCTATGATAAAACATAACCTTTAGTGTTAGAACGAAGCATTGGGTACTATGGCTCCTGCAGGAGCCGTACTTATAGTCTATGATAAACAGTAACCTTTAGTGTACGAACATAGCATAGGGTGCTATGGCCCCTGCAGGAGCCCTGCTTATGGTCTATGATAAGCAATAACCTTTAGTGTAAGATCATAGCATTGGGTACTGTGGCTCCTGCATGAGCCGTACTTTAGGACTATGATAAACAATAACGTTTAGTGTAAGAACATAGCATTGGGTACTATGGCTCCTGAAGGAGCCGTACTTATAGACAATAATCTTGAGTGAAAGAACTTACCATTGGGTACTATGGCTCCGGCAGGAGCCGTACTTATGGTAAATGATAAACAGTAACCTTTATTGTAAGAACATAGCATAGAGTACTATGGCTCTTGCAGGAGCACTACTTATGGTCTATGATAAACAAAAACCTTTAGTATAGGAACATAGCAATGGGTACTATGGCTCCTGCAGGATCCATACTTATGGTCTATGATAAGCAATAACCTTTGGTGTAAGATCATAGCATTGGGTACTACGGCTCCTGCAGGAGCCGTACTAATAGACAAAAATCTTTAGTGTAAGAACTTAGCATTGGGTACTATGGCTCCTTCAGAAGCCGTACTTATGACCTATGATAAACCATAACCTTTAGTGTAAGAACTTAGCATTGGGTACTATGGCTCCAGCAGGAGCCCTACTTATGGTCTATGATAAACACTAACCTCTAGTGCAAGAACTTAGCATAGATTACTATGTCTCCTGCAGGAGTAATACATATGGTCTATGATAAACAACAACCTTTAGTGCAATATCTTAGCATAGGGTACTATGGCTCCTGCAAGAGCCGTACTTATGACCTATGATAAACAATAACCGTTAGTGTAGGAACTAAGCATTGCGTACTATGGCTCCCCAAGAAGCCCTTCTAATGGTCTATGATAAACAATAACTTTTAGTGTAAGAGCTTAGCATAGGGTACTATCGCTCCTGCAGGAGCTGTACTTATGTGCTATGATAAACAATAACTTAAATTGTAAGAACTTCTCATAATAACGACATTTAATAATTAAACCATTACTAGTTAGTAAATCTAGATGCATATGGATAGTATGTCTGAGTGTATTAGATTTAATTTACCATTGAATGGTTTATGATAATCCATGTTAAACCATGTGTTATTTCCACACTGAGATATTCACAATAGGTATACTATCACTAAAATCATAATAAGTACATTTAATAATTAAACCATGACTACTTAGTAAATCTAGATACATATGGATAGTATGTCTGAGTGAATTAGATTTAATTTACCATTGAATGGTTTAAAATAACCCATATTAAACCTTAAGTGTTATTTCCACACTGAGATATTCACAATAGGTATACTATCATTAAAATCATAATAAGTACATTTAATAATTAAACCATTACTGATTAGTTAATCTAGATGCATATGGATAGTATGTCTGAGTGTATTAGATTTAATTTACCATTGAATGGTTTATGATAAACCATGTTAAACCATAAGTGTTATTTCCACACTGAGATATTCACAATTGGTATACATTTATTAAAATCATAATTACGACGCTTAATAATTAAACCATTACTAATTAGTAAATCTAGATACATATGGATTCTATGTCTGAGTGTTTTAGATTTAACTTACCATTGAATGGTTTATGATAATCCATGTTAAACCATGTGTTATTTCCACACTGAGATATTCACAATAGGTATACTATCACTAAAATCATAATAAGTACATTAAATATTTAAACCATTACTAGTTAGTAAATCAAGATACATATGGATATTATGTCTGAGTGAATTGGATTTAATTTATCATTGAATGGTTTATGATAAACCATGTTAAACCATAAGTATTATTTCCACACTGAGATATTCGCAATTGGTATACTATTATTTAAATCATAATTACGACGTTTAATAATTAAACCATTACTAATTAGTAAATCTAGATACATATGGATTCTATGTTTGAGTGTATTTGATTTAATCTACCATTGAATGGTTTATGATAAACCATGTTAAACCGTAAGTATTATTTCCACACTGAGATATTCACAATATATGTACTATCATTAAAATCATAATAAGGACTTTTAATAATAAACCATTACTAGTTAGTAAATCTACATACATATGGATAGTATGTCTGAATGTATTAGATTTAATTTACCATTGAATGGTTTATGATTAACCATATTAAACCATAAGTGTTATATCCACACTGAGATATTCACAATAGGTATACTATCACTAAAATCATAATAAGAACATATAATAATTAAACCATGTCTAGTTAGTAAATCTAGATACATATGGATAGTATATCTGAGTGCATTGGATTTAATTTATCATTGAATGGTTTATGATAAACCATGTTAAACCATAAGAATTATTTCCACACTGAGATACTATCATTAAAATCATAATAAGGACTTTTAATAATTAAACCATTACTAGTTAGTAAATCTAGATATATATGGATAGTATGTCTGAGTGTATTAGATTTAATTTACCATTGAATGGTTTATGATAAACCATGTTAAACCATAAGTGTTGTTTCCACACTGAGATATTCACAATAGGTATACTATCATTAAAATCATAATAACGACATTTAATAATTAAACCATTACTCGTTAATAAATCTAGATACATATGGATAGTATGTCTGAGTGTATTAGATTTAATTTACCATTGAATGGTTTATGATAATCCATGTTAAACCATAAGTGTTATTTCCACACTGTGATATTCACAATAGGTATACTATCACTAAAATCATAATAAGTACATTCAATTACTAAACCATTACTAGTTAGTAAATCTAGAAACATATGCACAGTATGTCTGAGTGAATTAGATTTATTTTACCATTGAATGGTTTATGATAAACCATGTTAAACCATAGGTGTTATTTCCACACTGAGATATTCACAATAGGTATACTATCATTAAAATCATAATAACGACATTTAATAATTAAGCCATTAGTAGTTAGTAAATCTAGATACATATGGATAGTATGTCTGAGTGTATTAGATTTAATTTACCATTGAATGGTTTATGATAATCCATGTTAATTGATAAGTGTTATTTCCACATTGAGATATTCACAATAGGGATACTATCACTAAAATCATAATATGTACATTTAATAATTAAACCATTACTAGTTTGTAAATCTAGATTCATATGGGTAGTATGTCTGAGTGAATTAGATTTAATTTACCATTGAATGGTTTATGATAAACCATGTTAAACCATAAGTGTTATTTCCACACTGAGATATTCACAATAGGTATACTATCATTAAAATCATAATAAGTACATTTAATAATTAAACCATTACTGATTAGTTAATTTAGATACATATGGATAGTATGTCTGAGTGTATTAGATTTAATTTACCATTGAATGGTTTATGATGAACCATGTTAAACCATAAGTGTTGTTTACACACCGAGATATTCACAATAGGTATACTATCATTAAAATCATAATAACGACTTTGAATAATTAAACCATTACTAGTTAGTAAATCTAGATACATATGGATAGTTGATCTGAGTGTATTAGATTTAATTAACCATTAAATCATGTTATATCATAAGTGTTACTTCCACACTGAGGTATTCACAATAGGTATACACTCATTTAAATCATATTAACGACTTTTAATAAATAAACCGTTACTAGTTAGAAAAGTGAAGCTATATCTTAATGCTTTAGATCGAGTGAAGCTCTATGCTCATTGCTGTACATGAATTTCAGCGTTATGCTCATTACTATAAGTGGAATGAAGCTTTATGGTTAATGCTGTGCAAGGAGTGAAGCTTTATGCTCATTGCTATACATGGAGTGAAGCTTCATCTCATTAATATACATGGAGTGAAGATTGATGCTCATTCCTATACATGGAGTGACACTATGCGCTCATTGTTATACATGGAGTGAAGCTTTATGCTCATTGCTATACATGCAGTGAAGCTTTATGCTTTATGTTCAGATGCAGTGAAGCTTTTTGCTCAATGCTTTAGAATGAGTGAAGCTATATGCTCATTGCTATGCAAGGAGTGAAGCGATATGTTGATTGTTGTACATGGAGTAAAGCATTATGCACATTTCTATACATGGAGTGAAGCTATATGCTCATTCCTATACAAGGAGTGAAGCTATGTGGTCATTGCAATACATGGAGTGAAGCTTTTTGCTCATTACTATACATGAAGTAAAGATGTTATGCTCATTGCTATACATGTAGTGAAGCTTTCGGCTCAATGCTATACATGGAGTGAAGCTATATGCTCATTGCTATACATGGAGTGAAGCTTTATGCTCAATGCTATTAAAGGAGTGAAGTATCATGCTCGAAGTGACGCTTTGTGTACATTGCTATACATGGAGTGAAGCGTTATGCTCATTGCGAAACATGGAGTGAAGCTTTAAGCTCTATGCTATACAAGGAGTGAAGCTATATGCTCATTGCTATACATCGAGCGAAGCTTTATACATGAAATGACACGTCATGCTCATTGCTATACATGGAGTGAAGCTATATGCTCATTGCTATAAATGGAGGGAAGCTTTAAGCTCAATACTACACATGGAATGAAGCTTTATGCTCAATGCTATACAAGGAGTGAAGCTGTATGCTCATTGCTATACATGGAGTGAAGCTTCATGCTCATTACTATATACGGAGTGAAGATTGATGCTCATTCCTATACATGAATTGATGCTTTATGCTCATTGCCATACATGGAGTGAAGCTTTATGCCCATTGCTATACATGGAGTTGATACACATGGAGTGAAGCTATATGCTTAATGCTTTACATCGGGTGAAGCTTTGTGCTCATTGCTATACATGAATTTCAGCGTTATGCTCATTGCTATTAGTGGAATGAAGCTTTATGATTAATGCTGTACAAGGAGTGAAGCATTATGCTTATTGCTACACATGGAGTGAAGCTTCATGCTCATTACTATACATGGAGTGAAGATTGATGCTCATTCCTATACATGGAGTGACAGATTGCGCTCATTGTTGTACATGGAGTGAAGCTTTATTCTCATTGCTATACATGCAGTGAAGCTTTATGCTCAATGCTTTACAGCAAGTGAAGCTATATGCTCATTGCTATACAAGGAGTGAAGCGATACGTTGATTGCTGTACATAGAGTTCAGCATTATGCTCATTTCTATACATGGAGTTATGCTTTATGCTCATTGCTATACATGTACTGAAGCTTTAGGCTCGATGCAATACATGTAGTGAAGCTTTATGCTCATTACTATACATCAAGTGAAGCGTTATGCTCATTGCTATACATGTAGTGAAGCTTTAGGCTTAATCCTATACAAGGAGTGAATCTATATGCTCATTGCTATACATGGAGTGATGCTTTATGCTCATTACTATACATGGAGTGAAGCATTATGTTGAATGCTATTAAAGGAGTGAAGTATCATGCTCTTTGCTATACATGGAGTGTAGCTTTATGCTCATTCCTATGCATGGAATGAAGGTTTGCGCTCATTGTTATAAATGGAGTGAAGCTTTTTACTCAATGCTATACAAGAGGGAATATTTATGCTCATTGCTATACATGGATTGAAGCTTTGTACTCAATGTTTTACATGAATTGAAGCTTTATGCTCAATACTATACATGGAATGAAGCTTTATGCTCATTACTATACATGGAATGATGCTTGATGCCCATTGTAATAGTTGGAGTAAAGCATTTTCACATTGTTACACATGGAGTTAGGCTTTATGCTCATTCATTTACATGGAGTGAAAATTTATGCCCAATGCTATACCTGGTGTGAGGCGTAATGCTTGGAATGAAGCTTTATGCTCATTGCAATACATGGAGTGAAGTTAAATGCGCATTGCTATACATGGAGTGAAGGATTATGACAACTGCAATACATAAAGTGATGCTTTATGCTCATACCTATACATGTAGTGAAGCTTTATGCTCAATGGAATACAACAGTAAACGTTTATGCGCATTGATACATGGAGTGAAGCTATATGCTCTATCCTATACATGGAGTGAACCTTTGTGCTCATTGCTATAAATGGAGTGATGTAATATGCTCAATGCTATACATAGAGTGAAAGCTTTATGCTCTTTCCTATACATGAAGTGAAGCTTTGTGCTCATTGCTATACATGGAGTGAAGCTTAATGCTCATTGCGAAACATGGAGTGAAGCTTAATGCTCTATGCTATACAAGGAGTGAAGCTATATGCTCATTGCTATACATCGAGTGAAGCTTTATACATGAAATGAAGTGTCATGCTCATTGCTATACATGGAGTGAGACTTTATGCTCAATGCCATACAAGGAGTGAAGCTATATGCGTATTGCTAAACATGGAGTGAAACTTCATGCTCATTCCTATACATGGAGTGAAGATTGATGCTCATTCCTATACATGGAGTGACACTTTGCGCTCATTGTTATACATGGAGTCAAGCTTTATGCTCACTGCTATACATGGAGTGAAGCTTTATGCTCAATGTTATACAAGGAGTGAAGCTATATGCTCATTGCTATACATGGAGTGAAGCTTCATGCTCATTACTATACATGAAGTGAAGATTGATGCTCATTCCTATACATGGAGTGACACTTTGCGCTCATTGTTATACATGCAGTGAAGCTTTATGCTCACTGCTTAACATGGAGTGAAGCTTTATGCTCAATGTTATACATGAATTGAAGCTTTATGCTCATTGTCATACATGGAGTGAAGCTTTATGCCCATTGTTATACATGGAGTTGATAATGCTTTACATCGAGTGAAGCTTTATGCTCATTGCTATACATGAATTTCAGCGTTATGCTCATTGCTATTAGTGGAATGATGCTTTATTATTAATGCTGTACAAGGAGTGAAGCTTTATGCTCATTGCTATACATGGAGTGAAGCTTCATGCTCATTACTATACATGGGTGAAGATTGATGCTCATTCCTATACATGGAGTGACACATTGCGCTCATTGTTATACATGAAGTGAAGCTTTATGCTCATTTCTATACATGGAGTGAAGCTTTATGCTCATTGCTATACATGTAGTGAAATATTAGGCTCAATGCTATACAAGGAGTGAAGCTATATTCGCATTGCTGTACATGGAGTGATGCTTTATGCTCACTACTATACATGGAGTGAAGTATTATGTTGAATACTATTAAAGGAGTGAAGTATCATGCTCTTTGTTATACATGGGGTGAAGCTTTATGCTCATTCCTATGCATGGAGTGAAGGTTTGCGCTCATTATTATACATGGAGTGAAGCTTAATGCTCATTGCTATACATGGAGTGAAGATTTATGCTCAATTCTTTACAAGGAGTGAAGCTATAAACTCATTGCTATACAAGGAGTGAAGCGATATGTTCATTGCTGTACATGGAGTGAAGCATTATGCTCATTTCTATACATGGAGTAACGCTTTATGCTCATTGCTATACAAGGAGTGAAGCTATGTGCTCATTGCTATACATGGAGTGAAGCTTTATGCTCATTGCTATACAAGGAGTGAAGCTTTATGTGCATTGCTATAGTTGGAGTGAACCTTATTCTCATTGCTACATATGGAGTGAGGCTATATGCTCATTCATTTACAAGCAGTGAAAATTTATGCTCATTGGTATACATGGTTTGAAGCGTAATGCTCGGAGTGGAGCTTTATGCTCATTGCTATACATGGAGTGAAGTTTTGTGCTGATTGATATATATGTAGTGAAGCTTTATGCCCATTGCTATACATGGAGTTGATACATATGGAGTGAAGGTATATGCTCATTGCTTCACATGAAGTGAAGCTTCATGCTCAATGCTATACATGGAGTGATGTTTTTTTGTTCATACCTATACATGGAGTGAAGCTCTATGCTTAATGCTATACAAGGGGGAAAGCTTTATGCTCATTGCTATACATTGATCGAAGCTTTATGCTGAGTGTTATACAAGGAGTGAAGCTATATGCTCATTGTTATACATGGAGTGAAGCTTCATGCTCATACCTATACATGGATTGAAGCTTTTTGCTCATTGTTCTACATGAATTGAAGCTTTATGCTCATTGTTATACATTGTGTACAGCTTTACGCTCATTGTTATACATGGAGTGAAGCTTCATGCTCATTGCTAAGCATGGAGTGAAGCTTTACGCTCTATCCTGTACATGGAGTGAAGCTTTGTGCTCATTGCTATAAATGTAGTGAAGTAATGTGCTCATTGCTATACATGGAGTAAAGCTTTATACTCTATCCTATACAAGGAGTGAAGCGATATGTTCATTGCTGTGCGTGGAGTGCAGCATTATGCTCATTTCTATACATAGAATGAAGCTTTATGCTCATTGCTATACAAGGAGTGAAGCTATGTGCTCATTGCTATACATGGAGTAAAGCTTAATGCTCATTGCTATACATGAAGAGAAGCGTTATGCTCATTGCTATACATGGAGTGAAGCTTTAGGCACAATGCTATACATGGAGTGAAGCTTTATGCTCAATGCTTTACAAGGAGTGGAGCAATATGCTCATTGCTATACAAGGAGTGAAGCGGTATGTTCATTGTTGTACATAGAGTGAAGCATTATGCTCATTTCTATACATGGAATGTAGCTTTATGCTCATTGCTATACAAGGAGTGAAGCTATGTGGTCATTGCTATGCATGGAGTGAAGCTTTATGCTCATTACTATGCATGAAGTGAAGCGTTATGCTCATTGCTATAGATGGAGTGAGGCTTTAGGCTCAATGCTATACAAGGAATTAAGCTGTTTACTCATTGCTATACATGGAGTGAAGCTTTATGCTCATTACTATACATGGAGTGAAGCATTATGTTCAATGCGATACAAGGAGTGAAGCATTATGCTCTTTGCTATACTTGGGGTGAAGTTTAATGGTCATTCCTATACATGGAGTGACGCTTTGCGCTCCTTGTTATACATTAAGTGAAGCTTTATGCTCATTGCTATACATGGAGTGAAGCTATATGCTCAATGCTACACAAGGAGTGAAGCTATATGCTCATTGCTATACAAGGAGTAAAGCTATATGTTCATTGCTGTACATTGAGTGAAGCTTTATGCTCATTTCTATACATGGAGTGAAGCTTCTTGCTCATTGCAATACTTGAAGTGAGGCGTTATTCTCATTACTATACATGGAGTGAAGCTTTAGGCTCAATGCTATACAAGGAGTGAAGCCACATGCTCAGTGCTATACATGTAGTGAAGCTTTAAACTAATTACTATACACGGAGTGAAGCTTTATGCCCATCGCTATAGTTGGAGTGAAGCTTTTTCTCATTGTTTCTCATGGAGTGAGGTTTTATGTTCATTCATTTATATGGAATGAAAACTTATGCTCGAGCTCATTGCTATACCTGGTATGAAGTGTAATGCTTATTGCTACACATGTAGTGAAGCTCTATGCTCATTGCTATACATGGAGTGAAGCTTTATGCCCATTGCTATACATGGAGTGGATAAACATGGAGTGAAGCTATATGCTCGTTGCTTTACATGGAGTGAACCTTCATGCTCAATGCTCTACATGGAGTGATGCTTAATGCTCATCCGTATACATCGGGTGAAGCTTAATGCTCAATGCGGTACAAGGGGGAAAGCTATATGCTCATTGCTAAACATGGATTGAAGCTTTATGCTCATTGCTATACATGGAGCGAATCTTTTTGCTCATTGCTATCCATGGAATGAATCTTTATGCTCATAGCTATACATGGAGTGAAGCTTTCTGCTCATTGCTACGCATGGAGTGAAGCTTTACGCTCAATTCTATACACTGAGTGAAACTTTGTGCTGATTGCTATAAATGGAATTAAGTTTTATGCTCATTACTATACATGGAGTGAGGCTTCATGATCATTGCTACACAAGGAGTGAGGCTGTTTGCTCGTTGCATTAAACGGACCGAAGTAGTACACTGATTGCTATACATGGAGTGAAGCTATATGACTAATATTATACATTTAGTGAAGCTATATGATCATTGCTATACATGGTGTAAAGCTATATACTCATTATAATACATGGAGTGAAGCTTTATGCTCAATGCTACGCATGGAGTGAAGCTATACGCTCTATGCTATACATGGAGTGAAGCTTTGTGCTCTTTGCTATACAATGAGTGAAGCGATATGTTCATCGCTTTACATGGAATGAAGCATTATGCTGTTTGCTATACATGGAGTGAAGCTTTATGCTCATTCCTTTATATGGAGTAACGTTTTGCGCTCATTGCTAAACATGAAGTGAAGCTTTATGCTCATTGCTATACATGGAATGAAGCTTTATGCTCTATGCTTTACAAGGAATGAAGCTATATGCTCATTGCTATACAAGGAGTGAAGCTTGTTGCTCATTGCAATACATGAAGTGAAGCGTTATTCTCATTACTATACATGGAGTGAAGCTTTAGGCTCAATGCTATACACGGAGTGATGCTACATGCTCATTGCTATACATGTAGTGAAGCTTTAAGCTAATTACTATACACGGAGTGAAGCTTTATGCCCATCGCTATAGTTGGAGTGAAGCTTTTTCTCATTGTTTCACATGGAGTGACGCTTTATGTTCATTCATTTATATGGAGTGAAAACTTATGCTCGAGCTCATTGCTATACCTGGTATGAAGTGTAATGCTTATTGCTACAAATGTTGTGAAGCTCTATGCTCATTGCTATATATGGAGTGAAGCTTTATGTCCATTGCTATACATGGAGTGGATACACATGGAGTGAAGCTATATGCTCGTTGCTTTACATGGAGTGAATCTTCATGCTCAATGCTCTACATGGAGGGATGCTTAATGCTCATCCGTATACATCGGGTGAAGCTTTATGCTCAATGCTTTACAAGGGGGAAAGCTATATGCTCATTGCTAAACATGGATTGAAGCTTTATGCTCATTGCTATACATGGAGCGAATCTTTTTGCTCATTGCTATCCATGGAATGAATCTTTATGCTCATAGCTATACATGGAGTGAAGCTTTCTGCTCATTGCTACGCATGGAGTGAAGCTTTACGCTCAATTCTAAACACTGAGTAAAACTTTGTGCTGATTGCTACAAATGGAATTGAGTTTTATGCTCATTACTATACATGGAGTGAGGCTTCATGATCATTGCTACACAAGGAGTGAGGCTGTTTGCTCGTTGCATTAAACGGACCGAAGTAGTACACTCATTGCTACGCATGGAGTGAAGCTATACGCTATATGCTATACATGGAGTGAAGCTTTGTGCTCATTCCTATACATGGAGTGACGTTTTGCGCTCATTGCTATACATGGAGAGAAGCTTTATGCTCATTTCTATACATGGAATGAAGCTTTACGCTCATTGCTTTACAAGGAGTGAAGCTATATACTCATTGCTATACAAGGAGTGAAGACTTTATTCTAATTAATTTACATGAAGTGAAAATGTATGCTCATTGCTATACCGCGTGTGAAGCGTAATGCTCATTGCTACACACGGTGTGAAGCTATATGCTCATTGCTAAACATGGAGTGAAGCTTTATGCGCATTGCTATACATGGAGTGGATATACATGGAGTGAAGCTATATGCTCGTTGGTTGAAATGGAGTGAAGCTTCATACTCTATGCTATACATGGAGCGATGCTTTATGCTCATACCTATACATCGAGTGAAGCTTTATCTCAATGCTATCCAAGGGAGAAATCTTAGTGCTCATTGCTATACATGGATTGAAGCTTTACGCTCTTTGTTATACATGAATAGAAGCTTTATGCTCATTTTTATACATGGTGTAACGCTTTATCCCCATTATTATACATGGCGTGAAGCTTTATGCTCATTGCTACGCATGGAGTGAAGCTTTACGCTCTATCTTGTACATAGAGTGAAGCTTTGTGCTCATTGCTATAAATGGAGTGAAGTAAAATGCTCATTGCTATACATGGAGTGAAGCTTCATGCTCAATCCTATACAAGGGGGAAAGTTTATGCTCATTGCTTTACATGGATTGAAGCTTTATGCTCATTTTTATACATGAATAGAAGCTTCATGCTCATTGTTATAAGTGGTGTAAAGCTTTATGCTCATTATTATGCATGAAGTGAAGCGTTATGCTCATTGCTACGCATGGAGTGAAGCTTTATGCTCAATCTTATACATGAAGTGAAGCTTTGTGCTCATTGCTATACATGGATTGAAGCTTTATGCTTAATGCTATACATGACGTGAAGCTTTATGCTCAATGCCATACAAGGAGTGAAGCTATATGCTCATTGCTATACGTGAAGTTAAGCTTTATGCTCAATGCTATACAAGGAGTGAAGCTATATCCTCATTGCTATACATCGAGTGAAGCGTTATGCTCATTGCTATAAATGAAATGAAGCGTTATGCTCATTCCTATACATGGAGTGACGCTTTATGCTCAATGCTATATAGGGAGTGAAGCTATATGCTCATTGCTATAGATGGAGTGATGCTTTATGCTCATTACTATACTTGGAGTGAAGCTTTATGTTTAATGCGATACAAGGTGTGAAGCATTATGCTCTTTGCTATACTTGGGGTGAAGTTTAATGGTCATTCCTATACATGGATTGACGCTTTGCGCTCCTTGTCATACATTAAGTGAAGCTTTATGCTCATTGCTATACATGGAGTGAAGCTGTATGCTCAATGGTACACAAGGAGTGAAGCTATATGCTCATTGCCATACAAGGAGTAAAGCTATATGTTCATTGCTGTACATTGAGTGAAACTTTATGCTCATTTCTATACATGGAGTGAAGCTTTTTGCTCATTGCAATACATGAAGTGAAGCGTTATTCTCATTACTATACATGGAATGAAGCTTTAGGCTCAATGCTATACAAGGAATGAAGCTACATGCTCATTGCTATACATGTAGTTAAGCTTTAAGCTAATTACTATACATGGAGTGAAGCTTTATGCCCATTGCTATACATGGAGTGGATACACATGGAGTAAAGCTATATGCTCGTTGCTTTACATGGAGTGAATCTTCATGCTCAATGCTCTGCATGGAGTGATGCTTAATGCTCATCCGTATACATCGGGTGAAGCTTTATGCTCAATGCTTTACAAGGGGGAAAGCTATATGCTCATTGCTAAACATGGATTGAAGCTTTATGCTCATAGCTATACATGGAGTGAAGCTTTCTGCTCATTGCTACGCATGGAGTGAAGCTTTACGCTCAATTCTATACATGGAGTGAAACTTTGTGCTGATTGCTATAAATGGAATTAGGTTTTATGCTCATTACTATACATGGAGTGAGGCTTCATGATCATTGCTACACAAGGAGTGAGGCTGTTTGCTCGTTGCATTAAACAGACCGAAGTAGTACACTCATTGCTATACATGGAGTGAAGCTATTTCACTAATATTATACACTGAGTGAAGCTATATGATCATTGCTATACATAGTGTAAAGCTTTATGCTGATTATAATACATGGAGTGAAGCTTTATGCTCAATGCTACGCACGGAGTGAAGCTATACGCTCTATGCTATAGATGGAGTGAAGCTTTGTGCTCTTTGCTATACAATGAGTGAAACGATATGTTCATCGCTTTACATGGAATGAAGCATTATGCTGTTTGCTATACATGGAGTGAAGCTATATGCTCATTCCTTTACATGGAGTGACGTTTTGCGCTCATTGCTATACATGGAGTGAAGCTTTATGCTCATTGCTATACATGGAATGAAGCTTTATGCTCTATGCTTTACAAGAAGTGAAGCTATATGCTCATTCATAGACAAGGAGTGAAGACTTTATGCTCATTAATGTACATAGAGTGAAAACTTATGCTCATTGCTATTCCGCGTGTGAAGCGTAATGCTCATTGCTACACACGGAGTGAAGCTTTATACTCATTGCTATACATGGAGTGAAGCTTTATGCTCATTGTTATACATGGAGTGAAGCTTTAGGCGCATTGCTATACATGGAGTGGATATACATGGAGTGAAGCTATATGCTCGTTGGTTGAAATGGAGTGAAGCTTCACACTCATTGCTATACATGGAGTGATGCTTTATGCTAATACCTATACATCGAGAGAAGCTTTATCTCAATGCTATTCAAGGGGGAAAGCTTTATGCTCATTGCTATACATGGATTGAAGCTTTACGCTCTTGGTTATACATGAATTGACGCATTATGCTCAATGCTATTCATGGTGTTAAGGTTCATGCTCAATATTATACATGGATTGAAGCTTTATGCTCATTGCTATGCATGGAGTGATGCATTACGTTCAATCCTATACATGGAGTGAGGCTTTGTGCTCATAGCTATAAATGGAGTGAAATTATATGCTCTTTACTGTACATGGAGTGAAGCTTTATGATCATTGCTACACAAGGAGTGAGGCTATTCATTCGTTGCTTTAAAAGGAGTTATATAATACACTCATTGCTATACATGGAGTGAAGCTATATACTCCATATTATACAAGGAGTGAAGCTATGTGCTCATTGCTTTTTGCTATACATGGAGTGAAGCTTTATGCTCATACCTATACAAGGGGGAAAGTTTATGCTCAATGCTTTATATGGATTGAAGCTTTATGCTCATTTTTACTCATGAATAGCTCACATGGTGTAAAGCTTTTTGCTAATTATTATATATGAAGTGAAGCTTTATGCTCATTGCTATGCATGGAGTGAAGCTTTATGCTCAATCCTATACATGAAGTGAAGCTTTGTGCTCATTGCTATGCATGGAGCAAAGCTTTATGCTCATTGCTATACGTGTAGTGAAGCTTTATGCTCAATGCCATGCAAGGAGTGAAGCTATATGCACATTGCTATACGTGGAGTTAAGCTTTATGCTCAATGCTATACAAGGAGTGAAGCTATATGCTCATTGCTATACATGGAGTGATGCTTTATGCTCATTACTATACATGGAGTGAAGCTTTATGTTTAATGCGATACAAAGAGTGAAGTATTATGCTCTTTGCTATACTTGGGGTGAAGTTTTATGGTCATTCCTATACATGGAGTGACGCTTTGCGCTGATTCTTATACATGAAGTGAAGCTTTATGCTCATTGCTATACATGGAGTGAAGCTGTATGCTCAATGCTACACAAGGAGTGAAGCTTTATGCTCAATGCCATGCAAGGAGTGAAGCTATGTGCTCATTGCTATACGTGGAGTTTTGCTTTATGCTCAATGCTATACAAGGAGTGAAGCTATTTTCTCATTCCTATACATCGAGTGAAGCTTTATGCTCATTGCTATAAATGAAATGAAGCGTTATGCTCATTCCTATACATGGAGTGAAGCTTTATGCTCAATGCTTTACGAGGAGTGAAGCTATATGCTCATTGCTATACATGGAGTGATGCTTTATGCTCATTACTATACATGGAGTGAAGCTTTATGTTTAATGCGATACAAAGAGTGAAGTATTATGCTCTTTGCTATACATGGGGTGAAGTTTTATGGTCATTCCTATACATGAAGAGAAGCTTTATGCTCATTGCTATACAAGGAGTGATGCTGTATGCTCAATGCTACACAAGGAGTGAAGCTATATGCTCATTACTATACAAGGAGTGAAGCTATATGTTCATTGCTGTACATTGAGTTAAGCATTATGCTATACATGGAGTGAAGCTTTATGCTCATTGCTATACATGAAGTGAAGCGCTACTCTCATTACTATACATGGAGTGATGCTTTAGGCTCAATGCTATACAAGGAGTGAAGTTACATGCTCATTTCTATACATGTAGTGAAGCTTTAACCCAATTACTATAAACAGAGTGAAGCTATATGCCCATCGCTATAGTTGGAGTGAAGCTTTTTCTCATTGTTTGACATGGCGTGAGGCTTTATGTTCATTCATTTATATGGAGTGAAAACTTATGCTCGAGCTCATTGCTATGGTTGGTATGAAGTGTAATGCTTATTGCTACACATTTAGTGAAGCTCTATGCTCATTATTGCTATACATGGAGTGAAGCTCTATGCTCATTGCTATACATGGAGTGAAGCTTTATGATCATTGCTATACATGGAGTGAAGCTTTATGCCCATTGCTATACTTGGAGTGGATACACATGGAGTGAAGCTATATGCTCGTTGCTTTACATGGTATGAAACTTCGTGCTCAATGCTCTACATTGAGTGATGCTTAATGCTCATACCTATACATCGGGTGAAGCTTTATGCTCAATGCTTTACAAGGGGGAAAGCTATATGCTCATTACTAAACATGGATTGAAGCTTTATGCTCATTGCTATATATGGAGCGAATCTTTATGCTTATTTCTATTCATGGAATGTAGCTTTATGCTTTTAGCTATACATGGAGTGAAGCTTTATGCTCATTGCTACGCATGGAGTGAAGCTTTACGCTCAATTCTTTACACGGAGTGAAGCTTTGTGCTCATTGCTATAAATGGAGTTAAGTTTTATGCTCATTACTATACATCGAGTGAGGCTTCACGATCATTGCTACACAGTGAGTGAGGCTGTCTGCTCATTGCTTTAAACGGAGCGAAGCAGTACACTCTTTGCTATAAATGGAGTGAAGCTATATGACTAGTATTATACAAGAAGTGAAGCTATATGCTCATTGGTATACATGGTGAAAAGCTTTATGCTCATTATAATACATGGAGTGAAGCTTTATACTCAATGCTACGCATGGAGTGAGGCTATACGCTCTATGCTATACATGGAGTGAAGCTTCGTGCTCCTTGCTATACAAGGAGTGAAGCGATATGTTCGTCGCTTTACATGGAATGAAGCATTATGCTCGTTGCTTTACATGGAGTGAAGCTTTATTCTCATTCCTATACATGGAGTGACGTTTTGCGCTGATTGCTATACATGGAGTGAAGCTTTATGCTCATTGCTATACATGGAATGAAGCTTTCTGCTCAATTCTTTACAAGGAGTGAAGCTATATGCTCATACCTATACATCGAGTGAAGCTTTATCTCAATGCTATCCAAGGGGGAAAGCTATATGCTTAATGCTATACTTGGATTGAAGCTTTACACTCTTTGTTATACATGAATTGACGCATTATGCTCAATGCTATACATTGTTTAAAGCTTCATGCTCAATATTATACATGGATTGAAGCTTTTTGTTCATTCCTACGCATGGAGTGAAGCTTTACACTCAATCCTATACATGGAGTGAGGCTTTGTGCTCTAAGCTTTAAATGGAGTGAAATTATATGCTCTTTACTATACATGAAGTGAAGCTTTATGATCACTGCTACACACGGAGTGAGGCTATTTATTCGTTGCTGTAAATGGAGTGAAGTAATACACTCATTCCTATACATGGAGTGAAGCTATATGCTCCATGTTATACAAGGAGTGAAGCTATATGCTCATTGCTCATTGCTATACATGGAGTGAAGCTTTATGCTCATACCTACACATGGAGTGAAGCTTTATGGTCAATGCTATACAAGGGGGAAGGTTTATTCTCATTGTTTTACATGGATTGAAGCTTTAGGCTCATTTTTATACATGAATAGAAGCTTTATGCTCACATGGAGTGATGCTTTATGTCCATTGCTATGCATGGAGTTGACACACATCGAGTGAAGTTCGTTGCTTTACATGGAGTGAAGCTTCATGCTCAATGGTACACATGGAGTGATGCTTTATGCTCATGCCTATACATGGAGTGAAGCTTTTCGCTCAATGCTATACAAGGGGGAAAGTTTATGCTCATTGCTATAATGGATTGAAGCTTTATGCTCAATATTATTCATGAATTTAAGCTTTATGCTCATTTCTGTACATGGAGTGTAGCTTTATGCCCATTGCTATACACACATGGAGTGAAGCTATATACTTAATGCTATACATGGAGTGAAGAAAGATGCTCAAAGCTATAGAAGGAGTGAAGCTATATGCTCATTGCTATACATGGAGAGAAGCATTATGCTCGTTACTATACATGGAGTGAAGCTTTATGCCCATTGCTATACTTGGAGGGAAGCATTCTCTCATTGTTACACATGGAGTGAGGCTTTATGCACAATCATTTATATGGAGTGAAAATTGATGCTCATTGCTATACCTGGTGTGAAACTTAATGCTCATACCTATACATAGAGTGAAGCTTTATGCTCATTTTTATACATGAATTGAAGCTTTATGCTCATTTTTATGCGTGAATTGAAGCTTTATGCTCATTGTTGTACATTGTGTAAAGCTTTATGCTCATTATTATACATGGAGTAAAGCTTAATGCTCATTGCTACGCATGGAGTTGAGCTTTACGCTCTATCCTCTACATGGAGAGAAGCTTTGTGCTCATTGCTATAAATGGAGAGAAGTAATATGCTCATTGCTATACAAAGAGTGAAGCTATATGCTCAATCCTATGCAAGGAGTGAAGCGATATGTTCATTGCTGTACATGGAGTGATGCATTGTGCTCATTTCTATACATGGATTGAAGCTTTATGCTCATTGCTATTCAAGGAGTGAAGCTATGTTCTCATTACTATACATGGAGTGAAGCTTTATGCTCATTGGTATGCATGAAGTTAAGCGTTATGCTCATTGCTATACATGGAGTGAAGCTTTAGGCTCAATTATATACAAGGAGTGAAGCTATATGCTTATTGCTATAAATGTAGTGAAGCTTTAAGCTCATTACGATACATGGAGTGACGCATTAAGCCCATTGCTATAGTTGAAGTGAAGCTTTTTCTCATTGTTACACATGGAGTGAGGCTTTATGCTCATTAATTTACATGGAGTGCAGCTTAATGCTCATTGCTATACATTTAGTGAAGCTTTATGCGCATTACAATACATGGAGTGGATATACATGGAGTGAAGCGTTTTGCCCATTGCAATAAATGGAGTGATACTTTTTCTCATAGTTACACATGGAGTTAAGCTTTATGCTCAATCATTCACATGGAGTGAAAATTTATGCCCATTGCTATACCTAGTGTGAAGCGTAATGCTCGGAGTGAAGCTGTATGCTCATTGCTATACATGGAGTGAAGTTTTATGTGCATTACTATACATGGAGTAAAGCTTTGTGCTCAATGCTATACAAGGGGGAAAGTCTATGCACATTGCTATACATCGAGTGAAGTTATATGCTCTATCCTATATAGGGAGTGAAGCGTTGTGCTCATTGCTATAAATGGACTGAAGTAATATGCTCAATGCTATTCATGGAGTGAAGCTTAATGCTCATTCCTATACATGAAGTGAAGCTTTGTGCTCTTTGTTATACATGGAGTGAAGCTTTATGCTCATTGCGAAACATGGAGTAAAGCATTTTTCTCTTTGCTATACAAGGAGTGAAGCAATATGCTCATTGCGACACATCGAGTGAAGCCTTATCCTCATTGCTATACATGAAATGAAGCGTCATGCTCATTGCTATACATGGAGTGATGCTTTATGCTCAGTACTATACATGGAGTGAAGCTTCATGTTTAATGCAATACAAAGAGTGAAGTATTATGCTCATTGCTATACATGGGGTGAAGTTTTATGGTCATTCCTATGCATGGAGTGAAGCTCTGCGCTTATTGTTATACATTGAGTGAAGCTTTATGCTCATTGCTATACATGGATTGAAGCTTTATGCTCATTGTTGTACATGAATTGACGCATTATGCTCATTGCTATACATGGTGTAAAGCTTCATGCTCAATATTATACATGGATTGAAGCTTTATGCTCATTGCTACACATGGAGTGAAGCTTTACGCTCAATCCAATACATGGAGTGAGGCTTTGTGCTCATTGCTATAAATGGAGTGAAACTATATGCTCAATGCTATTGATGGAGTGAAGCTTAATGCTCAGTCCTATACATGAAGTGAAGCTTTGTGCTCATTGCTATACATGGAGTGAAGCTTTATGCTCATTGCAAAACATGGAGTGAAGCTTTATTCTCTACGCTATACAAGGAGTGAAGCAATATGCTCATTGCTACACATCGAGTGAAGCTTTATGCTCATTGATATGCATGAAATGAAGCGTCATGCTCATTGCTATACATGGAGTGATGCTTTATGCTCATTACTATACATGGAGTGAAGCTTCATGTTTAATGCAGTACAAAGAGTGAAGTATTATGCTCATTGCTATACATGAGTTGAAGTTTTATGGTCATTCCTATACATGGAATGAAGCTTTGCGCTCATTATTATACATTGAGTGAAGCTTTATGCTCATTGCTATACATGGATTGAAGCTTTATACTCATTGTTGTACAAGAATTGACACATTATGCTCATTGCTATGCATGGTGTAAAGCTTCATGCTCAATATTATACATGGATTGAAGCCTTATGCTCATTGCTACGCATGGAGTGAAGCTTTACGCTCAATCCAATACTTGGAGTGAGACTTTGTGCTCATTGCTATAAATGGAGTGTAATTATATGCTCTTTATTATACATGGAGTGAAGCTTTATAATCATTGCCACACAAGGAGTGAGGCTATTTATTCGTTGCTTTAAACGGAGTGAAGAAATACACTCATAGCTATACATGGAGTTAAGCTATATGCTCCAGGTTATACAATGATTGAAGCTATATGGTCATTGCTATATATGGAGTGATGCTTTATGCCTATACCTATACATGGAGTTAAGCTTTATGCTCAATGCTATACATGGAGTTGATAAACATGGAGTGAAGCTATATGCTCTATCCTATACATGGAGTGAACCTTTGTGCTCATTGCTATAAATGGAGTGAAGTGAAATGCTCATTGCTATACATGGAGTGAAGCTTTATGCTCAATCTTATACAAGGAGTGAAGCGATATGTTCATTGCTGTACATAGAGTGAAGCATGATGCTCATTTCTATACATGCAGTGAAGCGTTATGCTCATTCCTATACAAGGAGTGAAGCTATGTGCTCATTGCTATACATGGAGTGAAGCTTTATGCTCATTGCTATACATGAAGTGAAGCGTTATGCTCATTGCTATACATGGAGTGAAGCTTTAGGCTCAATGCTATATAAGGAGTGAAGCTATATACTCATTGCTATACATGTAGTGAAGCTTTCAGCTCATCACTATACATGGAGTGAAGCTTTATGCCCATTGCTATAGTTGGAGTGAAGCTTTTTCTCATTGTTACACATGGAGTGGAGCTTTATGCTCATTCATTTACATGGAGTGAAATTATATGCTCTCTGCTACGCATTGAGTTACGCTCTATCCTGTACGTGGAGTGAAGCTTTGTGCTCATTGCTATAAATGGAGTGAAGTAATATGCTCATTGCTATACATGGAGTGAAGCTTAAAGCTCAATCCTATACATGGAGTGAAGCTTTGTGCTCATTGCTATAAATGGAATGAAGCATTATGCTCATTTCTATACATGGAGTGAAGCTTTAGGCTCAATGCTATACAAGGAGTGAAGCTATATGCTCATTGCTATACATGTAGTGAAGCTTTAAACTCATTACTATACATGGAGTGAAGCATTATGCTCATTTCTATACATGGAGTGAAGCTTTATGCTCAATACTATACAAGGAGTGAAGCTATGTGCTCATTGCTATACATGGAGTTAAGCTTTATGCTCATTGCTACACATGAAGTGAAGCGTTCTGCTCATTGCTATACATGGATTGAAGCTTTAGGCTCAATGTTATACGAGGAGTGAAGCTATATGCTCATTGCTATACATGTAGTGAAGCTTTAATCTCTTTGCTACACATGGAGTGAAGCTTTATGCCCATTGCTATAGTTGGAGTGAAGCCTTTTCTCATTGTTACACATGGAGTGAGGCTTTATGCTCATCCATTTACATGGAGTGACAATTTATGCTCATTGCTATACCTGGTGTGAAGCGTAATGCTCGGAGTGAAGCTTTATGCTCATTGCTCTACATGGAGTGAAGCTTTATGCTCAATGCTATACTAGGGGGAAAGTTTATGCTCATTGCTATACATGGATTGAAGCTTTATGCTCAATGTTATACATGAATTGAAGCTTTGTGCTTATTGCTAACAAGGAGTGAAGCTTTATGCCCATTGCTATACAGGGCGTTGATACACATGGAGTGAAGCTACATGCTTAATGCTATACTTGGAGTGAAGCTTTATACTCAATGCTATACAAGGAGTGAAGCTATAAGCTCATTGCTATACATGGAGAGAAGCATTATGCTCGTTACTATACATGGAGTGAAGCTTTATGCCCATTGCTATACTTAGAGAGAAGATTTTCTCATTGTTACACATGGAGTGAGGCTTTATGCTCATTGCTATAAATGAAATGAAGCATTATGTTCATTACTATACATGGAGTGAAGCTTTATGCTAAATGCTATACAAGTAGTGAAACTATATGCTCATTGCTATACATGGAGTAATGCTTTATGCTCATTACTATACATGGAGTGAAGCTTTATGTTTAATGCGATACAAGGAGTCAACTATTATGCTCATTCATTTACATGGAGTGAAAATTTATGCTCATTTACATGGAGTGAAAATTTATGCTCATTGCTATACCTAGTGTAACGCGTAAAACTCGGAGTGAAGCTTAATGATAATTGCTATATATGTAACACATTGAGCTTCATGCTCAATGCTATGCATGGAGTGATGCTTAATGCTCATTGCTATACATGGAGTGAAGCTTTATGCTCATTGCAATACAAAGAGTGAAGCTATGTGCTCATTGCTATACATGGAGTGAAGCGTTATGCTCATTGCTATACATGGAGTGAAGCTTTAGGCTCAATGTTATACAAGGAGTGAAGCTATATGCTCATTTATACACATGTAGTGAAGCATTAAGCTCATTACTATGCATCGAGTGAAGCTGTATGTATATTGCTATAGTTGGAGTGAAGCTTTTTCTCATTGTTACACATGGAGTTAGACTTTATGCTCATTCATTTACATGGAGTGAAAATTTTATGCTCATTGCTATACTTGGTGTGAAGCGTAATGCTAGGAGTGAAGAAGCTTTATGCCTATTGCAATACATGGAATGATGCTTTATGCTCATACCTATACATGGAGTGAAGCTTTATGCTCAATGCTATACAAGGGGGAAAGTTTATGCACATTGCTAAACATGGAGTGAAGCTTTACTCACTATCCCATACATGGAGTGAAGCTTTGTGCTCTTTGCTTTAAATGGAGTGAAGTAATATGCTCATTGATATAAATGGAGTGAAGTAATATGCTCATTGCTATAAATGGAGTGAAGCTTTGTGCTCTTTGCTTTAAATGGAGTGAAGTAATATGCTCATTGCTATAAATGGAGTGAAGCTTTATGCTCATTCCTATACATGAAGTGAAGCTTTGTGTTCATTGCTATACATGGAGTGAAGCTTTATGCTTATTGCTATACATGAAGTGAAGCGTTATGCTCATTGCTATTCATGGAGTGAAGCTTTAGGCTCAATGCTATAGTTGAAGTGAAACTTTTTCTCATTGTTACACATGGAGAGAGGCTTTATGCTCATTCATATACATGGAGTGAAAATTTTTGCATATAGCTATACCTGGCGTGAAGCGTAATGCATGATGCTACACATGGTGTAAAGCTTTTTGCTCATTGCTATACATGGAGTGAAGTTCATGCTCATTGCTATTCATGGAGTGATGCATTATGCCCATTGCTATACATGGAGTTGATACACATGGAATGAAGCTATATGCTTAATTCTATACATGGAGTGTAGCTTTATGCTCAATGCTATACAAGGAGTGAAGCTATATGCTCATTGCTATACGTGGAGTGAAGCTTTATGCCCATTACTTAGTGCTATACTTGGAGGGAAGCATCTTCTCATTGTAACACACAGAGTGAGGCTTTATGACATTCATTTACATGGAGTGAAAATTTATGTTTATTGCTATAAAAGGTGTGAAGCGTAATGCTCGGAGTGAAGCTTTATGGTTATTGCTATACATGGAGTGAATCTTTATGCTCAATGCTATACTTGGAGTGAAGCTATATGCCCATTGCTATACATTGAGTTGACACGCATGGAGTGAAGCAATATGCTCGTTTCTTTACATGGAGTGAAGCTTCATGCTCAATGCTATACATGGAGTGATGCTTTATGCTCATTGCTATACATGGAGTGAAGCTTTTTGCTCATTGCTACACATGGAGTGAGGCTTATTACTCGTTGCTTTAAATGGAGTGAAGGTATGCTCATTGCTATACACGGAGTGAAGCTTTATGCTCAATCCTATACATGGAGTGAAGCTTTGTGCTCATTGCTATACATGGAGTGAAGCTTTATGCTCATTGATATACAAGGAGTGAAGCTTTATGCTCATTGCTATACATGAAGTGAAGCTTTATGCTCATTGCTATACATGGAGTTAAGCTTTATGCTCAATGCTATACAAGGAGTGAAGCTATATGCTCATTGCTATCATGGAGTTGAGCTTTATGCTCTATGCTATACAACAAGTGAAGCTATATGCTTATTGCTATTCATGGAGTGAAGCTTTATACCATACCTATACATGAAGTGAAGCATTATGCTCAATGCTGTACATGGAGTGAAGCTTAATGCTTATTGCAATTCATGGAGTGAAGCTTTTAGCTCATTGTTATACATGGAGTGAAGCTTTCTAGCTCATTGCTTAGCATGGAGTGAAAGTTTATGCACAATACTATGCATGGACTGAAGCTTTATACTCATTGCTACACATGGAGTGAGGGATTATGCTCGTTCCTATACATGGAGTGAAGTAATATGCTCATTGCTATGCATGGAGTGAAGCTTTATGCTCATTCCTATACATGGAGTGACGCATTGTGCTCATTGCTATACATGGAGTGAAGTTTTATGCTCATTGCTATACATGGAGTGAAGCTTTGTGCTCATTGCTATGCAAGGAGTGAAGCTATAATCTCATTGCAATACATGGAGCGCTTTATGCTCATTGCTATACATGAAGTGAAGCGTTATGCTCATTGCTATACATGAAGTGAAGCGTTATGCTGAATGCTATACAAAGAATGAAGCTATATGCTCATTGCTATACATGGAGTGAAGCTTTATGCTCATTGCTATACATGAAGTGAAGCGTTATGCTCATTTTTATACATGGAGTGACGCTTTATGCTCATTGCTATGCAAGGAGTGAATCAATGTGCTCATTGCTATGCAAGGAGTGAAGCTATATGCTCATTGCTAGACATGGAGTGAAGCTTTATGCTCATTGCTATACATGGTGTGAAGCTTTATGCTCACATGGAGTGAAGCTTTACGCCCATTGCTATACATCGAGTTAATACACATGGAGTGAAGCTATATACTCGTTGCTTTACATGGAGTAAAGCTTCATGCTCATTGCTATACATAGAGTGAAGCTTTATGCTCATACCTATGCATGGAGTTAAGCCTTATGCTTAATGCTACACAAGGAGGGAAGCTATATGCTCATTTCTATGCTTGGAGTGAAGCTTTATGCTCATTGCTATACATGAATTGAAGCTTTATGCTCATTGCTATACATGGTGTAAAGCTTTATGCTCATCATTATACTTGTAGTGACGCTTTATGCTCATTACTACACATGGAGTGAAGCTTTATGCTCAATCCTATACATGGAGTGAAGCTTTGTGCTCATTGCTATACATGGAGTGAAGCTTTATGCTCATTGATATACAAGGAGTGAAGCTTTATGCTCATTGCTATACATGAAGTGAAGCTTTATGCTCATTGCTATACATGGAGTTAAGCTTTATGCTCAATGCTATACAAGGAATGAAGCTATATGCTCATTGCTATCATGGAGTTGAGCTTTATGCTCTATGCTATACAACAAGTGAAGCTATATGCTTATTGCTATTCATGGAGTGAAGCTTTATACCATACCTATACATGAAGTGAAGCTTTATGCTCAATGCTGTTCATGGAGTGAAGCTTAATGCTTATAGCAATTCATGGAGTGAAGCTTTTACCTCATTGTTATACATGGAGTGAAGCTTTCTAGCTCATTGCTTAGCATGGAGTGAAAGTTTATGCACAATACTATGCATGGACTGAAGCTTTATACTCATTCCTATACATGGAGTGAGGGATTATGCTCGTTCCTATACATGGAGTGAAGTAATATGCTCATTGCTATGCATGGAGTGAAGCTTTATGCTCATTCCTATACATGGAGTGACGCATTGTGCTCATTGCTATACATGGAGTGACGTTTTATGCTCATTGCTATACATGGAGTGAAGCTTTGTGCTCATTGCTATGCAAGGAGTGAAGCTATAATCTCATTGCAATACATGGAGCGCTTTATGCTCATTGCTATACATGAAGTGAAGCGTTATGCTCATTGCTATACATGAAGTGAAGCGTTATGCTCATTTTTATACATGGAGTGACGCTTTATGCTCATTGCTATGCAAGGAGTGAAGCTATGTGCTCATTGCTATGCAAGGAGTGAAGCTATATGCTCATTGCTAGACATAGAGTGAAGCTTTATGCTCATTGCTATACATGGTGTGAAGCTTTATGCTCACATGGAGTGAAGCTTTACGCCCATTGCTATACATCGACTTGATACACATGGAGTGAAGCTATATACTCGTTGCTTTACATGGAATAAAGCTTCATGCTCATTGCAATACATAGAGTGAAGCTTTATGCTCATACCTATGCATGGAGTTAAGCCTTATGCTTAATGCTACACAAGGAGGGAAGCTATATGCTCATTGCTATACATGAATTGAAGCTTTATGCTCATTGCTATACATGGTGTAAAGCTTTATGCTCATCATTATACTTGTAGTGACACTTTATGCTCATTACTACACATGGAGTGAAGCTTTATGCTCTATCCTATACATGGAGGGAAGCTTTGTGCTCATTGCTAAGAATGGAGTGAAGCTCAATGCACATTACTGTATATGGAGTGAAGCTTTATGCTCATTGCTATACAAGAAGTGAAGCTGTATGCTCATTGCTATGCATTGAGTTGAGCTTTATGCTCAATGCTATACATAGAGTGAAGCTATATGCTCATTGCTATGCATGGAGTGAAGCTATATACTTGTTGCTATGAATGAAGTGAAGCATTATGCTCATTGCTGTACATGGAGTGAAGCTTTATGCTCATTGCTACACATAGAGTGAGCCTTTTTGCTCGTTGCTTTACATGGAGTGAAGTATAATGCTCATTGCTATACATTGAGTGACGTATAATGCTCATTCGTATACATGGAGTGAGGCATTGTGCTCATTGCTATACATGGAGTTTAGCTTTATGCACATTGCCATAGATGGAGTGAAGCTTTGTGTTCATTGCTATGCAAGGAGTGAAGCTATATGCTCATTGCTAGACATGGAGTGAAGCTTTATGCTCATTGCTATACATGGTGTGAAGCTTTATGCTCACATGGAGTGAAGCTTTACGCCCACTGCTATACATCGAGTTGATACACATGGAGTGAAGCTATATGCTCGTTGCTTTACATGGAGTAAAGCTTCATGCTCATTGCTATACATGGAGTGAAGCTTTATGCTTAATGCTTCACAAGGAGGGAAGCTATATGCTCATTGTTATACATGAATTGAAGCTTTATGCTCATTGCTATACATGGTGTAAAGCTTTATGCTCATCATTATACATGTAGTGACGCTTTATGCTCTATCCTATACATGGAGTGAAGCTTTGTGCTCATTGCTAAGAATGGAGTGACGCTTTATGCACATTACTGTATATGGAGTGAAGCTGTATGCTCATTGCTACACATGGAGTGAGGCTTTTTGCTCAATGCTTTACATGAAGTGAAGTTATATGCTCATTGCTATACACGTAGTGAAGCTTTGCGCTCATTGCTATACACATATTGAAGCTTTGTGCTCATTCCTATACATGGAGTGAAGCTATATGCTCAATGCTATACAAGGAGTGAAGCTATATGCTCATTGCTATTCATGGAGTGAAGCTTTATACTCGTTGCTATAAATGAAGTGAAGCATTATGCTCATTGCTGTACATGGAGTGAAGCTTTATGCTCATTCTTGCACATAGAGTGAAGCTTTATGCTCATTCCTACACATGGAGAGAAGCTTAATGCTCATTGTTATACATGGAGTGAAGCTTTTTAGCTCATTGCTTAGCCTGGAGTGAAGTTTTATGCACATTGCTATACATGGACTGAAGCTTTATGCTCATTGCTACATATGGAGTGAGGCATTTTGCTCGTTGCTTTACATGGAGTGAAGTAATATGTTTATTGGTATGCATAGAGTGAAATTTTATGCTCATTCGTATACATGAAGTGACGCTTTATGCTGATTGCTATACATGGAGTGAAGCTCTATGCTCATTGCTATTCATGGAATGAAGCTTTGTGCTCATTGCTGTACAAGGAGTGAAGCTATATGCTCATTGCTATGCATGGAATGAAGCTGTATGGTCAATGCTATACAAGGATTGAAGCTATATGCTCATTGCTATACATGGAGTTAAGCTTTATGCTCATTGTTATACATGAATTAAAGCTTTATGCTCATTGCTATGCATGGAGTGAAACATTAATGTTCATTGCTATACATGAATTTAAGCTTTATGCTCATTGCTATAAATGGTGTAAGGCTTTGTGCTCATTGTTATACATTGTGTGAAGCTTTTAGCTCATTACTACACATGGAGTGAAGCTTTATGCTCATTGTTATGCATGAAGTCAAGCGTTATGCTCATTGCTATACATGGATTGAAGCTTTATGTTCAATGCTATACAAGGAGTGAAGCTATATGCTCATTGCTATCCATGGAGTGGAGCTTTATGGTCAATGCTATACAAGGAGTGAAGCTATATGCTCATTGCTATACATGGAGTTAAGTTTTATGCTCAATGCTGTACAAGGAGTGAAGCTATATGCTCATTGCAATACATGGAGTAAAGCTTTATGCTGATTGCTCTGCATGAAGTGATGCATTATGCTCACTGTTATACATGGAGAGAGGCTTTTTGGTCAATGCTATACAAGGAGTGAAGCTATATGCTCATTGCTATACATGGAGTTAAGCTTTATGGTCAATGCTATACAAGGAGTGAAGCTATATGCTCATTGCTATACATGGAGGTAAGCTTTATGCTCATTGCTATAATTGGAGTGAAGCTTTATGCTTATTACTATATATGGATTGAAGCTTTATGCTCATTGCTACTCATGGAGTGAGGCTTATTGCTCGTTGCTTTACAAGGAGTGAAGTAATATCCTCATTGCTGTGCATGGAGTGGTGCTTTATGCTCATTCCTATACATGGAGTGACGCTTTTGTGCCCATTGCTATACTGGAGTAAAGCTTTATGCTCATTGCTATACAAGGAGTGAAGCTATATGCTCATTGCTATACATGGAGTGAAGCTTTACGGTCAATGCTATACAAGGAGTGAAGCTATATGCTCATTGCGATACATGGAGGTAAGCTTTATGCTCATTGTTATACATCAATTGAAGCTTTATGCTCATAGCAATGCATGGAATGAAACTTACACATTAGTAAATCTATTTCCATTTGAACAGTATATCTGAGTGTATTAGATTTAATTTACCATTGAATGGTTTATGATAAACCATGTTTAACCATAAGTGTTATTTCTAAACAGATATTCACAGTGCATGTATTATCATTAAAATCATAATAACGACTTTTAATAATTAAACCATTACATATTAGTAAATCTATTTTCATATGGATAATAGGTCTGAGTGTAATAGATTTAATTTACCATTGAATGGTTTGTGATAAACCATGTTAAACCATAAGTGTTATTTCTAAACTGAGATATTCACAATGCATGTATTATCATTAAAATCATAATAACGACTTTTAATAATTGAACCATTACATATTAGTAAATCTATTTCCATTTGAACAGTATGTCTGAGTGTATTAGAATTAATTTACCATTGAATGGTTTATGATAAACCATGTTAAACAATTTGTGTTTTTTCTAAACTGAGATATTCACAATTCATGTATTATCATTAGAATCATAATAACGACTTTTAATAACTAAACCATTACATATTAGTAAATGTACTTCCATATGGATAGTATGTCTGATAGTATTAGATTCAATTTACTATTGAATAGTTTAAGATAAACCATGTTAAACCATAAGTGTTATTTCTAAATTGAGATATTCACAATGCATGTATCATTAAAATCAAAATAACGAATTTTAATAATTAAACCATTACATTTTAGTAAATCTATTTCTATATGGATAGTATTTCTGAGTGTATTAGATATAATTTAACATTATTTGGTTTATGATAAACCATGTTAAACCATAAGTGTTATTTCTAAACTGAGATATTCACAATGCATGTATTATTATTAAAATCATAATAACGACTTTTCATAATTAAACTTTTACACATTAGTAAATCTATTTCCATATGGATAGTATGTCTGAGTGTATTAGATTTAATTTACCATTATTCGGTTTATGATAAACCATATTAAACCATAAGTGTTATTTCTAAACTGAGATATTCACAATGCATGTATTATCATTAAAATCATAATAACGACTTTTCATAATTAAACTATTACATATTAGTAACTATTTCTATATGGATAGTATGTCTGAGGGTATTAGATTAAATTTATCAGTGAATAGTTTATGATAAACCATGTTAAACCATGTGTTATTTCTAAACTGAGATATTCACAATGCATGTATTATCATTAAAATCATAATAACGACTTTCAATAATGAAACTGTTACATATTAGTAAATCTATTTCTATATGAATAGTTTGTACGAGTGTATAAGATTTAATTTACCATTGAATAGTTTATGATAAACCATGTTAATCCATAAGTGTTATTTCTAAACTGAGATATTCACAATGCATATATTATCATTAGAATCATAATAACGACTTTTAATAACAAAACCATTACATATTAGTAAATCTATTTTCATATGGGTATTATGTCTGAGTGTATTAGAATTAATTTACCATTGAATGGTTTATGGTAAACCATGTTAAACCATAAGTGTTCTTTCTACACTGAGATATTCACAGTGCAAGTAGTATCATTAGAATCATAATAACGACAATTAATGATTAAACCACTAGTGGTTAGTAAATCTAGTTCCATATGGATAGTATGTCTGAGTGTATTCGGTTTAAATTACCATTGAATGGTTTATGGTAAACCATGTTAAACCATAAGTGTTATTTCTACACTGATATATTCACAATGCAAGTAGTATCATTAAAATCATAATAACGACTTTTAATAATTAAACCATTACTGGTTAGTAAATCTAGACACATAAGGATAGTATGTCTGAGTGTATTTGATGTAATTTACCAATGAATGGTTTATGATAAACCATGTTAAACCATATATGTTATTTCTACACTTAGATATTCACATTGCATGTAGTATCATTAAAATCATAGCAACCTCTTTTAATAACTAAACCATTTCTGGTTAGTAAATCTAGACACATAAGGATAGTATGTCTCAGTGTATTAAACTTAATTTACCAATGAATGGTTTATGATAAACCATGGTAAACCATAAGTGTTATTTCTACATTGAGACATTCACAATGCAAGTAGTATCATTAAAATCATAACAACGTCTTTTAATAATTAAACCATTACTGGTTAGTAAATCTACATCCTTGTGGATAGTAAGTCTGAGTGTATTAGATTTAATTTAACATTGAATGGTTTATGATAAACCATGTTAAACCAAAAGTGTTATTTCTACACTGAGATATTCATAATGCATGTAGTATCATTAAAATCATAACAACGTCTATAATTATTAAACCATTACTGGTTAGTAAATCTAGACACATAACGATTATATATCTGATTGTATTAAACCTAATTTACCATTGAATGGTTTATAGTAAACCATGTTAAACCATAAGTGGTATTTCTACATTGAGATATTCACAATGCAAGTAGTGTTATTAAAATCATAATAACGACTTTTAATCATTAAACCATTACTGGTTAGTAAATCTAGACATATAAGGATAGTATGTCTGAGTGTATTAAACTTATTTTCCCATTGAATGGTTCATGATAAACCATGGTAAACCATAAGTGTTATTTCTACACTGAGATATTCACTATGCATGTAGTATCATTAAAATCATAGCAATGTCTTTAAATAATTAAACCGTTACTGGTTAGTAAATCTAGACACATAACGATTATATGTCTGAGTGTATTAAACTTAATTTACCATTGAATGGTTAATGATAAACCATGTTAAACCGTAAGTGTTATTTCTACACTGAGATATTCACAATGCAAGTAGTATCATTAAAATCATAACAACGTCTTTTAATAATTGAACCATTACTGGTTTGTAAATCTAAATCCTTGTAAATAGTATATCTGAGTGTATTACTTTTAATTCACCATTGAATGGTTTATGATAAACCATGTTAAATCATAAGTGTTATTTCTGCACTGAGATATTCTCAATGCATGTAGTATTACTTAAATTATAACAACGTCTTTTAAAAATTAAACCATTACTGGTTAGTAAATCTAGACACATAAGGATAGTATGTCTGAGTGTATTAGATTTAATTTACCATTGAATGGTTTATGATAAACCATGTTAAACCATAAGTGTTATTTCAACTTTGAGATATTCACAATGCAAGTAGTATCATTAGAATCATAACAATGTCTTTGAATAATTAAACCATTGCTGGTTAGTAAATCTAGATCGTTGTGGATAGTATGTCTGAGTGTATTAGATTTAATTTACCATTGAATGGTTTATGATAAACCATGTTAAACCATAAGTGTTATTTCTACACTGAGATATTCTCAATGCATGTAGTATCACTAAAGTTATAACAACGTCTTTTAATAATTAAACCATTACTGGTTATTGAATCTAGTTTTATGTAAATAGTATGTCTGAGTGTATTAGATTTAATTTACCATTAAAAGATTTATGATAAACCATATTAAACCATAAGTGTTATTTCTACACTGAGATATTCACAATGCATGTACTATCATTATAATCATAGCAACGTCTTTTAATAATTAAACCATTACTGGTTAGTAAATCTAGACACATAACGATTATATGTCTGAGTGTATTAAACTTAATTTACCATTGAATGGTTAATGATAAACCATGTTAAACCACAAGTGTTATTTCTTCACTGAGATATTCACAATGCATGTAGTATCATTAAAATCATAACAACGTCTTTTAATAATTAAACCATTACTGGTTTGTAAATCTAAATCTTTGTAAATAGTATGTCTGAGTGTATTACTTTTAATTTACCATTGAGTGGTTTATGATAAACCATGTTAAACCATAAGTGTTATTTATACATTGAGATATTCACAATGCAAGTAGTATCATTAATATCATAATAACGACTATTAGTAATTAAACCATTACTGATTAGTAAATTTAGACCCATGTGGATAGTATGTCTGAGTGTATTAGATTTAGTTTACCATTGAATGGTTTATGATAAACCATGTTTAACCATAAGTGTTATTTCTACATTGAGAAATTCACAATGCAAGTAGTATCATTAAAATCATACAACCTCTTTTAATACCTAAACCATTACTGGTTAGTAAATCTAGACATATAAGGCACGGCTGTTTCGAGCTGGACAATTAGTTTGATAATTAGAGCGTTACGGTATAAGATTTACAAATGATGGCGGATAGCCTCATTATCGCTATGCAATGTTTAACAGCATGGCTTGCTTGAAGCTTACACCTGGTGCTATTATACGCTGATGCATTAGTACCAGCAATCATTTCTCTATAACACACACATGTGAACTATTAATACTACGCTTTCCAATAATACACTGGCCTCGTTTTCATAAGCATACGCCGTTACGTCATCTCGAGCATGTGTTAAAAAAGCGCGAGTTGCATCGAGCCGCCAATTTTCCCACTGGTAAATTTGACATAGAGGCAATGTAAACACTTCAGGTGAAAGGTGTATGTCATTAACTAAGTGCGGCCGGCACTTTTCGGCCTAAACAGTCTGCTTGTTTTCTATGAATAATGATGCGGAGTTGTATAGGTTGAATGGATTCCCACCACCACCAAGGTCAGTTGCACTGCAGAGGGTGCATGACTGAAGGGGAAACTAAAAGGACACCACATACCAGTGTGAGGCATATACTCAGGCCTTGCAGAAGGTGTTTGGTATGGCATTTTGAACTGAGGAGGATGCGATGGTGTACCCACAAAGCTTTTGTAACTCCTGCAAGGATTCCCTTTCAAAGGCAGCTGTACCATGTGTGACTGCATTTCAGTGGCAAACACATAGGAGTTAATCTTGCATGGTGAGATGTTTGCACCCGGACCCAACATGATGGCATTCAAATTAAAATGTATTCAAATTCATACATATATAAGGTATGGACACTTCATATACACTCAGCAAGTGGGAAGGCCATCCAATATCATTCACACAGCTAAAGATGGTGGTGCTAGTACACTGACATCGTTTACCCCCTACCCGCTGTTTTGAATTTGTCAGATCTCTGTGCCTGAACGTTCTCAACCTGCCCCTGCACAGTGTGTCAGCAGAGGTACAGTGTCCCTGTTGTTATGACACAGCACAGCTGCATCATAACCCTGCTTCCACCTTGGGATTGAACATCTCGGGCAATACATTCATCCATTTTGCAGCCTGTTCCAGGGACATCTAGGAAAACCATCTCCTACTGAGGAGAGGAGATGGTAGATGTCCTGAGACGCATGTCATCAACAAGTCCTTAGAACCTGTCCAACACAAGGAAGAGCACGTGCACATGATTATCACTGACAGGATGACATCACATACAGAGAAGTCATAAGATATTCACACACACACACACACACACATACACACACACACATACACACACACACACACACACACACACACACACACGTTATTTCCCAAAGCCACTATCCCAGTATTAATGCATTTTCTTGACGACCACAATGTTGCTTGGGTACATAAGTGGTATGTTGGATTTGGTCTCCTTGGAAAACAAGGAGCAAATCCATATACATGTCAAATTCAATGCACCGGCAGCCAAGGACATTTGCATCAATACAGGAAAGTTTGCAGTATTGCCAGTGTGTAATGTAGGAATATCACAAAATATCGCAGCAATACCAGTAGTAACAAAAAGACGCAATTATGTATCACCTATGCTATACATGGTATGAAAAATGAGTCAAATCACCTATGTTTGATGACTTGTAGCGCTGTCATTTCTGCAGGCCGCACTTAGTTGTTTGGCTTTCAAGGTAGCCTCCGCTCTCCACCATTTATCCACGTCTTGTTTTCATCCAGGAAAATTGGCGGTAGTCTAGTGTTCCGATCTTTGTGAAGGATATCTAATCGCGGTACTCTCGTGGCGAGCGCTATAGCTAACAGACGGTACAGAGTTCTGCCTTGCAATTCACACGAAGGATAGAAAAATGGTATGTGTACGCTAAAATGGCTTTTATATGGCGGGACTACAAGTGCAGTCCTTATATAGCTCGAAGATACAAAGTCCTTGTTGAGGTCATGTTTGATGATGTAATCGTTTCAATATTTCAGGGCGTAGGTCTTTTTGTCCAACGTTGAATGGGCCTGAAACAGCCGTGAAGGATAGTATGTCTCAGTGTATTAAACTTAATTTACCATTGAATGGTTTATGATAAACCATGTTAAACCGTAAGTGTTATTTCTACACTGAGATATTCACCATGCATGTAGTATCATTAAAATCATAGCAACGTCTTTAAACAATTAAACAATCACTGGTTAGTAAATCTAGACACATAACGATTATATGTCTGAGTGTATTAAACTTAATTTACCATTGAATGGTTAATGATAAACCATGTTAAACCATAAGTGTTATTTCTTCACTGGAGATACTCACAATGCATGTAATATCATTAAAATCATAACGTCTTTTAATAATTAACCCATTACTGGTTTGTAAATCTAAATCCTTGTAAATAGTATGTCTGAGTGTATTACTTTTAATTTACCATTAAATGGTTTATGATAAACCATGTTAAACCATAAGTGTACACTGAGATATTCTCAATGCATGTAGTATCACTAATATTATAACAACGTCTTTTAATAATTAAACCATTACTGGTTAGTAAATCTAGTTTCATGTAAATAGTATGTCTGAGTGTATTAGATTTAATTTACGATTAATAGATTTATGACAAACCATGTTAAACCATAAGTGTTATATCTACATTGAGATATTCACAATGCAAGTAGTATCATTAAAATAATAATAACGACTATTAATAATTAAACCATTAGTGGTTAGTAAATCTAGTTCCATGTGGATAGTATGTCTGAGTGTATTAGATTTAAATTACCATTGAATGGTTTATGGTAAACCATATTCAACAATAAGTGTTATTTCTACACTGAGATATTCACAATGCAAGTAGTATCATTAAAATCATAATAACGACTTTTAACAATTAAACCATTACTGGTTAGTAAATCTAGACTCCATTTGGATAGTAGGTCTGAGTGTATTAGCTTTAAATTACCATTGAATGGTTTATGATAATTTATGTTCAACTATAAGTGTTATTTCTACATAGAGATATTCGCAATGAAAGTAGCATCATTAAAATCTTAACAATGTCTTTTAATAATTAAACCATTACTGGTTAGTAAATCTAGACACATAAGGATAGTATGTCTTAGTGCATTAAACTTAATTTACCATTGAAATGATAAGCCATGTTAAACCATAAGTGTTATTTCTACATTCAGATATTCACAATGCAAGTAGTATCATTAAAATCATAACAATGTCTTTGAATAATTAAACCATTACTGATTAGTAAATCTAGTTTCATGTAAATTGTATGTCTGAGTGTATTAGATTTAATTTACCATTGAATGGTTTATCATGTTAAACCATAAGTGTTATTTCTACACTTAGATACTCACAATGCATGTAGTATCATTATAAAATAGCAACGTCCTTTAATAATTAAACCATTACTGGTTAATAAATCTAGATACATAAGGATAGTATGTCTCAGTGCATTAAACTTAATTTACCATTGAATGGTTTATGATAAGCCATGTTAAACCATATATGTTATTTCTACACTTAGATATTCACAATGCATGTAGTATGATTAAAATCATAACAATGTCTTTTAATAATTAAACCATTACTGCATAGTAAATCTAGATCCTTGTGGATAGTATATTTGAGTGTATTAGATTTAAATTACCATTGAATGATTTATGATAAACCATGTTAAACTATAAGTGTTACTTCTACATTGAGATATTCACAATGCAAGTAGTATCATTAAAATCATCATAACGACTATTAATAATTAAACCATTAGTGGTTAGTAAATCTAGTTCCATGTGGATAGTATTTCCGAGTGTATTAGAATTAAATTACCATTGAATGGTTTATGGTAAACCATGTTAAACAATAACTGTTACTTCTACACTGAGATACTCACAATGCAAGTAGTATCATTAAAATCATAATAACTACTTTTAATAATTAAACCATTACTGGTTAATAAATCTAGATACATAAGGATAGTATGTCTGAGTGTATTAGATTTAGATATTAAAAGAGGTTGCTATGATTTTAATGATACTACATGCATCGTGAATATCTGAGTGTGGAAATAACACTTATGGTTTAACATGGTTTATCATAAACCATTCAATGGTAAATTAAGTTTAATACACTCAGACATACTATCCTTATGTGTCTAGATTTACTAACCAGTAATGGTTTAATTATTAATAGACCTTGCTATGATTTTAATGATACTACATGCATTGTGAATATCTCACTGTAGAAATAACACTTATGGTTTGACATGAATTATCACAAACCATTCAATGGTGAATTAAATCTAATACACTCAGACATACTATCCTTATGTGTCTAAATTTACTAACAAGTAATGGTTTAATTATTAAAAGTCGTTTTTATGATTTTAATGATACTACTTGCATTGTGAATATCTAACTGTAGAAATAAGACTTATGGTTTAACATGGTTTATCATAAACCATTCAATGGTAATTGAAATCTAATACACTCAGACATACTATCCACATGAAACTAGATTTACTAACCACTAATGGTTTAATTATTAATAGTCGTTATTATGATTTTAATGATACTACTTGCATTGTGAATATCTCAATGTAGAAATAACACTTATGGTTTAACATGGTTTATCATAAATCTTTTAATGGTAAATTAAATCTAATACACTCAAACATACTATCCACAAGGATCTAGATTTACTATGCAGTAATGGTTTAATTATTAAAAGACATTGTTATGATTTTAATTATACTACTTGCATTGCGAATATCTCAATGCAGAAATAACACTTATGGTTTAACATGGTTTATCATAAACCATTCAATGGTAAATTAAATCTAATACACTCAGACATACTACCCACATGGGTCTAGATTTACTAACCAGTAATGGTTTAATTACTAATAGTCGTTATTATGATTTTAATGATACTACTTGCATTGTGAATATCTCAATGTATAAATAACACTTATGGTTTAACATGGTTTATCATAAACCATTCAATAGTAAATTAAGTTTAATACACTCAGACATACTATCCTTATGTGTTTAGATTTACTAACCAGTAATGGTTTTATTATTAAAAGACTTTGCTATGATTTTAATGATACTACATGCATTGTGAGTATCTCACTGTAGAAATAATACATGGTTTAACATGGTTTATCATAAATCATTTAATGGTAAATTAAATCTAAAACACTCAAACATACTATCCACAAGGATCTAGATTTATTATACAGTAATGGTTTATTTATTAAAAGGCATTGTTATGATTTTAATGATACCACTTGCCTTGTGAATATCTCAATGTAGAAATAACACTTATGGTTTAACATGGTTTATCATAAACCATCCAATGGTAAATTAAATCTAATACACTCAGACATTCTATTCACATGGGTCTAGATTTACTAACCAGTAATGGTTTGATTACTAATAGTCGTTATTATGATTTTAATGATACTACTTGCATTGTGAATATCTCAATGTAGAAATAACACTTATGGTTTAACATGGTTTATCATAAACCATTCAATGGTAAATTAAATCTAATACACTCAGACATACTATCTACATGGAACTAGATTTACTATGTAGTAATGGTTTAATTATTAAAAGGCATTGTTATGATTTTAATAATAATAATAATAATAATAATAATGACTCTATCTCACTTTGGTTCGCTGCGCAGCCAGGGCCTTACTTTCACGTGTCGGCACCCAGACCCCAGAGGGTTAACAACTTTAGTTTAGGACTCCCTCATGATTTCACTTCGTTTATGTTATTGGTACATATGTGTATTTGTAATTGTAATTTTATAATAATTATTAATAATAATAATAATAATAATAAATAATAATAATAATAATAATAATAATAATAATTTCATTACATAACACAATTAAGTTTAATACTCAAGAAGGGGAGCACGGGCACATCTGAGGAGGATGGCTCTTGCATTCTGCCTCATCAGTGTGACAGCCAGCAGGCAGTACATTTGGCACAGTGCCTCAGTTTCACTGATTCCCACTTGCATAGCTAGCCTCTTGCTCAATCTAGAGTAGCATTCTTTGGCTTCACATCCCCAACCACCATAGACTTCCACCACTAATGGAATACATGTCCAGCCCAACCTTGCACACATCTGATCATTCTTGGCATGCTTTTCAATCTCACCAACCTCTGCAGAGTTGCCTGAAGCCAAACTCGCTTCCAGAATCAAGTCCGTATTAAGCGGATGAATGACTTTCAGGTCAAAAGCTGCAGGGTTGGAGAGGGACCAGTTTGGCACCAGCACATCAGCTGGCCTAGAAAAGTCTATGCCTGGACCTTTCTCCAGTTGAGGAGATAAGCATGCTTTGGAGCACAGGTTGGCAACACAGTCTCTCAGCTTATTGTGCCGTGCAATGACATCCCCTCCAGAACGACATATGTAAGGGCGTGGTGGCAATCTGGATCAAGGGCACTTGAGCAGAAGGGACATTTACTGTCAGCTGAGAAGACAGGTAGACCTAGCCACCATTTTAATAGGACTTGCATCTCTTGAGGCTCCAAAGCTAAGTCATTGTGTATGCAAGGAATAGCTCTCAACCAGGCATTAGCATTACTGGCTGATACTGCTCTGAGTCTTGCTCTGGTACAGACTGTACTGTTGATAAGAAGAGTCTGAAAGGAATTGTCTTCAATTTTGCCTGATAGATGGTGCTGTTGTGGAGGAGAGCTAGTCACTGATTCAAATGTTATTGCATCAGCAGAGTTGATCTTTGTGTTGTAGAGTGCTATTGCCTGTTTGAGGTGATGGGAAGCATTTGGAGCACTGGTGACATCAATAGCATTGGACAAAGACGAAATAAATGCACTGGAGGAGTGGTTAGAGACTGATGTCAATCCAAGACCACCATGCCGTAATGGTAGCTGAACTTGTTTGGTGGCTGAAAGTGTAAGTTCAAAGGCTGCACATTCTTCCAAACAGTGGAGGACATCTTCATCAAAGAGCATAAACTGCCTTAAAGAAGAATCACACGGAGGAACTGAGCGACCTAAATGGGACAGCTTACAAAAGCTAGCACAGTGGCGAAGTAGCAAGATGGATAATAATAATAATTTCATGTGCATGTAATATACACATAGGCAAGTAATGGCATATATTAGATATGCACTTGTATACTGCCCCTAAAATGCGTAGTGTTACAACTTGCATTGTGAATATCTCAATGTAGAAATAACACAAGGTTTAACATGGTTTATCATAAACCATTCAATGGTGAATTAAATCTAATACACTCAGACATACTATTCACATGGGTCTAGATTTACTAACCAGTAATGGTTTAATTATTAAAAGACAATGTTATGATTTTAATGATACTACATGCATTTTGAACATCTCAGTGTAGAAATAACACTTATGGTTTAACATGGTTTATCATAAACCATTCAATTGTAAATTAAGTTTAATACACTCAGACTAACTATCGTTGTGTCTAGATTTACAAGCCAGTAATGGTTTAAAAAGACGTTGCTATGATTTTAATGATACTACATGCATTGTGAATATCTCACTGTAGAAATAACACGTATGGTTTAACATGGTTTATCATAAACCATTCAACGGTAAATTAAATCTAATACACTCAGACATACTATCCACATGAAACTAGATTTACTAACCAGTAATGGTTTAATTATTAAAAGACGTTGTTATAATTTTAGTGATACTACATGCATTGAGAATATCTCAGTGTAGAAATAACACATGGTTTAACATGTTTTATCATAAACCATTCAATGATGAATTAAATGTAATACACTCAGACATACTATTCACATGGAAATAGATTTAGTAACTAGTAATGGTTTAATTATTAAAAGTCGTGATGATGATTTTAATGATCCTACTTGCATTGTGAATATCTCAATGTAGAAATAACACTTATAGTTTAACATGGTTTATCATAAATCATTCAATGGTAATTTAAATCTAATACATTCAGACATACTATCCACAAGGATCTAGATTTACTAACCAGTAATGGTTTAATTATTAAAAGACATTGTTATGATTTTAATGATACTACTTGCATTGTGAATATCTCAATGTAGAAATAACACTTATGGTTTAACATGGTTTATCATAAACCATTCAATGGTAAATTAAGTTTAATACACTGATACATAGTACCCTTATGTACCTAGATTTACTAAACAGTAACGGTTTAATTATTTAAAGACATTGCTATGATTTTAATGATACTACATGCATTGTGAATATATCAGTGTAGAAATAACACTTATGGTTTAACATGGTTTATCATAAACCATTCCATGGTAAATTAAATCTAATACACTCAGACATACTACCCACATGAATCTAGATTTACTAACTAGTAATGGTTTAATTATTAAAAGACGTTATAATTTTAGTGATACTAAATGCATTGTGAATATCTCAGTGTAGAAATAACACTTATGGTTTAACATTGTTTATCATAAACCATTCAATGGTAAATTAAATCTAATACACTCTTACAAACTATCCATATAGAAATAGATTTACTAATATGTAATAGTTTCATTATTAAAAGTCGTTATTATGATTTTTATGATAATACATGCATTGTGGTTTATCATAAACCATTCAATGCTATATAAAATCTAATACACTCAAACATACTATCCACATGTATCTAGATTTACTAACCAGTGATGGTTTAATTATTAAAAGACGTTGTTGTAATTCAAGTGCACCACCACGGGCCTAAGGATCCCCATACAGCATCATCTGTCCTGCGAAAGTAGTAATATAATATACATACTCCAATGCAAAATCTGTAAACTTCAATACGTGAGCGTAACCACGTCCACACTGAGGGAGAGGGTAAACCAGCATAGGAGTAGATTCAGGTCCAGTCGGGAGCCCAGACAGCTTATCTACAAACACTTCGACCAGCACGGGGCATTCAGAGTAAGCATCATCCCCCTTGTGCGAGTTAATCCAGAGCAAAGATTTGCAACTGAAGAAATCTGGATCAATAGGCTAAACTCAAGAACCCTGTATGGTCTAAATGACGTATACATGTGATGTAACAGCCAGCTGCACACACGTCACATTTAGCACCTGTCGAGAACTATTTATGCACTGCACGAACACCTGTTATTCATTTCGTGTCAATCTATGCTGTATACTGCACTGAAGAAGGCCAGCATGGCCGAAATGCATTTGTAGTGACATTAAAGTTTGGCACGAGAGAGAATACAGTGAACGCGTCCCCTTTTACGTAAGTCTACACTAATCATTCCCTCCCCCCCGTTAGTGCATGTAGTCGCGGGTACGTAATGCCAACTAACAAACCGGATCGCTACCAGACGCGCAGCGCCAGCAACGCACTCGGGCCCAGTCCACCGCACGCAGCAAAGGGAATGAAACCATCATTGGTGCCACCCTGCCCCCTGACTACCCAAAATCTTCCAACCCGAAATGCTCATGTCAATTCGCGACGCAAACAAAACGGGCTCAACACCCCTTCACCCTCTCCCCCACCATCTGCTAGAACGCTCTCCCAACCAACACCTCGTTCCCCAGCCATACCTCGTTCCTCACAACCGACCCTGACCCATGACCATCTGCCACCTAGCGCAGGCTCATCCCTTCAACCATCATCACTTGCAGTTCAAACACCTGGTCAACCCATCCATATCACCCCCTCATCACCTCCATCATCAGCTTCTGATGCCCTACCTTCAACATCAAATGTCAATGACCATTTGCCACCCATTCGAACGAACTTATCCCCACCACCATCACCAGTAACAGCTCAAACCACTGATCAGCCTAACCATACCGCCCCATGTCACTCACTCCCATCAGCACCTAATACCTTAACCCCATCATCAATCAATGACCAATTGCCACCAGTCAGAACCAGTCCACCACCCCCACCATCATCTGCAGTAACCCAAACCATTGATCAACTCACCATCACCATCCCTCCGCCCCACCACATTCATCAGCCTCTGATGCCCCATCTTCACCATCAAATAGCAATGATCAATCACCACTCATCAGAACATGTTCTCCCACACGACCAGCAACAGCTCAGACCATCGATCAGCCTACCCACATCACTCCCTTCCCCACACCACCACCATCAGATGCCAATACCATCTCACTACCACAATCACCAGCAGCTCACATGTGTCCCATGCGTACTGTCCAGCCCACCAAAACATCAAAAATAGAAAAGGCACTCCTCGACAAAGAATACCAGACTGTTATGGACAGGTACCCGGGTATGAGAAAATTTTATGAATTGGCTCGGCACCATTTGGCTTTCAATGAAGAGTGCCTGCAGAAAGGCGTATTCCCCCTAGGAATCAGGGCCTTTGCCACATGTGCCACACTGGGAGCTGATGATACACTGAAGACCAAGTACGTCGAAATCCTCACAAGGACCAGCACGGAACTCACCATAGCAAACGTGCAACATCTCCACAAGGTAGCCGCACAAACAAACTCAATGCTAGACAAAATTGAAAAAGAGCTCGACTCAGTGAAAGACGAAGTTATCCTGAGCCAGTGGCGCAACACCCAAACAACTGCACTAGAGCACATGACAAAGCTACATGATGCACTACAGGAGAAGAGGAAAAAGAAGATTCAGAAAACGGTACAGGCACACAAAGCAAACCGAATATACACAGAAGAGTGCCTCAGGACCCGCACCCTACCCTCCAAACTCACACCCCCAGACTCCCAAACAGAAGTTACAACCCCCCAGGTCCCCCTTCAGCCCCTGCTTCCTGAGTCCACCCGCCCACCAAGGCCTACTGCAACAAACACCAAGACCACCCACCCTCAACATCCCCCACACCCAAAAGTACAAGTCCCAGTGAAACAAAAGAGCCAACAGAAACAATACCCTAACCCCACCCCACCATTGAACAGTTATCAGCCCAGTCGACAACAGAAGCAACAATACAACCCCACCCCAATCATCCCACCATTGATGTCACTCCTGCCCCAACCAACCTACAAGCCCAACATCCATCAACCCAACCATGATGCGCCATCCTGCAACCCCCTCAAACGAAACACGCCTCTCCTACCCCTCCCACCCCCTCCACTCATGACACTAATGTTTGACAACAGGTGGCCACTAATCCCACCCTGGATGACACCTGTACCACAATCCCTAACAAGCTGGCCATACCCCCCTCCGCACCCCTATTACCCACCCATGTACCAATCCCAACCACCATACCTCCACCCTTTTTAGAACCCCTCTACTCCACATCCACATATAAAGACTCCAGTGGAGACGAGGGCATTCAAGGCGGACCAATGCAAATTGGCCCCTCCCCTTTAAATTAAATCTGATACACTCAGACATACTATCTACATGGAACTAAATTTACTAACCAGTAATGCTTTAATTATTAAAAGTCGTTATTATGATTTTAATGATACTACATGCATTGTGAATATCTCAATGTAGAAATAACACTTATAGTTTAACATGGTTAATCATAAACCATTCAATGGTAAATTAAATCTAATACACTCAGACATACTATCCACAAGGATCTAGATTTAATAACCAGTATTGGTTTAATTATTAAAAGACGCTGTTATGATTTTAATGATACTACTTGCATTGTGAATATCTCAATGTAGAAATAACACTTATGGTTTAACATGGTTTATGATAAACCATTCAATGGTAAATTAAATCTAAGACACTCAGACATACTATCCGCAAGGATCTAGATTGACTAACCAGTATCGGTTTAATAATTAAAAGACGTTGTTATGATTTTAATGATACTATTTGCATTGTGAATATCTCAATGTAGAAATAACACTTATAGTTTAACATGGTTCATCATAAACCATTCAATGATAAATAAAATCTAATGCACTCAGACATACTATCCACAAAGATCTAGATTTACTAATCAGTAATGGTTTAATTATTAAAAGACGTTGTTATGATTTTAATGATACTACTTGCATTGTGAAAATCTCAATGTAGAAATAACACTTATGGTTTAACATGGTTTATCATAAACCATTCAATGGTAAATTAAATCTAATACACTCAGACATACTATCCACATGGATCTAGATCTACTAACCAGTAATGGTTTAATAGTTAAAAGACGTTGTTATGATTTTAATGATACTACTTGCATTGTGAATATCTCTATGTAGAAATAACACTTATAGTTGAACATAAATTATCATAAACCATTCAATGGTAATTTAAAGCTAATACACTCAGACCTACAATCCAAATGGAGTCTAGATTTACTAACCAGTAATGGTTTAATTGTTAAAAGTCGTTATTATGATTTTAATGATACTACTTGCATTGTGAATATCTCAGTGTAGAAATAACACTTATTGTTGAATATGGTTTACCATAAACCATTCAATGGTAATTTAAATCTAATACACTCAGACATACTATCCACATGGAACTAGATTTACTAACCAGTAATGCTTTAATTATTAAAAGTCGTTATTATGATTTTAATGACACTACATGCATTGTGAATATCTCAATGTAGAAATAACACTTATAGTTTAACATGGTTAATCATAAACCATTCAATGGTAAATTAAATCTAATACACTCAGACATACTATCCACAAGGATCTAGATTTAATAACCAGTAATGGTTTAATTATTAAAAGACGTTGTTATGATTTTAATGATACTACTTGCATTGTGAATATCTCAATGTAGAAATAACACTTATGGTTTAACATGGTTTATGATAAACCATTCAATGGTAAATTAAATCTAATACACTCAGACATACTATCCGCAAGGATCTAGATTTACTAACCAGTATCGGTTTAATTATTAAAAGACGTTGTTATGATTTTAATGATACTATTTGCATTGTGAATATCTCAATGTAGAAATAACACTTATGGTTTAACATGGTTCATCATAAACCATTCAATGATAAATAAAATCTAATGCACTCAGACATACTATCCACAAAGATCTAGATTTACTAATCAGTAATGGTTTAATTATTAAAAGACGTTGTTATGATTTTAATGATACTACTTGCATTGTGAAAATCTCAATGTAGAAATAACACTTATGGTTTAACATGGTTTATCATAAACCATTCAATGGTAAATTAAATCTAATACACTCAGACATACTATCCACATGGATCTAGATCTACTAACCAGTAATGGTTTAATAATTAAAAGACGTTGTTATGATTTTAATGATACTACTTGCATTGTGAATATCTCAAAATAGAAATAACACTTATGATTTATCATAAACCATTCAATGGTAAATTAAATCTAATACAATCAGACATACTATCCACGAGGATCTAGATTTACTAACCAGTAATGGTTTAATTCTTAAAAGACGTTGTTATGATTTTAGTGATACTACATGCATTGTGAATATCTCAGAGTAGAAATAACACATGGTTTAACAAGGTTAATCATAAACCTTTCAATGGTGTATTAAATCTAGTACACTCAGACATACAATCCACATGTAACTAGATTTACTAACCAGTAATGATTTAATTATTAAAAGTCGTTATTAAGATTTTAATGATACTACTTGCATTGTCAATATCTCAATGTAGAAATAGCACTTATAGTTTAACATGGTTTATCATAAGCCATTCAATGGTAAATTAAATCTAATACACTCAGACATACTATCCACAAGGATCTAGATTTACTAACCAGTAATGGTTAAATTAATAAAAGACGTTGTTATGATTTTAATGATACTACTTGCATTGTGAATATCTCAAAACGGAAATAACACTTATGGTTTAACATGGTTTATCATAAACCATTCAATGGTAAATTACATCTAATACACTTAGACATACTATTTAAATGAAACTAGATTTAATAACGAGTAATGGTTTAATTATTAAAAGACGTTGTTATGATTTTAGTGATACTACATGCATTGTGAATATCTCAGTGTTGAAATAACACTTATGGTTTAACATGGTTTATCATAAACCATTCAATGGTAAATTAAGTTTAATACACTCAGACATACTATCCTTATGTGTCTAGATTTACTAACCAGTAATGGTTTAGTTATTAAGAGACGTTGCTATGATTTTAATGATACTACATGCATTGTTAATATCTCAGTGTAGAAATAACACTTATGGTATAGCATGAATTATCATAAACCATTCAATGGTAAATAAAATCTAATACACTCAGACATACTATCTACATGGAACTAGATTTACTAACCAGTAATACTTTAATTATTAAAAGTCGTTATTATGATTTTAATGATACTACTTGCATTGTGAATATCTCAAAATAGAAATAACACTTATGGTTTAACATGGTTTATCATAAACCATTCAATGGTAAATTAAATCTAATACACTCAGACATACTATTTACATGAAACTAGATTTAATAACGAGTAATGGTTTAATTATTAAAAGACCTTGTTATGATTTTAGTGATACTACATGCATTGTGAATATCGCAGTGTAGAAATAACACTTATGGTTTAACATGGTTTATCATAAACCATTCAATGGTAAATTAAGTTTAATACACTCAGACATACTATCCTTATGTGTCTAGATTTACTAACCAGTAATGGTTTCGTTATTAAAAGACGTTGCTATGACTTTAATGATACTACATGCATTGTTAACATCTCAGTGTAGAAATAACACTTATGGTTTAGCATGAATTATCATAAACCATTCAATGGTAAATTAAATCTAATACACTCAGACATACAATCTACATGGAACTAGATTTACTAACCAGTGATACTTTAATTATTAAAAGTCGTTATTATGATTTTAATGATACTACTTGCATTGTGAATATCTCAAAATAGAAATAACACTTATGGTTTAACATGGTTTATCATAAACCATTCAATGGTAAATTAAATCTAATACACTCAGACATACTATCCACATGAATCTAGATTTACTAACCAGTAATGGTTTAATTACTGATAGTCGTTATTATGATTTTGATGATACTTCTTGCATTGTGAATATCTCAATGTAGAAGTAACACTTATGGTTTAACATGGTTTATGATAAACCATTCAATGGTAAATTAAATCTAATACACTCAGACATACTATCCACAAGGATCTAGATATACTAACCAGTAATGGTTAAATTATTAAAAGACGTTGTTATGATTTTAATGATACTACTTGCATTGTGAATATCTCAAAATAGAAATAACACTTATGGTTTAACATGGTTTATCATATACCATTCAATGTTAAATTAAATCTAATACACTCAGACATACCATTTACATGAAACTAGATTTAATAGCGAGTAATGGTTTAATTATTAAAAGACCTTGTTATGATTTTAGTGATACTACATGCATTGTGAATATCTCAGTGTAGAAATAACACTTATGGTTTAACATGGTTTATCTTAAACCATTCAATGGTAAATTAAGTATAATACACTCAGACATACTATCCTTATGTGTCTAGATTTACTAACCAGTAATGGTTTAGTTATTAAAAGACGTTGCTATGATTTTAATGATACTACATGCATTGTTAATATCTCAGTGTAGAAATAACACTTATGGTTTAGCATGAATTATCATAAACCATTCAATGGTAAATTAAATCTAATACACTCAGACATACTATCTACATGGAACTAGATTTACTAACCAGTAATGCTTTAATTATTAAAAGTCGTTTTTATGATTTTAATGATACTACTTGCATTGTGAATATCTCAAAATAGAAATAACACTTATGGTTTAACATGGTTTATCATAAACTATTCAATGGTAAATTAAATCTAATACACTCAGACATACTATCCACATGGATCTAGATTTACTAACCAGTAATGGTTTAATTACTAATAGTCCTTATTATGATTTTGATGATACTACTTGCATTGTGAATATCTCAATGGAGAAGTTAACACTTATGGTTTAACATGGTTTATCATAAACCATTCAATGGTAAAATAAATCTAATACACTCAGACATACTATCCACAAGGATCTAGATTTACTAACCAGTAATGGTTTAATTATTGAAAGACGTTGTTATGATTTTAATGATACTACTTGCATTGTGAATATCTCAAAATAGATTTAACACTTATGGTTTAACATGGTTTATCATAAACCATTCAATGGTAAATTAAATCTAATACACTCAGACATACTATCCACATGGATCAAGATTTACTAACCAGTATTGGTTTAATTATTAAAAGACGTTGTTATGATTTTAATGATACTACTTGCATTGTGAATATCTCAAAATTGAAATAACACTTATGGTTTATCATAAACCATTCAATGGTAAATTAAAACTAATACACTCAGACATACTATTTACATGAAACTAGATTTACTAACCAGTAATGGTTTAATTGTTAAAAGACGTTGCTATGATTTTAATGATACTACATGCATTGTGAATATCTCAATGTAGAAATAACACTTATGGTTTATTATGGTTTATCATAAACTATTCAATGGTAAATTAAGTTTAATACACTCAGACATACTATCCTTATGTGTGTAGATTTACTAACCAGTAATTTAAGAGGGAGGGGCCAACTTGTGTTGGTCTCTCTTGGTATCCCTCTACGCCATTGTGTGTCTTTGTATGATTTGGGTAGAGGGGTTGTAAAAAGAATGAGTGTGTTGGAGGGTCGGTGTTGTGTGCGGGTATGAAGCTGTTGTGTGGTAGTACAGGAAGTTTGATTTGCTTGGAGGAGCCCTGTAGGTAGTTGGTAGTGGAGTTTGGTGTAGGTTGAGGGACATCAGTGGTGGCGGTCCGAATCTGAGGGACATTAGTGATGGGAGATTGTTCAATGTGGTGGGTGTCCTTGTTGTCATTGTGTTGTATGTGTTTGTTTGTTGGTTTTGTTGTGATTGTGGTAGGTAAAGGATGGGGGTTGGATCCATTAGTAGGGGTGGGCGTCGTGTGGTGTGCATCATGGGGGGTTGCTGGATGTTGTAGGGTCTTCTATTGGTATTTGTTTGTTGTGTTTGTTTCCATTGGGTGTGGTGGTGAGGGGCTGTAGTTTTTTTCTCATTTGTGGCGAGAAGGGTAGGTGGCCTTGGGGTAGGATTCTTTGGTTTTGGATTTGGAGGGGGGGTGGGGGGGGGGTTTGTTGTGGCTGAAGGAGAAGGTTTGTGTGTGTTGGGATCGGGAGAGTCTGTTTAGGTTTTGGTTGGGGGTTGTCGTGTAGACTGGGCAGTGGTTTGTTTCTTGGACACTCCTCTTGATAGACTTGGTTATTCCTATGTGCAAGTTTTGTTTTGTGGATCTTTTTGTTTCTCCTTGTTTTGAGGTCGTCATGTAGTTTTTGCATGTCATTGTTTGTGTTTCGCCATGTAGTTACCCATTTGTTGTGTGTGGCAACGTCTTTTGACTTAGAGAGGAATACTGTGTGTGTGTATTGTGTTTAAATACTTCGTTGTGCAGCTGTTGTGTGTGAAGGTGTGTGTACAGGTCATGCAGCTGGTGTTGTGTGTGCTTGTACGTTTACAAAAAAACATCGTTGAGGCCATTGGGTATTCTGGTGTTGAGTTTCTTAATCCAGAATTCTTCTGTGGCCATCTGTGAAGAGGGGTGTGAATGTGTTAGGGGTATGATTTTAACTTTGAAAGCCCCATGTGTGTCAAAGTGACGGTATAGTAACATTCTTGGTGTTTGTTTCAATCTAAAAGCACTGAGGTGGTTGGTCATTCGGGTCCTTAGTGACGTAGTTGTTTGCCCAACATATTGGAGCCCGCAGTATTGGCATTGGAGGACGTATATAATGTTCTTGCTATCGCAGGATAGCCTGTTTTGGATTGGGATTCTTTGTCGTGTGGATGTGCATTTGAACATGTTGGTGTTTATCATTGATGAGCATACGAAGCAGTTGTTTCTTTGGCAGTGAGTTGGTAAGAGGGGTATGTGGTAAGATTTGGAAGTATTGGGGATCGCAGTTTTTTTTGCGTCATCGTTGAGGGCTGATTTGGTGATTTGTTTACCAAGATTTGAGAAGTTTCTGTAGGCAACTAGTGGTAGGTTGTTTGATAGTGTGGTTGTGGCAGGGTGTCTTTGTAGGAGATGAAGGTGTTTGGAGAGTTCATGTTTGGGGTGTAGTCTTCTAGCATCATACTCAATTATGAATGGATAGATTTTCTTTGGTTGGGTTGAGATGTTGTGTTTGGATGTTTGTTTGGTGGTTGTCGTTTGGATGGTTTTTTGGATGGCTTTGTGGATGAAAGAAAAGGGGTATCCCCTATTGAGGAAATGTGTTATGAGCTGTTGTTTTAATCTTGTGAAGTCTTTAGGATCGGAGCATTGTTGTTGGTAGCGTAAGAGTTCCCCCCTTATGATGGCAGCTTTGGTGTTGGGGGGGTGGTGGCTGGTATAGTGGATGTACTGGAAGGTGTTGGTTGGCTTGAAATGTGTTCGGTACGAAGGTCGGCGAGTTGTTTCAAAGTCTTTTCCTTTGAAGATGGTAAGGTCGAGAAAGTCAATGGAGGAATCGGATATGGTGCATTCATATTAAATGGTGGGGTGGAATTGGTTGAGGTTGTTGAAAAAGGTGTCAAAATCCTCTTTGGGATGAGTCCATATAAGGAAGATATCATCGATGTAACGTTTGTATAAGTGGGGTTGTTTGTTCTGTGTTTGTAGAAATTCTATTTCCAGATGGTACATAAATATGTTGGCCAGGGTAAGGGCAAGGGGAGTACCCATGGCTACACCAGTGCGTTGGTGGTATGGTGTGCTGTTAAAAGTGAAAAAGTTGCGTTTGAGGACGAAGTTAAGTAATTGGCAGGTTACAAACTTAGGGAAACCTATGGCGTCATTGTGGATTAATATAGAGTTGATGCCTTCATCCTGTGGGATGGTAGTGTATAGATTTTTGATGTCAAGCGAGATGAGGTAGACGTGTTGTGATGGTGGGATGATAGTTGTTGGATCAGGTTGTGTGAACTTTTGAGGTATGATGGTATTGTTGGGATGATGGACTTGAAAAAGTAATCGAGGTATTTTGAAACTTGAGTTGTGGCACCGTTTATGCCTGAGACAATGGGTCTAACTGAGATAGGTGTTTTGTGTATTTTGTAGAGGAAGTGGATATATTGAGTCTGCACGGGATCTGGCGGGGATAGGAACTCAGCCTCAGTCTTGCTTATGTATCCGGTGTAAAATAGTTCTTGTACAAATGTTTTGATGTCGGCAGCAAGTTTGGGTGTGGGATCCGAGTCAAGTTTAGCATAGGTTGTTGGGTCGGATAGATGTCGGGTGCCGTCTGAGATGTATTTTTCTTTGCTGACCACAGTTAGTGTTGAGCCCTTGTCGGCCTGTTTGATTACTATATCTTTTCGTTTTGACTTGAGTGAGCGAATGGCGTCTCTTTCAGATTGTGTGAGGTTACTTGTGGTTTTGAAGTATGGATTAGAACAGGTGGATAAGATGGCATTTTCGGTGTCTTTGAGGTATTTTTCTAAAAGAATGTTGTCTGATGTAGTGGGTGTGTATGATGATTTTTTCTTAAATGGGTCACGTTCATTGTTTGTATGTTGGAAAAGGAAATCTACTCTGACTGTCCTTTGAAACTGTTGGATTGCCTTATGTAGAGGTTTCATCCAAAAGGTTGGTGTGGGTATATATAGGAGTCCTTTGTTGAGTATACTTTGTTCATCAGCTGTTAAAGTTATATCACTGAGGTTTAGTTATTAAAAGAAGTTGCTATGATTTTAATGATACTACATGCATTGTTAATATCTCAGTGTAGAAATAACACTTATGATTTAACATGGTTTATCATAAACCATTCAATGGTAAATAAAATCTAATACACTCAGACATACTATCCACATGTAACTAGATTTACTAACCAGTAATGATTTAATTATTAAAAGTCGTTATTGTGATTTTAATGATACTACTTGCATTGTGAATATCTCAATGTAGAAATAACACTTATGGTTTAACATGGTTTATCATGAACCATTCAATGGTAAATTAAATGTAATACACTCAGACATACTATTCACAAGGATTTAGATTTACAAACCAGTAATGGTTTAATTATTAAAAGACGTTGTTATGATTTTAATGATACTACTTGCATTGTGAATATCTCAATGTAGAAATAACACTTATGGTTTAACATGGTTTATCATAAACCATTCAATGGTAAATTAAATCTAATACACTCAGACATATCATCCACATGGATAGTGTGGAAAAGGAAAAGAGTAGGAAAGCCGGGGAGAATCAATTCAGAAGAGATCAACAATTGAATGTAAAAGTGAGGTATGATAGATTTACAATTTTTTTACATACATGTACAGTGTAATCTATTGTTTGCAATGTTATTTTGCACAGAAGCCACTAAGCAAGAAAGTGGACTGCGGCAGCAATACAAATAATAGTAAGGGATTATTGTTATTATTAATTAACCTAGCTACATTATTTATAAAAAAAATCCATGCATATTGCAAACATCAATATAAGCAACTCACATTTGCAATTCCCATAGTCATATTATTTCTTTTTTTTTTGTTATAAACAGCAACCATCTCAAAATTAGAAAACACAAAATTGAGCTACAGGTATAAAACTGTTTTGATGTTTGTTTAATTTATGAATGTACACTGTATATATATATGCATGTATATGTATATATGCATGTCATATCTAGGTACATGCAGAAGGATTTTATCATGCAAGGTCTTGCAAAACTCAATGAAATTGAAACAATGCTGAGACAATTAATTGCCTTTTGGAGATTCATTTCATACAGTAGGGAATGTAATTTCCAGATTCTGCAGAGGATGAAGGTTTGCACAAAACCTCATGCACATCACATATTGAGTAGTATAATGCTTCTATAACTGTATGTTTGTAACATTCAGCAGGTAATCTGAATGAGAACCACATCGTATCTGTAAGTGTATTGCATGATGCACGTATTTACATGTATTTTATCGGAACAGAAAAGTGGTGTGAATCAATCTTTTAAAGATTGACTTACATTAAGTAACTCTGGTCTTACTGGATGCTATGTTCTCCCAAGAAAAGGCTGCTATAAGGAGTTAACTAAAGCCAGCAGCAGCAGCATGCAGCCAAAAAAAACCCATGTATGTCACCAGCTATAGTGAAGCTCATTGAAGGTGCAATTCTATGTATTGATCTTCCATGGCCATCTATAACAGACAGAAAAGTTAAGGAAAGGAACAGTGGCTGAATTGCTGCTAAAAAAATCAGAGATTCACCGAATCAAAAGTGTTGTTACAAGCTTTAAAAGCTGAACAAATAAAGTACATGTAAGTGAAATACATTCTTTCATGCTGATGCTCATTTTTCTTCAGGAAGTGTCTTTTGCCGTTCAACAGGGATTGCTGCTTTCATATTGGGCACTATGAAACCGGACAGTTATGTAGATGAGTTTTTATTTGAATTGTTAAGCTGTCATGTGAGGTAGTTTAGGTCAGTTACCATTTGTGTATTTCCCTAAATTTACATGTAAAATACTTGTGCATTAAAACCCAATTATATTAACGTGTGCCACAATTCGGTGACATTATGATTGGCATGCACTGTTCTATTAGCTAATGTCAATCTATATTCCTGCTGGCCTTGAGCATTACAAATGCAGATCGAACACTCATACTGTATAACGCCACCCATTTCATGCATGTGCTATTTAAAATGTGCTTCATTCAATCACATTAACTACATATAATTTTTATATATTATAACATCTTGGCCAAGATCTTGTCATCATATCTTGGGATCATCTTGGACAAGATCTTGGGCAAGTTCAGGCAAGATCTTGGCGAGAACTTGGCCGGCATAATCTTGGCATCCTGGGCAAGTTCTTGGCAAGTTCTTGGCAGGAATCTTGCCCAAGAATTCATTGCTGGGTATGCCTACTATGCCCAGAGACTGCACTAGACCCTCTAGGCCATCATGCAGTGACCTGCAGGCGGGGTGGTGACGTAGTGACCCGCCATAATTGGTTGCGTGACATAATTGTTGACCTTTGCCAAAGTGCTCGTGTGGGAGTTAAGGTGGAAGTTGGTAGCTGATTAACACCGGATCTTAGGCAAACTCGCCCAGCTGATGTTTTGGTAGCAGACTGGGAGAGAGGAACTGCGTGAGATGTCACTGTAGCCTCACCACTCACCTCTGCTGTGCTAAATGAGGCAGGAATGACTGTGGGTGCTGCAGCTGCTGCTAGCGAGCAGCGCAAGCACATCACCAATGATCCTAAGTGCCAGGAACTAGGTTGGGTGTGTGTTCCTCTGGCTGTCGAGACATATGGCAACTGGGGCAAAGACGCACATACCACTTTTATCCGTCTGGCCACTCGGCTTGCCATCTGTGTTTCTCTGCCGAAAAGTAAGGTCACTGCTGATCTTTTTGGCAGACTTAGTCTGGTGCTAACTCGTAGCATAGCAAGAGCGATTCTGTCAAGAAGCCTGCCCCATTCATTTGAGTATAGACTATGTCTGAAACATTAGTTAGGCTTAGATACTTTGCAGTCGTCTGTTTAATAAGTAGCTATTATTTAGTGTGTTATTATGGTGTAATTATTATTAAATATAAATGTATGTAGTATCATTAAAATCACAATAACAACTTTTTATTACTAGTTAGAAAATCTAGATCCACATGGGTAGTATGTCCTAGTGTATTAGATTTCATTTACTATTGAATGGTTTAAGATAAACCATGTTAAACCATAAGTGTTGTTTCCAAACTGAGATACTCACAATTCATATAGTATCATTAAAATCATAACAACGACTTTTAATAATTAAACCATTACTAGTTAGTAAATCTAAATCCATAAAGATAGTATGTCTGAGTGTATTAGATTTAATTTACCATTGAATGGTTTATGATAAACCATGTTAAACCATAAGTATTATTTCCAGACTGAGATATTCACAATACATGTAGTATCATTAAAATCATAATACTACTAGTTAATAAATCTTAATCCATATGGATAGTATGTCTGAGTGTATTAGATTTAATTTACCATTGAATGGATTATGACAAACCATGTTAAACCATGTGTTATTTCCAGACTGAGATATTCAATACATGTTACTTCATTAAAATCATAACGACTTTTATAAATAAAATCATTACAAGTTTGTAAATCTAGATCCATATGGATTCTATGTCTGAGTGTATTAGATTTAATTTACCATTGAATGGTTTATGATAAACCATGCTAAACCATAAGTGTTATTTCCAGACTGAGATATTCAATACATGTAGTATCATTAAAATCATAACAACGACTTTTATAAATAAAATCATTACTAGTTAGTAAATCTAGATCCATACGGATTGTATGTCTGAGTGTATTAGATTTAATTAACCATTGAATGGTTTATGATAAACCATGTTAAACCATGTGTTATTTCCAGACTGAGATATTCAATACATGTAGTATCATTAAAATCATAACAACGACTTTTATAAATAAATGCATTACTAGTTAGTAAATCTAGATCCATATGGATAGTATGTCTCAGTGTATTAGATTTAATTAACCATTGAATGGTTTATGATAAACCATGTTAAACCATGTGTTATTTCCAGACTGAGATATTCAAGATACATGTAGTATCATTAAAATCATAATAACGACTTTAATAATTAAACCATTACTAGTTAGTACATCTAGATCATATGGATTGTATGTCTGAGTGTATTAGATTTAATTTACTATTGAATGGTTTATGATAAACCATGTTAAACCATGTGTTATTTCCAAACTGAGATATTCACAATACATGTAGTATCATTAAAATCATAATAACGACTTTTAATAATTAAACCATTACTAGTTATTAAATCTAGATCCATATGGATAGTATGTCTGAGAGTATTAGATTTAATTAACCATTGAATGGTTTATGATTAATCATGTTAAACCATGTGTTATTTCCAGACTGAGATATTCACAAAACATTTAGTATCATTAAAATCATAATAACGAATTTTTATAATTAAACCATTACTAGTTAGTAAATCTATATCTATAAAGATACAATGTCTGAGGAGTGTATTAGATTTAATTTACCATTGAATGGTTTATGATAAGCCATGATAAACCATAAGTGTTATTTCCAGACTGAGATATTCACAATACATGTATCATAATAACGACTTCTTATTACTAGTTAGTAAATCTAGATCCATATGGATAGTATGTCTGAGTGTATTAGATTTAATTAACCATTGAATGGTTTATGATAAACCATGTTAAACCATGTGCTATTTCCAGACTGAGATATTCAAAATACATGTAGTATCATTAAAATCATAATAACGACTTTTAATAATTAAACTATTACCAGTTAACGTTAGTAAATCTAGATCCATATGAATAGTATGTCTGAGTGTATTAGATTTAATTTACCATTGAATGGTTTATGATAAACCATGTTAAACCATAAGTGTTGATTTCTACACTGAGATATTCACAATACATGTAAATCATTAAAGTCATAATAACGACTTTTCATGATTAAGTTATTGCTAGTTAGTAAATCTAGATCCATTTGGATAGTATATGTTTGAGTGTATTAGATTTAATTTACCATTGAATGGTTTATGATAAACCGTGTTAAACCATAAGTGTTATTTCTACACTGACAATCGAGAGTTACGGCAGTAACTTTCATATAGGATTTGTGCCGTATCATGAAATCATTTTAAAAACGCGTCACGCGTATAACTCACGAACCGAGAAACGGATAGTGTAGCTCTTTATTCCTCAAGCCCGTAGCCAGGTCAGGAAAAGGGGGGGTTCGGAAAAAAAAAAAAGTGGACCCAAAGTGGGCGTGGGTCGCCAAAAGGGGGAGGGTGCGGGAGGGGGAAGTGCCCCCTCCCGCGCTTCGCGCGGAAGCTTTTGAAAACATTGATTTGGCAACACAAAAGAATTTAATAGTTTGCAGACACATACATGTACATGTACCAAAACACTCACAACCGAAAAATAAACAAGATGAGCAATTCAATTTCATGCGACCTTCCAAGGTGAGCTGGCTGATATAAAAAGAGGGGAAGGGGCTAAACCTAACATGTCGTTTTGCTATGCATGCAATCTAAATCGATCTTCGCTTTAAAAAAAAAAAACTTCTGATTCAATGGCTGCTTAGTCAACCTGACATAGTTTCCGAAGTGGGACACACAGCAGCTGGCTCTGCAGCTTTTGCCACAGAACAGCGAAAGATACAAGCAAATTCAGGGATTTGTGCAGAACTAGGCTGGAGCTGTATACCCCTTGTTGTTGAATCATTCGGGGCCTGGGGCCAACTTGCCTCTGGCACTTTCAAGAAACTTGCTTCCCGCCTTTCAGTCCAGGTTAACTCCTCCACTTCCACCACTCTGGACAGCATTTATTCCAGACTAAACCTTTCCCTTGTGCGCTCGAATGCCAGAGCATTTCTTGCAAGGGCAGGTCCCCGTGCTAAAGTCTCAGACCTCTACTTAGATGGTTGACTCATACATAGTTACATAGTTTACTAGTTAAATATTGAAATTTGTGTTTATATGAATTAATGGCACATGAAAAGTACTATATATTTAGGCAGGTTATACATTTATATACAAACACAATTAATTAGTATACAGTGACAGAGTGTTTTAACAGAATTCAAGGGCGGATAATAAAGTCAAGTTCAAGCTTCCTTGGGTGCAAATGGGCGCTTCAATATTTCTGGCTCAGATAATTGCTAGGCTTGCGATCCACAAGTCTCTGCCAAAGGCACAGATATCTTTTGAGCTTTTCGCAAGCTTGAGCATTTGCCTAACAAGAGCGAATGCCAGAGCCATCCTCCGTAGAATCCCATCTTAACTGTAGTGTGTTTATATATAGCAAGTGTTGTGTGTATGAGCTTATATTATATATATATATATAATTATAATCGTACAATTTTATTATTTTATTTCAATATATGATTTATCATGCCTTCGTTACCAATAAAAAAAAAAAAAAAAAAAAAAAAGACGTAATTTGATAATTATAATAATAAATACAGGTTAACCGTTACGTTGTGTTAAACGTACGTAGTCAGGGAAGCCTAATCGCCTAAATCCGCCTTAGAGAGCTGCCTGCACGGCGGCACCGTAGTACTTTTACGTAAGCGGAGTGCAGGACCTTTATCCTCTGAGGGGGGGGGGGGGGTTCGTTCGAACCCCCCGAACCCCCCCTGGCTACGGGCCTGTTGCTATCGATCCACAATAGGAAAGGCGATCATTTTCATGTTTTGTTCAAGTCGCCAGACCCGAAGAGAACAAAAAAGCTCGTGGTTCTTGTTCCCAGACCGTAATTTGTCCATAGTCGTCGTCATCGTCGTCGTCTTTATGGGTGAGTATAACTCGAGATAGGAAAGGTTTTAAAGAGCGCCAGTTACACCAAAAATCGTTGAAAAATCTGACAATACATCTTCAGGTATCAGATATATAAATAAAGCATGTAACCAATATACGTAATTTTCAGCTGTTCTCGCGCGCCAAGATATTAGTACGTAATCGCTATATTAAAACAAAACGGTTTCCATGACAATGTTACAGAATTGTGTATTGTGTATGATTGGCATGGAACAGGTGGGAGTTTCATTTGTGTTTTTAGTTTTGCTCACCACTTTTAGCTAGCGAAATTGTTTTTGTCACTGAAAATGCATTTACGGCTACGAAAGAGGAAAGCTAAGCGATGAGAGGAATACCTCCTAAATCGAGACTATGAGTTAGTGTCCTCCCGAGTTCGGTACGATGCTGATGCTGAACAAAGGCGGGCGTCTGCTCGTGATATGTACAGAGCAAATCTGGAGTCGAACCAAGCTTCTAAGAGGTGGCAATAGGAAAAGAATTCTGTTACGTCTACGAAGCGACGTTATGAACTGAACTCAGACGAGAAACGAGTTTCTAAGAGGGAAAGCTTGGCGCGTGAGTATCGAACTAGTGGAACAGCTACAAATGTAACATAACTGTAAACATTGTGTTGCGAGGCAATAAACATGGGAATTACAGCGGCTGGATTTTATCGTACAATCGTATTTACTTCTACATTGTACTACATGTACACCAATATACTAAGTACTAGTAGTCACTTATTTAAAAAAATGAATGAAACAAGATGTTAAAAACATTCTCTCTGAGAAAGTTAGTGGTATATAGGATTTGAAGGCAGTTTAGCACTGTATAGAACGTCATTACAATTATGTTGCTAAATATAGGAATAATCATTGTATCTCCTCTGAATCCCTTGTTCCCTTTCTTTTTACACCACCATTGCCTTCAAATCCTGTATACCACTAACTTTCTCAGAGAGAATGTTTATAATATCTTTTACATATATGAAACCTCACAATTCATGTTAAACACAAATTTCAATATTTAAGTAATAATGTATGAGTCAACCATCTAAGTAGAGGTATGAGACTTTAGCACGGGGACCTGCCCTTGCAAGAAATGCTCTGGCATTCAAGCGCAAAAGGGAAAGGTTTAGTCTGGAATAAATGCTGTCCAGAGTGGTGGAAGTGGAGGAGTTAACCTGAACTGAAAGGCGGGAAGTAATTTTCTTGAAAGTGTCAGAGGCAAGTTGGCCCCAACCCCGAATGATTCAACAACAAGGAGTATACAGCTCCAGCCTAGTCCTGCAAAAATCCCTGAATTTGCTAGTATCTTTCTCTGTTCTGTGGCACAAGCTGTGTACGTGTGTCCCGCTTCGGAAACTATGTCAGGTTTTAGCGGAGACGACACAGATAGGTCGAACGCAGCAGGTTTGCTATTGAAGCCCCAGTTGTTAACTAGAATGTCTGCTGGTCTAGATTGTTTCTGGTCATGACCAAGACCACTGCCAGCTTCCAGCTTAGGGTTATATAAGGCTTTCTTGAAGAGGTGATGCAAGGTGTCGCGAAGGTTGTTATGACGCGCAATGATATCACTACCCCTCTTGCATGTTAGAGCGTGGTGAGCCTCAAGGGCTTTGGTCGGGCAAAGGGCACACACAGAGCCGGGCTCACACAACTGAATACCAAGCCACCATTTGATGGCAAACTGACATTCGGATGGTGTTAAATGCATTAAGCCTAAGGCCGGTGATGGGATGACACGCAACCAAGAGCTAGCATGTGGGGATGACACGGAAAGAAGTCGGGCTCGGTCAGCCAGGGAGCTGCTTTGCTAGAGGGATTGAAACTGTTTGCCTTCAAGATTCTGTGACAAAACATGTCAATTGGTGTGGATGGAGTCAGGTTAATGAAAGAGCTTCATTGGGAGAAACAAGGGCATTATAAATATTGATGGCCTTGAGGAGGTATGGTGAATTGATGTGGTCAGGGAAGGAGGCACTAATAGAGCTGATGTATGCAGCAGAGCAATGGAGGAAAATAGATCAAAGGCCCAAACCACCATGGGATAAGCTCAGCGTGGCTTTCTTCCAGGCTGGGCAGTTAGATGACAAGTCAATAGCAGTGCACTCCATGAAGCAAGCTCTGACACTATCATCAAATGTAGCGAGAGTGGATTGAATCAAATTTGGAGGTGTGGTACGTGCAATGTGCGTGAGCTTGCAGAAGGCAGCACACTGGCGAAGGAGAGTTAGGGCAATCTGGGGATCCTCTAGTTTCTGCAGTGGTTGGTGCAAGATATTAGAAGCCCTGATGGCTGATGATGCAAAGTTTTCACAAAAGCTTTTATCTGCAATTGGTTACCCAAGAATGACAAAATTGGGAACAGTTGAGCGTGTAGTGATAGCATCATGAAAGTCAGGTAGGGGTTTTTTCAAAAAAGTTCACATTTGCAGAAGTTAGGAAATAGGCCAAGGGGGGGGGGGCCCTGATTATTCAGAGCCTGATTGATGCTAGTCTTGGACCCAGCCAGAGCACCATCGTCCAAGTACCATTTGTTGAAAAATAGGGACTCACAAGCATTCTCGATTCCAATGATGACAGGGTGAATAACGAGAGAAAATAGAAGGGAGCCAAGTGGATCACCTTGCTGCACACCTGACGTGGATGACAAACTGCCCAATGGATGCCAAAGATTGGTGGGATGGCTGTAGCACCATGACACCCATGGGAGGAGCTCAGGGAAATGGGAGTGGCATTGATCGAGTACAGCTTGTCTTGAGACATTGTTAAAGGCATTGCGGAGATCTACCTTTAGGACTACAAAGTCGTCATCTTCCCAATGACGGTCAACACATGCTCGTAATGAGTGGGCCATGGTTTCGGCTCCACCTGGGCAAGCTACTCCGAGTTGGTGTGGGTGAAGTAATCAGCAGCCTTTCATTTAACCATGGCGCATAAACATCTGCTGGTTAATCGACGTAGCACCTCACCTATGCCAATAGGTCTAACGTCACAGTCAGGAGCCTTGGATTTATTGATGGCTATCAGGGAACCATACATGTAATATCATTAAAATCATAATAACGACTTTTAATACTTAAACCATAAATCTAGATCTATATGGATAGTATGTTGAAGAGTTTTTAAATCAATTTACCATATTGAATGGTTTATGATGAACCATGTTAAACCATAAGTGTTATTTCTACGCTGAGATATTCACAATACCTGCAATATCATTAAAATCATAATAACGACTTTAAATAATTAAACCATTACTAGTTAGTAAATCTATATCTATTTGGATAGTTTGTTTAACCTTAAATCTCCAGGTCCAAATCCTACGCGTAGGAGCAATATTTGAAAATTCATCATAAATAGAAATGCAGTTTTTTGGCATCCATTTCTCGATCTACTGTTGTTTGATGTGTCTAAATTAACCAATTGTCAGTCTATTTTTTAATTCACACCCTTGGTTACACAATGCAAGTAAAGAGATACTGTTATTAAAAATGCATTATGTAGAGAATTGAATTGTCACAGAAAAAAGTACAAGTGCAACTTTTTTAAGCATGATGTGTGGGCTACTTTATACATTCTACGGCAGTGTTTTTACTCTAATTGATTTTGCCATTTTTTACTGAAAACGCACTGCATTCACTTGCATTGCTATTCCCGCAACATGCGTCTGACAAATATCTATCGTTCATAAGCTTGCATGTGGAGCTAGCAATTTCCAAATCTTCAATTTACTTTTTTATATGCTTAGTGCAAAAGACTTGTCCTACTACCCCCTTCTATTAAAATGTTGCTCTGATCTTACTTTTAGGTACTTTTAGTTGCTTTGCAATTTACCGCAAATACATCTTTTAGTAATGCAGTATTGATTGTACAATCTTAGAAGAATTGCAATGAAGTATAAATATTTTCTGAATTAATAACCATTTCTACAGTACAATTACAATACGATTTTGGTTTATTTTTTGATGAATGAGTTTGCTAAAAATTAATTTTAACTTGCGTCCTACGCGTAGGACGCTAATCCTATGCGTAGGACGACGGGAGATTACATGTGAAGGGGCGAGTGTTAGATTTAATAAAGCATATTCATGGTTTACGATAAACCATGATAAACCATAAGCGTTATTTCTACACTGACAATACAGGTAGTACATAAAACGATTTTTAATGATTAAACCATTACTAGTTAGTAAATTCAGATATATATGTTTAAGAGTTTTAAAATCAATTAACCATTAAATGGTTTATGATAAACCATGTTAAACCTATTTCAGATTTATGTGTGGTAAAATGAAATGTTTAATTTTCCCCTGCAACCCCTTTTAACACAACCATTACTTTCAATCCTACAGTTGTACATGTATATAGATATCACCAACCTTATAAAAAAAGTATGTATTGATCCACATGTAATGAAAGAACAGTATATACATTCAAGAAGTGCACATTTAGTACACTAAAAAACATAAATGTATTTTTGTTCATAAGTATAAATGACACCCAACAAAACGAACTAGTGAAATGAAATATTAGTATGCATAGGAATTCTAATTTACTAATACATACTTAGAACACTGCATCATATATTATTAAAGTCGTAAAGTAGAACCCAGCTACTCGGGATCATCTTTCTTAATCCACTTTGTTTTGTGCTGTTCCCGACCAAATCCTTCATCATAGTTGCCTTTCTGTTTGAACAACTGTTTGAAGTGTACTTTGCAGTAAATGACTCCTTCAAGGGCTGCATATGTTCCAACACTATAAAAAAAAGTATTTTTACATGTGTACATATAATTAAGATAACCATGTAAAGGTAAAGGTATTACTTACATATACATGTTGGAATTGCACATGTACATGTATTACTTACATATACATGTTGGAATTGCACATGTACATGTACATGTACATGTATGAAAGAATAGCTGCAATGTACAAGTACCACTCACCCCCAAGTTTATACTCGTGTAGACGAGACACAAACGCTACTAAATGCTTTAAATCACCATTTAAGGGATCAATATGAAGGGTATCACACTTGTGCAATTTGTAGTCCAAGCAAAGAACGGCTAGACATGCGTACATGTATGTGTCCATTCCAGCCCCAAGTGAAGTAGAGAATAAGCAGTTTATCACATCCACCATATGCACATTAGCCCACAATATTAGCAACAATGATCAGTTAATAAATTGTTTAGATAATAAACGATTTTCTGTGATTGTGTGAAACACCTAAGGTGTAATTTGACACCAGATTTGTTCAATGATTTTCCTTTCAAATTTCTTACACTTGTTCCCACATCATCTCACTATGTGGAAATTGGTTCTGGTGCTCTAACTACTTCCAGAACACGAGTGCAACGATTGCTTAGAATTCTACATTTTTCAAATAACAAGTACGAGTGCTGAAAATGCATCTAATTTAGTGGTACTCCAAGCTTCATTTGTCCCTGTAATTTTTACTTCACTGATTATTCATTTATGGGACTTAATTCAAGATTAGGTACAGTACATGTACAGTATAGATTTATATAATGTAATGAGAGGTAATATTAACATGTAATAAAATTGTTACATGTACTGTCACACAACTACATGTACATGTGGGCACATGTAGATGTACATGTACATATACACATGTACATGCAGTTCACACAATGCTCTTCACATACATGTAGACATATACATGTTTAATTGCAGTTACTGTACAAACCTCAGTGTTTTCTGACAAACAGAACACTTGAAACAGGTCTTGTGGAAGACTTTTTTATCAGCTTCCAAACGTTCCATTGCATACACTGTCTTATGACAAGTTTCACAAGTTTCAGTTGGAGCTAGCCAGGACTGTCTCTACATGTACAATGAATACATAATATATTTATATGTTAAAAATGAAATGCATATATACATGTACATGTACAAGTAAGTACATGTATTATATACTCTGCTCAATATAACCATTAAGACTGACATGCACAATAAATGTCTAAAGAAACACCCATGTCAGATTACATTATACATTTCTGCCTCTCATTCCCTGGCCTTATTTATATGTACAGTGATTGTAAGTAGATTTTTATGCTACATGTATCAATAGAACATGCTAAAGAATGCAAATTGCATTTGAAAAGTATTTCTGCATCACTTCAAATGAAAACAACATCATGTGACTTGTATAATTCTTTTGTGTCCGGAGACCAAATCCATTATATTATTTTTTTACATCTACACCACCTAAGTGTCCAACATTGGTAGCAATATACAGGCCTCCAGCGGTTATATGGACATTGGTTTACTGATCATTGTATTTCAGAGGTCTGCTGGGACGCAAAAAGCTTCCTTTTTAGGAACCATATTGCAAAATGCCTGCTGTTCTATATACATGTACCAACGACTCCATCACTATCGGCAATTATTTTATGTAACGGAATTTTTTTTCTTCTTCAATTTTCCGTATATGCGCTGCAACTCCTGTCCCCTCTGACATCAAAACAGTGACGTTATTTTGGTGACATTGTCTGAATTCAGTCCATCTATGACTAGTACTGGTTCTTATCTTAACAGTGTAGGCCTACTCGAAGATACCAATGTCAGAAAGATAAAAGATGCGAGTTCTACAGACATTAATTACAAAACGGCTACATTGTATATCAGACTTTGTTACTCCTAGAAAGCAGGTGAAAAAGCCTTAAGGTAGCAAGCATATGTGACAAAGTGTCTTTGAGTATTAGACACCACAGTTGTCTTACATGTATATTATTGTGAAGTAGTGACATATCTTAATAATCGAGAGTTACGGCAGTAACTCTCATATAGGATTTGTGCCGTATCATGAAATCATTAAAAAAACGCGTCCCGCGTATAACTCACGAACCGAGAAACGGATAGTGTAGCTCTTTATTGCTATCGATCCACAATGGAAAGACGATCATTTTCATGTTTTGTTCAAGTCGCCAAACCGTTTACTTTAAGAGAACAAAAACGCTCGTAGTTCTCGTTCCCAGACCGTAATTTGTCCATAGTCGTCGTCGTCGTCGTCGTCGTCTTTATGGGTGAGTATAACTCGAGATAGGAAAGGTTTTAAAGAGCGCCAGTTACACCAAAAATCGTAGAAAATTCTGACAATACATCTTCAGGTATCAGATATATAAACAAAGCATGTAACCAATATACGTAATTTGCAGCTGTTCTCACGCGCCAAGATATAAGTACGTAATCGCTATATAAAAACAAAACCATTTCCATGACAGTGTTGCAGAATTGTGTATTGTGTATGATTGGCATGGAACAGGTGGGAGTTTCATTCGTGTTTTTAGTTTTGCTCACCACTTTTAGCTAGCGAAGTTGTTTTTGTCAAAATGCCTTTACGGCTACGAAAGAGGAAAGCTAAGCGACGAGAGGAATACCTCCTAAATCGAGACTATGAGTTAGAGTCCTCTCGAGTTCGGTACGATGCTGATGCTGAACAAAGGCGGGCGTCTGCTCGTGATATGTACAGAGCAAATCTGGAGTTGAACCAAGCTTCTAAGAGGTGGCAACAGGAAAAGAATTCTGTTGCGCGCGCGTCTAAGAAGCGACGTTATGAACTGAACTCAGACAAGAAACGAGCTTCTAAGAGGGAAAGCTTGGCGCGTGAGTATCGAACTAATGGAACAGCTGCAAATGTAACTGTAAACATTGTGTTGCTAGGCAATAAACATGGGAATTACAACGGCTAGATTTTATCGTACAATCGTATTTACTTCTACATTGTACTACATGTACACCTATATACTAGTAGTCACTTATTTAAAAAATGAATGAAACAAGATATAAAAAACATTCTCTCTGAGAAAGTTAGTGGTATATAGGATTTGAAGGCAATGGTGGTGTAAAAAGAAAGGGAACAAGGGATTCAGTGGAGATACAATGATTATTCCTATATTTAGCACCGTATAGAACGTCATTACAATTATGTTGCTAAATATAGGAATAATCATTGTATCTCCACTGAATCCCTTGTTCCCTTTCTTTTTACACCACCATTGCCTTCAAATCCTATATACCACTAACTTTCTCAGAGAGAATGTTTTTTATATCTTGTTAAAATTACTCTTGCTACCATCAATAAAATATAACAAATATTTTATTCCGACAGCATACACATTAAAAACTGGCATATAGAAACTGCAGAAATTTTGCAGCATGATTCCTCAAAAGGAGAGCTTATTACATGTACATTGAATCTTTTGCTGCTGTTTAGTGCTTAGTCTCAGCAGACCTCACGTGATATTGTTGTTCTCATAAGATGTGATGCAGAAATAAATGCTGATTCTAAATAGGATACATGGGGAATAAATGTACAGTACGTTACAGGCTGAACTGGCTAACTATGGCAAATTAAAATTCACTATCTTTGCTGAATGTGCACCACAGTAATTTGCATTGTATTACATACGGAAAGAGAGTCTATAGATAACGAATGTTTCAGAATATCCTACAAAACAGAACATGCTATAAGAATGCAAACAATTGTATTATATTTCCTGAAACAGAGATTATGTTCGAAAGTACTCCGTCGTAATGATATTTGAACCACGGAGTTAATTTGAACCGCTTCCAAAAAAAACGAGATCATATCTCGGATAGGAACGGGATTTCGCTATCGGACTTTTTTTCTGTATGTAGGTAATAGATTAACGGATCCCAAGACTATAAGTATTTGGCCACATGGGAAACACGTGCGCGTAAAACAAAGGATTGGCGCCCAAAAAGTTTTAATTTAATTGTTAAATTAGACTTCCTAGCCGAAAAATGCGGCGTCATGGAGGGTAACGGCGGAGAGGGGGCAGCTGCAGAGGGGCCTAGAAGGAGCCCACGGGGTGGGGGAGCCATCGTATCTTACGTGACACCTAAATATTCTCCTGGAGACGCTGCTAACGGCCGTGCTTGCCTTCAAGGCAGTCGAGGTCCCAAAGGGCTCCAAGAAAGCAGACTTGCAGAAGCTTGCCAAAGATGCCCTCAAGCTGCCCATGAGCAAGGAGCCTACTCCCTTGCTTGCTCTGCCTGCCCCACCTACATGCAACTCTACCGTAGCCGCTGGGCAGCCGGGCCCAAGCTCTGCTGCTATGCCAGATGAGCCCGATGATGACGGGGGGTGGGGGAAGGAGGGAGCTAGTGATTCAGACTCTGATACCGAATGATGCCTCAATTTAGTAATGATGAGGGATCATGTGCTAGGGATGTAGGTGTGTGATTCAATTAAAATTACCTGAATAGCATCAATTTTTGCATGAATACATCGTGATTTTTTCGCTCTGGTTCAAATAAAAAATTGCGCCTGGATTTCACTGTCCGGTTACATGCACATGTGAGCGCCTCTCATGCATGCCAGGATCATCATGGAAGGTTGCAAATCTCACCAATCCATCCACTATCCATACACTTGAGCTGTGTATGCTCATATCCCGCCTAGGACTAAACATTCTTAAGTAATGTGAACGGTTTTTCGCAAATAGGTTCAAATATCATTACAACGGAGTACTGAATAAATATTCACGAAAACACTCTAGAATTCATGTTGCACATGCAGGAGCATAACTTAAATGTACAAGTATATGTGCAACATAACTCTTACAAGCTCATCCCACACTGTACATAAATGCACAAGTACATGTATGTACAATGTACATGTACATGTAAATTCTATAAATGCACAACATGTGTAACACATATACATGAACCATCATAAATTTATGCTGTACCTGATCCACTCCTGATGATACTTTTTTCTGACGTAGCTGCACTCCATCATCTGACTTCTCTTCACTAGTACCATGGTCATGTGATTTTGCATGAGACTTTACATCATTAGGTTTTTCGTGGACCTTAGTGTCATGAGTCTTAGAATCATGGGGCTTATCATGAGGTTTGTCATGACCATGTGTCTTGGCATCTTGAGGTTTGTCATGTGGTTTGTCATGAGGTTTTTCATGTGGTTTGTCATGACCATGTGCCTTAGTGTCATGGGGCTTTGAACCATAAGTATCATGAGTCCCGCCACTATGGGGTTTAGCATCATTTACTTCACGATTATCCACACCATCAGGCTCTGGTGACATTTCCTAAAAACAATACAAACCGTTTTGAAAAATGGAGCTGTAAATAAATAAATATGTAATACAGTTTCCGAGAAAATGATTCTTCACATATGTTATATAAATCCAATGCGTTTGGATCATTACAATTTTCCCAACAGTTAAGGCTATTAACTTTCTATTATCCACCACTTTATACCACACCATTTCTCTATGGTAAAATACATTTAGGGGCCTTGCTCTTGCTCCGTGCCAGTATTGCAACGTTTGATACCCCCACCGGGTTCAAACCCGCCATAACTTTCAGTAGGAGTAATCAAATCGCTTGAAATTCAGTTTTTAGGTAGAGAGAGCCTTTATCTCTGTTAATTTTTATTCCATTCGTTACGGAGATACAGTTGAACAAACAATGTGCACATTTTCACGCTCAATTCACGCCAATGATTTGGGCAAATTGCGTCCCACTCGATGTATGAGGCGATAGTGATTATAACATTAGCGCAAATCAAGCAGGAAAACATGGACGTAGTTTGTTCAACTGTATCTCCATAACGGATAACATAAAAATCAACAAACAGAACGAATCTATACAGCTGTAAGTAAAGGATCTCTCTACCTTAAAACCGAATTTCAAGCTATTTGATTACTCCTACCCAAAGTTATGGCGGGTTTGAACCCAGTGGGGTATCAAACGTTGCAATACCGGTACAGAGCAAGTGCAAGGCCCCAAAATGTATTTTACCATAGAGCAATGGTGTAGTATAAAGTGGTGAAAATAGGAAATCAATAGCCTTAACCGTTCGGAAAATATAATGATTCAAAAAAAACACAAGGCAATTCTATAACATTATAGATATATAAAAGATACGACATTTTCTGGGAAAATGTCACATACATATGTGAAATATCATTTTCAAACTGTACCATATATATAATAATCATCCAACATATACACATGTAGATGTACATGCATGCATAAGGATCATTTTGTTGAGATACATGTACTTGTACTTCCATACGTTTTATGATCACTTCAGTCGGGATTATCCATATATTACATGTATGTACATTGTATTCTCACCAGACTTAATAGATAAATAAAACACCTTTTGTGATTATAATTAAGGACTTCCCTATTTAGTAGAATAAATATATCTTCTCTTATTTCATATGTATTGTTTTGTTTATGTTCCATAACTAGGTAGCAACAGCACACTGGTAAACAACACAAATTGCCAACTAAAGCTACGTGTACATGTACATGTATTATATTTTTTATATCTTGTACAAATGAAGTACAACATGTAATATACATTGTAGATGGACATGTACATGTACATGAATATACATGGTGTGTACATGTAACAGCTAAATCATTACACACATAAACATGTATACCTTCAAATATTAGCATTGCATAATGTGTACATCCTACAAACCTGTCCATGTGATTCATCTGACGTCTTTGAGGTAACATTAATGTTTACTGCTGACACTTTTCGATTAGTTACTTCATCAGCTCTACACATAAAAGAAAAAAAGTGCATATACACATGTACATGTACATGTATACATGTACAGTGTACATGTATTATTAATCAGTACCAACTGATCGATACTAGATAGGAAATTGTCTCTTAAAACAAAATTCTATGCAGCAGCTTACTGAATTTTTATTTTGAATTAGTAAATTAATTCCTGTCAACAAGAATTTACAAATGTATAATTTGTAGTTACATGTACATGTACCTCTGTTCATTCACTTACATACATGTACATGTAAGTGTACAGTTTAAATAGTTGTAGTAGATCATCACCAACAAGAACTCATTGCAAGATGCATGTACATGTATGTGCACATATAACATCACCAGGGATACTATCAGCCATTCTCTAATGTGGAAGCATTATGTTGGCAGTTCAAGCGTGAATGACAATTTACTAAATGTACACATGACATGACAAGTACATGTACATGTACATGTAAGTATGGTAGGACAGCGACCCTTGTACATGCATAGGCAGTCCACAATACACAAAATATTTATGTCTAACACATGAGCATTAACATAATGGCATACTTTACTGGTTTATGGTCCTTCTTTGGGGAGCCCATACTCTTAGCATGGAGAGTGGGCTTAGGCTTTGGATCCACAAAAGCCTTAACTTCAACCTTTGATTCAGTTTTGCTTTCTGAAACATTTTTACGCAATTGCCTCTTCCAAGGTGGTGTATCCTGCATGAATTCAACACAGTGTTGCTTGGGTACAAGGACAGGTTTATACCTCACAAGTACTGTTATATAGGGTGCTTCAAAATCAGTGAACTTTATAATAGACGGAACAATAAAACCGAATTAAATAACTACATGTACATGTACATGTAGTGATTTCAACTTTGTAGTAGCTGGTTAACAATAGAACATGCAACTGGAGCATGCGCAGTAAGACAGCAGAATCCAGTAGAACCAGTTTGTGGCACACATGTACTTAGGGTCTACCATTAAAGGAAATAATGACTCAGGACTAGAGAGCACCATGCATTCAGAACCGCAGCTCTGTTATGGACGTTGTAACAACGTTACAGCACTCACAAGTTACTGGATGCTAACCCCCGCCCCGCCACCCCCACCTGATTCCATTAGTGACCTACCAATGCTTAGAAATAGTGACAATATACCACTTTAGCGGAAAAGTAGGTTGCTAGCAGTAAATTATAGCATTTTTTCGAGTTGAACCCCTAAATTCCTTGTGTGATATCAGAAGCAAAAGGTCCATGTAAACAAAATCAGATCTAATAAAATTGCTAATATTGCTACAATTTACATGCACGTTCTGCTAGTGCAATGACTAAATATCTGAAAATTGAAGAATATTGTCGCCAGCTTTGAAAATTTGCACAAAAAGTATGTAAACTATGGACAAATTAATTCACAATCAAACACTTACTGGTGGCTTAGCAGTTTGCTGCTCAAACAGAGAGACTACTTTCTTTGTCTAAAGTAATAAGAAAAAAAAGCACTATAATACAGACCAAATAAAAAATTAGACTTATGTGAAATAGCACATACAAAATGTATACATGACAATAATTTACTATTTTTTTTAATGGCATAGCAATTTGTTCCAGCCAAGACGAGTGATGATTCGTCATTTCGAAACTACAGTGGGAATTTACAACAGAGCTACATGTATGACTAGCCTCATGCTCAGATCCAATGCATCACAGCTGTGGATAAATTTCATACATTGAGTGTAACTTTAGTTACACAGAGAGCAGGATTAAAGGGAGATAGGGTAGGCCCACAGGGCCCCCTAGGGTTTAGGGTCCCACAACTTTACATCCGGAGCATTAATCCGGTGTCACAACCAGACCCCAAACATTGAAAAAAATCACATAGCTCACGCGACTTAAGTGCATCAGAGTCGGATTTAGGCCCCCCCCCCCCCTAAGTATGGTTCATTAATTACATGTATGCAGCATACAATTAGTATGAGACTACATGTAACTTCGCAAATTTGTTGCATTATTTATGCATTGCACATGCATGTAATCAAAAGCGTCTGCGCCTCAGAGGCGGAATTAGGGAGTGGGGGGTGGGGGAGAGAGGGTAATACTCTCTCGTGTGTGCATTGTTATCCGCGTGATAAGCTTTAAGTGTTAAACATTGATAACATAAACTATATGCCTCGTGTGTGCTCTTTTTACACTGACTAACAAGTTTTCTATTGGGTGTCTTTGAGCTGATCCCTGCAACAGGTCTAGTCTGCGATGTGTTACAATTGCAAAGACTCACAACAGCAAATGCAGCGATGCTCCAGCAGGAGTTGATATTAGGACGCTGCTCTGCCCGGCAGGACCAGCCTTATTCTTCTGCAGCTAAAATTCACAGTGCTGCATCAGTTATACCAAATGACGATATTGGCCTTGTGGCAACAGGAGCAGTCATTCCAGACAAAATTATTGTGCGTCTCTTAAAACTATCTCCACCTTTGTCTACAAACGAGCCAGAATCAGTACATAGATGAAACACTTCATAGAATGTGCACCAAAAAGTGGTACTTATACTTCGAAAACGGTTCAGAACAATTTACATGTAATTGACATCTGTGGAGATTTTGTAAGAGAATGTTCTAGTGCACCGGTGTTGAAGAATAATTCTTTCTTTACTACATGTATAATTGCTGAGGAAGTCACCGATTTTTCTAACAACCATAGCATACTTCAATGATTCCTGGATGTTTCTGATGTGGCTCATCCAACAATAAAAGAGGGCTTTTTTGATTTTGTGCAGTTACATGTAGATCATACAAACTCTGAAACGGTATATTAAAGATATCACATCTCGTGGCATTGATTTGACCAGAGTCAGAGGACAAACCTACAATGCGACTAGTTCTATGTCTTCAGCATCTGCACAGAAGATTCAAAGCGATTTACAACAAGGTCATCTACTTGCCATCATGTACATGTAATGCCCACATTTTTAATCTATGCATCAGTTCTAGTTGTAAACTACCACCTACATGTATTTGGAATGTTATCAATGTTATGAACAAATGCTAATCATAATTCAACAAAACGACAAGCTTTCTTTGAGCTTGTACTACAAACGAGCTTCCCAGATATCCACAAGTAAAGCTAAAAGGACTGTGTCGTACTCGATGGGTAGAGCGCCATAAATCCTATGACAATTTTATGGAATTGATCCTTGCTGTTCACCACTGATGTTATTGTTCACCCTCACATCTACGAAGTTCAATCCATTGATGATTGGTCATGGGATAAAGATACGAGAAAAAAGGCAAATGGATTGGTTTCAAGCGTCCAACAATTTGAAAACATTGTGCCATTTGTTGTTCAAAAAAAAGTTTGCATTGATCCATTAAAAGGAATTGCTGCGAAGAGAGATTTAGATATCTTTGAAGCTTTCCAGAGAATTGAGGAAACAATTGCGTGTTTGCAAGGCTACAGAACAAATGAAGAGTTTCATTCCAGATGTTATGTTGAATCAAGACTAGTAGCTGAAGAAATAGGTTCTGTTGAAGAAAAACCAAAAACAGTGCAGCGTCAGAAACACCGTGCAAATGTTCCCGCCGAAAGCACAGAAGAGTACTATAAAAGGATAATTAATGAATCTTGGATTTTTTAGTATCGGAAATGGAAACCTGTTTTTCTGAACAGAACCAAGGAGCAGTACTTGGCATTTTTTTCTTTAATTCCGAAATCGTGAACCTCGACATGATTGAATCTGTACAATCACATGGATTAAAAAATTACAACCTTGCAATTGCGAGAGCAACATTTTCTACAGACGCCTTGATCTTATCATTTTGATCATCGTACTCTTTTCGCGTAGCACTTACACTGCTGAGCATGTGCCTGTAAGCGCGTATAGATTGATAAGTACTGTTTGAAATATCCCCTAACATTGCATCGCAGTTTCCTGCGACAATTGTTTGAAGTAGTTTCTCATAAAAACTGCATCGCAAATTGTGACCCTAAGGTCTTCAATCTATGGTTAAATAATTTCCTGTGACATACATGTATACTATATGTGTAGTGTACATGTACATGCACACATGTGTACAGATGTGGCAATAGTACCCAATGCAATGTACATGTAAAATACATTTACAAGTGTACATGTACATGTTCAGTACATGAGATAGAACACACATACATGCATAGTACATGTACATGTGCAAATAAATTATGATCCCTTACCAGCACTTGGTTGAATATTTGACAAACACAGTTACATACTGTACATAGTACATATGTAAACATAATTTATATGTTGTATATGTAAATATGGGAGGTACATGTATAATTATTAAAATACATGTACATGTAACATGTACATTTACACGATTACTCATGCACACATACCCTAGGTACAGTCTCATCTGTTGCATCACTGCCAACCTTCTCAGCAGGAACAGAGCCAGGCTCAGCCAATGTTTCAGTAGGATTAGCAACCTACAAAATAATAACATTGAGACTCAGGTATCATAATCTCAATTTTAATTCAATTACTTCAATCATGGTCTCCCTGTCATCAATCCAACTAGCTTGCCTACCGTTTCCCACTACTTGCACACACATGTAAATGTGCACTGCACAAAAAAACACATGTACAGTATGACCATCAACAAATATATACATGTACATATCAGGGGCGGATACAGGATTAGGTGGCAAGGGGGGGGGGGGGGGGGGGGGGGGCAAAAAGATACATGCACATGTAAGCAAGTGTGGGAAGGGATGCACCTCGCCCTAGCAAGGGGGTGGGGGAACACTGTAAGCTCCCCCATTATGGTCTGGGACTTGCTTCCACAACCTGTACCTTCACACGCACATTTAATCATTTAAACCACCACTCCTTCACCTACATTGTATGAATACTTAATTTCTGATTTTGGGGGGGGGGGGGGGGGGGGGGGGGGGGGGGGGGGGGGTTGTATCCGTTCCTGCCTATATACATGTGTGTTACATGTACATATCTTTCATATCTTAGTATATGTATATACATGCACATGCACATATACATGTATCGCCAAACGTAAAAAAAAAATGCATGATATTATTACCTACCCCATGGGATACAAGAACATGAAAAGACATTATACCTGCTTACAGCAAATAACTTTAGTACATTTACATGTACATGTACATGTATGTGTTGTACATGTACATGTGCACACAAATACACCAAAAATAGATATATGTACATGTACCATGTACCGTACAATAGTGCTCAGTTTAAATTTAGAATTCCATTGCTTGCAGACGTGTATTGACAAAATGTAATATACATAAATTCCTAGAAATGACATGTAGGCATTACTATGAATGAACAGTGTACACAATAATGATAAAAACATGTTTAAAATACTATATCTAGGGATAACACAAACACAATCTAGTATAAAAACACCTGTCCAAATAACCACTAACCGATTCTGACTTAAGCTCGCTGTGTTTTTCCACCTGTTCACTTTCTTTAATGTCTGCTGTCTCTGGTTTGGCAGTTGCTTCATGTCCAGCAAGAGCAGTATCACTGTGCACTTCTCCACTAGCGTGCTTATGGTCAACAAGCTTAGGCTTTGGAGGCAATGGGGCTCTGATACCCAAAATTAAATTATGCAATTCATGATATGATACGTATATATAACACATTTTATACCTGCTCTTCACTGATTCTGGATGTTTTGCATGAGTAGGAGAGTCAGAAACATCACCATGTGGTCGTTTAGAAATAGCTGTGTTAGAAAACAAATGTAGGGACAAGTACAAATCATGCATTTGAATAAGCCTCCCTATAAGCAAAGGCATCAGTGGCAATAACAGAGAGATCATAAATTCAGAATGCATGGGAGCAGGAGCTTCAACTACAGTGATGCACATGTATAATCATTACAAACGTACGTTTTCCTCTCTCATCCTTTCCTGCTTTTGCCTCTGTTTCAATTGCATCATTCTTTCTGTTTAATGCAACAGCCGATTTAGAATGCTTGGGAATACTACTGGGAGAAGAGGGAACCTTCTTCACAGCATCTGTAGTACTGTATGCCAGCATTTAAAAGAGGACAACGAGTGAAATTTACGGAGATGGTCAGAAGTGTACATTGTATATTAATAGCACAATTACTAATTATTATAACTGTAATGTGCGCGCTATTTATCACGTCTACATTCTTCTCTCCCACACATTATGAACTAACCGCAAGAGGAAGGAGAAAAAAAAAAAAAGCGTCCCGAAACTTACATCTTATCGGCAGGTCCTCGTCCTTTGGATGTACTATGTACAAGAACGGAGACATGACATTAAAAACATTTTATTACTTAGTCGTTCGATTGATTCGTGGCTACAACCATGCTTCCTTCATCTACCGACTCGCCACATATATGTACAATATACCTCTCTTTAACACCAAAACCTTTCTCCACCTCTACACCAGCACTTTCCATGGCTGAAATCCACCCTCGGCCTGAAGACGCTACACCAAGTACGCTATTAAAACGCGACGCAAATTGCTACCAATTACCACGCCCCAACCGCCGCGGCATACATTCCGAAGGCATATACATGTATGTACTAGATCTATAGCGCTATTTATTCGTGTATAAAGTGTGCTCTATATGCTTACGCATCAGAAGCACTTTTTATCGGTTTCTTCGCACCACTGTCAGGTTTTATCTGTTTTTTCAGTTCTGCAATCTACACGTAAATTGAAAGATGTACATGTAAAAACGTGCAAATAATAGTAGTATATTTAATTTACCTCATCGTCCCGATGCTTAATTGCACCTTCAAGTTCCATTATTTTTACCTTCATCTTTGCAACTTCTTCTAATAGAGACTTGTTTTCATGCTCTAGCTTGTGCTTTTCTATTCAGAACCAAATAGTACAGATTGAAAACCGAGCTACAAGTAGGGCTACATAAAGGTGGTGTACATATTACAGCGCTTAATTTGGCACAGATCTAAATGTAGAGCAATCCTTTAGAAGCGTAAGACTGATGGAACCCAGATATAACGCATAGCATGACTAGAGCCCAGACTAGCCATCACCCTGCTGCAGCAGAACAAACTGCTGCTGTTCAGTCAGTAATACATGCACATGGTACATGTAAGTTACATACATGTACATAAGACCGTTCTACGTGTTGTGTCCAGAATTCAGATTACATGACCATGATCAGCTATATGCAAAATCCTTACACATTAATACATACGGTAGAGCTTTTTACCTGCATATAATTGAACTAACAAAATTTCATGTCTAATGATATAGATTAATTGAATTAGTTCATTTACTGTCAAGTCTTTGAAACTGGTAAATGGAATGCAAGATAAAATACTACATGTAGTGTAATGAGAACAAAACTTCAGATAGCTTGATTCACATGCAGTGGTAACATGTACATGCACATCACATAAGGGAGGAATAAGACGTACCATGCAATATTCTCAATTTGACACAAAGGCAAAGGTACATGTATCATAGCATCTAAGAAGCCTAAGCATAGCCATTTTCTGAACTCCATACATAAAATTCACAACTGTGGTTGTTGTGTTATTGTGGTTTGTGGTTACTCACCTGCCAAACTAAAGTGGATTTTAAAATATTAACCCTATACTATTGATACTATTGAACATCAAATGTGTTCAATGCAACAGAGCCAAGACCAACAATATTAATACAGGCCCAGCTAAGTTCCTAAGTGGAGAAGTTTGTACAAGTTTCTAACTATCACATAACCAGCCATCAAGTACAAAGCTACAGCCAAACAAGTGTTTGTCAGCTTATACATTTACATGTATCAGGAAAAGCGGTGGGATCTATGCACACACCTGCTTGAATACATTTAAGATTTCTGCATGACTACAACATTTAAGATTTCTGCATGACTACATGATCATGCCTGTGGAGCTTAATGGCACTCAAATATACAACACACAAATAGAACTTAGGACTTCTGCACACAGTCTTAGTTTAGGAATTATTTATGTACATGTAACTAAGCACACTCTCTGACACATGAACATTATTGTAGCGGATGTATAACTTGCATACAGTGCGCAGCTACATGTACAACATCATTGAGGAAGCACACATGTACACGTACATTGCAGAAGCCCAAATATATGAGGACAGATAACAAAGCAGAAGCAAGATTTCCTGTCAGTACAGTTTGCAGTGATTGACAGCTTAATCACATTGATACATCAGTACACTAAACTGTGTATAGGCAGGGCATTACCCTTCCTATACACAGTTTGTTACCCAACAAGACAAATTGTGGCGAGAAATTGTAAACAATGAAAGGTGTTTCTAACACTGGTCAACAACCGCAAAGAGGATCAATCCGCACTAAAGGCACTTCCACACTAGGCAATTAGCATTCACTGCCCAAACTGGATCGATGTACACCATGTAGTTTAGGGGCGTACCGATGAGTCATGACAAATATGGCTATCTCACAATGGGAGTTTTGAGGAAACTGGCACATTCGTGGGAATATGGGGACATGCTGATGCGCAATGACAGCTTGACGGAAATGTACACAGTAAGTGTATCTATATACATGTGCATCAGTGGTACACACCAACAGTCAAGAGTGGTAGATACGCATGTACATTGATAATTACGCTGAGGCGACAATACATATACTTCATCAAGGTTTCATCTTATAGGAGTGAATGGCCAAGCGCATTTCAATTCATGAGAACGCTTCATCTCCCAAGCAGCAGCCATATACCTCCACTACTAGAGGGACACAAAGCCAGCCTCTAATTGAGACAACCAGCCCATACAACAAATATGCGTACGATCATACATGGAGCAATGTGTCACCAACAAAAGTAATTTTTAAAAGGTTAATACGCACGAAGCTTGAATATATTAGACCATTTGAATATTCCCATATCTCCCACCCATGCGCGAGTTTCCTCAAAACTCCAATGTGAGACGGCCATATCTGTTATGGTTAAGCCCAAACTGGATTGATCCAATTTGGGCAATGAGTGCTAATTGCCTAGTGTGTATGCACCCTCAATGGGGATTGATCCGGATCGATCCGGTTTTGTGGTTGCTGGAGTAGAAAGAAAACATGACACATGTTGTGTTGTATGGTATCGTATACATGTGCCACACAGCACCTGCATAAGTACTATTCTAATGATGTGGTAAGTATAGGAAGAGACAGAGAAATAGGGTTACAGACAAGTGCTCAAGTATCTTGAAATGAAATGTATAGTAGACTAGTAACCATGCCAAATAGATGTGATTGACAGTTTTGGAGAGAGAAACACATCACTGCATCACAAACATTCATTGAACAGTAACTCCTAATGTTGCTTATTCAGTTCCTTTACGTAATCAAGGTTTCCCTAATTGTAATACCCAAATCCACCCAAAACATTTCAATATGCAAAGAACAAAAATATTTAATGTTTATAATTTACCTTACAAGCACAAGTGCAGTACCAGCACAATAATAATGCTGGCCCACAGCATCACCAGATCAACACAAAAGTAACTTGACCTTGAATAATTTAAAGCACATGTACACCTCCCACCCACCCACCCCTCCCAAAGAGTACAGGGTGTACATAACCAGTACCTTCGTTCTCTTCTGATGAATGTTCTACTTTGTTTTCATTACCCTACAAATAAATATGAACTAAATAACAGCGAAAAATTCTAAAGCTTAATCTGTCACAAGGACCCAGCACACATACCTCCACAGATGACAAAGCAGATGGGATAGATTCTGCATGTTCCTCAACTGGAGGTGGAGACTGCAGGGTAGCATTATCCACATGTCCCCTGAGATCTGAAAATAAGCCAAACAATTAAAAATGGTCTTATAATGTTGTATATGCATATGATGGCAAGGGTTTAAAGCATATAGGAAATATATGCACATGTACCTGGTGACTCAGAATTTGGCACAGGTGTTGCAACTGGCGCTCTTTCACTTCCATTAGATGATATGCTTTCTTTTCCTACATCACACATTTGTAGAAAAAACATCAATGTAAGCTACTAGTATCAACACCAACCAACTGCTTATAAATCCATGGACAGGTCACACATAAATGCTACAGGCTGCTTGGACTACACTGCATATGTAGATGATTTACCTCTATATATTCTGTATGGTGCTGACTATGATCTACATGTATTTCTAAAAAATACTTTTGTATATTTCCCACCTGATTTGCGCCAATCATTTAGTCACCCGCCTCCCATACATTGATTGGGACAAACCCTGACTAAATCGATTATTGGCATGAATCAGGTGGGATAATTTGCTCGCACTTTGCATAGCTATATCTTCGTAATGGGTTATTAATGAACAGAACAAATCAATAGCGACAGGACCCCTCTACACACATGCCATTTTTTTTTTGGGAATTGCACACTCCCCTAGAAACATATTTACATTTGTACGTTTTGAACCACAACATTTAACGTTCTTTGTATGTTCTGTATGGAGTAGAGTTAAGGGACAATAGTATAACTATATTACATATTACATTACCAAAATGGTGCGGTATGATGTGTTCAAAACAGGAATCCCATAACATTAATGCTACTCACAAATTAGTATTCTCACATGTATATATAACCCTCAAGGAAGAATGCTACTCCCCAAGAGTAAGCATTCCAAGTTGTACATATACATGAACAAACACTACAGGCACGTTGAAGAACATACGAGCTCTTTCCTGCTGCACTTCAGATTGTACACTTTCTGTGTGAACCTAAGTAGAACATCGTGCTAAATTCAATCACGCATGTAGTCTTACAACTAATCCAACTTCATTACCTCTCGAAATGACTCCCTAGTTGCTGATTCCTGAGAAGCATTGCCGTCACTGGTTCCTTCACCTTTTTTCTCCTCTGCCTTTGAAGGAATATCATCGCCAAGTCCCTCCCCTTCGTTTTTAGATTCAGACCTCAAACATTCCCTCGAATGGTCTGATAAAGATGACTGTATGCTCTCCATGAAGTCTCCCTCATCGGCTTTAAGCAGCTGCAACAAGGGCATGCAATCATGTATTGCAAGTGCTATAGTAGTATTTGTACACTTCATCCCTGGCTTACAGGAGCATGGAGAGACTTAGAAAATGGACTAGTAGGTTGATCTTCATCATTATGGGTTACCGCCTCTGCAACTGGGCTCTTGTGTTGTGATTCATCAAAAATCTGTTCACCTACAGAGTATTGAGCAAAAACCACATATCTACTTCCGTTGTTGGCATGTGCTACATTACAAAACATATACGATTACGGATAAGCCTGGATTACTACGGCTGAGCTATGCAAAGAACATTGTACAAATACACACGGAAAGGCGTATTGGGTGAATAATGTATTAACACAGGCGTTCCACACGCTGAAGTATGCACACTCCTATCACCAACTCATATACCTTCATCCACATCAGCAAACAGAGTGGAAGACATCCTCTGGATGATACAGTTGTGTTAGTCCCGCTCTTTGCTGGGAATAATAAGATTAGCAATCAATATAATTGAGGTAGCCTACAAATCTTTGCACAAACTGCTCCATAATTACACTGCTAGATAATATCTCCATACTCTTCAATACCTAGGGCTCGCTACTTCTCCCGGTAGTGCAGCACAGCTCAGTTAACTAAGTACGAGAAGTTCTGCGACTACACTCGGACAGCGAATACTTACGTAGGATGTAACTTCCGCCCACCACAGCTCAAATTTAGGCTATTATTTTATAACCTTATATGGGATTATCGCTTATAAATGGCTACTGTTGTGGCGGCTCAATCGAAGGGCTCTGTGCCATCTCTTAATCTAGACCGAGGTTGGTGAGTAAAGGTGGTTTTACATGTTTTTTATGATCTGGGGTGTGATGTACGAAAATTTGGGGGGTATCGCTTTCCAGGCAAAAGGAACTACGCTTGCTGTGTGTAAGCATCACACACGCTTCGGACCTGATTAAATGACGTACGAGCTTGTACGTATTAATACCATAGGTATTATTCCGTAATAATATACTTACAAGGGGGTTGTACATTTTAAGACTTGCATCATTCCAAAGGGCTTGAACCAGTTGAAGAATGATTCCAGTGATCGGTGAAGGCATGTGCATGCCGATCGATTCAGATTCTAAATACGTTTAGAGCCTGGTGAATCAATGTGAGGGAGCTACGATTTAGGAGTGAGAGAATTTCATTACTTTGAATGGAATTCTAATTTCAAAATGAAGTATGCAACAACATGGAAGTAATAACTTTGTGTTGCATTTAAAAAATTTGCATTACTATGATGTGGCTACAATTCATGTACTGTAAACTAATTTAGCTTATGGAACAGATGATTACCTACAACACGATGGAATTCTTAGAATGCTCTGATGACACACCCTCCTTGAATTTTTCCTCCTTCCACTGTTGATATTATATTTCAAGTGATTTTTTGCATTGTATCTATATCATATCTTCTGTATAATGTTAGCAGTTATTCATAGCATTAGAGTATAGTCTAATCAAGAAATTTACTGGGCACGGCCGCCTGAATTTGTTGACTTTCAGAATGGCAATATGTTTCATACTCAACCATTGATGACCAGATACCATAAAACCAACTTTGTTGGAGCAGCACACCTCTCTCAATACACGTGAAATCATTGACCGCTCCCAAATGACTCATTACAACCATTCAATTTCCAATTTCACTCACAAAGCAGGTGTCTAGATCAGTTGTTATATCAATACTGGAATGCCTGGAAGATAATAAAAAGCATTGACATTGTATCTGAGGTTATTGGCTGTTGCGCTGGTTAGCAGGTCATTCGAGCTGGCTTAAAAAATGCAAATATGTAAAACATCTAAGGTACTGCTGCATATGAGATGTTCATTATCTCTTTAGCCATGAGCATACATATTTAAGGTTTGATTGGGAGTGGTAGTATGAAATCACTGGATAATTAAATTACTCTAGGTGTTCATGAGCCACATTGTGTACTGTATAGTTTTAAACATTCGAGGGTGCAAAAAAAAATAGACAACTGAATAGATAATTTTGGTTCCTTGCAACCAAATTGCTTTACTTGATTTCACGTGTTTGGTCTGTTAGCAATACACAGTGACATATCTTTCCATGTGAATACACTGTATGTGCATATGTATTGTATCTGAGGAATGGATTGCTATCAGTTGAGGATATATTTGAGTGTTGAGATTTGTTTTCACAATTTTGTCCTTACCTCATTTTTCTCATAGATGTAGCAAGAATTGTGGACCTGTTGACACAATTGGAAAGCAGTAGGTTATATCATTTGTAGCGTTGTAGTTGCTCTGCTATGTACAGGGTATTTCACAATCATTAATTAACCACCAACAGTTAAATCAACTGCTAGCAAGAATTAAGATATCAACCTATAATAATGCTGAAATTGAAGTAGTTACTTTAACGACATTTTGCAGCTTTTAATCTATCTACATTGTATGTCACAGCCCTTAGTGGAAAGAAATTAGGTTTACAATTAGAAACACCGCAAGCCGTACAATGCCATTTCTTACCTTCTTTCAATGCCATTAACCATTACTCTTCCACAAGCCACTATTGTGCTATTGGTTCTTTGCCAGAAGCTTAAGAAACCCTTTTGTGTCTTTCAGGAAAAGTGTGACTTGTACCTTCTTGGGAAGCAGGTGGTAACGCTTATAGAGAACCTACCAAGGCATGTGTCAAATAGTACATGTATGTGAAGAGCGCAGCGTATTAACTGCATCTCAAATACTATCTGTAAAGCAACCATACCTTAGAGTACAAGCCTGAGCTACATATGCACAAAGCAACACATATTTAGCACATATGCTGCCAAAAAAAAATGTGTCGTAAGTACCTTCTGTCTCCTTTAGTTTTCTGCTTCCAATTTGGCAGTAGAATGTCTAGGTGATCAAAAAGCTACATGTACTTATGCATTGAATTGGATATACGTTCGCCTAAATTCGACCACTTATAGAATGCTTCATTCATTGTATGGCTTTTAGATGGTGACAAGTGAAGTCAAATCATATTAACATGTACATACATGTAGATGTAGTTTAAGGTGTTCAAAGTTGGGGCAGTTGCTAAGGAATTATGCAATGTTTTCAATATTTCAGGCGGTATGCGTTTTAACATGAAATTATTAACTTGAAATGAATGGTCATTGTACATGTACATGTATCCTGACTTAGTGGTATTAATCCAAACATAATGTTCAGCTTTAAATGCAATGTCATGCTGATGTAAATAAGATACAAAGCCTATTAGCTTAATCACAACATTACATGTACATCAGGACCCACGGTAGTGGGTCCTATATAGGATTGGCTTCATGGGCATGGTTTTTGATTGAGTGTTTTAAAACAGTAACGAAGCATTGCCTTTACTTGCCAGCTCGCATATAATCCATAACAAACATGACAGATATGCACATATAACGTGAGCTTCACTAAACAGTGCCGTTTACTTGGAGTGACAAGTTGGTACCAAAATTCCGCCATTTAATTTTTGTTCTCCTCCTCCTCCGTCTTTCGTTCATCACATATAACTCGCGACAGGAACGTCGTAATAAGACGAGATTAGCTTCAAAAAGTAGCATTTTAACTCCAAACGTATTTTTTTATGCAGATAAGATGCACAATTAATTGTAAGCTGGTGATAATATGTCGTGAAATAACTCGAGCAGGTGGGGGGGCTGTCCGCGTAAAACTGCATGCAAAAAAATAGTATTTTGGACAAAAGGGCCCCGGGGTTGCAACCCCCAACCCCCTGTATCCGCCCCTGGGAATCTAAGCATTGGAACGAATACACTAAGCAACATATTACTTAACACTCCTGGCAGAGAAAAAAAATTAGGGGAACAAGTAAATCAAAAACTTCTCTATCAAGAAAGTGATTGGTGGGATGTAGGATTGGTGGTGCAAAAAGCAAGGAAACAAGGTACAGTATGTTAAAGTGAGGTTTGGTAGGATCCTACAACTATAACAGTCCTACATTTGCAAATAGGCTTCTTTGTTTGCAAATTCAGGACTGTGAGTTGTAGGATCCTACCAAACCTCACTTTAACATACCGTACCTTGTTTCCTTGCTTTTTGCACCACCAATCCTACATCCCACCAATCACTTTCTTGATAGAGAAGTTTTTGATTTACTTGTGTACATGTACATGCAGTACATGTGGGAAATAGACAGGTGAAATTTATTGTGGAAGCTGAATGGATGCCCAGGTTCCTTCCTTATAATGTGATCATATTACTGAACATCACTTTAACCTTTAATCCCCGATGAATCGCCTAACCAGTTAGGCCGTGTATCGTCCTCTTTGTCCTTCCCACAACATTCTCATCAACCTCCTCACATTCACAGCTATGGAATCTAATCGAGCTTATCTCTTTCACTTCCTCCCCCCTCACTTAGCCTTAGCAGAACCAGGTATCGCTATCCCCCACTCCATCCATCTCTTCTGTTCGTGTGCCATTGCTCCATTTGACATGTAATTGTCTTTGGGACCAACGCCAGTCATTTTTAACACCTTTCCTTGCTTTTTGGATTTTTTTTGGGCGATACATCCATCTACTTTGGCACCATTTGCCAGTGCACCATTTTATCCACTCAAACTTTGACACTTTGTACCACCGCATTGGTTTAAGTAATCACGAACAAAGGTGGAAAACCCCACCTAGCAAGCATCTAGCTATGAAATTGATAAGATATCAACCAAACAAGTGGTGTCCCACTTTCTTTTAATGCTAAACTGGTTAGTCATTTGCATAACCCATTATGCATTGGGGGATTTAAAAAGATTAATACACATTTTTGTACGGAAACGAATAAAATAAATCTACATGTATAACGAGGCCGCAAAATACGACTTCAGTTTCACACATCTTGTACACATTACCTACATGTACTATAAACATGTTCGTAGAAAATCTCAACATGCATGTACATGTGTACTTAGAAGAAAAATGAAATCACAAAGTGTATTTAACCATCAACATTAGTCATTCCTTGCAATATTATACACTGTAGGAACTGATATTACTCTGCCCAAGGATGAGATGGTTTTGTTGAGACAGGTTCTAACCAGTCCATTTTTCAAATCAGTGAAAGAGGTAAATATTTCATGTGTGTTACATGGACATGCTCATTTTACTTAATCCTCCTATGTACATGCATATTTACTTATTTACATATTAGCTTGAGGTAGCGTAGGGAGTGAGGGATGGAAAGAATAAGAGGGAGAGAGACAGAGGACACAGTGAAGTTAAATGGAAAGCAGAGGGGGGGGGGGGATGGCTTGTCGCTCTTTAGCACTCATTTTGCCCACCCCTGAGATGACCAAATCCTTTAAGGCCTTTCTATTATGCATGTACAACATGTTCCTTATTTGCTAGCATGTTCATGTACATACTTGTGCACCACATGCTTCTACTTGATTATAGGTGTATGAAAATGTGTACCAGACTGTGGATGCGACTGGCAATGCTGAAGTGATAGCAACTGCTACTGCAAAAGTGGGTACATGTACATGTATATGCTCATTACCACATGCACGTGACATGCATGTGTATTTCTTTTTGACAGGCTACTATATCAGCATTTGCAGCGAGTGAAGGGCAGGGTCATCCTCGTGTTGTGGAAATTGAAAGGGTATGCCTTTCTCTAAACATTATATTTGCACTTTTACGTGTACATGCATGAGCTAAGGATAATCATAACACATTTTAATAGACTCCTGAAGGGTTTGGTTTCAATATTATGGGAGGAAAGGAGCAAAAATGCCCAATCTACATATCAAGAATAATACCTGGAGGATATGCAGAAAGGTAAAATAGCACATAACATACATTTATTTGTGTGCATGTGCGAGATGATACTAAAGTTATATGTAACTGAATATTATTTTAGACATGGAGGTCTTAGGCGAGGTGACCAAATTCTTTCTATTGGAGGCGAGGTTAGTTTGCATAATAATGTATCCTTTCTTTGTACAAATTACCTTTTCCTGTTACAGTCTCTAGAAGATGCCAACCATGTAAATGCAGTCGATCTTCTTAAAAACACAGAAGGTACGTATACGTGTAGTTCATGCTAGTAGTAATTATTATTTCATGCTAATAGCAATGTAGATAGTGCTAAAACTGTATTATTATTGTACTTGGAACCAATTTATAAAGGCTAACAGTGAAAAAATTGAAACACTTTACTTTTTACATACACAAAGCAGTCATGTGTCTATAAAAGTCCAATGATCGTTCGATTTGCGATGCATGGTTCTGAAGATACTTACATTCAAGTACATGTATGAGGTTGATTTCCCAGGCTTTTGTACTAGAAGCCCACAAAATCAAGCTAATGGAATGTCTTCGGAACGATGCATTGCAAATCGAAGCGCTTTTAGAGGCCGTTCATAAATTACATCACACAAATTAAGGCTGTTTTGGACCCCCTCCCCCCCTCCTCTGTCACGGAACCGTCACAATAATCCTCTCCCCCCCCTCTTAATTACGTCACATTTGCTCCCCCCCCCCCCCCCCCCCCCCCCTTTCACGAATAATCAGAAATCACTTCATATTTGGCCTGTTTCGCGCCGTAATGCAATCAAAGTTCAAAGAAACAGTTTTCGCATGCGGGCAACTCCATTGAAGTCGACCACACTACTGTCAATAATACGTCGCCAGCATGAAAGTTTTCTTCGCTCTAGGCCGCGGGGCTACCCCCTTAGAGGTCAAAGTGATTTTTACCAATCCAGACTGCCTAGCCTGTTTCAGGCAGTCAACTTTATCTCATCTCTGTGCCTCAGATATGGCAGCAACTTGATCCGCATGACTCTAATATAATATAATAACTCGGTTTGGTCAAACGCGCCGGTAGTCAGGCAATGCCCAACTAGGCAGCAACTAGCTCTTATTGGCTTGTCTCGCTTATGAATCACCATATGATTCTGCAGCATCACGTTTAAAGCGAAATAGAGAGAGCAGATCTTGCACGAGCGGTCGAAAAAGCAAATGCAAGTGGACTGCCTGTACTGGTGCCATCATCGAGCTGCGCGTAGATCAATATTACCCACGACATGAATCAATTTTAGTAACCCCTAAATACCATCGTGCATATAGACCACGACAATGAATTTTAATTCAAAATGTGACATCATGCCAGCCTTCTGCGTGACGTAATTTATGAATGGCCCCTTATAGGCACATGACCACTTTGTGTATGTGCAAAATTTGGCTCTATTATGATGCAAAATCAAGGAGATATAGTGTGTTTAAAAACCGCACGTTTTGGCAAGATTATGGCCGATTTCCATGCGTAATTTCATGGTTTACCATTTATTTTTTCTATGTAAAACAGCGTAAATCAGTTTAGTTCACTGCTTAATTTTCAGAAATGAAGTCACAGATTTAGTATGTAATACAGTTGGAGAAAAATACATTTTAATTATTATCCTTTTTAATGCTGTAGGATTTATATGGATGTCCCAGGAACCTCACATTTGAAATTACGAAATTTTAATTCTTAAAGTCTGAAGCACCATTTTGAAAGATGCTTAATTTATATCTGATTTTTAAATCATTGTTATCTACCTACATTTAAATATGTAAAATTCAAATTGGATTTTTATGAACAAGAAATAATAAGGAAAATAAAATGTATTATTTATAATCACAATGCACCATGTGTGTGTATTAATCAGTTCCATTACTACTCACTACAGCTACAAATCTTGCATACTAACCTAAATTTTCTTTCTATCCCCTAGGCAAGATAAAGCTGATAGTTAAATATGCTCCCAAGATTCTGGAAGAAATGGAATGGAGATATGAACATACCAAGTCCTTCAGAAGAGATGGTCGTGCATCAACAAAAAAATAAACATCTTGGGCCACAAAGAATTCCTTTTTTTAATGCATTTTATTTTTCTTTTACCTGAGACAGAGCTACACTGCAGATGTAAACATAAGTACATGGACATGTACATGTGAACTATTTATACAATTCTACATACTAAGGATTGCGCTTCAATGGTTCCTTGTATCCATTGTATAGTACAAACAGTAGTGATGGTGGTGTTAAAGGAAGGGAACAAGGGATTGGAGATACAATAATCATTCCTATATTTAGCAATGTAAATGTCATGCCGCTCTACAAAATGCTCAATATAGGAATGATTATTGTATCTCCAATCCCTTGTTCTCCTTTTTACACCACTATGCCTTCAAATCCTATTACCCCTAACTTCTTCAGAGAGAATGAATGTTTTTTATATCTTGTGTAATTTTAATGTGCATGAAGCGAATTTGTTAGGTAAATAAATACATGTACATGTGGATTTTTAATATGATACATGCACTGTACTCAATGAAACTAACTTATGCTCCAACTTGCAGGGCATACGTATTGAGCTATAATTGCTTATATTGTACTTCAATTCGTCGCAGTAATCTAGAGCTACAAGTGATACTCAATCAAGTTGATGTCGACCACTCGAGTCCTGTCACCTCTTTACTCCAGTAGCAAACTAGTAATATAGACAGCTGGACCAAAAACGAACTTTTTTTTTTGGAGATATACTCCAGTAGGCCTTGTGTATCAAATATCTATGGTTAAACTAGTTTCGTACCCAGGCCTAATTGGATGTGTACGCGATATATCATTAATACGAGACTACGGGAATGCTGCTCACTATGACGTTCGATGAGTTTTTTTTTAGTATGCATATGAACAAAATAGTGTACATGAGCTAGGCGCTCCTAGATCCGTATTGCATATGGGGCAATAACAATAAATGTTGTCGATTCATTCGGGGCATGGGGCCAACTTGCCTCTGACACCTTCAAGAAACTTGCTTCCCGCCTTTCAGTTCAGGTTAACTCCTCCACTTCCACCACTCTGGACAGCATTTATTCGAGACTAAACCTTTCCCTTGTGCGCTCGAATGCCAGAGCATTTCTTGCAAGGGCAGGTCCCCGTGCTAAAGTCTTAGACCTCTACTTAGATAGTTGACTCATACATAGTTACATAGTTTACTAGTTCAATATTGAAATTTGTGTTTAACATGTAAAATTTAAAAAAGCGATATTTATAATAATATAAATAAAAATGATAATGACATAAACTATTAAAGCTATCTCTGGTTCAGGCAGAGATAACTAGGCAACCCTGCTCCATCATCCATTCCAAATGCACTCCTCCATTTGGTGCGGGAGCCCCTCAGACAAAGGTTTGTTGCTCTAATGATTGCAAAAGACAGTCGTGCTCTCATCCATCCCAATACCTCACTGTTTGACTTTTCCCACTTGTGAGCAAGTTTCTGAGCGAGATGTTTGATTTTTAAAAAGTTTGCTTCTCGACCCAGGACTCCATCGACTGACACAACAAAGGGTGTGAATGATGCTCGGCGAAGAGCTGCTGCTTCAGATTACTTCTTTTTTTTCGCTTCCTCAGCTGAAGACAGAAAGGCAGAAACAACTCGCTGTGAGTGGGACGGGGCGTCAGTGTCTCTAAACTATCTATGGTGTCTGTGACACGTACATCAAACAACGCCACGGTCTGGGGCTGCCATATATACTCCTCTGATACTAAGGTCGGCAATTAGGGAGGGTGCATCATTTGCCTCTTGCACAACTGGTTCTTTTACAACTTCCTTGAAAACAACTGATGCTAAGTCGCCAATAACATCTCGAACTTCGTTGTAACGTTGGGTTACCAGACCTCCCTTCTTGCAGTCAAAGGCATGCTCCAAACTAGTTGCAGCTCCACATCCATCACAGTTGCCTGGCATTTTCAGCAGTGGTCGATTGTATCGCAATGCGAGGGCATCGCGGAATTCAGTGGCAGAAAGGTCAAAGTGATGGTGAGCAATAGGCAGAGCCGTTAACCATGATGATGTCTTGCCCTCCACTGCCCGTTGTATTGCCCGTCTTGTTTTAGCATTTAGCTGAGTGAAGTATGAAATCCGTGCATTGCATTTGTTTTAATGTTAATAATAATTATTATGATTAATGTTGCGAATTCATAATTATCGTTGGTTTTCAATACGCATGCGCATATTACACAAATGAGCCCCTCCCCAATTTTTGCTCGACCACTATCATGGCTCTTTCAGAAAATCCCGAAGAGTTTGGGCACATAGATTTCATACTGCTAAATGAAATCAGCGAAGATGCTTTCATGAAAAATCTAAAACTTCGCTATGAAGCGGGAAAGGTATGATTTGCGGTATAGTGACTTCGATAAGTGCGCATATTTTCGTAGATCTACACTTACATTGGAGAAGTCTTGGTATCTGTGAACCCATACAAACTTTTTGACATATACAACGATGAGTATGTAGAGGAATATCGTGGAAGAGAGTTAACGGAGCGTCCACCGCACATCTTTGCGCTTGCCGATGCAGCGTACCGAGATATGAAGAGATTGCAAACGGACTCGTGCATCGTCATTACAGGTTTTTTTTTTTTTCTAATAAAGCTGCAACTCAATTTATCTTCTTACAGGCGAAAGTGGTGCCGGGAAAACCGAAGCTTCAAAGATCGTCATGCGTTACCTATCCAACATTACTAAGCACGTCCAAATTGTTGAGAAAGTTAAGAATCTACTTCTAATGTCAAACCCAATTCTTGAATCGTTTGGAAATGCCAAAACGCTCAGAAACGATAATTCCAGCAGATTTGTAAGTTATCTTTTAAAAGTGGGAGGGTCTTAACGAGCATTCATTGTTTGGTTACTATGCCTACAAGTACTTTACTGCTAACATATTCATCTGCACATCAAAGAAGAAAACGTAGGGGCATAGTATTCACAGATGCCACTAATTTGTTTCAATCTTTACCCCCTGGTATTCATAACTTAACAAATTCGGAAATGTACTACCTTTACATTTTTGGTAAACAGGGGTTGGTGTTACAAAGAACAACATTTACAAGGAGGAGTTTAAAGGGCAATGATACCAGGCGCATTTAATTTACTTCAACAACATCTTTTTTTTTTGTATTGACACATCTGGCATTCGGCTTTATGTGGTAGATACTGTAGCACTTTGCATATTTGATTTCTCAGGGTTGATTTGACCTCATCGTATTCCGTGTAGGGCAAGTACATGGACATTCAATTTCAAGTGGACTTCAGATGTGATCCTCTGGGTGGTCACATCAAAACATACCTGTTGGAAAAGGCTCGTGTTGTGTACCAACAAAAAGGAGAAAGGAATTTTCATTGTTTTTTCCAGGTATAATAATGCACAGTAACTTCTGGGTGTTCCATTTTTAGAAAATATTTGTAATGTAGCTACTTGCTGGACTAACAGAAGGACAGCTAGCTGCTCTGGAACTGACTGCAGACCCACAGAGGTACCACTATCTCAAGCAAGGAGGGGAAGAAGCTTGTTGTAGCAATGAAGATAAGAAGCTACACAGTGAAGTTCAGAGGGCAATGGGTGTGAGTTCAGTCCATTATTTGTCTGCTCATAAATTCATTAATGTTGGATGCTAGTCTATTGGGATCACTGCAGAGGACCTATCTAATATCCAAAAGATCTTGGCAGCAATTTTGAACCTTGGCAATACAGAGTTCAAGGACAAGGGTGATGGAGAAAGCAGCTTGGTTTCTAATCCTGATGTCACCATGCGTGTGGCTAAACTGCTTGGGACATCAAATGAGGAAATAGCTACTGCACTAACAGTCCGAGTTGTTGCTGCCAAAACTGAGGTGGTATCCACTCCACAGAAGGTAGCTAAGGCAGCCTATGCTCGTGATGCCATGGCCAAGGTACACAATACTGATTCTCTTTTTGCTGTAGTGCTAATTGCAATTGCACTATAGATGATGTATGAAAGGCTATTCCAGCTTGTCGTAAAACGTATCAACACAGCTGTTGAAGTCCATGCTACCAAAGGAATTAAACATACTGCTATGAGTGTGATTGACATATATGGGTTTGAAGTTTTTGGTGTGAACAGGTTAGCTACAAAATACATATCAGAGGTACTTCTGTAAAGAATGCGCTTGACAGTTTTGAGCAGTTTTGCATCAACTACTGCAATGAAAAACTCCAGCAACTGCACATTGAACTGGTGCTGAAGCGAGAACAACAATTGTACAAAGAAGAAGGAATTCCATGGGTGCACATTGGTTATTTCAACAACCAGGTTATCTGTGAGATGATTGATATTCATCCTGAAGTAAGCAAGCATTTTTGACACTTTGTTTTTATTGAAGCACAATATTAATTATTTTATGTCATTCACTGTTAATTTAGGGAATGATTTCCATACTTGATGAAGAATGCCTTCGACCAGGTGCTGACGATGACAAAGTATGTTAGTGTGAATAAAACTGTTTTCTTGATAGTTGTATGTTGATAATGTGCTCTTACGTTTTTCAGCGTGTTGTGATTCACATGGACAAGACATTTATCAATCATCAACATTACTTCAGCCATGGCACTGGGAAAAAGGAACTGAAAAATGGTGTTGAATTTCAGGTACAAGAATGCTCACACATTTAAAAAAATAACAACTGTTTCTTCACGTAGATAAAGCACTATGCTGGAGTTGTAAAGTACAATATCATAGGGTTCATGGATAAGAACAAGGTAAGTAATTCTGTGCTAAGCATGAAGTTCTCATCATGTGATTTTTAATATTTAATGGTACTAGGACACCCAGTTTCAAGACCTCAAGCGTTTGCTGTACAATTGCAGCCTGTCAGCTCTGAAGGAAATGTTCCCAGAGGTTGGTGCTCATAATATTACAAGGGATTCAAAGTAATGGGGATTTATTTTTCAGGGAGCCAACCCTATTACAGATATCACCAAGAGACCTATAACTGTAGGCACACATTTCAAGAATGACATGATTGAACTGGTTGACACCCTTGAAAAGCAGGTAGCAGAAACACTGCATCAGTTCTTGCATTCCTTCTATACTGTTGTTTATAACACTAGGAACCTCACTATATTCGTTGTATCATGCCTAATGCCAACAAGAGGGCAAAAGAATATGATGAACAACTGTGCCTCACGCAAGTGCAATACCTTGGTCTTGTGGAAAACATGCGTGTCCGTCGTGCAGGATATGCATATCGAATGACATATGAACGCTTCATCAAGCGGTATGGTGTGCAAGTGCTACATTGTATTTAGTAATGGAAAGTTGTGGTTACACAGGTACAAGATCTTGACTGATGAGACCTGGCCATCCTTTAAATGCACTGCAAGACAAGCGTGTGAGAAGATCATTACCTTCTACCATCTTGAGCAGTTGATCAGCTATGGGAAAACATTGATATTCATTCGCACTCCAAAAACACTCTACTATTTTGAAGAACAGCGTGAAGCTAGGATCACAAAATACATAGTGAGCACTCTTCCAGTTGCTATGCATGCAAGTGGGCTGTGCATTGTACATGAGCTATGATATGTTAACAAATGAATAACGTAGGTTTTTGTTTTTAGACTGTTCTGATTCAACGATGGGTAAGAGGGCACTTGGCACGAGTATGGGTGAGGAAACTCAAAGCTGCTACCAAATTGTTTCTCATTTTCAGGTAAGATATTCAGGTATTTTTATATTGCTTTAATGTTGTACAAACAATTAAAAATTTAGAAAACTGAAAGTCAGAATATGGATTGGTCAACTTTGCCAAACTTACGAAGGATGTGCCTCTCTCCCTGATTTTGGGAAATCAATTCCTTTTCCATCAAAAGTTCCAGCAGTGCTTAAGGTCATTTGTTACTTTTCATCCGTATAGTAAGTTACTTATTTACATTAAACAGAAAGCAGCTGTCTTGGTTGAGAAGGTTAGGCAAAACTGGATGGCAAGGAGAAAAGTGCTGGCACTGAGTCCTGCTGATCAGGTAAATTCACAAATGTAGCAAACAGTTTATACCATTTGCAAATTTTCTTTGCAGTATGAAATGAGGCTAAAGGTTCATGCCTACACTGTGCTGGCCGGAAGGAAGCCCCAATGGCGTTTTCAAGAGAAATGGATAGGTGATGAGTTCAGCATACCAGAAAGGAACCCACATAGTGCAAAGTTTCACCAAGCGGTAAGGTGGTGTGCATTCACTTTAACCCATACACAATATGATCTTATTTAGATGCGAGCGTTTGAGGATCTTAACGCCGACACCACCCGCTTATACTCAGCATATGTAACCAAATATTCTCGTGGAGCAAAGCCTGGGAGGAGGGTGTACGCGTTATGTGACCTTCATCTGTACCGCCTTGATGAGAACTACACAATGAAGAAAAAGGGGCCTATTAGAATTGGAGAAATTAAGGGCATTTCAATGGGACCAGGAAATGATCAGGTGCTCGTCCTGCACTGTGTGGTAAGGATTGAGAAATCAAATAATGTCATGCATATATAATGTTAAAATTGATACATGCAGCCTGAAGTTGGAGACTGTGTGTTTTTGGTAGACCCACAAAGACCAGTTGTTGAATTTGCATTTGCTATTTGGTTCACCTTTCTGCGCAAGTACAAGCAACGACTTCCAGTTAACATCACCAAAGAGATAAAGTACATGCCATTTAATACAGTAGAGAACACTCTTCTGATAGAAACCAGCACAGAAACATCAAAACCAATCTTGAAGAAGACAGGGAAAACTAGCAGCACGTTACTGTGGCCTATTGATGCAAAGTAGAGGCTACTTACTACTCCAAACATACATAGCAATAGCATGTAGTGTCATGTGACAAGTGAGCAAACCTTTCTTGTATTTGCAACCTTTCATATATTGTACAGTGTATTAGATGCATAAGACACAATAATTGTCCTGACTTGTATATACGAAGATAAATACACATTATGTCATTATTTCAATCCCACAAGTTCAGCACTGTAGTCCCACAGTTTTTTGCAGGCCACATCATCTCGTGCTCTGTAGATCGGTTCCCTTACTGCACAATTGTCCCAGTATTTACCAGTGACTCCCTCGACTTCATCAGCCACAGCACAGTGTATTGTTGTTTGTGCACCTTGCCAAGGATTCTTGTTGAACATGAGCTGAGCAATATACGCTAATGGCTGGGGTTGGAAATAATTAACACTTTTAACTACTATGGGATTGTGATTCCAATGTTGTAAAGGCTAGTCTCGCACCCAGACATATAATCCATTTATATGACTGGGTATGCCCAGACCCTGATTCCCACACCGGACCGCAGCTGTGGGAATCAGGGTATGGGTACGAGACAAATGGAGCCCTCAAAGTTAGAATCACAGATCTTATTCAGAACACTCGTATTCAGAACAGGTATTTCATACCTTTAGTATCTTCATCCATCCGCTCATGAAATACCGAAGAAGTTCCGTGCGTATTGTGCCCGGGTGCAGAGAACAGACAGTAATATTAGTGCCAACAAGTCTTGATGCAAGTTCTCGTGTGAACATTATATTTGCCAGTTTGCTTCGAGCGTAAGACAGCTGTGCATTGTACCGCTTCGTCCACATCATATCGTCGAAGTCAAGGTACCCAATGTAATGGGCTGCTGAAGACACCGTAATGATCCTACTCGGAGCAGAGTCTTTTATGCGATCAAGAAGTAGACACGTTAGGAGAAAGTGGCCCAAGTGGTTTACAGCAAATGTAAGCTCGTATCCGTCCTCGGTTACTTGATAGGGAACAAACATCACACCCGCATTATTCACTAAGATGTGCACCCTGGATTCATTTTGCAAAATTTGGTCAGCAAATCTACGCACGGAACTTAAGGAGGCGAGGTCGAGCTCCATGCACACAATGTCCGCATGCGGTACAGTACTTTTTATTTCGCGCACAGCAGCTTGACCCTTTGAGACATCTCGGCATGCAAGGATCACATGGGCTCCACGTCGAGATAATTCCATGACCGTTACCTTGCCAATGCCTGTATTGCCTCCAGTCACGATCACAGTTTTGCCGTCGAGCCGCTTCTTGCTTCTACACGGCACCCCATTCACAAAATACACCCTTAGAGCGACGAATGCCACAGCTGCAATGGCTATTAGCAGGAAAATTTCTATAAAATGCATCCCAGCCTCTTCCTCACAATTAATAAATCAATTATTTACAATACATTAGATTAAAAGTAGAATTAATTAAGAATTAATGTATTGTAATTATATTTTAATTTATTATAGGGGGGAAAAATGGACGAAAAGTGGAAGTTTATGATCGGTCTTCTCAATAGGCCGGGAACATTGCATATAGCCCAGAGAATGATGAATGAGAACTCAAGGCTGGGAAAGCGTAGCGGCGGTAGTGCACACGGTGCCTGTTGGTGGTGTCTTTTAAAAGCAATAGGGTCTCCCATTGTGTGTCAGGATGTCACTAGTACGCATTGGACATGCCTGTTGTTATCCCTTGCATCAGAAGTAGCTTCTTCCAGTGGGGAGGATACCGCAATGTATGTGTGGCATTTGTTTCTTTTACCTACACTTACTATTTTTGGCATGCAGTTGTCCCAGGTTTTCTCTCTTACCGTCACTAGTACAGAAGAACCTGCTGGTCTTGTTGTCCAGACACTGCCATAGCATTTCTTTGGCTACTACAATTGTCTTTTTGAGTACATTGTGGAAGTTGTTCCAAAAGGATAAGTGGATTAATTTTTTATTGCTAAAATATGCCAGGCATTTGAAAGATCAGGAAATCGAACAAATGCAACAAAGTGACACAGTAAATATTGCGTTATCAAACAGCCTTACCAGCAAAATCAGTGACTTGGGTAGACGGTTTTTAATATTACAACAATCCACCCCTGGCCCTACTAGTGTGAATAATGCCTTAAGCATAGTTGATGCTGACTGGATCACTAGTAAGGCTGCCACACATGATATGCAAGAAGAAGCAATGCCAGCTAACCACACATCAATCCAAGGTAATGTCACGCAAATACACCTTTTATTAAGTAGTTTGACAGATACGCAGATGGATACATTAGTTGGCAAAAAGAGGAATAGGGCAGGTGATGAGTCACCAGGCAAGTTCCATCCTCTTTCCTGAACTGTGTTTTTAAATCTCTACTTCTGTTCACAGGAGGTGTTAAAATCATAAAATTTTTAAATGATGATGAAAGAAGTATTTCTCCTAGCAAAGTCATTGACTTCTGTGCAACCACAACAGGTTTGTTTCCATGGAAACCAGCTTTGTTGCTAGACATCACTGAATATTCACATTGACCTCTTTTGAATAAGTGGACGCAGCTTTAGAGATGGAATTGGTTTGTATTTTAGCTCATTTTGTACAACATAGGATGGTAATAACCTATACTTTTAGGGAAAAGTTTCAGGGTTGAAGGAATCCTGGCTAAAAGGAGAAGTTAGTCACTTGTGACTTGTCTATCAATAACCTATCACAAATTTAGCCAGTGGAAGGAAACAGTTTTTTTAATGTGATGGCATTGGAATCTGTACAGGTAATTCTTGGATGTTCAATGGGATATAACTGTTTAACAATCTCTCCAATGCAGCCATGTTTGTAATGCTATTGGTCTTATATCCTGCAGCTCTACAGCATGATGGATGTGCCACCTTCCAAGCTGACAGAAGATGTAGTTGTGGCTGCAACCAAAAATGAAAGTTGAATTTTTAATGTCTTTTGGTGCTAAGGTTTGTTTCTTGTTTGTGCAGGTTGTTGGTGCTCCCTCAGATGTAAGTGTCGCCAACCTGACTGTTATTAGTGAACTGTGGATCAGTCCTTGGGTACATTGCTATGTTGCTTCTAATTTGCTTGCATTATATACATGTACAGTGTATGTAATGTATCACATAATGAATACCTTTATAATTTATAATTATAGTAATATTATCATTATTATTATGCCACAATATCCAGCACAATCACCCTTATGGTAGTTTTTATTTTCCAAGACAAGGAAAAGACAAGTGTAGCGCTTGCATTGAAGTTTACAGTTATGCTCCATGATGGATAGTTGTTCATAAGGTAGAAGAAATTTGCAGCTAACAGAAAGCAAAAAATTGAAAAACTAGGTACAAAGATGATTGTGCTGGATCGACTATGTTCCATATAATTATATACCTACTACAGTAATACACACTGCTATGCATTAGCAATGTAGAACCTATTTTTACATGTACAAATTAAAGTGTATTTCCTTCCTCCTCTTACTTTAGTTTTCTTCTTCCATTTTCTACTGTGCATTATTTTCTTCCTGCTGCTCTTCATGTTGGCAGCTAAGGGCACGCACAGAATGCTTATCACGCGTATTCACAGGTGTTATGGTGTCTTTCCTTAACCAACATTTTACAGCTGCCATTGATGGTGTAGTCATACCAGTACTCAAGGATGACAATATAGGTGTGTTGTAACAACTTTCATCTCTTGGGGATAATGGGGCAAATACTAGATGAGCACACACTAGGAGATGTTGCTAGCAGTATTTTCAAATTTGCATTCTATTGAGTGACTGTTTTGGGGAACAACTTCAAACAAACTGGCTCGCCAAAGCCACCAAGAATTATGGCTAGCATACACCAAGCAAAAGTTATTAAATTCCCTTGGGAGTTAACAACCATTTTTTAAAAGAGTTTTGTTCCCTCTGTATTTGCATCCTCTCAACAGGTACTGCTCAGGCTGACTTTGTTTGTAAACTGGTCAGAGATGATCTTACTGTTGAACAGAGTACAGCTGTGTTTAGGTATGTCTGCATGGAGCAAGAGTGTCATAGTCTCAATATCAGCTTCATTATTCAGACCATACTGTTTACATGTATGTACACATTTCTATATGCTTCTTTCTGTTGTTGTCATGTCTAATATGTACTAGGGCTGCTTCTGATAGATAGGGAGTAAGTGAGGATGAGAGGAGAGGAGAGATAGATTGAGAGGGAAGAGAGGCAGATTGAAATCTGGAGAGAAAAAGCATGATAGTGCAGAATACACATTTTTCTATTGACAGCCTGTCTCTTTGTTAGAGTCTTTAGGTATTTCAGTGAAAGTTGCTTGATCCATCAGTGCCTTCATGTCCCCTGTCAATAGTGTGAATGCCTCTGCAATGTTCTCACCTGACTGCACATCCACTTCAATAAACCTTGCTCCCAGCTCTTTAGCAAGCTGCCTTCCCCTCTCTTGCAACACAGCTGGTTGGGAGCATTCTTTTATTCTGTTACTGACGATAAGTTTAGCAGCATTTACAGTTGAAGTAGCTTCAATCAAGTTCAGCCAATGTCGAACATTTTGGAAGGATTTTTCGTTGTGGGCATTGTACACAATAACAATCCCATGTGCTCCAGGATAATAAGCAGTGGTTATATTCTGGAACCTTGTCTGACCTGAGGTATCCCAGATATGGAGTTTGATTTTCTTCTCTTCGATTTGTAGTGTTTGAACATTGAAATCCACCCCTATTGTTGATGAATACTCAGGCTTGTATCTGCCCTCAGTAAGCTGGGTAACGATCTTGGATTTCCCAACTTTTGAGTCCCCTGTGAGTATGACCTTTAAGGTGATATCATGTGGCTTGGTGTGGTTTGTCATCATCATACCAGCTGGGCAAAGAAACTCCATGGTAACATAAATGCTTCCTAAACATTAAACAGCTTTATGAGGCATGAAAACTTACCCAAACACACTTGATTGAAGCTTCTGGTTTATATCTGAGTGATAGTGACAGCCACAGGCTATATCTCTTGTCGCCTGTTATATATATACAGACACCATGATGTACTGCTACAATATCTGAGTGTGTTCTTTTCAATCATTACACTGTGTTTTCAAAGGGCACAATAGCTGTATGCAGCTGTTCTCACAATGTGGCAGTCTACTAATAGAACATTTGTAGAAATGTAATTGAGGCAATTTTTTTTTTGCTAAACCTAAACATACATCTGTATAATATGTGCATGCATCTACCATGGCATCATTCATGTTGCACAGAAAATTTATCGATATCGAACAAAATATGAGACAAGGTAAAGTACACATTATTGCAGTGCTTCTTGCTTTTTAAAATTTTATATTTGTACCCACAGAGCCATATATTTGGAATGAGGTGATAACAATGATTGCTCAAGTCTTCATCAGCAAGAAAGTATGTGTGCAAGCAAGTACACTTATGTGCTAAATGAATTTGCATAACACACTGCATGTAACATGTATGTATATGTGCGTATGTATGCATGGGTGCGTGTGTGCATGTATGTATGTATGTACATGTATGTATGTGTGTGCGTGTCACGTGTGTTTATGTATGTGTAAATTTCTTTACCTTTTTCAGGTAAATATTGACAGTGGTGATGTTGGTGGTCTTGTCAAGGTCCTCAGGAGGAGCTCTCACAGCTTGTGCACAAGTATTAAGTTTGGAATGTTCATGAAAAACCTCATCTCTGGTTATCCTCATGTGGTAGGCTAATGAAGGATCCATCTATGTATGTTGCATTCAGCATGAAACTTATAGCTCATGTTTTTAATGTTAAGTTTTGAATGGAAAAAAATTCAACCGTTCATGATATGTACCACTAAGTCTTAGTGCTCTGTTCTACACAATGCTTTTGAATAGCTTGCATTTTACTTGCTTAACATGCTTCCTTCTTGCAACAGCTTCGATCTCAAGCTCCTGCCTTGCTGGAATTGGCCAGCTCTCATAAAAGCTCAGTGAAAGGGTTGCTGACCAAGTGCGCAGACAAGCTGGTTAACTGATCTCAAGTGGACATGAATTGTATTGTTTAATAGTCATTGAAATGCATGTGTTTAATCCTACTGCAATTAAAAATAGTTGCTGTTGTATTGGTTTTAAAAAAAAAACCTATTTGGATGGCTTTACACATGTACAGATGTTGCTTGTTGTAACACTTACATGGGACTTGAAAAGGAGTGTTTATATTCCACTGATAATAAATTCTCATAACATCATGATAGTGAGATGTTAGATAAAATCCCTTCAAGTGACCATTATCCAACAAAACTTGTTTTTGGCTACTTGTATTTGTTGTAATTCCAGGACAAGGAAAAGAAGAATAAGGCAAAAACATTTAGTAATGTAATAGAACATTGACAGAATCCAACATTTAATAAAGCCTGGCATCTAGAAGAATAATTACATGTATACAAGTTTAACCTCTAGAGGCTTAGCAGGGCCTTTGCATTGGCTCTGACCAGCGTCAAATTCATTGTTTTGTGGCCAAATGTAAATAGGTCTTCTCACCCCATGCTTCATATACCTTCACAGCCATTGGAACACATACCCAGTTGAGCTCTGGTCATTGTTGGCGTGTTTCCTTCCTTCTGCTGAGAGGGCAGCTGACCCAGCTGTGGTACCTGCTTCAACATATTGGGCTGAACCAAGCGATGTGACCACAGTGAAGTCAAGGGCTGCAGGTTTGGAGCTAACCCAATTGGGCAGAAGGACATCAGCAGGTCTGGTATGCATGCAATGTTCATCACTCCCAGCTTCAATACTAGCACTGACACCTGCAAAACGGCATGTTACAGCATGGTGACCTAGGGGATCGAACATGTTGTGGGGACACATGTATTGCGCATCTCAACCCTTAAGATGTGTCCATTCCAAGCGCCACCATTGGATGGCAACCTGGATCTTGTCAGGGTCTAGATGAAGTCCTAAACCATGCAGGAGATGGGGTTGCCAAAAGCCATGAAGAAATGAAGTCATCATGACAAGCTGCAGAACTGTTGTGTTATTGAGGTGATGGAGCTTTGCAGCCTCCAATTAAAAAGAAAGGAGATTTTGTTGATGAGGGTGTTCTAATGGTCACAGCATCATTAGAAACTAAATATAATTCCCATCTTCAGTTACAATTACCTATACAAACATTAAAAAATAAGATATGAAATAAGTCAATAAGGTAAACAAAACTAAGTTGACACTGGGACTTGGTGGCACAAGGAACACTCTTGCATTTGAGCAGACAATGCACAGGCTGAGCCTGCTGTAGATGTGATCAAGAATGGTGAATACTGGGGAGTTAGCCTGAACTGAGAGGCAAGATGTAAGTTTCGAGGAGGTGCAAGAAGCTAGTTCACCCCAGGCCCCAAAGGACAAAACTATGCACTGTTCTGCGGCAGCTGCTGCTGAGCCAGCCATATGCCCCACTTCGAAAACAATAATCTGTGAATTCTGCAAGGATGAGAATTACAATCTGGTCTGCATAGTACGCATATAGACAATATGCAGGAAGCTATAATGGGGTTAAATTTAGGTTCGTCACAAAGAATGGAGCTTAATATCACGCCATCTGGGTGTCTTCCTTGGAAGAGGAAAGATGACATTTATTTACATGAAACTAAATGCTTTGAATTATAGGCCTTCCCCTTGATGTGCAGTTAGTTATGGGGCTTGCATGCTACATAGAAACCGGTCAAGTTTTCTCTTGAGCTAAGCTACTGGAGGCTTGAAAGACACTCCAAAGTTGTTGGCAGGCTGATGCAAGAGCTACAATAATTGAATCTAATATTTCAGAACATGTTATCCAATAATACTGGTAATAAATTATGGACTCTGCACTTTAATTTTGGCTCCCTATTGGCAGCCTCTTGAACATGTATGGAATGGAGAAACACTCATGTTGTGTAAGCACAAATATTTAGTCCAAGCTGCCTATGCAGTTGGCTGATGAGGATGCTATCAAGCAAACTTAGAAGTAATAGTCATGATGATCAAATAATATAATTTGTGAACAGCCCCCACAAAATTAATTCGCAAGACATAGACCAATGTAAGTGTATCAGTGAATAACAATGCAATTTTTTGCTGTTGCTCATGTATTGTCTAGCCTCCCCCTAGCTGTGCTCCTTAACTGGACCCCATGTGGTGCTATAATAGTAGAGGGAGCTCTCCCTTGGGGCAGCTTAACACATCCCATGCAGAGATCCTCCAGTACAGATATTAAAACCATATTTGGGAGTAAAGCAAATAATTGCATATTCTGTTCAAAATGTGATCGCTCCACATAAAAAAAGTAAAATAAATAGAAAAACTACCCTGCCTTAAATGTAAACATAGTCTGACATAGCGCCGGCCGTGCAAGTAGTGCCCTCCACACCCACTGCCATGCCCCGTGTGCAGAATTCGAGGCTGCACACAACACGTGATAACATTACTAATAGTATTGGAGAAAGAAAATGGCAAACTATGTACCAGTGATAGATCTTTCAGGCGCTGACCGTCTATCAACAGCTAAAAAGCTAGTTGAAGCGATGGAAACGGTCGGCTTTGTGTATCTCGATAATGTTCCAGGTTATAACGCTGAAACGGAAAAAGCTGTTTACGAGGCAGCTGAGTGGTTCTTTAACTTGCCACTGGAACAAAAAATGAAACTGTCCTCCAAGAGGTGGAATAAGGATGCTCACGGAGTATACAGAGGCTACGTTCCCATGGATCCATCGCAGCAACACTTCAGAGAACAATACGAAATGGGAGGGACACTACCTGACGACGACCCCGATACAAAATCTGGCAATCCACTGTATGAGGTCACTGCCTATCCAGAATACGACTCAATTCAATTTCGTCGTACGATGACCTCGTATTATGATGCAATGGTGAACGCTGGGATGGAGTTTTTGAGGTTGTCTGCTATCGGCATGGGTCTTAATGAAGACCATTTTGACTCTAAATTCTTGCCAAAATCTGTATCGAGTCTTCGGATCATGCATTACCCTCCTGCAACAGTTGAAAAAACTGATGGGCCAATTTTAATATGCAAAGAGCATTTTGATACAGCCTTTGTAACACTTCTGGCCACCTTTTCCTACCCAGGACTGGAGATACTTCTGAATGATGGAACCTGGGCACCAGTTCCGCCCAGGCCAGGCTCTCTTGTGGTCAACATCGGAGAACTGCTCTCCAAAATCACAGGTGGAAAGTTAAAAGCAACCTACCATCGTGTGTGTGACATAGGGAAAGACAGGTTTTCAGTCCCATTCTTCTTTGAGCCTCGATTTGATGGGAAGTTTGAAATCCCTCCCAATGATACTATAATCTATGGACCATGGGTGATCCAAAGGATGAGGAGACACCATGAGTACTCTCATGTCCCTGACTTTCCATATCCATAGTGGTATTTTTGTTTGGAGACAAATGGATGAGTGTGTACCTGTGTAATTGATTAGTTGTGTGTGCTAATTGTACTATATGGTGGCATTCTATTGTTGTTTTTGATTCTCTGAGAGCTTCAGCATTCTGTTCACAGCGTTACATACAAGAAAATTAGGCCAATTTATAAGCCAAATTTAATTCTAACTAGCCATGTGCAGCAAGTAAAGGCTTGCACAAAAATACAGTATGTGGATAAATCAGTGCCTGATGGACAGTCCAATTTTCTATATACATGTACTGTACATGTATAAGTACTTAAAGAGCAAAAAAGTGTTCCTATTTGAGGACAAAGAGAAACATAGATCAATGCTGTTGACTTCACTAACATACATGTATATCTATAGCTGAATGATTTGACTTTACCTAACAAAAAACATAATATGCATTATACACCGCGGTACCTCCAAAAAAAAAAAAAGGTTCATTTTTTGGCTACAGGGACAAAAACAAGAATCACAAAGCTATTACAAAGTACATGTGGCTGTTGTTATGGTAATTGATGATCAATGTACTAAAAAAGGAGCAGATCTTGCATGGCTAGGCGTGTGCAGCGGAACCTCCACCACCCACACAGACTTGTTGCAGCGATGGTGCTCGATACTCAGACATGACTTCATGTGCCATTCTTGTGGAAAGGAGCTGAAGTGTCATGTCATGAAGTACTTCATCTTCAGAACAGGAAATGATGACATTTACATTGTGGTCATTCGCCTAGTGTAACAATGTCAGATAGCATCAAGCCACACAACTTGATTACACCTAGTCCACATGTATAATTATAATTACACACATGAAACAAATTACATACAGTCTGGTGTATAAATGTACATGTGCAGTGATGAACAAGGCATACTAATGTTATGATGTGAACTACTGTACACTAATTACACAAGTACATGTAATTGCTTAAACACATGCTGTTACACACCTTAGTGTAGCAGTAGTGCATGCACTTGGTTCAGTGGACTCTTATTAGCAAAGACATTCAAATACACACAAAACCCACCAGCTGTAAAGTAGCAGCAAACATCCTACATATCTCGTATGCCTCCTTGCCAACCACGAGAGATGAAAAATGACTCATATTGGATCCTATAATGGCAAAAATAATCTAACATTATAAATGTCTTTTTATGAACAACAGCCATACAACACTTAAATCATTTACCATATTAGTGCATCACATATTTGAATGAGCTTGCACATCACAGTGGTCAGTATTATTACAGAAACCTGATCTAGCCACACCAAACAGCCCAACCCACAATACAATGCTACCTGAAAGTTGCCTGGCAGCAAGTTCCTTCAACAAATTGGCGCCATAATAATGCATGTCAAAAGTTGGATGTGCCTCCTGTAATGTAATAATAACTGGGTGCAACTGCACTTCACAAACAGCTAACCTCAGCTGAAAGCCGTGGTCTTATTCTGCTCTCCCACTCCTGTACACGTTTAGAGAGTTCAGTTTCCTGAGCATACGCAATAGCATTGGCAAGGTTTGAGTCCTGTGTGCGTGTTGATGTAAGTGTGGGATGTGTCAGTAAAGAAATGTAGAGCAAAACATTTCTGCTACAACATACAGACGTGAAGTCTAATAACCACTTCCTGTTGCGTGCCAATTAGGCACCACTATAAATAAAAGCGTGTAGTGCGATTCGTAATTCGCAAACCAGTACTTCATCCTACCGCGGGTGTTTAGTGTAATGTCATCGTTGCAAGAACGAGATTGGTTATCTACGCTAAAGGTTTGTACACTTACAATCATGCATTGAACTAACTAGGCTTCGCGTTGCAAGCTTACCGCAACTGTGTGTACTCTACGATAAACTACGTGGGGGTACCACGCTGTCACGCTTCACACATTGTAAGGGGGAGGAGGAGAACTCTACAAAGTGTGAAGTCCTTGGAGTAAATCACGGTAGCAGTAATCTAATCTAGTTTGGCACTCGCCATGAATTCCGGCGGTAGAAAATCATACCGCTAAAGAAAACACCTCCACTAATTATTTGAATTCGTGTGCGAAAGGTTGCGGGGACGCGCTCCGACGAACGTTAGACAACAACAGCCTCCAGAGAGATTTTAAACGTGCGTTTTCGGTACTTGTAGTTTCAGCATAGGAAGCTGAAGTAGTTGACGTTTTCTTTTCTTTTTTTTGTTTTGTTGTTTGTTTTTTGTGTTAGCGCGCCGGTTCCAGTAAGAATGTAACTTATTTGTCCTTGTTTTGTCCTTCACAGATAATGGCCATAGCTAACAGCCCCAGCAAAAATGAATTCAATGGGCTTGAATTTATAACGAAAGTACCCGATGAACTTATCTGCAAGCTGTGTACAAATGTACTTAGAGATCCGCGCCAGGTTGTGTGCTGTGGAACACACTTCTGCCATTCATGTATTGAGCGTCGCATTATGCAGAAAAACTCGTGCCCGAACTGCCAAGTAGAGAGTTTCAACCACTTCAGAGATACCCACTTCGAGCAGAGAGTGAATAACCTCAAAGTCCACTGCCCACACCACCGAAGAGGCTGCAAGTGGATTGGCGAGTATTCCCTTGTAAAGCAACATCTAACCTCAGAGCAGGGTTGCCCATTTGAAGCTGTTTCTTGCCCAACTAAGTGTGGTCAACAGCTATCGAGGAAGGACCTCCGAGAACACATGACAAAGCAGTGCACACTCCGCAAGGTCCAATGCCAGTACTGTAACCATGAGAACACATTCTATGTGATCACAGGGTCACATTCCAGTGTATGTCCCAACTATCCTGTGGCCTGCCCGAACAAATGTGGCGCAAAAGGGGTTAAGCGATCAGAGCTAAATAAACATGAGTTGCAGTGTCCTATGAGGACTACAACCTGTCCCTACTTGGAAGCAGGGTGCAAGGATAAGCTGTTTGTTAAGGACCTGGCAGAGCACATGGCCAACAATGTGGTCCAACACCTGAACATAGTTGCCAAGGCCTATGAGTCCTTCAAAGAGAGAGCAGAGGCTGCTGAAAGAGAGGTGGAAGGGGCTCGTTCAGAAGCAGTTCAGGCTACTAGGAAAGTCGAAAGTATCCAACAGCACTACGAGAAGACACTAAGGGCAGTGAATAGCAATGCAGAGGAATTAACAAAGAGCTCCACAGAGTCCCAAAAGATTGCCGTCCAGTCCATACGCTCCTTAACAGACCAGACGTTCCACCTAAAAGAACTAGGAAAACCAGTTGTGTTCCAGATGGTGAACTATTCTGAGTTGAAGCGTACAGGGAGGGTCTGGTACAGTGCTCCCATGTACGTCCAGCAAGGGTATAAGATGTGTCTGGCAGTGTATGCAAATGGAGTTGGCATTGGCGAAGGGACATGTCTATCAGTGGCTCTGTGCTTAATGAAAGGCGAGTTTGATGATGAGCTGCAATGGCCAGTGAACATCCCATTTAACCTGACAATCGAGATCCTCAAGCAGGGCGATGATTTTGGGAGCACAGGAGCTGTTAACCCCAAGACATACATGTTTTTTGCCCCGGACAAACCGCAGCACAGAGTACTTGACATACCACTGGTCGAAGTCAAGGTCTGTGAGAACCTGGTTCGACACCAGATGGTAGAAGACCACATGTTGTTCTATGATGCAATCACTTTCCAGATAACACCAGAGTCAGAGTTTTTGTAACAGCACATTCTATAGAATATATATTGTATTTTTTTGGGACAAATTTACAATCTTGTATGATGCATTAGACTGACACTCCCATCCTTCAACACTATTTTCTGACATGCACCGCTGTAAAGAGGAATTTGTGCATGCATCACTTTTATTTCTCAGTATGTTTTGTACTTCTTCTTTCATGCCTTTTGCAACAATAAAATAATCCATATTTGTAATTGATGAACGATTAGTTACATGATAATGAATGTGGAGTCCTTCTAAGATATACATACAGATCCCGCTCATAAGCAAGTTAAAAAAACACCTGTAGTTGCTTTTCACATGCAAGTTATACACAACTCAAGTACCCAAGTTTTTAACTAGTGCATTTTGTGGGTGGGCAGTATGGTAAAGCATTATACAATTCCATTCACATTGTAGACCAAACTCACAAAGAACAGGGGACACAGCCCACTGTCCCACGTCTCCTATGGATCTGTTAGAATGAAAATGAGTCATTAACTAGAACCAAAAACCACAGACGAACCAGGAAATTAGGTCAAGGTCTGACAGACAGAAATGAACACTTGTAAAGAAACCTATACCTCAAATAATATGACTACTGGGTCTAAGCCATGGCAACACAACAGTTGTGGATAAAGCAACTTTCCCATAATAGTGGTAAAGTGTTTTTAGAATGGTGGGGCTGTTGCTGGACCACACAAGCAGATTCAAATAGCTTGGTGGAGTCTGTACATGGGAGATGTGTGTACACACAGATATGACACCAAGCTAATGAGAAGAGCACATATTTGGTATCACAGAACCAACAGATCTGTCATGATATCATAGTGGCCTTATTGCAATTTTGGAAGTACACCCCATGAACACACCACACCCACATGTTTTAGACAAACAAAAATGCACATTGTGCATATCCAATACATCGTACATACGTATACGCACTGTGTACTTGCATACACCGCCGAGCGTAACACAATATGCTAGATAGCATTTCAGCCAACACATACCAAAAGTGATGCAATACAGACACTGGGGCGACCACACCGGCAAAAATCTATCGCATTTCTCCTATCTCAGTTACACATGAAACCCTTATCCTCAAGTGAAAAAAAAAGGTCAGATGTTGGGAGTACTAGAGAAGATGACCAGCTATGCATGTAGGATTGGTACTATATAAGCTGCACAGTGACACAAGGAATGGGGGAGGGGCAGATGCACTCTAATAATCCTCTACATGTATCTGCATACACACCCCCAACACTCATCACACTAACCACATAGTTGCGAACAAGGTCTTCGTAGTTTGGAGTCATGGAGCACTGTGCTGATCTAGGCTCTTCCAAAGCTTTATGACAGAGAGGGCAACAAAGCATGTCACATAAACGTGTACTAGCCACTCTACCAATTGGTTCCACTCCAGTGATTAGTTTTGCAAGAGGGTCCGCACCTTGAGGTTGAGGAAGGGCATCAAAGGCGCCTTCCATTGCATCAGCAATACCACCCAACATATTATCATCATACTCGTCACCTTGACAACAAAAAGATGTTGTCTGTCAAGATGAATATCTGATGCGAAAGGGGTGGATGACAAACTTGGGCCTAGAGGCTGGTAGCTTTCTATGTCATCTTCCTCATCTCGTTCCTCCTCCATTGCATTCTGCTCCAACCTTAGTGCAGAGTCTTTGTTCAGTCGATGCTGAAATAAAGGTGACACTATTTTGATGGCATACAGATGATACAATGATCTCACCAAAGTTGTGTTGTCTTTCTGCTTGTGTACCACACGGGACTTCTGTTCTGACCAGTAAAGGGACTCAAAGTCTAAAGATAAAACCACAGCAATGTAGTTTTTAGACTTAATATGCAGTTGCGTGCACACATGTACACACAACCCCCCTCCCCTTTGCCCCCAAAGGTTTACCTGTATCTGATGGTGCCTTTAGGGAATTCTTGGGGAACATGGATGAACAGGAGTAAACTGAACATGGGAAGATCATAGTAAGTACAGAACATTTCCAAATGCTATAGTAGTGACATTTCCATGTACAAGTGCTGATTAATGCACTCAGACATGTACATGTACTTTAACGTACCCTTTATAATGCACTACCCTCCCTCACTGCCACACAACCCTTCTGCAAGCAGATCAGTTGCACAGAACATACATGAGTTAAGAAGGAAGTCTGCCAGGCTCTGTGATGGCACTATGGACACATTCTTCTTTCTTTTGCGAGTTGTAGAGAGCTGAACTGATGATGGCACTCTGCAAGATTTCCCTGCGACAACCATAAGAGCCTTGATGACATTCAAGTTCTTCCAATCCTTGCTCAATATATAACATTTGCACATGTAGAATGACACAACTCCACAGCCCATCACAACCATTTCCCATCCTCCAGCCAACAATCACATGTGTACATGTACTGCAGTCCATCTCTCACCTTTCTTCAGTGGCCTATCTTCACTTGCAATGGGTTCATGGGGGTCCTCTGATTCCTGCCATGGCTCTTTAACTTTCTCACTCTGTTCTATCCGTACTCTGGTCTGTTTTGACCGCAACAACTTCACATATGCATGTATGCATGTATGTGCACAGTGACGATTTTGAGAATGAACAACCATTAAAAAGGACACACAAGGTATTGAGCAAAATCCTATTAATATTATATTTTATCACAGTGCTTTATCCAACATCAGTTTATGTTGATAGTAAGTCTTTTTGTGTGTACACAGTTATGTCTGGTAATTTCCAAAGTGCCAAACATGGAAACCACAGCACATAGTGGATTCACCCATCACCATCATATGTACATGTACATGTATGACGTACATGTACATGTATGACGTACATGCACAGTGTAGTAAACATTTATGCTTATCTGTATGCACACACACACACACACATTGGTGAAGTGTACATACATGTACAACAGTTCTGATACATGTATCATCCCCATTCCAATCATCATTTGCAGGTACCCATGCAATGCATTGTTAGATTTCAACACTTAGTGCAGATGGAATGTAAAGCTAGGGTTGGGGTGGGGGTGGTCTTAGAGGTACATGTACATACGTAACGCGCAAACCTTTAGAACTACTACATGTACACCTCTTGAATTCTTACAGGTGGAGAGGCTCGAGTGTTGTCCTGCTGTGTACAAACAGGTGCATCAACACCTGCAGGAGTTCCACCACAACCTTCAAAGTCTGGTGCTGGGTCTGATAGGGAGACAAAGGAAGGACCATGGCTTCACCACACACACACACACACACAACACACACACACACACACACACACACACACACACACACACACACACACACACACACACACACACACACACACACACACACACACTTCTATGGTCTTGGGCATACATGTATATAATTTTATTTTGCTATTCTACTGGTCGATTGCTTATCTTAATATGACATCTACATGCTGGCTGAACACAATGCACTCACAATACACAATAAAATGCAAAGACTGATTTTGTTTTACACCCTTATAAAAATATTGCCATTAGTCACACACATGCCATGACATCGATACATGTACCATACAGTACCATTGGTTTCTCAATGAACCCTTAATTAACATACCATCACTCTCATCTCCCTGGCAGTCAACAGCAGGTGGTCCACCTTCCATACATTGCACAGGTTCATCTACATGCAAAGTGCCAAGAGAAATGGATCAGGTAGACACCACAAAAAAGATCGTCTGAAATATCAGACCATCTGGAGTACCATTATTCAAATTCAAAACAACTGCATGCTCTTGCAAGCAGCAGAGCAGGCCTTAGTAACACCATATATGGGCATTACCTTCAGGACCAGAGCACCCTCCAGGTTCAGCACATGGAGGAAGGAGTGCCTCTATGAAGTGTTCTTTGATTGGTTCTAAGAGGAGGGCTCCATTGGCATTGATATAGCCAGTGTTCATCTTCAGGAATGAAGGGTATCATCACACATACAGGTTCATGTACATGTACGCACATTGAACACACAACTCACTTTGAAGTCAGCTTTGTTTCCTAGCAATTCCCCTGTACAACTGTTACAGAGGAAATACTTTAACCTTATGCAAAGGTTCAGCATTCTAACATGCAGTAGTAACCATCTATAGTACATCTCCCATCGCCATGCCTACATCCTGCAGTCACCTGATTAGTGGTGTATTAAACGTCCGCTCTGACTCTTGCAGTGGGACAAGGGACATGGGTGTCCGTGGGATGTTACTGACAGTCTGTGTAGATAGAGCAAGCAAGTACACACCAAAACCCACACTACAGTTCCCAACACCTCTTGGCCTATTCCCACATTAAATTGCACCAACACAGCACACACAACCCCTTCTCCAGTGGCACTCAATTCCCTCCCTCTCCTCTTCATAAGGGCGCAAGGGATCAAATTCATCCCTGTACATGTACAAACAATCATATCATATTGGTAGGCTGAATAGGAGGGCACTTGATACAAAAATATGATATCATGATATCATGCAATAGCCATAAAGTGTATGAAAAAAAGGGAGTAGCCTTGTGACTGCTACAAAAAAAAAAGCTGCTTTCTTGGATGAGATGGCAACACCTAACAGCAGGACACACCCTGCCTACAGATGGTTTGATGTGTATAGCGTGTGTACTCCACTCAGCATACCTAGGTTCAAATGTCACTACAAACACAGTGGGGTCACTAACCTTAGCATCACCCTTCCCACACGACTCGACCAAGTCAATATTGGTTCCCACTTTGATGTCATCAAGAGCCAAGAACTGCATAAGAGTAGGCAGGGGTAAGGGAGGGAGAGGAAGGAGGGAGGGAGGAGGAAGGGAGAGTAGGGAGAGAGGGAGGAGGAAGGGAGAGTAGGGAGAGAGGGCTGTACAACTCTAGAGTGCACATCACTTTGCAATCAATTCACACTTCAGTTTTGATACAACATGTATGCACAAGTGAAGTGGACAATACTATTGAGCATTGATGCAGAACATAAAATGTATGTACATGAACATGCTTGACCCTTAATTGACACACAGATGTCCATATGGCTCTTGCCAAAGAAAATACAAACCTTACATTGTGTATCTAAGCATGTACATGTAAGTTGAACTGAAATGGAAATGTATCCACACGCATGCACGCACACACACACACACACACACACACACACACACACACACACACACACACACACCTGTACATGCATAGACCATACAGTATATAGTGCATCAGAACGACTTAACCTCATTTGGCTGATCCCTTCCTTGAGCAAATGAAGTGTCAGTATCCCTTCCTTGGTCATCCACAGATGATGCTTGAGCAAGCTTCCTGTGTGTATGTGTGTGTGTGTGCGTGTGTGTACGTGTGCATGTGTGCGTGTATGTGTGTGTGTGAACATGCACGGTGGGAGCACTCCATGAGTTTGGATGCAGTGTGGACTTATTGGTAGGAAATGTATACATGTAACTACATCTACAGTTTGAGTGAATGTACATTGTAGAAGTAACACATATTGGCAAAAGGGAGACAAGGAAGGAGTGGTGGCAGCACAACATGCATACCGTTTGCTCGCAATAAGGTCCAAAGTTTGGTAGACCAGGGCATACAGGTACTCGACCTGGAAAGGGGAAAGGGTAACAATACAAAACTGCCCTCCTCAGGGGATATGATGCACAGAGTGCAAGGGTTGTGTGCACGTATGATGTGTACAAGTACATGCATTCCACTGGGCTCAACATGTACACCTGTCCACTGGGAGTGGCTACACAAAAGCTGTGCCTTAAGACTAGTTGGGCGTAGCCCGACCTTCGCATATTGGCGGAAGGTGGGGTATCAAGCCTATATACCTGGATTTGTACCCATCTGATAGTGTATGTGGGCTATTATCACATATGTGGCCTATTATCACATATAGCCACATACACTATCAGATGGGTACAAATCCAGGTATATAGGCTTGATACCCGACCTTCCGCCAATATGCGAAGGTCGGGCTACGCCCAAATACTTTAAGACCTCACATGTAGCATGTGTCATTAAGCAATGGAATTAGTGGGCGTAGAATGTGTACATGTACTGTGGCCAAAAACAAAATAGCTGTTATCTATTAGACCTTACACTGGGCAACTAGAACACGTATGTGCACATGCACTGCAGGTGACAAGGAGACACATTGACTGTCCAATCATCATGAATCTTTTAACATAAAATGGCCAAAAAATAAAAAAAGATTTTATGTGACTTAGTTTATTTTTGTGTATATACATGTATGCACAATGCACCATTGTATTGTATACACTGTTTTGGAGGGCTAAATGTATTCTACTGCTTCGAAACTATAAAGATTGGTTTACTAACACATAGCGCATTACTTGTATTGGTCCTAGACAGCCAACGCCCATGGCAACAAAAGGTAAAGTATAATGGTTAGGAAGAACTGACATCTCTACAAATGTACACATCATCAGTGTGTGTGTGTGTGTGTGTGTGTGTGTGTGTGTGTGTGTGTGTGTGTGTGTGTGTGTGCAGTAGCTGGTTATACATGTACTGGTTGTAGAATTGCCTAGCTCTGAAGGCCAAATGCTGCACAAAAGGCACCATGTTGTGGGTTTGCATGAAATGCACATTGGAATTTACCCATGCATCTTGCAATAGTAACAACCATTTTACAGGCTACTCCAGACCAATCTGTATGAACACACACATAGTATGGATAGGATTTTTTTAAAATCACACCTGAGACGTTCTTAATGTTAAATATAGAGCATGCAACAGTTAGTAGTATTCATAGATACAGCAACACCCCCAATAGCCCAACCAATGAATTTCACGTGAGCAGCAATGAATAATGTATCCGAAGTACATGACCCCCATGGGTATACACAAATGAATGTAATAAGTTGTCAACATGTCTACATGTACATAAGTAAGTTCTACACGTAAAGTTACAAAAACAACTGTGGGTGTTCTTTTTTGTGGCTAAAAAATATACATGTAACAGCAGCTCTCCCCCCCCCCCCCCCCCCCCCCAATTATTGCATAGAATGCAGGGAATTCTACCATGCCCCAGGACTATGTCTCCAGCAAGTTAGACACTTATAAGATTGTCTCAAGATGCACATGCAGGAACTGGGACTTTCTTCTACATATAACAAGCATCTGTAGATGTGATTCTTTATGACATTTCTGAAGTGTCAAGGATGGAAAGCCAAGTGGTCTGATGTGAAAAATCTCTTCACTAATGAAGTGAAAACAAAAGTTACAGCTTGTAAGAAGTGCAGCCAGCATGAACATGATGAGGAGATCCATGCACTATACATGTACGTTGCTAATGGTAATCACATGCCCCATTACTTTGTACCACAACATCAATACCTTTCAAATGAGTTGAATAGTCTTCAGTGTACATAATTCTAACAGCGGGTCAAATATCGCTTGAACTAGAAACAGTAAATACAATTGTTTACATGAAGCCCAAGTGTGCTTGGTTACACTAAATATGTTCCACATGATGCACACATGTACAGTTATTGTATGCACTACATGTAGATGTATTATTACATGCATATTTAGATGATCAATGGCAAAACCAATACTTCTGTCAGCTATAAACTGTTAATGGGTTATGTGTGAGGCTATACGTACATGTAGTAAAACTGAACCTCATCCTGCTGGTGTGCAAAGAACACACTGACCAATTCAGAACGACAATTATAAACAGGTGGAAGGCAAATGTACACACATACTGCTGAAACGGAAACTAAAATGCTCTGTATGAAGTGAGTCTTGATGCATTTAAAATCCAACTGTCCGTTCCAGAGAATAAGGCAATGATTGTTAAGAAGGGCAAGTCTTATTAATGTGCGTTGAAATGTATGGTTAATTAAAATTATAACTTTGTGATAGGTATACAATGTATTTCAAACATAACATTGCATAAGGCCAGAATTTAAAAAAAAAAAATCTAAAGGTTGCTGCTACTTTTGCAGCAACTGTCTCATGTACACAACCCACTGCTGAAGTGGTACATGTATCTAATGCTCCCCACAGTTTGCAGGCAAATGACACATAGATCCATAACTGGATTATTTACAGTTTAGGGGTCAAGAGAAAGATGCAAAATGTACATGTATTTTTATATAAGAAATTATATGTATCTGCAAGTAGTTTTAAATTTTATTTATTTATAATATCCATTTGCTCCACTCATGGGATATGACAATACACCATGGTATCTATAGGAGGTCACCTAAATAGTCCTTGCGATATCCCAGCAACTACATTTTTGCAGAGATCATCAATATAAATAAGCAATGGGTGCACCCCTGAATCTAACTATCTAGATGAATTATGATGCCCCTGTTGATAGCAGACAGTCAACAAAATATCTGCTCAAATACCCAGCTGTGACCTTTATCACTGTAGCTGTTCTACTTGTCAGCATACCTACATGTATTTAATTTTAATATACTGGTGGAACAACTTGAAAAAATGTAATAGTCAAATATCACTCACAATCTACGAGCCTCAAAATATTATTATTAAGTTGCAGACTCACATTAAAACTACAATAATAATTAGCACTATCTGGTGATTGAAGTGGACACTATATTATATAAGTTACATATAAATTGGCTTGTAGTAAACCTTTTGTACAAAGACATGTATAAATGTAAGCGATTACAACATATTTATATTTAATGAATGATCTTGGGGAACTTCTGCAGTATGAAAGTTCCAAATAAATAAGATGTACTAATGAAGGTTGCATAGGGACATGTTAAGAACAGCTTCTCCATGGCAGAGAACATATGTCATATAGTTGGGGGAGGGGGGGAGGGTACATGACAACTGACTTTTGTGTAACTTAATATTTGTATCACCCGACTTCAGCAATGGACAGTTACTGTTTTCCTGTACTGAGGGGCATGAATAATATATTACTAATAACATAAAGGATTTGTACATGCATGTCCATTACACCAGTGGAATTTATAAATACATTAAATACAATGTACTAGAGTAGCTGCAGCAGTGGCCTGTAGGTAGCCTCGTACCTGACCAGTCTCTCATAATGCAAGAAATTAACATGATGGCAGATGTGTAATTTGATGGAGCCTGGAAGTTTTACAATCCCCAGTCCTTTAGGGGTGACATATCAGCCTGCATACAACATGTAACAAGAGAACACTTAACTATCAACTATGTCATGCACAAGTCTCTGGGTCAAAAGTGATGTGTACATGGTACTGCATATACACGTGGAAGCCCAGTACTCATTTTCTGACCATTCCTGGTCTAATTTCCCAATGACCAAAGGTTTTGCTTACTAAAGCTTGTTAGATGATTTTGCCACTTCACTACCTCTCCTTTCACATCGTACAGGCTTTATTGATAACAACTAAAGGGTTGCAATTGTGCAATCATAAGTGTTATGGTAGCGTGTCAGTTTCCTTGATAGTCTATCCTTTCTATTGTGCCTATAGTACGAAGATGCAAACAAGGGATACTCCCCAAAAGGACTGGGGACTGTAAAGCTCCCTTGCTCTTGACGCGCTTAACAATGCTATTGTGTTTAACCCCTCAAGTATGTGTGCTTGAAGAGCAACTGGTAGCCTGCAGGCCTGAATGTGTTTATTACCCAATAGTCACTGCCACCATGTTGAATGAATGACCAAGTGTTGTGCCTGTCAAAATGCATCATAAACGAATGAGACCATGGCCCACAAAAATACATGTACATGTACACACATACACTAAGTCATTTCTTTTAGACCACACCAAAGGGTACTTGTACATGTATGTGTGTATGTATGCGTAGCTAGGATAGTTGTAGTAGTAGGCAATTGTGGGGAAGGGTCACATAATTCCAAAAATCCACAGCCTGGCTATACATGTACATGTACAACCACTGCCACAATAGACAAAATTTATTCTTCAAGATTGCTATGACCACATGCTTACAAGTACATGTAATTAAGAAATTTGGCTCCAAAAGCATCACCAGCAGAATGTAAGGATTGAACTGAATAAGACATTCCCTAGTTAGCTAACCTTTGTAATGCTAGGTAATTTGCCTCATGCATAAAATATTGAAATTGATTTTATTTCGTTAGATACATGTAAGGATAAGCATAATAATACAATTATTATATGGGACAGTGTCCACGAAATTTCGTACGTTTTATAACATTATAAAATAATCCTGTTATAGCATTTGAATCACTACATCTTCCGAATGGTAAAGGCTATTGACTTCTTATTTTCAACACTTCATACTACACCATTGCTCTATGGTCAAATACATTTTGGTGTCTTGCACTTGCTCCGTCTCAGCATTGCAACGTTCAAAACCCCACCAGGTTCAAACCCAACATAACTTTGTGTAGGAGTAATCAAATCGCTTCAAATTCGGTTTGTAGGTAGAGAGGTCCTATATCTATCGATTTGTTCTGTTCATTAATTTTTATGTCGTCCGTTACGGAGATACAGTTGAACAAACTCCATGCACTTTTTCCCACCAATGATTTGGGCAAATCGCGTCCCGCACAATGTATGGGAGGCGGTGACTATATCACTGGCGTGAATCAAGCGGGGAAAGGTGCATGTCGTTTGTTCAACTGTATCTCCGTAACGGATGACACAAACAGAACAAATCGATAGGTATAGGACCTCTCTACCTATAAACCTTATTTGAAGCGATTTGATTACTCCTACACAAAGTTATGTTGGGTTTGAACCTGGTGGGGTTTTGAACGTTGCAATGCTGAGACGGAGCAAGTGCAAGACACCAAAATGTATTTGACCATAGAGCAATGGTGTAGTGTGAAGTGTTGAAAATAGGAAGTCGATAGCCTTTACCGTTCAGAAGATATAGCGATTCAAATGTTATAACACGATAATGTTATAAAACTTTCGCGGAAAATGTCCCATATATGCATGCTTCACCATATAGCCTTGACTTTGTTTTTCTTTTTTCAAGCAGGGTAGCATAGGTAGTGATCGCCACCTGCGATAATGTCAGGAGTGTTCGCCACCTCCCCCCCCCCCCCCCCCCCTATTTATTCTAAAGAGCAATGTTACTTGTGTTCTGGTGCTAACAAAGGAGTCTATTAGGGTTGTTTTAAACACATACAGAAAGATCCAAACTTATTATTACAGTCTTTATATGCTATTAAAAGTGCAAGTGACGACTACTCCATACTGGCAGAATAACCTGACGCTACCATACATGTACATGTATCAAACCTCTACTGTAACTATATAGATATCATAAAGAATTTGAAGACTCAATTGAGTGTAAAAGCTGGCTTTCACATGTTCTGGAAGTAGCAAGTTTCTAGTATATCCCTTTCCTCCCCGGAGACCAATATTGTCATAACAATCAGTCCAAAAACAGTTGCACGCATTACAACCTGTGTGGTCCAATTCTACGTACCTTTTTGCTGTATATACACGTAGAACCCTGGATGAGAAGTGCAGCTTCGGCGAAGTTCATTTGCGACTGCCCAGAATCAAATGAGATCGTAATATGTTCGATCTGAAAAGACGCAGCCAACATAATACTGTACATGTACATGATGGCGTCTACAGAATAAGCTTATAGCGTTATGCATAAAATGCAGGAATACAAATACAGTAAAACTTTCTACACACAACTGTTATACACAAAGGCCGGTACATGTGCGCATGTGTGTGCTACAGTAGAGTACGTGAATACCAGCAAATTATGAACACAGACTGTCGATTAAGGTACCTCACTAATGTAGTCTTCAAGCTGGGAGGCAACATCTACGTCCCAATTCTTTGCAAGATCTCTAATGGGTTGCAGCAGGTATGCAAATCGCGACTCAACATCCTTCTCCTTCTCTGGCGGCATAGTGATATTTTCCCGCGCTTTGATTATTGCGTCACTGGGCCCACGTGTAATAAGTGATGTACTAATAATAATAACGTTAACACTTCTTATCCGCGTACGAAGTAGGAAATGTCGATAGCCCCGGAGAAGCACCAAGGAACGCGCCAGATATTGTTGTGGATGATGGGATGCTCATACTTGTTTGCATTCGCATCACTTTATCACCAGATTCCCGGTAAGAATATTAGCACCGCCAAGCTGGGTCTGTAATCATAAGGGATTAATTACGAGTCATGATGAAACATCCATCTGGCATAGCATTGCACCTGTTGTTCTGCTAGCTATAGGTGGAGGTGGTTGTATGTTTTGTAATTGTGACATTCATGTATTATTGCAGGCATGGATACCAGTGGGTTTGAGGCGTATTAGGTCTAATAGGAACACATGCTGTATTTGCTTCCCAAATTGCGTACTTTACTACTTTTATGGCACTGCGTTGTTGAAGGACAATCGTGTATTGTGCTGTGGTTACTTATTATTTACAGTTACGTTGTACAATTTCCTTGTGGTTTACCGCATTGCAGGGCTGTATGGACCAAAAGGACTCACACCAGTATACAATGTGATGCCACAGAAAAACAGTGAGTCCTGTAATTCGTAGTTTGTGCATCTACTATGCATGTTGTACATATACTTATATTAACACATTCCGTCACCATACAGATTTGAAAATGTTGTAAGCTAATTTGACTTAAGAATTCAGTAAAGCAATTTAGAACCAAATGGTAATTATAATGCAACTACATGTGATGTATAATAGATGTAACTTTGATGGTCCTTCACATATGCAGGCTAAAATGATTATATTGTTCAGTACAAGCCACTTGAAATCCCAGTACTAGTATCTGCCAAACAATAATCATAGAAGCTTTAGCATTGTATGTTGGTTGGCACGATTGTTGGTGTACACAAAAAAAAAAGATCCTGGCAACAAGCTAATAATAGTGAAGCCCTTCTTGCAGAGGTGTACACTCGTCACCAATCTTAGTCATGTACACTTCTTGTACTGAGAACTAAAATATATTGTGCCGGCATTGTGTATTTGTATATGATTCTTTTTATCATATACAAATACACAATGCCGGCACAATATATTTCAAAGGGTAATTCTACGTTGCGATAATACACTATTAGTACATATGCATGTAATTGTAACACTTTCCTGAAAGAAAAAAAAAAAAAGAACCTGTAATGTGGGGGGGGGGGGGGGGGGGGGGGGGGGGGGGGGGGGGGGGGGGGCATTCAACTGTTTTCACATCTATGGTGAACTATCACACACTATATTTATGTAAATTGTATTTGTTATCACTGGTTTGTTGGTTTCTGTAACATAGTTGCTCTTGTTGATGCATTTTATTTTGACTCACGTTTCACCTACTATCCTTCTCCCATTGCATATGTGCAGGCAATGCAACCTACTTGGAGAGCTTGAAGGCCTTCCCTTCCCTTCTTATCTTTGGCTTGGAGATAGGGTTGCCTCCACACCTGGGAATGGAGCTGTGCTGTTTGCTGGGGGTGGCACTGTCCCTTTGTGTCATGGCATTCCGAGCTATGCGGTCATCTGCTATCTTTTTCCTACTGTGGCTTCTCTATTTGTCAGTGTACAAGGTTAGTGAAGGGGATACATGTAAGTTCATGTTGGTTGGATCCTCTGTGAGAGAGCATTGCTATCATTCTCAGGAGGGGGGGGGGGGGGGGGGGGGAGTCATTGTAGTTGTACAACCAAGTCAAGCCCTTTACAACTAGTAGTTGAAGAATTAACTACAATTTTTCGAACTTCTTTTGCAATATATTAGTCGGAAAACGAACTTTTGGAAATAAATAAAACATTTTCAGTTAGTCCAACCCTTGGACATTTTCCATTACTAGCTGTATGTATAAGGAATATGTTTTAACAGTTTGGGCAATGACATTTTGAGCTTTTTTGTCCAGAAGACATTCCACAATGTACATCAAAGTGGCAGATTATGACTTGATTTCCCCAAAGTAGAGCTTGAGTGTTTAACTCAAATGCACAAGTTTTCTGAGTAGTTGCTCTCTAAAAGCGATTTATAGCACTCATTATATTGTTAACAGTTCATAGTTACGTGCTTTTGGATACCTAGGTATATTCTTGAGGGTCTGATCTGTTTAGTGACTTACTTATTGTTTCTACCATCTGTAGGTTGGTCAGGTCTTCCTTTGGTTTCAATGGTAAGTTTACACCCTACTTGCACACATTACTTTTGTCACTTAGTGTATTTGTGTACATCTAGAGGTTGTGTAGGTGGGAATAATTAGGTCATGAACACGATGTGACACATATGCATTCACATATATGTCCCAACCTTATGATATGTAACTTTTTAAATCTCAGGGACAACCTTATCTTGGAAGCAGGATTTCTATGTGTGCTTGTTGCACCATTGAACTTGATTTTCTGGAAGAGGTATGTCACAGGTCTCAACATTCTGGCTACTACTTTTGCTATTTAGATACATGATATAATGGTTCAAGAAAACAATTTAAAGTGCCGTGGTTACATTATCTTAGTACAGAGCATTAGCTTCCCCTGGTTAGACATAAACATGTCAAGATGGGTGGAATTTAAAGTGTGTCTCTTGGTAGAGTGAATTGTTTGTTAATAATGTTCTAATCCACTTACTAGTGTGAAGCATGTAACTTTGTATGTTCCATTCCGATGAACAAGTCTTTTATATTGGCTTTTACCAATGATTTTTTGTGTACTCTATTGATGTAGTACTGTAATGTCCCCCCGCCCACACATACTTTTCCTTTTCTGCATGCCAATATTGTGTAATGGAAACTTTGGTGTTCTGATTTGTTTAACCAATAGATGTCAGTAGCTTTGTGCCATGTGCCTGGATCAGCTACATGTGTACAATCGCCAAAATGAGTAACCACAGCTGTGACCCATACTTAACACTACTAATGCTCTCGTGGCACACTGTAGATCAATAGGCTAGGCCTGCAGCCCAGGGTGACGAACTTTTTAACATGTAGTGTAGATGTCTCAATAAAAGGCAGGCATTAGTTAATCTGTCGATATGGTTCCAAAAAGGTCATCAGATCCATTGAAGCATATAGTAGGCATGAAATGGAAGGTATATATTTTTTATCTCCGTATGCCAGCTAGTATGTATGACTTTACAGCGATACACTTCCAGGTGTGGGAAGAATTTCTAAATTGTAAGACTTTGTGGTGTAAGGTATGCATGTAAACCTTTATTGGTTAAGGGCAACCTACGTCCAGAAGTAGGGGAGTGATTGAAAATGTAAAGCTGTACTGTTTTGCTTTGTTCAAAGACGTTATGTAACTTCACTTGTAAAGATTTACGATATGAGATTTCATAATTTCTTGTGTCCCCATGCGTGTTCAGTAATGATATTCACAATCGGACTCCGTGTTTGATGTAGCCGTGGATACATGCAGTAGAATTAGTAAAATGTTGTGGACAGCTGTAACCATATTGATGGCCTACATTTCAGACCAGTAACGAGGTCACACGATGGGATGACATTGTGGCTGGTGAAGTGGCTTCTTTTTAGGCTGATGTTTGCCTCTGGTATTGTGAAGCTGACTTCACTTTGCCCAACCTGGTGGAGCCTAACAGCTCTCAACCATCACTATGAGAGTCAGGTAGATGCACCACTTGTGTGTATGCATTATTGAGACCGGCATGCGTGTTAGACTGAGCATGTACACTTATTAATGATATGTAAGTATTTTATGTACCCGTACTTTGATCTTATCATTAAGAGGACCAGCGATTTATCTTACAGTTTCAAGTGTTTAACTTACGTTAATCTCAGTGTACTTACATATACATGTATGTAGACAATGACAGCATTCATTCTGTTTCAGAACATTAAGTGTATATACATGATCTTGCACTTGAAAAAAAATGATATACCGTATTGAATTTGGGGTGCAATGGTGCTCTAAAACATTTGTAAACTTTTTTTTCAATATTGCTAAAAGGGGTTAGTTTTTGAACACTGGGATATTTTGTAACCTACAATGTTGATTGATTGAATATGGTTTGTAGATAGAGAGGTCCCTTAGCTATTGGATTGTTCTGTTCGTTAATTTTTATGCTGCACATTTTCGCGCTCAATTCACGCCTACGATCTGGGCAAATTGCATCCCGCTCAATGGGGATTATAGCATTGGCGCGAATCAAGCGGGAAAGTTTGTTCAACTGTATCTCCGTAACAGATGGCATAAAAATTAACAAACTGAACAATCCAATAGCTAAGGGACCTCTCTATCTACAAATCATATTTAAAGCAATCTGATTACTCCTATTGAAAGTTTGAACATGGTGGGGGTATCGGACGTTGCAATACTGGCATGGAGCAAGTGCAAAACCCCTAAATGTATTTTACCATAGAGATATGGTGTGGTATGAAGTAATTAAAATAGGAAGTTGATAGCGTTAACCGTTGGGAAGTTATAATGATCTAAACGCAAAGGATTTTTATAACATTTCATTTTCTCGGAAACTGTCCCATGTTATTAATTTTGTCAAATGATACTGAGCAAGGTTTTAAACACATGTACTATAAAATAATTAATTGTTAAGCTGAATAGCATAATAGCTCCAGCAATGTAAAGAATAGTTGTACATGTATATAATGTTGTATAAATCACTATTTCTGAAAACAGTAATAGCCCATATATAAGACTTGTTGATATATAGTTTAGATTTGAAAGATTGTAAGTGGGTGGAAAAAGAACTAGCACTAAAAGTAGTCTTCGTGAATTTTTTAGTCAACGCACTAGCTTGGATTTTTTTTTGTTGAAATACATGTAAGTGTAACCCCTGAAATGATTTTCTGAGTGGTTTCTGTTACATGTTATATATGTAGCAGAAAGAATTTATCTCGTATTGTCTAATTATATCAGTGCACCATTTTTTATCTGCATTGGCCACTAGTTAGTTAAACACAGTTGTTGTACATGTGTAGGTTGAAACCATAATTAATATTAAATATTTAGCACTCCATTGTCATGTATTTATGGCAGCAGTTTTTAGATTATATTCCTACCTGCTTGTAGAATACTATTTGGAATTCAGATCACAATAATTGATTAATCTAGAAGACACCAAATACATAGTCCATACTTATAAATGCATCGTTCACTATGTAAAGAAAATAAACCATTAAAAAATGTTTTGTATGGGTCTTGAAATTATAAAATGTCTAAGCTTTTCACATATAGGTATACTTGCATATTTTACTACCAAATAGGCAAATTTCAATATAGCATCACTGATTTGCTGGTTTCCAATTTAATGTGAAGGTGTATGAGTGTGCACCTTCACATGTACATACTTTTTTCGTTGTAGATTGTCAAACTGTGATGTTTTTGAGAGAGACAGGGGGTAGGGGGTGGGGGAGGAATGTATTCCAGTTGTACTGTACTGCTCTAGTGCATGGGTAAACAAAGTTGCCAAAACATTTTCTTCCATGATCTCTAATTTGGCTACATAAAAGGTTAGAGTATTGTGGCAGGCTTTGCTTCTCTCTGATTTGCTCCAAGTTAGAACTATTCACTCTGCATATTTGTTGCCCAATTAATGTTTTGAATTCTATTGCATTCATATATGTATCTGTCACATATAGATACATATGTTTTGTCTCCATATTCATAACAGCTGTTAGATGTTTAAGTTTTGTTTCCATATATATCTTGCTGCCCCTGTATTCTTGCAAATGTATTCAGTTGAAACTGTGTTGCCTAGTCATGATTCAGATTAGTTTGCATCAAATGATACAGCAATATTGGTATTCTGCATTCAAGTAGCACTGTGATGTAACTTGATGTTTAAATGGAGTATGATTTTTCCCATTTGTAGTGCATCCCCACACCACTGTCGTGGTATTTTCATCAGCTCCCGGAGTGGATACAAAAGCTGAGTGTGGTGGGAACATACTTCATTGAAATTGCAGTTCCACTGCTGTTCTTTGTTCCAGTACGATCGCTGAGAATATTTTCCTTCTGGAGTCAGGTACTGTGTGAATCTGACATATTTCACTGTGGGATTGATTACTTCTGATACAAAAATTGTATCCAGGATGTGAAGTGAAACAATCCTATGGTTAAGTGTGGGATTCACTGTGGGTTTGCCAAATAAAAAGAACATATAGAATTGCATGTAATAGGTTTCCATCCTTGATGTTTAGTATTTCTTCCTGCTATAATGGTGCATGTCTTTTACCCATGGGGTTAACAGGTTTTATTGAAAGGAACAGTCAGTAAAGAGTCTGTACTATACATGTATCAACACCATATTTTACATTATACTTGTACATGTAGCTTCTTACATGTAGCTTCTATGCAATTCTACACTATATTCTGTTGTACCCTGTATTCAAATGTCACAGCTGCTTTATGCATTTCGTTTGGTGCTTTTTGCAGACATTTTTGCAGGTGCTGATAATTCTTACAGGAAACTATAATTTCTTCAACCTCTTGACCATATCTTTGTGTGTGTCCCTTGTGGATGATGATTTCTGGTCAGCTAGCCAACAAGGTACAGTGTGAGCTGTGCTTTTACATTTGTTTGCTCTGAACCAGCTACTTGTGTGGTATCTATTGCTTTGTACAATGTACACTGATCATGGAATTACAGGATTATTATACATGCTCAAAATATAAATTTTGATTGGCCATTTGACAGACCAATAATAGATTTGGGTGGTCAACTTAGTGTAGAACAAGTATGTTTAAATCAGATCTATATATAACCTTAAATCTCGAGGTCCAAGTCCTACACATCAGACCAATATTTGAAAATTCATTATAAATAGAAATGCAGGTTTTTGAAGCAGTGTTCTAACTCTAATCAGTTTTGCCATTGATTTTGTCCATTCACTTTGCTATTCCAGCAACAAGCAACTGACAAATACCTATCGTTCATACGCTTGTGGAGCTAGCAAATTCCAAATCTACCATGTACTTTTTATTTGCTTAGTGCATAAGACCTGTCTTACTACTCCCTACTTTTAACATGATGTTCTGATCTTTCCAACATTACTTGTTGGTACTTGAAGTTGCTTTGCGATTTATCGAAAATACATCTTTTAGCAATGCAGTATTGACTGTATTTTGACAATCTTTGAGGAATTAATGACATTTTGGTTTGTTCTTTGCTAAAAGTTAATTTTAACTTGTGTCCTATGCATAGGATGATAAGCATATGCTTAGGACAACGGGGGGGGGGGGGGGAAATTAAAGGTTAATAGGTCTGTACAGTGCTGGTTCAGGGCAGAGTCAATCCACAGAATAATTTCCATCTGTCTGTAAATGGCTATGTAAACATGTTATCATTAGTTTTGTGCCACTAGGAAATGGATGTATTTACATGTAGCACAAAACTAGCATGTTTATGTAGTTGTTTACTGAACAGGGGCTGTTCTAGACACAAGTTCCTTCCTTGGATGCTGTTGTAGTTTGCCTGTGTGCTTACCACAGATATATGAACTGTTGTCACAATTGCAGTGGTTATTATCACAATCCTTTTCAAAAACAGCTGCTAAATTTGTATGCATGTACTCCATGGTCTGAACAAATGACCAGCAATAGTACAAGTTGCACAATCAAACGTGCTATTTGATAGGAAATTGGCTGATATCAGCCCGTTATTTTGAGTACTGAATTATATGTAACATTGTATTTACATAGTTAAAAATGGAGATTGAATGCTGAAACCTAGGCTGTTTAAGTTAATATTAATTGCTTTTGTTATTTTTTATAAGAGTCATTTGCCATTCATCACTGAATTTACATTTGATGTCTTTATAAGTTGGATTGATTGCAGTGTATAGAAAAGTATTTACTCTCTTCTTACTTAACATCAAGTGATACTTGAATAATATGCCAAAATTCACTACTGTAATTCAGTTCAATCCTTTCAACTCATCATTAGCCACCATTGTAGGCTACTCCATGGTGAATGTATATCAATTGCAGCCGGTGTCTTATAGGACCAGAAGAGGCTCATCAATGTGCACTATACATGTGTGCCTATAGTTGCAGCCATTGCTCCAGGACCATTTGTTTTGCTTGCCATGCATAACCACCAAGATGTACTACATCAATGCCCCTATACCGTGCAGCTGCATTACTTTTACCATTTGCAACTCATTTGTCCACTCCCTTACATTCTGCACTGCAGAAATCTATCTACATCACCCTGTTCGTGCAACATGTGTGCATCCAATATTTACATGCATCTGGGCATGCTCACATTCCACATTCTGTTAAGAGCACTTATTGTAATGACAGTTAATTATACAGTTTTCCCACAGCAATATTTTCCACATGTACTCATTATCATCCATGTACGTGTACATTGATATAGATTCATCTAGCAGGAAGTCATTCAGCAGAAGAATGCGTGATGCTGTCTTTGGACCTGATAGAAGGATTGACTGGTGTGGTCGCTTTGTAATATTTGCAACAATACTTGGTGTCTTCTCAGCCCTGACAGTGTACTACTTTAATATCAGATATGAAAATGAGAAGATATTGTCAGATATACGTAAGTACATACATGTGTAATATAATTATCTGCTGGTTCGTATTGAAAATGTGTGAAGTTACTATAACTGAAGTATTAAATGCAAGAGCATTCCTTGCATGGGCTGGACCCAATGCTATATCTAGCCATATTATAACTAAGGTTTTTTATGCTTGATTTGTGTGTCGTGTGTATATTTAGCCCTACAATAATTTTATTTTATCAATACATGTATAATATTATTACATATAATTTTAAATGCAGGGTTCACTGAAAACTCCTTCAAAGAAGCATTGACAATGGTTATCCCTCCGATTGCCATATATGGAGCTATATCTCTCTTGGTGGAGATCTTTTCAGCTGTTCTGTGGTATGTTGTTGTAAGGTTCTACAATACATGTAGGTCTTCAAACAAACATGCCTATGATGACTGGAGAGATGGTAGAAAGTCCTTATCATTTAGTAATGAAATATGTCAATTTGATTGTTAAAAAAGCCTTGTTCCAGAGGGTGGGTACTCCTGGGTGTTACTACCTGCCCTACGTTTATTGGTTGCTACGTATGTGTTGCTAAAATCTACATCTGTTAGGCACTGAAACTATCTGATCCCTGTGATTTAGAAATGCGTTGGGCATTACCATTATTCCGGTATTAGCGCTATGCTTGGGACAGGACACTACAGTGTAGGAAAATACATACATGTACATTCTTCGGTTTCAGTATGTAACTTTGTGTGGTATTACTTGACTAGTGAGCTGTATGTATTTAGTACTTTTTAGTTATGGTATATTAAATTTTTTATTTTGGTGAGGGGGTGAGGGAGATTGGTCACATCTTCGTCTCATCAATGGAAATATAGTGTCAAGCAGTAACCCATGCACAACTCTTAACACCATTAGCAGTAGCAGTGGTTGCATGTGAATATGCTTTTGGGGCTAAAATGTTGGCTTCAATGCATATAAGGAATGTCAACCCTATGGTAAATATTTCTATGTACAGGTGTACATGTACTCTGGTATATGAATTTACTTTTTACTTTTTTTCCATATCCAGTTCTTTGTCTCAACCTTGCATTTTGAACAAGCTGTGGCACTTGGTTCAGACTGTAGTAATGGCAGCTGTAGTGGTTGTCATGTTCAGCATCTCTCTGGTGAGGAGGGGGTATATTTGTTGCACATTAGTCTTCTTGTGAACATGATTGTTTTTATGTGTAATCATTCTGCATACTATGTAGTGTAGGGAATGATTAGTTTGTTATGTATACAATCCTTTGAGTTTGTACTGTTTCTATCCCCATCCTTGCTTGCATTTCCTGACTGTTATTATTACCATGTGTAGATACAAACCATGCCAACCATTCAAACATAGTGTTCAATTTATATAATTAGAAACTTACTTGATTAAAATTTGTATTTGTGCATGGTGTATTTAGGGTGACTTTAGAATAATAGTATAAAGGAATTGCTTATTTACATGATGTCATCTCCATGAGAACAAGTCGATTCATAGAATCCTATCTCTAATCGTCACATGCTGTATCAATTACAGTTGCTGCCTGTGACAAAAACTCCACAATGTCATATAGATTAAAATGTCTCTTTATTAAATATCATTGCGATGTTATTGCTCTTGTTGTTCCTTGTACATGTACAGTAGCAGTATGAATTTGCTCCACTAATAAGCTGCTGGATTTGGTACTTTTGCTAGCATTATAACATAGCTGAGTGTACAAAGATGTGTTGCCTGCACATGTAACTTTTATCTCCAAATTTTTGCTCTGTGTTAGTTTGACTATTTTATGCACCTTGCAAACCTCATCTGATGTGCAGGATGGTCTGCCAGTATACTTTTGCATGCGCATGTCTGTATACATGCTTACACTTTGGGCCCATTTATATTGAAGTGATATGTGAAATTCTGTCACATTGGTACAATAGGCCAATGTAGTGGATCCATTGTACGTGTACATGTTATAAGGGGTTGTCACATAAGTTTGCACAGTAATAACTACATTTTGCGCAACAATTTTATGTACCTGGTAATTATTATTACATGAAGATTCTATTACCCAGAAATAGTACAATTGGTTGTGTCTTAGCATATTCAACCCGAGTGAAGTTAAATCGCGCAACTACATGTGGAAAGGGGCCATAAATGTGCGAAAACACATGGTTTTCAAAACTCATCATCCCCCTTGATTGTGCATTAGAAAAGAGTCAAATTTTGCCGGTACACAAAGCAGTCCAGTGTCTATATATAAACATCCAAAGATCGTTCATTCGTCATGCATCGTTCCGAGAATATTCACATTCAAGTATTTTGCGGGCTTCAAGAACAAAAGCCCGCGAGATAAAGCTCATACTTGAATGTGAATATCCTCGGAACGTTGCATGAAGAATGAACGATTTTTGGATGTTTATATATAGACACTGGACTGCTTTGTGTACCGGCAAAATTTGACTCTATCTAATGCACACTCAAGGAGATAACACGTTTTGAAAACCATGTGTTTTCGCGCATTTATGGCCCCTTTCCACAAGTAGTTGTGCGATCACCCGGGAATCAAATTGTGACTGCATTGATATTTCTCTTTTTATTTTCATCTATTTCATGGTTCTTCAACTTTGTCAGCAGTGATTCATCCAGTGCATTTATAATGTATTCCACTGCCACTGCCCACCTCCCTTTTAAAGTGTATACCCTCATATACCCTCATACAGTAGCGACTCACATATCAGCAACACATCAGGAAAAAAATATGTCCATCTGGGGCTAGAAGCTAATGTTCATGTTCTTAACCAACCATATTGATTGAGCACTATCACTTTATGTGGGGCGTGATAACGTTGATGTCATTTTCCTAATAATATCAGTCTGAGTGCCTAGTCATCAATGTTGTAATTCTCATGTACCTGTAGGTTCCCTTTGGTACTCTGGATAGTACCTTTTATCAGTCCATTCCGTCTGATATTCATCATGTTCACAAGTGGATGGATAATTTTGCGGTGACAAATTCATATGGTCTCTTTCGAAGGTTTGTAATGTTGGTCAGAAAGTGTTAAACACGTTGCATATGTGGATTTTATTGAAAATATTAACCTCTGTCCATTTGCAGGTTATAAATTTTTTAGTCAGGCTAGAATGTGTTGTACCTGCTCAACGGAAATATTAGATGGCATATTTTTAAACATTCATTGCACTAGGGCATTGATGTGTACACCATGCAGCACTTGGATGTACGTAGATGGCTTCATGTTGATACATGTAGTGTATCCCGATGTATTTGTGACGCATGCTGTGTGGTCTATGTTTTATCTCTAATTTGCACTAGAATGACTGGGGTTGGAGGCCGTCCGGAACTAATAATTGAAGGAGCCAATAACTTGGAGTCTGATCAATGGATGGTTAGTGCTATACAATTGTTGTGCATGCCCAGGACTTCCTCAATCAGTTACATTTATTTACATTTAATTATAATATTACCAATCGATTTCCTTAATGCACATTATGCAAATACTAGTATAAGATTGAAAGCAGTTGGTAATTTTATCAAACCCTCATATGTCAGCATATTTAAAGTGCTCTGATGTCAATATTAGTGTATAAGATGTTTTATTAGCTGGTAATACACATAATGTTGGCATTTGTTCATTATTCTCTTCACAGGAGTATGAATTTTTGTACAAACCTGGAGATATATACAAGTTGCCCACCTATGTTGGTGAGTCAACATATATTTAATTTACATACTGTTAGGACATCTTGTTGATACTAAACTGTTTACAGTTTTCATGCAATGACAGAAATAAAAAATAAAAAATGAACATACATTTGGAACCTCAGGGCTGTGTACAAAGGAATTGAAGTGCAGCATTCAAGCAGCATTATAACATTTGATCAGTGTAACCAGCATTAGGTGTAATTAATCTTTAATGCAAAATGTCCTGAATTTAGGGTGGGTTAAATCCTTAAGTCACGATGCAGACATTACATTTTCTATAGCATGGAACATACATGTACATGTACACTTACTACACAATAATTACCAGATTGCAATTTTTAATGATTACAAGGAGTATCAATCTTTTTCACCAATTAAATAGTGTATGCTAGGGTGAAGTTGTAAGCAGAATAATAGGAAAAGGTATTTTTCACATTGAAGTGGTTTGCATCATATTCCTTATATGGTGTTGTAGGGGAATTTCAAGGTGTTATATATATCCTCACTTTTTAGTAGATTACAATTCGAATTATGTGCTCAGGAGTGCAAACCTAAGGAATAATTATAATATTTGTTATCAGAATTATTTTTTAAATGACCAAATGTATTGTTTAAACCACAAACTACAATTACACAAAGAAAATGTAATGGATTGAAGTACCCACAGCGTATCTGTGATAACATTTTTACTAATTTAATGCATTATTAACCATGTCCAGATGATTAGACTTCATGATGCGATGTTGCATTATAACTACACTGTGACTTCCATCCTGTCCTCTGCTGAGGTTGAGAAGAATTATTATGGCTCTTATAAGAGCAGGAAAATCATTGCCTCAGAGGATCTCGTAGAAAATGGAAGAGTGCTAATGTTGCAGTTTGAAATTTACCATAAAACTGTGTAAATAAACAACACTCAAAATTGTTACAAACAGTACAAGATACTTGTGACATTGAAATCATATAGAATTTTAATAAAATGCATAAAATAGGTCAATGCATAGATAAATAAATATGGAAAATGAATGAATTGCTGATGTCGATAAAAGTGTTTGTAAACCTCCCATCATTCAATATTCCAATAGCACACCTCCTTTTTGTACGAGATCCTTTGATGTTGCTCTTATAATCGCAAATTATCAGCCACCCTGTGGTTACTCTACGGGATTTTCCCCTTTTAAAATATGTTTAGTAAAGAAACTGGCTTCCCAACCAAATTGCACCTTCAATAGAAATTGCAAGCAGAGTGAAACTTACTCAATGTGTATCTGCAGCCTCTTGCCATATTTACTTGACCTCAGCAGATTACACAAGAAGCTTTCTTTAGTTTGTACTGCTAACTGTGTTGTGTACACAGGTATACAAAATCCTCACGCATGTATTGGATGTCAACATGTGTCGCATTGACAGATGCATACCATTTCAGTGTTACTGTTTTAGCAAGGAAGTCCGGCTCTAATTCATACATGTATAAACTAGTTAGTATTAACAACACGTATACTGAAGATGGTCCCAAAGTGTTTTTTGTTGATACCATGAATGAGTTATTCACTCTCTCAATCGCAAGTGAGCCTTGTTGGTCCACATCAATAGATGGAGAAAAAAAAACCACAAAGAATGTTTCCACTTACATGCACAACTGTCCCTTGACCAGTGGGTACTGCATTGTCATTAATGAGCTGTTTCTATCGGTGTTCCTTTGTAGCAGTTTTCCCCTTTCCCACAAAGTAAAAAACCTTGTTCTAATAATGCACTAGAGATTTGGCTGATGAAATGCACTTTCAGCAATGATGGTACAAGATCTAGCTTCTAAGTCCCCACACCAATAGCACACAATGTGATCTAGCTTCTCCATACTCGGCCTGGTTGTATGGATTGAGCTTCATTAATTCATGTTGTGGTACCACCCTCTCTTCTTATGCCTCAAGCTGATTTGATGCTACTGTGTCCCATTCGATGATGAATATTTGTACTTGGCTCTCCTTTGTGATCTTTGTGACAATTCCCTTCTTGCCACTAAGCGTCTTGCTTTTTCCTTCCAACGTTATCCCTGACAATGATGGTAACTAGCATTATTTACATGTACAATGTATGTAGGATAGAGGATGCAAAGCCTAAACAGCGTTTTTTCAACAAAGCAGCTAATTTTTGGTAGATGAAAACCTATGGAAGCTAAAGAACCCTATCCTCCAAATCATATTAAAATAGTCAAAACTGATCTCAATTCAAGATTTATTCCCTGACTTAATTAAAGATTCAACAGATGTCAGTTCAGTACAAATTTTATTGGGGTGGTAAAATGTAGTTTAAGGGTTCAGATTTATTGTATGGAAACTCTCCATGGAACCTATGTTTAATATTAATATATGGTAAATTGCTAGATTTCACAATTTATAAGCAGTCTGCTTGATCAGCTGTAAATGACATATTATAGCATCACATGTGTCATAAGTAGCTACATGAATTTTCTTTCTTGTTGAGGGACTTCTATTTGTATATATGCTTAGGAGCATACCTTTGATTGTTTCGCATACATGTGATTCAGTGTAACTTTAGTATCAACATGTGCTGTCTATATTCAGCTCCTCACCAACCTAGGCTTGACTGGCAGATGTGGTTTGCGGCACTTGGAAGCTATGAACATAATCCTTGGTTGGTACACCTTGTGTACAAACTACTTACTGGACAGAAGGAAGGTCAGTTGATGATGGGAGGTTCCATTTGTGTATTAATTGTTTCACCCATAGTTCTCCAGCTGATGCGTCCTGCTCCATTTTCTTCGCCTCCTCGGTTTATTAGAGTGCAGCGTTATATATATCACTACACTGCGTTAAATTTATCAGCTGGCTTGTAAGTTGTAATTTTACATGATGAAATGGTATCCCTTAGCAACCATACCTGATTAGGTGGGATCAGTCACAGCAATGGTGGCATCGTGAATACCAGGGGGAATATGTATTTCCTTTAACACAAGACAATCATGATCTGGTAGACTATCTAAAAAAGCAGAAATTTTTGCCTGAGGTAGGTCAATGTTTTGTATTGTGCAATAATTAGACATTTTAACAATTACATACATGTATTCTTAATGTGGTTGCATATTGCATAATGTTGAAAATGGTCAACATTTTGTTTAGAACACATAAGAATAGTCATTAAACGTACTGCATATTGGTATATGTTCTTGATCAATTCTTCCATTCCAGCCCAGCAGTGTGTGCACCCTGCCATATGTATGTGACCTTTTGGATACAGTCAGAGGGTATTTGTTGGATATCAGTGCTGTAATCATGCTGTGGTCATTGGCTCTAGCTGGTGCACTGACCACTGCTACACTGTACTTGGGCTTCCCATAGGTGAGAAATGCCCAGAATGGATGTGTGGGGGGTGTTTTTTTGCTGTGTTGCAAATATGGTCTACTATGTAATTGTCTTTTATAGTTGTACATGCTGCAGCAAGGATTCCAAAATGCACTGTTATCATAAGCTTAATTCTAATATTTGACTTGAAACATTGTTAAGCAAATCAATTTATCTACCTTGTTGCTTTTGGATAGAACGTGGGCACAAACACGAGGTGTTTGAAGATCAGGCCATTTTTTGTTTTGGCCTTTCCTTTGGTGTATCTTTAAAACCTATTCAATTTGTTAAAAGCTTTGTATTTCATTTCTAAAGAAGCATGTTAGTTTAAGCTACGCCTATCTACCATGGTCTTTCCAATAGCTTGCTACGACACAGAACTAAAGATCTCATAGTAACTCACAACAATACTCCCTTGTCATATGACCAGGGAGCACTCTTGTTTCACTTTTAAACTGGGATCTTCTCAATTACAATATATTGCATTGTGTATTTTTTCAACATCCCAAATCTCAGCACTTTATCGTTATGATAGGTTATGATAGATTATTAATGTGCAGGTTTGCTGATCTCAAGCATGTCGTAATGTTGTTGGTATTATGCATTTGCCTGTACTGAAACAATTTTTCACTGATACAGAGCTATGCAGTAGAGGAGTTTTGTATTATGTTAGAATCATTTACTGTTGTGGTATAGTTGCATCTCATTTTTAAATATAACTAGTTGTAATGTGCATGGTCCATGTGGTCACAACATTCAACCCATACCAAGTAATAAATAATTGAAAGTCAACCGAATTGAATTGTTCAAACTGTTTGAATTTCCAATACTGCAGCTCATTAACCAAAATAAGGGATGCCAGCAGATACATATGGTTTATGATTCAATTTTTGTACACCAGTATTGTAAATTCAAACACAGCAATAGCTTATGAATTCATGAAAACCAATTGTCAATTGTCTGAAATGATAGTTGTAGTTTGTGTTCTAAAAAGAACTTCCTTATTTGGCGTGAGTTTGCAGTGCCTTGGTTTCAAGCACTTGCAGACCAATTGACATCCACACAAGTGTTTTATATATCTAGCCAGGTCATCAAGATAACGCTTGCAAGCAGCAGAAGATTTAACATTCAAATTCTATTGACAGAGTTTTCTTGAGAAACTTTCACAATGTTTGTATATTTCATGGCAGCTTTGCAGATTCATATTCAGAATTTAAATCAAATGAGAAAGGTTCCTAAATTTTGATGGTACTGCAAAACAAATATAAGTTTTCTATTGTGTTGTACACATGTATATCATATGTTGAATGTAAGGTCCAAGCCAGTGTTGCTAGATATTACATGTAATGTGTGGGGCAAAAATACAAGTTGCCAGATGTACTTATGACAAGAATGTTGCTATGCACATGCAACTAGTGTAGTGTTCAGTTATATATTTTTGTTACTAATGTGAATTTCATTGTTTCAGGACTTTTGGATTATGCTGACCCAATGAACAGATGTATTTTTGTGGACACTGATATAAAATAAATCAGTTGTACAAGTGTCACATTGATTTAGCTATTTGCCGTTATGGTGCATTTCATTCATATCTGAATGTATAACTTCACCACATAAAAGCGGTTAAATTTAGTACTCCAGCAGGTTTTTATGATGAGGGAATATGCATATCTGAACGTATCGCCATTTGAATGTGTCAACATTTGCTGATTGCACATGACCTTGTCCAACCATTTCCTCTGAGAGAAAGCATCATATACATGTACGTGAAGCCTCATCCAAGTATAGTGGCAACTCTGATGAAGTTTCACCACTTTCTGTGTGGCCAAGGCTTCATCCTATTGACAGTGATTGAAGAGCCATGGTCGTGGCTTCTTGGTTGTTGTAGTGACCCAGGGAAATGGCATGAGGCCATTACAGATATGATAATGAAGTATCTCCTCTGCATGAAATTGATGAAAATCGTAAGGTTGGTGTTTGTCAGTTAACCTATATGAAATATTTGGCCTATAATCAATAGAAGATGAACTAATTCAGGCTGTGCATATACAAAAGTCATTCAAACATGAGTTCTATAGCATGTATATGAAACACACTGATATATATTATAAAATTACATACCGGTACACAATTACCCCCGGTAGTACTTCGCATAAACACACTTTAAAATGGTGGGCAAACATTGTCCTGGCAATGGCTTGGACGAGGGTGAAGTTTATACTGCCATATATTTTCAGTCAAGACTTGACTCTTATGGCAGGAAGAAGTGTGGTGGCAAAGCAGGAGAAAGTGGCCTGACGTTATGTCTCCACTGACCCCAACTCAGAGCACTTAGGTTCATTGGCTCTGTGTTTTTGCACCACTGCCTTATGATCAAGTGCTGCTGCAGCCACTGACATGCTTGCACATTCTACCGTGAGCCATAATGTTCGTAGTTCATAATTACAGAGATCATATATAGATCTATATATAGATCTATACATGATCTCTGATAATTACAGGCGGACAAGCAGTCAATGATAAAAGTTTGGTCTTAATAATTAATTGGAAAATTTTGATAGATGTACATGTTATGGGGCAGTACGTACAAATTAACAACTTAATAGGCCTAGGGGCGTAGTTCGCAAAAGGGTATTATAGGCTGCGGTTATTCGGCCCCCCCCCCCCCCCCCCCCCCCGTTCTTATTTGGCCAAATCAAACTGCGATAGATATCGTGGATACAGTACTGCGTGGATATACATGTACACGCAAGGGTTGTTATTGTGCATGTACATGTACGTGTGGTCGAGTGGTTTGTTACATGGCTCTGTTATTATCAGTTATGTGATTCGAATCCCAGTCGTGCTTGATGCATTTTTCTTTTTAATTTCTATTTTTAATTTTAGAGGTCTTGCTGTATAAAGTCAAGTTCAGAAATTTCTGATTTCAAGCTAATGCATTCTGGCTTAGTGGTTTACGACGAGAGCTTGCTCGAGGTACCGTGTTATGGCCCGGGGTCCATCGGATGTCCTCCCCTAAGTCGTATTCCACTATTCAAGAGTGTAGGTGGCAGAACGCCGGTTCCTGTTCGTCATGACCGAAGTTGAAAAGCTATAAAAAGGTGATGACACCGCTTCTAGCTGGTTTCTTGCTGACTTGGAATGTGTCACTCAGCAAGGAAATCTCTTCGGAGAAACAGTTAGTTGAGGTGCGCGGATCATCATCTTCCCTCCTACAGAAGGGTGCCACCTTTTTGCAGGGGAGAATCATTAATACTTTGTTGCCATCCAATTACATGTATTACTATACTGGCTAATAATGCAGAAGAGACATGTTTTTTAATTTTATAATATCATTTACACGATCAAGCAAACAAAACATTCCTGCCTGCTGAGTGTATTTCTTTTCAATTAATCTTCACTCAGGCTATGTCATACAACTTGCAAGCCTTGAGGATGGCCACAATCAGATGGTACAAGACAGTAACCCACCAGAACAACAACAGATTCTGCAGCTAACCCCTTTACTTGCCAAAATGAAGGATCTTTGTATCACCTCAGACAGATCTTTGCTTCAGGGCAAAACAAGTGCATGTGATCTGAGGCATATTCACATGAATTGGGCACCTACATGTATGGACACTACACTGCACATAATGTATGTTGTTAAGAAGTACTTGAATTATAAAAACCAATGAATCAAAAATACTAATTAAAAGACCCCTCATAACGTATTATCTCCCACATCCCAAGAGTGCACAAAGCCAGTTCTTGTTCGTCATGACTGAAGTTGAAAAGCTTTAAATTAAGGTGGCGACACCGCTTCTAGCTGGTTTCTTGCTGACTTGGAATGTGTCACTCAGCAGAAATTCTCCTCGGAGAAACAGTTAGTTGGGGTGCGTGGATCGCCATCTTCCCCCTACAGAAGGTTGCTACCGTTTTTTTGCCTCGCCTAGCACACCACATTTTTTTCTTCTTTTGTTTCATCTTCAGCTTAGCCATTGGCTCCTCCTCGTTTCGCCATGGTAGCAAGGGTGGATCCAGCGAGGGGGTCCGGACCCCCCCCCCCCCCCCCCCCCCGGATACAATTACTACCAATAACCAGTCGCGTGCGCATAAAGGTACTTCGTGCATCGGTGTATTGTTCCTCGACGACGCGTCGTTGTATTTTGTATTCTTTGTATATCATATAGGCGTCGGAAGGGAATTTAACCTGGGCTGGGGGGGGGGGGGGGGGGGGGGGGGCTGATTTAATTTCATACAATGACATCGTTCGTACACGAGTACGCTACATGCAGTGACATTGAGACAATATACTATCTCTGGTGACGCGTAAAATTGCATGCGTCGCCTATGTGATTCGCGTTTTTATAATATATAGTAGCAAAGTACTAGCAAATATAAATTTAAAGAATTGTAAAGGTACTCTATACAAAATGACACACAAATGAAACAACACCATAATTCAAGTACACACGACTCCAAGCTTTGTGAAATGAGGAGCAGCCAATCGCAAAGCAATTTTTAAAGATGTAGCAAAATATACAGGGAAATGCTTGTGTGCTGTCATTAAACATAGGGTTGTTGATTTTTTTGAGCCCATACAGTTTGGTGTGGCTTGTCCAATGGGTTCAGAAAAGGTTATTCATGGAATAAGGGCCTGTGTGGATAAACATTGGAATGATTTGGACTTTTCTGTTCTCAAGGTGGATTTCAAGAATGCATTCAATTTAGTCTCCAGAGATGCTGTTTTACAGGAATGCGCGAAGCATTTCCCAGATTTGCTTCCTTGGGTGGCATGGTGTTATGGCTCTCACCCTTTTCTGTGGCACCCTATGGGCCAGCTAACATCACAATCAGGTGTGCAGCAGGGAGACCCACTGGGTCCTTTTCTGTTTGCTTTGGTCCTGCATAAGGTTGCTGGAGCTATTAAAGACGATACTGAGTGCAACCATCTATTATATCAAGCTTGGTATCTGGATGATGGCATATTAGCAGGCAAGAAGTCTTCAATTTGTAGATCTTTGACCCTTATACAGGAGTTAGGACCCCCTCTTGGCCTACATATCAATATCTCTAAATGTGAGCTGTACTGCCCAAGTGATGCCTCCCCTTTCCCACCAGAGCTCAAAGTTTTCCAATTGCCTCATTTTGAGATATTAGGATGCCCAATTGGTGACTACATATACTGTGCAAATTTTATTGCCTCAAAACGGCTTGAAGCTCGCAAGCTTTTGCACTGCTTGATAGAGGTTTCTGTCATAGACCCTCAAGTAGCTTTAACATTACTTCGTCTATGTGGTAGCTTTTGCAAGTTAAGCTACTTGGCTCGCTCAATTCCAACCAACTTGGTATCAGATGCTTTCAAGCTCTTCGATGATGACATCCACCACTGTTTCATGGACTGCATAGGTTTTGAAATGTCAGATGAGGCATGGTGTCAGGCCCAACTTGGCCTTAACAGTGGTGGTCTTGGGTTGCGCTCACTGTCCCTACACTCCAGCTCAGCTTTTATTGCTTCCTTCTGCTCCTCTGGGGTGTATGATACAGATGACATACACCTTACAAATGCCTTGGACCACTTCAATTCTACTGTTGCTCCAATTGAGAAACTATCTGTCAATTCTGTGGTTTCCTCACCTGTCAGTCAGAAGCTTCTGTCTTCAAAAGTAAACGACTATTGCTTTCAAGTCCTCTTTGATGAATCCTCCCCTGCTAACAAGGCTCGGTTGCTATCAGTTTCAGCCCCCCACGCGACATCCTGGTTATCAGTTATTCCCTCCACATCCCTAGCTCTCCATCTTGACCCAATTGAATTCAGGGTAGCTGTCAAGTGGTGGCTAGGCCAAGATACCTCCCAGGGCTCTCAGTGTGCTTTCTGCCCTGCCCACAGTCTGGACCCTCTTGGACACCATGCATTAACATGCAAATGTGGGGGTGATGTTATTACACGCCATAATGCTCTCAGGGACACTTTAGCGCACTTTCTTCACCGTGCACATGCTTCAATCGAAGTTGAAGCTGGTGCTGGGCTCTTTCCTGACCATTCACAGTCACGGCCTGCTGATATTCTCGTGAAGCATTGGAACCATGGAAGGCCCGTTGCCCTGGACATCTCCGTTGTCTCACCGCTAAATCCTTCGACTTTAGCTGAAGCGGGAGCAACGGTTGGTGCAGTCCTTGACGCAACGGAGAGGAGGAAACACCAGGCCAATGATGTAAAGTGTTTAGCTTTAGGGTGGGTCTCAACCCCTCTAGTAGTTGACTCCTATGGGGCTTGGGGTAACGAAGCTTCAATATTTCTGGCTCAGATAATTGCTAGGCTTGCGATCCACAAGTCTCTGCCAAAGGCACAGATATCTTTTGAGCTTTTCGCAAGCTTGAGCATTTGCCTAACAAGAGCGAATGCCAGAGCCATCCTCCGTAGAATCCCATCTTAACTGTAGTGTGTTTATATATAGCAAGTGTTGTGTGTATGAGCTTATATTATACATTATTATAATCATTATAATATACGTATATCAAAAATCATAATTATAATTAAAATAATTTATAATTATAATTATATACAGATCCAGACAAAAACTTGTACAATACAGATAAACAAGCACATAACGTTAAATTACCTACCACCTAGACTAAATAATATATCAGTAGCCTGCGTCTGAGATGGCCCTTGAAAGAAGAGCCCGCACATTTGCCCTAACAGGGGTCATGCTCAACCTCTGATATAGGGCTGTGAAAGATGCAGACTTTGGGCAGTTTTGACGTGTGGCCAAGTGAGAGGCTAGCTCACTTTGCTTCAGTGCCCCAACACCCATAGGTCTCCACAGCTATTGGGATGCATACCCAACCCAGTTCTGCACATTTGGAGTCATTGGCCTTATGATTTCTCTCCTCTGCTGCAAAGGCTGCAGACCCTGCTGTCACAATTATATATACATGTATTATAATAATTATTGTGTTGTACTAGGCTGATAGGCACAATAATATGCCACCCTTCTGTAGGTAGGAGGGAAGATGGCGATCCACGCGCCTCATTAAAGCTTTTGAACTTTGAGTTATGCCACCGCACACTCTTGAATAGTGGATATACGACTTAAGGGAGGAAATCCGATGGACCCCGGACCATAAACACAGTAGTACTTTTATACCAAGCTTCATTATTAGTATTTCACTTAAATTCTACAGTAGACATCTTCATGTTTACTACGAGTGGTGTTTATACCATTTTTCATTTGATTAGTAGTGAATCGGTCAATTGGTCAATCCAACTTCTCATTATGTAAAGGCAATGGCAACTGCCAAACGCAAATCTCCAATTCTGCGCTAGCTTGCAGCCATGCATTCTTGATAGGGTTTGGAAAAGTGTTGGTTTGCTTGATTCTCCACATCCACCAAATGCCAGTGACATTTTGTATTTGGCCCTTTTCAAGCTCACCAGGTGCAAATTAAATTATTAGGCCTGCATTGCAAATGTATGGTAGACTGTACATTTGGTGTAGTCTCGTGTCCAGACCCAAATGTAGGAATGATAAATTTTGGTCTGGGTACGAACTACGTTAGGTGCCAAATGGAAGAGTACCAAGTCAAATATTGCCTCATTGGAGCAGTAGGCTTAGGGGTGAGCTTGCTATTGCTACGACGCTATTTTGCTGGAGGCATATGTACATCGAGAGCCATGATGACCGGAAAGACGGTGGTCATCACTGGTGCGAATACAGGCATAGGAAAAGAAACTGCTCTTGATCTAGCCAAGAGGAAGGCCAAGGTTATACTGGCATGCAGAGACATTGAGAAAGGAAAGAAAGCTGTGTCTGACATAATTAATGAAAGCGGCAATCCAAATGTAGTGTTTCGTCTCTTAGACCTTGCGTCTCTTGACTCGGTTAGAATTTTCGCCTCCGAGTTACTGGCCGAGGAGCCTACTATTGATGTGCTCATTAACAATGCAGGGGTGATGCAGTGTCCGCACTGGAAGACCGTAGATGGCTACGAGATGCAGTTTGGAGTCAACCACCTTGGTCACTTTTTACTCACAAACCTGTTGTTAGAAAGACTAAAGCAAGCATCAGCTGCACGCATTGTCGTCGTTTCTTCGCGCGCATACGAATGGATAAATGGTATCAAATTCGATGACATTAATTCCGACAAAACCTACAACCCTCGCAAAGCCTATGCGCAAAGTAAGCTGGCTAATATATTGTTTACTCATGCTCTTGCAAGACGTCTTCAAGGGAGCAGTGTGATAGTCAATTGTCTTCATCCTGGAGTTATTAGAACAGAACTGGGCCGACACATGATGAAAGATATCAGTCTACTTAAAAAGGTATGTTTTTAAATGTGAGGCCCTAATACTAGAACACGACTTGCTTTGTTTTAATTTACACATGTACGTACACCTTCGTTTTCGAGCCGTTTTTATCATATTCTTGCAACAACATGCTGAACGAAACCAACTCATTAAACATACTATGAATTCTTAAAAAAATGTTTATCAAAGTAATTCATCTTAAACTGAACATTTTTTTCTGTGGTTCAAGCAAATTAGGCTGCATAAAAAGTATCAGTACATACTATTTTGGAAACGGATATATTCACTTCCATGGTGCTCTGATATTTCTATTTTAGCATTGCAGTCTATCCAGACTGAGTCTATCCTTGTTTTTGTATTCAATTATGAAATTCTACTTTTGCATGTAACAGCCTTCTTTGCATGCTATTGCAAGGAAACATCCACTTGCTAGCTATTTCCGCATATTTAGATTCCAACAACTTTTCGGATGCACGTACCATGCTGTATCAATTAGTTATGCATACAAGGATAAGCATGATATAGGCATGCATAGTTACAATGTACATGTATGTAAAGATGCTTCATCCATGTGCACTGATCTAGCAGCTTAGATGTACAGAATTATTTGGAAGGCATTATTCCATTAATGTCTAATGTCCTGAATGCCATCCAGAAGGGGTACAACTGTAGCGTAAGGGTAATAACTTTTTTCTGTTCGCCCAGATATAGAATCATACCCCTGGGATGACATTCGGAACATTAGACATTAGCTAAACTTGCAAATTCTATACTTGAGTTAATAAATATATACAGCTATAGATTATCATGCATGTAATGCAATTTGTAACTTGGGCAACTATTTTTTAGGTTCTTTTTCGTTATTGTGTGGCTCCTATTGTTTTCAAAACACCAAGGCAAGGTGCTCAGACTACTATTCACTGTGCGGTTGCTGAAGAGGTGGCCGGAATATCTGGAAAATACTTTGGTGACTGTCAGGTTGAGGATTTAAAAGGTGCAGCGGCTAAAGATGATGTCATGGCAGAGCGTTTGTGGGAAATGAGTACCAAAATGGTAGGACTGTAGGCAATACACATGGCAGTTTATTTTGATGGTACATGTGTAGAATGGACATGTACATTGCTCCAAATGTAACCATTGTGTGTAATATTGTAATAGAATTGTGAATTGTAATTCTTATCTCAAATTTGTACATATATATTTCATGTGCATTTCAGTCATGCCTCATTAATGTATTAATGGCGTTGTGGTCTTGCAGCCGTGGTTGTTCCCTTATATCATTGTGAGTTCTGTATGGACTGGCTTCAAACGTGTGATGAATCAGCATGTACTCTTTTGATTGTGAAACTTTCTACCTCTCTCTTTAAAATGTGCAAACACTGTGTGGTCTATGTTTGAGGTTGTCAGAGGTTGGAGTGCAATGCCCAGTATCTTCTGTCTTTACACTAGTCCTCAAATTGATACTCTTCGGCACCTTGAATTAGTCTCAGGGTTGTATGGTATATATGTATGTATGTTTCATATGGAAAGCTAAGGTTGGTAAAGATGGGTACACTACATGTATCTTGTTGATGCTTCGCCTGTCCCAGTGTTGTGGCAAGGGGGTAATGCATGCACCTACAAGTAGAGAATCTCTTTAAATACACAGGTGTGTGTGTGTAGATGTGTTCATGCATATATGTCTGCTCAAATGGACTCAGCACTGTTTGTGCATGTATTGCAGCTTGTTGGTTGAAAGCAATCCCACAGTGTGTTTCTGCTATGGTGATTGAAACTTAACAAATACGATGAGGACAAGTTACACCATTTTGATGTATCTTTTCCCCACACTGGAAACAATCCATCCCATCTGTCAGCTTCCTTGCTAGGTTTTTATGTCCAGTGGCAGCCAGGGCCTATCTCTCAACTGGTGCACACTTGACCAGTGTTACTTCTCTGATCTATTGCTGGTTCTAATATGAGTGCCAAAGGCTGTAGAACTGCTCATTTGCAAAACAGCTCCTAGCTCTGAATACCCAAAGCTGTTTGATCATGTAAGCATGCGTTTAGAGAACTTCCAGTTTGTATCTATTGCTGGTAACAAGCTTAGGAATTGTGTGACTATCATTTCGCCTATGTAGGGTAAATTATACTCTCTCAGCCAATGTGCATATATCGTTCTGAAAATGTGTATAACTTATAAGCACAATGTGAGATATCATCGGGTTGATAATGGTTTACCACCATTTTGAACTCATTTGGATCAATTTAGGACAGCAGCTGAATATTTGCCATAGCATTTCCCTGAAGTAAGTCATGCGATCTTACATTTCTGAATATAATAATCCCCCCAATCTTCACCCACCCTTTCAATCCTGAACCATTGTACTGCTGCTACCTGCATCCATAACCTCGTTATAAAGATCCTGGAGGTTGCTAGTGACAAGTGTGCTTCAAGCTGGCTTAACATGATTTTGCCCTCCACAAGGGAGTTTTTGCGGATCCCATTTGCCTGTGCTATGGCTGGTCTTTGCCATCTGTGAACCTTTTTCCACGGGAGAACAAAGCATAGCTTTTGCCTAAAGAAAGTGTTGTTTGCTATGCTCATTGGCAATTGTTAGCAGGAGGGGAAAAAAAAAAAGAACGTCAGTTGATTGGGCTCAGCTGAAATAATATGTAGTACAGCATGTCAAAACGAAATGGTACTTTCTGTATCTTGCCAAGGTATTATGCGGAAGTGCTGGGCAGCTTGGTTGGCCTTGCTCAAAACCTTTATGCAAAATAGCCAATTGGCTGGATTTAATTTGTATCCAAACCTCTAGGATCGAGTGTCTTGTGGCATATTTTTTGAAATGAATAGCTATAGATGTATACATGTATAATGAGTCACGCGCGCCACATAATGAGGAATGGCTTGCAAATTAGGACAAATAACTGAACAATCTCACTGTTTTAGCTTATCGAATAACGCTAGCAAGCGCACTGCAAGCAAATTAAATACTCTTGAGGGTGCGGTCCGGAATGCGCGTGGGTGTTATTTGCAGCTGGTGTAGTCCCCAGACCCACTTGACATGATTGCAATAGTTAATAATCCTTGGTTCCACGCCCGCTATTATTTATTGCACGGAACGGATCTTAGACGTTTGTCTTAATTGCACATGGCATATATGATGCTAAGGCACTCGTTAGAAACTGCTCGTTTGCTATGCAAAAATTGTACACGTATCGGCAGAGGTCGTGTGAATATGATTCATATTGAAAGAACGCATTACAGTACTTGCAGCTTCTCGTGGAAATCGCACACATGCGGGGAGCTGAGGAGTAATCACGTGGGGCAAGACGTTACTCTATGTGGCTGGGTGAAAAAGTCAAGGTACGTTGTACTGATGTAACGACAGATGATTTGATTTATGCTGTGCGGGCAGATACACCAGTTAGTTGAAATTATAAATGAAGGCCCTTGATTTTTACCGATCACACGCAGCACACACAAACTGAAACATGCACGAACTCACACAAAGGCACAGATTTACACTTCAATGCATTAAATTTTTTTTACAGAACCAGGCCTGTCAAGTTTAGACAACTCCAATAGGAGCCAAAATGCGTCAATGCGTAACCAAATGCATAAGACTACATAGCCGGCGGAAGGTCTCAAATTCAACCCGGGGCAAAACTGTTTCTTGGGCCCCTAGCCTAATATGTTTATATGTACATGCAACGAAAATGTTTAGCCCATCTCTAGGTTTGCAATTGGTGTCATGTAGTGCAAAGCAAATTATTGTTCGTACCAAGTATTGATTTAAAAAAACTGTATTTATAGTCCACAGATGATGTACTTTAACACTGTATAATATTTTAGATTTAGAAATAACGGGTGTATGGAAAAATTATTCAAGATGAAAAAAACATAACGAATAATTAAGCACACATTTCATTGTAAAATTTACTAGTAGTTAGTGGTATAATTTTTTCCTAATTGTTTACCTATCGTAATCATAATGTTGTTAATACATTATTTATAACTTGGGTCTTGAATATGTGGGTGTTGATTTCCAAATCAGAGGTTACCTGTGTAAGTTGCATTAGAACAACTTAAATTAAGATGTAAAAATTTACCTTGCTTCACCAACAATGATGAAGGTGGTTCTTAACGATTTTTCGAACGCTAAATGACTGTTCTGCTTGTGGTACAGTAACGGGAAATGCGCAACAGTTTGGAAACAAATCCATCTATGATGTTTCTGCAAGCGTATTAATTAGATAAATTGGATTCAAAGGTTTTTCCCTTAAGTTCAGTGCGAGACTTAACTCACACATTTGTATGGCCAAACGGCCACTCAATTATGATATTGGGTGGCCCTTGTCAGGATTTGGGTGGCCACTTTTGTATAGTGTACAATTGTACATGTACATTTTTACTCTGGTTTGAACTGCATGTAAATATAACAAATTACAATTGTGATACAATATTGATTATACACATAAGTACAGTGCATGTACATTGTAACTGATGCAACACCATTCAGTTGTCTAAAGCATCTGACTCCTGGACATCCTCGCCAAAAATACTGTCCCATTCCCCAAGCAATTCAAATTGCTCTGCCTAAGAATCAGATTCGGACTGCTCAGAATCTGACTGATCTGCTACATGCACACTAGGGACTCTCCGATTCTGATTCAGTCTTCTTATTTTGTTCTTCCACCAAAAATCTATAGCCTTATCACGATCAAAGTCTTTCAATGAATAGTCCATCATGCTCACTGTAAGCAAATCATTCAGGGTGTCATTGGTTAGTGATGTTTGTTTATCAGATTTGATTATCTTTAGGTGGAAAAACACTCTTTCCACTTTTCCGTTTGATGCAGGAAGTCAAAATAATACTTCTGCCAGTGCAAGTACATTTGTCCACTAAGATGCTAATGGAGCATGAAACAATCTCCACCACACAGCACGGTAGTCAGAAGTTCGAGCGATATGTACATAGTAGAATACTGCAGTATGCCTTGAAATTCACTTAGAGTTTCATCCACATCAACTCCAGCTGATACTAGTGGTACAGAAAAATGTATAGCAATGCGATTAAAGGCTGATTCTCATCAACAATCTTTTGCCAGCCCTGTGTAGCTAATGTCTTTGAGCTGTTGAATGTTAGACCAAGAGATCCTAGCCTTGATGCTGTCAATGATGTTAGAACAGTACTCCTTGCTGTGACTTTCATAGTACGTTTTGGCTGCTAAAATTTTTTTCAGCTCTTGACATTGGTACACAGTTTTGCCACCTTCACCTTTACACTTTTCCAGTATGGAAGCATACATGTATGTTGGCCATTATTGCAAATCAGTTGTACTGAAATTAAGTAACTGTCTCTTTGGCTGCCATTAATACTGCAGTAAGGGCTTCTAGTATGTCTAGATGGTCACGCTGCATAACATTGGACAAAACTGCACAGCCCAAAAGATACTTGGCATCTGTCCACTTTCTGTAATAACCCACAATCTTGGCTCTGTATGTTGATTTTAAGGTGCTGTTTTGTGACATTGAGGCAAGATGATTAATTAGTATTCGCTCCAAACTTGGAAAGAATGTGTTTCATTGCTCCCAATATGTGTGCTATCCATCGAGAACCACTAGCTCTGATTGGCCTTTTGCCCTTGCATGCACTATCCATTGAAAGGCATTCCTTCAACTGATCTTCGGACTTTTCTCATAAACCGCTAAACAGCTATATTTGTTATTCCGATTAAAGATCGTACTGATCAGATGGTAATTAACCCTAACCGGTGGCATGCATACTTGTCATCAGTACACCCCAGCCCCCTGTGTGTGATGAAAAGTTCGGTATGATTGTATCCGTATCGGTGGCGATGCACTCGCGTCGCAGTAAGATTGCGTAATTAATAATTGGTCAAATGACCGAACACGGACAATATTGTACGGTCATTTTAGCAAATTGATTTCAAAATGGCCGTGGGCCGGCCATTAATTCCCACACTGTAAGTTGGATGTATGGATAGCTTTGAGTTGCAATATCTCCTGGACAAGTTACAAAGACACATCACCAGCGTACTGAGTCACAAAGAACTTTGCCTTTTTTTCCACTTCACTGTCATTCATATTCAAGTACTTCCATAGGAGACCAAACATAGACTCCAGTGCTTATATTGAATCATAGCGATTAGTGATGTTTACTATTACACAGTCCAGAAGCATGTAAAATACGTTGTTCCTAAAATGGTGTTCCTGGCTGCAATTACGATCATCCTGCAAACTCAGGCTTTCATCAGCAAACTGCTTCTGCTTCCTTTGTCTGCGTTCAGGCAGCACCGGTTCTATACCAATGTTTTCTGCTACAAGCTTAGATTCATCAAGAATTACATCCCACTGTTCCCTCAGCTATTTTAGATCCTCAATAAAACTTCATATGTTGTCAACTTCAGCATCCAAAGTTGCACTTCTGGCTTGCAATACTTGATTTCTGTAGTTGATTGCAGTCAAAACCTTTACCCAAATGGATGCCATCAGTATGCATTGAAATGATTCAACATAACTCTTTATCCCCTGGATATCTGATCACATTTCAGCTGTTAGATTTAGTTTTCAAGATCTTCGAAGGCACTCAAAATTCCTGGAAGATGTGCAGCAACTGGCCGAACACTCTCAATCCGAGCAGACCAATGTGTGTTGGACATGCTGTGCAAGGAGCATCCTATGTTTTCTTGCAAAATTTCTCATCGTTGTGGGCTGCAGCTGGATTATACCAAAAAAGTGATGACTTCAGGACAACATTCTGCAGCACACACCCCGCTTAAGTTTAGACTGGCAAGCACAGGGGCAAAACCTTGGCAATTGATTGTTCTGTATAATACAGGCTTGGGACCCTTGTATGCACTGCTCATATTAGATTCGTTATTGTAACGTTGCCCATGACAATCGGCCAGAGGTGTACAATTCTTTCTGAGTGTCTCATTTATTAACTCTGCTATTGCGGAGTTACAATAGCTTCTCTAGTTTTGTGGTTACATTCTTGAACAAATTGTAGAAAGTGTTCTTGAACTTCGTAAGTGACATTGTCTTTGCAGTGTAGGATGAAAGCTGATTGCTCAACATAAGAGGAATCTGGAGTAGTGTCAACTATTATGCAATAGCATTTGGTATTAATTATCTCAGCTAAAATCGCTTGCTTCACGTGATTTGCACAGCAAACAATAAATTTGGCCGACAAATAATGAACTTGCAAGCACCGATGAGACTGTTGCGACTCCTTTACTTTGCGTAAATGATTTCCTAAGATTTGGTCATTATGACATCAATTCAAGAATCCCGAGAAAAAGTTACCATTATTTGGGTCCCCAATCCTTTGAGATTCACCTAGGCATCACATCTTGTAAGACTGGTAGTGACGTAGTCATTATTAGAATATCGTTTTGAATATCGTGGGAAGTGAAATGTTGGATTTGTTAATGATCCATTCGTATACCTTCGGATTCAACCTTTCAGATAACTTTAACAATTGCATAAAGTTACTGTTGAATTCATCACCATCCCCTCTAATTACGCAGAGCAGCCTAGCCAAAAATTTCAGATTAGGAATTATGGTTAGTAAGCACTTGCGATTGTCTTTACTGTGCGCTGTAGATTGCATCTCTCCTACATCCCTTCATTGCCGTTAACAACTTTTACATGGCCTCTTTATGTCAGTCACTGGCCTCATGCTGGAGGAAAACGCTAAGTAACTTCCAGTTTGTAAAACCATGGGTAATGAAAGTTTGTCAGCATTTTTAGTGCTCAACTTATGCTCCTTGAAGGCACATTAACGTGTGTGGCACAAGACACTATCATCAGCTTCACAATAATGAAGCTGTTTCCACGTCACAAGCTATGCTGATAGAAAGATATGCAGACTATGCTTTAAGAGTTACTCTTTGGAAAGGCAGCTGGTCATTTGGTGGTTGATGTGTTTGGAATGTTCCTTGATGAAGTACATTTGTAAGGCTGGTATAGTTATTCTGAAAGAACACTTTCATACTTGTCTGATTCATTTGTCACATAATTATGACACCATTGCAATCATGTGCTAAGTAAACAATTATTATCACAAAGTGATTTACATGTATATTTAATCTGTTTTTTAAAATTTTAAATGCATAAAAATATACCCAGGCAATTACCTGATGAATAATGTAAAGATCATATACCTGATATAGATGGATTGGAAATGAAGCCAATCAATGTGGACAATGCTCCCAAGGACTTTAAGGCTTCAGAAAGTGAAAGTTTTGATCATTACTAAATAGAGCATATTTGACAGATACACACACAAAGAGGTGCAAGTACATATAACTGTTCATTTAGAAGTTCCTTGCTAAGCCACCTTCCAATTCACCATCTTATCTTCTTTCCCCGTTCCTCTTCCAAAATGTCCACTTACTATCCTGCTGGACACGTGCGAGCAAAGCAGTGTGCACCCTTGAAATCACTATAACAGACCTGTCCCCACGTATACATTGTTGTATGGTAGCCATTTCCACTAATGAAACCTACATCGCCGTTATCAGCATTCATGTAGCTCTATCTGAATCAACACACAAAAGTTCTCTTTCCTTGGCCCTGGCACTGGTCCTAACTAATGTAAAGTAATTTTTGCACCTTCTTTTTTTCTGAACCACTTTGTACTTCTCTATCTACACACTGGATAATGAATATCCTCAAATAGTTACTGGTACAAGCACAGAACTGTGCTTATTGGAACCAAATTGACCATACTGGAAGCATCCGCCCGATGCACTGCCAAACGATGGCATTCCAGACCCACCACTAGCAGAGTGAAATGGAGCTCTTGGAGTAGTCAAAGGCTGACTGCTGCATCATCCTCAGGATCGTTCGCTCGGCGATGTACTCGTCAACCACCGCCCAACCGGCCTTGGACTGATCCGCAAACTTGATCAATTTATGCCTGTGGAAATAAGGTCCGTACTTTTGCGCAGCGCTTCCATTGCTCTTTCGAAGGCTGTCTTTCCGCCACCCCATTCCGCTTGCACCACACTGCTGCCGGCGCTGTTCAGGTGGTCTTCGTTCTCCTTGCAGAGACGGTATTGGTTTTCATAACTATGACGTTAAAAGATGTTGTAGGGGTCACAGTGAGAATCAACTTCAGTGCTGTTTCGTCCTGTCTCTCTCAGAGCCGCCGGACCTCTTCCGATATTAGTGCAAACTGGTCGCTCATGACAGCCGCTGATCCCTCTCATCTCTCGCTGTAACATCTTTGACCGGTGAATTCTTGTGCGAAATTCCCTCCTGCTCACACTTTACAGATACGTGCACTGGCAATGTAGAATGACTTCTTTCCTGCTCACATAACCTTATATACATGTACCTCTACTGCCATGTGGTCACATCACGTGCTGTACAATCAATCACATACGGAGGGAGCATAGTTTACTACATTTAACTGACAGAAACGTGTATTTGGCACATTTCCAATCATGAACTCGTTTGTATGAATGCTCTCCATGCATTAATGTACAAAGGTGATGTACAGGAAGAATGATGTTTACTCCGCAATTTTTACTCTTTTTGTAGCATCTGCTGTGGAAGAGCTTCTGTAGCTACTGGCACAATGCAGCAAGATAATAGTTCTTTTAGTTGCTTTTGAAGCAACACCATTGTTGGCTGTATTCAAAGCTAATATAGCTGGAGCTGAAGCCACTGAAAAGGCTTTGTTAGCAACAAGCGAATTAATAGCAACACATAAATGATATTGAATGAACAAACATTAATTCAAAGTCCATACCTTAGCCACTGTATGTATTTTTCTGAAGTGAATCACCATGACGATGATCTTTACCAGTGTAAAGAAGTTGATTTCTTACTAGTCAACGTTTCCACCATTGTTATGAATAGGCACTGGAGGATATGCCTGCAATAAGTCATACTAGGCCATTCAAAATCAATGAATTCATTGCTGAATGGCTCAAACACTTCTACTTCGACAAAGGAATACAAACCCGTATGATTATAACACTAATATATAGTTTGAAACAAATGCAAAAACGGGCTTCTGCTAGCTGTTTTGCATGGTTAGGTATCTATTTATAGAGGACCTAGTCATTAAATGTGACTGGTGTGACATCTTTGGTACATGTACCCTGCCAAGCATAAGATTGAGGCATGGAGGTAATTTTGGCAGCAAAATGGTCATCGAAAGTTTTGTGCATATTGTAGTTCTCTTTCTACTGTGCTCGATGGCAAATGCATAAACTCAGTCATCAAAAACACTGCCTACCTAAGGGCAACTAAGTAAATGCTCAACAAGTATCAGGACCCACGGTAGTGGGTCCTATGTAGGATTGGCTTCGTGGGCGTGGTTTTCGATCGAGTGTTTTAAAACGGTAACGAAGCGTTGCCTTTACTCGCCAGCTTGCATATAATCCATCACAAACATGACAGATATGCACATATAACGTGAGCTTCGCTAAACAGTGCCGTTTACGTGGAGTGACAAGTCGGTACCAAAATTCCGCCATTTAATTTTTGTTCATCTCCTCCTCCTCCTCCGTCGTCTTCCGTTCATCATGTATAACTCGCGACAGGAACGTCGTAAGAAGACGAGATTAGCTTCAAAAAGTAGCATTTGATTTCCAAACGGGCCCTTTCATACAAATAAGACCTACAGTTGTAAGCTGGTGATGAAATGCCGTGAAATGACACGAGCAGGTGCAATTCATTATCGGGGTTGCCTAGCAGTATGCAATATGACGTCACATAAGCGTCTTAATTTACTGTTGCCAGACTACCACAATTAACGTACACAGCTGCAGCACAGGCGGTTCTAATAATTCAGCAAAGGACCAAGCCAAAGAAAACGGCTCGTTTCGGTTAGCAATTAGAACTATATAGGTAGGCCTATCAACAACATCTTAGCGTTAACCATACATACAATGCAACTTTCATCAACCTTACCACCATGTAACAGTGTTCTTTAAGGAGGGAGGGGTTCCCCCTCCCTTACCCTCCCCTTTTTATTCCATTTCATGGAGTGTTGGTTACATCCGTTATTTAGTAAAAAAAGAAAGTGAGGAGGGTGAGGGACCCCTCCCTCTTACATAAAGAGTCCCCACAAGCAATAAATAATTACATAAACGCAAATTGGGGGGAGGGGGGGGGGGGTACTGCATAAGTGCCCCTCTACCTGTATCTTTTGGTTCAAATTAAAGCTACAACTATCTACGATATACCAATTGGGGTTTAGTGAATCGACAAACGCGGTTAAGATAGAAGCCTGATACATTGGACCCGGTACTTTGGGCCCGGTTCTAATTTGCCAGTATGCTTCAAGTAGTTATTCCTTCCAACCCCAACCCCAAAACGGATTCTACGCAGTTCAGTGAGTGGATTGGACTAATACAATACCCAGAAACCCTTTGCAATACCCTCCGGCAAAGCCTATATATGTTTACCTTAAGGTCCTATACGGCCACCTCGACAGCTGCACATGTCACTCGATTCCGACAAATCGCGGTGGTGATACGCTGCCAAACAACAATAGAGGCAATAGTTGTTCCTTTAAACAACACCTAAAACTGAACTAGTCCATATAAAGATTGCTATTTTCCACACGCTTATCTACAGCTACGTGTGCATGTATTGTTCACTGATACGCAGCAGCTGCCATTAGTAATTTGAAACCAAGCAACGTACGCGCGCGCTCCGTTAATTGCATAAAATTAAAAAGCCTTGCCTTAGCCATGATCACTCCTGGCAGAGAAAAAAAATTAGGGGAACAAGTAAATCAAAAACTTCTCTATCGAGAAAGTGATTGGTGGGATGTAGGATTGGTGGTGCAAAAAGCAAGGAAACAAGGTACAGTGTGTTAAAGTGAGGTTTGGTAGGATCCTACAACTTTAACAGTCCTACATTTGCAAATAGGCTTCTTCATTTGCAAATTCAGGACTGTAAGTTGTAGGATCCTACCAAACCTCACTTTAACACACTGTACCTTGTTTCCTTGCTTTTTGCACCACCAATCCTACATCCCACCAATCACTTTCTCGATAGAGAAGTTTTTGATTTACTTGTAACTTTTGGGTTTGGAGTAAAGCTCTTAGTAATCACAGACTGCAATTCTAAAATGGAAATTAGAAAAGATGGACATGAGTATTAATTACAATGTACTTGAACAGTCTTGTAACTAATAGTATGTATTAAAGTTTCAGCTCCATTTTTATGCAACCCTTCGGATATCTAAGAAACGGTGGCAACATCTTCGTATGCGTGACCAACGAGTAAGAAGTTTATACACACCTGGAAATATGACATTCATAATAATTCTGGGAATTAAACCATACCTTAGAAAAAAACGAAAACTTTACTACTAAGGCCATTACAAATTTGTTCTTATTTTCTCGAAAACAGTTGTCCAGTGTTAGTGGCGTTTCCAATTCATTAAAGTGTTCTGATCAGGATATTAGGTGACTATCAAGAAGATACTGGTAGAGGTCTACAAAGGCGAGTACTTGTTTGCGCCATGATGAATCTGCATGAACAAGAACTCCAGTGATGTGAGATTGCAGTTGCCACAGATTTTGAGTTTACTTTGTTCTTTGACACACAAATGGACAATTGTATAGGTACTTTTCCAAGACTAGAGATGTACCAGCCCTCTAGCATTGTATTTTGCAAGTTGCACTGTCTGATTAATAAGTTGAAATAATGACCTGGAGGTGTTCAAATTAATTAAAATAACTTAGTTTTCAAAAGAACATGAAGGCAATGGTTTTCCCACATGTGTACCCCATGGCTGAAGTTACAGACATTGAGTGCATGAAAAAACTTAGCCATCATTTCTGCTAAGTGTGATGCCTCTTTAACGTCATCACCACACACTACTTAAAAATATTGAATATGTAATTATTTTGCGGTATGGATTCCTAAATACAAGCCTGGGCAGCCTCTGCACTGCATTGCCGTTAAAACATGTACATGTGTGTATGAACTATGTCGGACAGTGTCCAGCAAAATTGGTGTCCAACGTTCTGGCAGAACGTGGCACATTTCCAATTGAGAACTCTTGTAGGAATGTTTTCCATGCATTAAGGTACAAAGGTGACATACTTCGACATTTGGGCTCTTTGTATAGCATCTGCTGTGGAAGAGCTAAGTACTGTAGCTACTGGCACAATGCAGCAAGACAGTTCTGTATGTTGGAATCCACTTAACCAGTGTGTTGGTTGTATTCAAAGCTAATATAGCTGGAGCTGAAAGGCTTTGTTAGCCACAAGTGAATTAATAGCAACGCAGATGATCTGGTTAGAGTCAATAGGTTCTGAAAATGATATTAAAAGATAAACTATAAACATTAATTCATGTCTATACCTGAGCCACTATCTGTATGTTTCTGAAGTGAGTCACCATGACGATGATCTTCACCAGTGTAAATAAGTTGAAAACCTTTCATACTCTTGATGCCTTACTGAAGTTATGGACATTGAGCACATCAAAAACCTATGTATCATTTCAATGAAGTGTGATGTCTCCATAACTTCATCACCACACACTAGGACAATGGGTTTTGATACAGACTCACTCAGCACTTTAAAAACAGTAAAGACGTAATAAAAACACTACATGTATTGTAAATGCTTACCTGTGCTGCGAAATGAACCCTCATTGAAAAGTGGAGTTAGGTTAATGTGTTTAAACTTTAGCTTTGGCAATAAATGTAGTTCTACTCCCTGTGATGTGTCAGTGTTATAAAGCCGCTTAAGATGATCCCATGCAACAGAAAGGCTGCCAGTTATCAGAAAAATTAACTCTCTAATTTAAAGATATTGATTTCTAACCGAATGCATAAAAAGTATATTAATTCCAAACAAATGCATCCAGATGGGTATGTGTTGCCATGGGTGTTGGATCCCTTACCTCATTGTCATGGATAACATATAAGAGGGAGAGCGTATAATAGTGGAATCGATCACTGCTTGGGAAGCTGATGCAGCACAATATATAAATGGGTTTTTGTAAAGGTCGGATGTATACTTTAGCTCCTCCAACTATGCCTTTCAGAAGAACAGTAGTGTACCCCTTGGGAGGGCATGGAACAAGGTTGAGGGTCTTGCTGGTTCCTTCTTTGGTAAGGAGGTCGTACCCTTCTCTATCCGCCAGGGGCGAAAACTCCCTATTAGGACCTCCTCCAATCAAAAAGCGTCAGCGTCAAGGTGAATTGGGAATTTTTTTCTCTCAAGCCTAGTAGTTTGAGCGTTGTACATTCAAGTAGTGTAGGAACTGTGTCTGCATCAACTTGGGAAAGGCAAACGAAAGTGTGAGTCCATTTTTTACATCTCGGTCGCTTTTTTGTCGTCTTTTTTCCAAACATCAACCTACCACCCCCGAATGTGGCGTGTAACTGTAGGGACAAGGAATTGCCGCCTCTGGAAATACACGGTGAAGAACGCTGCAGGGTGGATGATGCAGGTGTGGTTGGCGGAGATGGATTATCAGCGGATGGCGGAGATGGAGATGCATTTGCAATATGAGGTGATGCATGTGCAGGTGACATTGCAGGGACGGAAAAAGGTGTCGCAGTTGTACTTGAATGATGTTTAATACGCTTTTTGTAGCATCTGCTGCGGAAGAGCTACTGGCACAATGCAGCAAGATAATAGCTCTGTTAGTTGCTTTTGCAGCAATTCACCAAATGTTGTTGTCGGTATTTGAAGCTACTGCCACTGAAAAGGCTTTGTACAACAAGCGAATTAATAGCAACAAGCAAATTAATAGCAACACATGGTTCTGAAAATGATATTGAATGGTAAACTATGAACAAATATTAATTCAAAGTCCATACCTTAGCCACTGTATGTCTTTTTCTGAAGTGAATCACTATGATGATGATCTTTACCAGTGTAAAGAAGTTGATTTCTGAATAGGCACTGGAGGATATGCCTGCAACAAGTCATACTAGGCCATTCAAAATCAATGAATTCATTGCCGAATGGCTCAAATACTTTTACTTCGACAAAGGAATACAAACCTGTATGATTATAACACTAATATATAGTTTGAAACAGATGCAAAAACGGGCTTCTGCTAGCTGTTTTGCATGGTTAGGTAACTATTTATAGAGGACCTAGTCATTAAATGTGACTGGTGTGACATCTTTGGTACATGTACCCTGCTAAGCATAAGATTGAGGCATGGAGGTCATTTTGGCAGCAAAATGGTCATCGAAGGTATTGTGCATATTGTAGTTCTCTTTCTACTGTGCTCTTTGTGCTAGTCAGGTGGCAAATGCATAAACTCAGTCATCAAAAACACTGCCTGCCAAAGGGCAACTAACTAAATAGCATTTGTGTTGCATCATTCAGTTCTTAATATCAAGTAAATGCTCAACAAGTATAACGTTTGGGTTTGGAGTAAAGCTCTTAGTAATCACAGACTGCAATTCTAAAATGGATATTAGAAAAGACAGTCATGAGTATAAATTACAATGTACTTGAACAGTCTTGTAACTAATAGTATGTATTAATGTTTTATATGCAACCCTTCGGATATCTAAGAAAAGGTGGCAACATCTTCGTATGCGTGACCAACGAGTAAGAAGTTTATACACACCTGGAAACATAATAATTCTGGGAATTAAACCATACCTTAGAAAAAAACGAAAACTTTACTACTAAGGCCATTACAAATTTGTTCTTATTTTCTCGAAAACAGTTGTCCAGTGTTAGTGGCGTTTCCAATTCATTCTGATCAGGATATTAGGTGACTATCAAGAAGATACTGGTAGAGGTCTACAAAGGCAAGTACTTGTTTGCGCCATGATGAATCTGCATGAACAAGAACTCCAGTGATGTGAGATTGCAGTTGCCACAGATTTTGAGTTTACTTTGTTCTTTGACATACAAATGGACAATTGTATAGGTACTTTTCCAAGACTAGAGATGTAACAGCCCTCTAGCATTGTATTTTGCAAGTTGCACTGTCTGATTAATAAGTTGAAATAATGCCCTGGAGGTGTTCAAATTAGAATAACTTAATTTTCAAAAGAACATGAATACAATGGTAGAAATGATGTTTTCCCACATGTGTACCCCATGGCTGAAGTTACAGACATTGAGTGCATGAAAAAACTTAGCCATCATTTCTGCTAAGTGTGATGCCTCTTTAACGTCATCACCACACACTAGGACAAGGGGTTTCGATGCAGACTCACTCAGCACCTTAAAAATATTAAATATGTAATTATTTTGTGGTATGTATTCATATATACAAGCCTAGGCAGCCTCTGCACTGCATTGCCGTTAAAACATGTACATGCGTATATGAACTATGTGGGACAGTGTCCAGCAAAATTGGTGTCCAACGTTCTGGCAGAACGTGGCACATTTCCAATGTAGGAATGTTTTCCATGCATTAAGGTACAAAGGTGACGTACGGACAGAGAATGATATTTACTTCGACATTTGGACTCATTGTATAGCATCTGCTGTGGAAGAGCTAAGTACTGTAGCTACTGGCACAATGCAGCAAGACAGTTCTGTTTATTGGAATCCACTTAACCAGTGTGTTGGTTGTATTCAAAGCTAATATAGCTGGAGCTGAAGTCACTGAAAAGGCTTTCAAGTGAATTAATAGCAACATAGATGATCTGGTTAGAGTCAATAGGTTCTGAAAATGATATTAAAAGATAAACAATAAACATTATTTTATGTCTATACCTGAGCCACTGTCTGTATGTTTCTGAAGTGAGTCACCATGACGATGATTTTCACCAGTGTAAACAAGTTGAAAACCTTTCATCCTCTTGACGCCTTAGCTGAAGTTATGGACATTGAGCACATCAAAAACTTATGTATCATTTCAATGAAGTGTGATGTCTCCATAACTTCATCACCACACACTAGGACAATGGGTTTCGATACAGACTCACTCAGCACTTTAAAAACAGTAAAGATGTAATTAAAACACTACATGTATTGTAAATGCTTACCTGTGCTGCAAAATGAACCCTCATTTGAAAAGTGGAGTTAGGTTAATGTGTTTAAACTTTAGCTTTGGCAATAAATGTAGTTCTGCTCCCTGTGATGTGTCAGTGTTACAAAGCTGCTTAAGATGATCCCATGCAACAGAAAGGCTGCCAGTTATCGGAAAAATTAACTCTCTGATTTAAAAACATTGATTTCTAACCGAATGCATAAAATGTATATTAATTCCTAACAAATGCATCCAGATGGGTATGTGTTGCCATGGCCATGGGTGTTGGATCCCTTACCTCCTCATTGTCATGGATAACATATAAGAGGGAGAGCGTATAATAGTGGAATCGATCACTGCTTGGGAAGCAGATGCAGCACAATATATAAATGGTTTTTGTAAAGGTCGGATGTACACTTTAGCTCCTCCAACTATGCCTTTCAGAAAGGCAGTAGTGTACCCCTTAGGAGGGCATGGAACAAGGTTGAGGGTCTTGCTGGTTCCTTCGTCTTTGGTAAGGAGGTCGTACCATTCTCCATCTGCCAGGGGTGGAAACTCCCTTATTAGGACCTCCTCCAATCCAAAAGCGTCAACGTCAAGGTAAATTGGGAATTTTTTTCTCTCAAGCCTAGTAGTTTGAGCGTTGTACGTTCAAGTCGTGTAGGAACTGTGTCTGCATTAACTTGGGAAAGGTAAATGAAAGTGTGAGTCCATTATTTACATCTCGGTTGCTTTTTTGTCTTCTTTTTTCCAAACATCAATCTACCACCCCCGAACGTGGCGTGTAACTGCAGGGACGAGGAAATGCCGCCTCTGGAAATACACGGTGGATGATGCAGGTGTGGTTGGCGGAGATGGATTATGAGTGGATGGCGGAGATGGAGATGCATTTGCAATATGAGGTGATGCATGTGCAGGTGACATTGCAGGGACGGAAAAAGGTGTCGCCGTTGGACTTAAAATGATGTTTACTCCGCTTTTTGTAGCATCTGCTGCTGAAGAGCTACTGTAGCTACTGGCACAATGCAGCAAGATAATAGCTCTGTTAGTTGCTTTTGCAGCAATTCACCAAATGTTGTTGTTGGTATTCGAAGCTAATATAGCTGGAGCTGAAGCCACTGAAAAGGCTTTGTTAGCAACAAGCGAATTAATAGCAACAAGCGAATTAATAGCAACAAGCAAAACACATGGTTCTGAAAATGATATTGAATGATAAACTATGAACAAACATTAATTCAAAGTCCATACCTTAGCCACTGTATGTATTTTTCTGAAGTGAATCACCATGATGATGATCTTTACCAGTGTAAAAAAGTTGATTTTTTACTAGTCAACATTTCCACCATTGTTATGAATAGGCACAGGAGTATATGCCTGCATCAAGTCATACTAGGCCATTCAAAATCAATGAATTCATTGCTGAATGGCTCAAATAATTTTACTTCGACATGTATGATTATAACACTAACACATAGTTTGAAACAGATGCAAAAACGGGCTTCTGCCAGCTGTTTTGCATGGTTGGGTAACTATTTATAGAGGACCTAGTCATTGAACGTGACTGGTGTGACATCTTTGGTACATGTACCCTGCTAAGCATAAGATTGAGGCATGGAGGTAATTTCGGCAGCAAAATGGTCATCGAAGGTATTGTGCATATTGTAGTTCTCTTTCTACTGTGCTCTTTGTGCTAGTCAGGTGGCAAATGCATAAACTCAGTCATCAATAACACTGCCTGCCAAAGGGCAACTAACTAAATAGCATTTGTGTTGCATCATTCAGTTCTTAATATCAAGTAAATGCTCAACAAGTATAACGTTTGGGTTTGGAGTAAAGCTCTTAGTAATCACAGACTGCAATTCTAAAATGGATATTAGAAAAGACAGTCATGAGTATAAATTACAATGTACTTGAACAGTCTTGTAACTAATAGTATGTATTAAAGTTTCAGCTCCATTTTTATGCAACCTATCGGATATCTAAGAAAAGGTGGCAACATCTTCATGTGTGTGACCAACAAGGTACGAATGTTTCAGCTTCATTTGTATGCAACCCTTTGGATATCCTAGAAAAGAACTGGTCAAAAGAAGTTTATGCACACCTGGAAACGTATAATAATTTTGGAAATTAAACTATAGCTTAGAAAAAAACAAAAACTTTACTAGTAAGGCACAAAATACCATTACAAATTTGTTCTTTTTTTCTCAAAAACAGTTGTCCAGTTGGAGATACCTGTGGTAGTGGCGTTTCCAATTCATTAAGGTGTTCTGATCAGGATATTTATGGTTAGGTGACTATCCTGTATGAACAAGAACTCCAGTGATGTGAAATTGCAGCCGCTACAGATTTTGAGTTTACTTTGTTCGTTGACACACAAATGGACAATTGGTCTGAAGCAGTATTGGTACAGTCCCCAGACTAGAGACGTACCTGCCCTTTAGCATTGTACTTTGCAAGTTGCACTGTCTGATTTATAAGTTGAAATAATGACCAGGAGGTGTTCAAATTAGTAATTTTCAAAAGAACATGAATACAATGGTAGAAATGATGTTTTCATCATGTGTAACCCCATGGCTGAAGTTACGGACATTGAGTGCATAAAAAAACTTAGCCATCATTTCTGCTAAGTGTGATGCCTCTGTAACGTCATCACCACACACTTTTTTATACAGACTCACTGAGCACCTTAAAAAAAAAGTAATTATTTTGCGGTATGTATTCATAAATACAGTACATATATAAGCCTGGGCAGCCTCTGCACTGCATTGCCATTAAAACATGTACATGCGTATATGAACTATGTGGGACAGTGTCCAGCAAAATTGATGTCCAACATTCTGGCAGAACGTGGCACATTTCCAATTGAGAACTCTTGTAGGAATGTTTTTCATGCATTAAGGTACAAAGGTGACATACTTCGACATTTGGGCTCTTTGTATAGCATCTGCTGTGGAAGAGCTAAGTACTGTAGCTATTGGCACAATGCAGCAAGACAGTTCTGTTTATTGGAATCCACTTAACCAGTGTGTTGGTTGTATTCAAAGCTAATATAGCTGGAGCTGAAAGGCTTTGTTAGCCACAAGTGAATTTATAGCAACACAGATGATCTGGTTAGAGTCAATAGGTTCTAATAATGATATTAAAAGAAACATTAATTTATGTCTCCACTGTGTATGTTTCTGAAGTGAGTCACCATGACGATGATCTTCACCAGTGTAAATATGTTGAAAACCTTTCATACTCTTGATGCCATAGCTGAAGTTATGAACATTGAGCACATCAAAAACTTATGCATCATTTCAATGAAGTGTGATGTCTCCATGGCTTCATCACCACACACTAGGACAATGCGTTTTGATACAGACTCACTCAGCACTTTAAAAACATTAAAGACGTAATTATTTATGCAGTATGCATTCTTAAAAAAACTACATGTATTATAAATGCTTACCTGGGCTGTGAAATGAACACTCATTTGAAAAGTGGAGTTACGTTAATGCGTTTCAACTTTAGCTTTGGCTATAAATGTAGTTCTGCTCCCTGTGATGTGTCAGGGTTATAAAGCCGGTTACGATGATCCCATGCAACAGAAAGGCTGCCAGTTCTCAGAAATATTAACTCTCTAATTTGCAAATGCATCCAGAGAGGGTATGTGTTGCCATGGGTGTTGGATCTCTTACCTCCTCATTGTCATGGATAACAGATAAGAGGGAGAGCGTATAATAGTGGAATTGATCACTGCTTGGGAAGCTGATGCAGCAGAAAAACAAGCTGCTGATAGATGCATATGCGGCCATTTAAGATGTCTTGCCTCTGCACTACATTGCCATTAAAACATGTGCATGCGCGTATCAAGTATATGGGACAATGTGCAGCATAATCACCTTTGTGTTTTAAGATTTATCTCTATAAAAATTGCAGGTTGAATAAAAACAGTATATCAGTAGAACAAATTTCGTACTCTTGTTACCACATGATCTCTCTATGTGGAAATTGATTTTGGTGCTCTAATTATTTTACATGCTGTGAGTGCAAAGTTTAATAACCCAACGGGTTAGTATTCCCCATTTCTCTACATATGAGTAGGGCTGTGACCAAATAAAGGGAGTTGAATACTCGAATATATTCGCATCTGTTGAACCCGAATGCAACGAATATTTGAATGCGCACTTGTGCTCATGTGCCATACTTCCGTATGCAATGTCGGCTGAATCTGCACCTGTTGAGGAAGCGCTGTCTCCTGAAGATGCCGTTGCTGGTGGTGGTCTTGCAGCTCGTCTCGCACGAAAGATTTCGGTGGTGCCTCCTCGACATGTTGTGCGCCTGAATTTAGAGATGCTTTAGCCGCGTATCGACACTGAACTTCGACTGTGGTTGGACAGTCGCGCGTCTCAATTTGGAGATGATCCTGCCAGTGGAAAGTTTGATTGGAACCCTGGTGGCGTCTCCACGAACTTGAGTTCCCGACGATCTCTGTTCTCACCCGCCGTGTTTTTGCTGTAACTGCGCGTTGGAAGCCCCTTGTGATCGAGTCTTTTCAACACTGGCATTCACGGTTGATTCTTATCGGCTGAGTCTCTATATGCAGAGGGCGGGCTGGACTTGTGTTTTTCAAATACAACGACATACAAGGAACTTCCCCGAGTACATGCAAGAATATATATTGATTTTGTGATAAATATAACTATTTTTTGTTTCCTTTACTTTTATAAGACGGAGATGCATTAGCAACATGAGGTGAAGCATGTGCAGGTGACATTGCAGGGACGAAAAAATGTGTCGCCGTTGGACTTGAAGTTTGATCTGCTGGTATTTTATAGAGGAAACCAATAATACCATTTACTCACAGAGGACGAGTCCATTCTGGTGAACGCCTGCAATAGCATTTGGTTGGCTTGCACGGCAATTCTAAGTGTCTCCCTGCATGTACCCAAATCCATCCCGCGCGCTGTCGTTAGATATGGACGCGTGTTCCAAGGTTGTAAATAGTTATTGCGCATGCATGTGGTTGCGAGGTTACTATTACGTGAGCGTTCGATCGAATTTAGCCTGGTCCTTGTACATCCGGTTTGTCCAATTGTAAAATGAAAAAAAGCAAATGTAAAAATTAAAAGTGATTCTTTCTGGGAGCAGTTTGAAGCGCATGGGGCAGTTATGCAGTTCATCCATTCAATTATTCATGGGTGCCCTGTTTGAGAAACATTGTTTAGGAAACAATTAATTACATGCATGTACTTTAAATGCCATTATATGGTGGTGTTCTGCCGATAGAGGAGTTGCGTTGACGTCAGGCGCATCGTGTATTGTTTGGTTACGTAACTTACATCATATTATATATGTGTATGTTTCGGATGGTCAAGTCAAGGACTATTGCTTTCAAGGCCTATTTGATTAATCATCCCCTGCTAACAAGGCTATAGACTATTATCAGTTTCAGCCCCCCATGCGACATCCTGGTTATCAGTTATTCCCTCCACATCTCTAGCTGACCCATTTGAATTCAGGGTAGCTGTCAAAATACATCCCAGGGTTCTCAGTGTGCGTTCTGCCCTTCCCACAGTCTGGACCCTCTTGGACACCATGCATTAGCATGCAAATGTGGGGGTGATATTATCTCACGCCATAATGCTCTCATGCACATGCTTCAATCAAAGTTAAAGCTGGTGCTGGACTCTTTCCTGACCATTTACAGTCACGACCTGTTTATATCCTCGTGCAGCATTGGAATCTTGACATTTCCGTTGTCTCATCGCTAAATCCTTCAAACTTTATAGCTGAAGCGGGAGCAATGCATGGTTGGTGTAGTCCTTTAGGCAACGGCGAGCATGAAACACCAGGCCAATGATGAAAAATGTTTAGCTCAAGGGTGCATGGGTTTCAACCCCTCAAGCAGTTGACACCTATGGAGCTTGGGGTAGTTGAAGCATCAAACTTTCTGGCGCAGGTCATAGCTAGGCATGCTATACACAAATTGCTGCCAAAGGCACAGGCATCTTTTGAGCTGTTCTCAAACTTGAGCATTTGCTTAATAAGAGTGATTGCCAGAGCCACCTTCCGTAGAGTGAGGAACTGAACTTGCGTTTTAGCGATTAGGTGTGTTATTAATTATCAGGACCCACTACCGTGGGTCCTATGTAGGATTGGCTTCATGGGCGTGGTTTTCAATCGAGCGTTTTAAAGCGGTAACGAAGCATTGCCTGTACTCACCAGCTCGCATATAGTCCATCATAAACATGACAGATATGCACATATTATGTGAGCTTCGCTAAATAGTGCTGTTTACGTGGAGTGACAAGTCAGTACCAAAATTCGCCATTTAATTTTTTTTCACCTCCTCCTTCCGTTCATCACGTATAGCTTGCGACAGGAACGTCATAAGAAGACGAGATTAGCTTCAAAAAGTAGCATTTTATTTTGAAACGTGCCCTTTCATACAAATACGACCTTCAGTTGTTAGCTCGTGATGAAATGCCATGAAATGACCCAAGCAGGTGCAAATTCTCGGTTGCCTAGCAGTATGCAATATGATGTCACAATTTTACTGTTGCCAGGCTATGCACAATTAACGTACGCAGCTGCAGACATGTTTAAAACAGGCAGTTCTAATTTAGCAAAGGTGACCAAGTCAAAGAAAGTGGCTCGTTAACTCTGAGTTTATGATATCCGAAGAACAAAGGTAGGCCTATTAATAAAATTAAAAAGAGGCCTCTATACTCAGATTTAATACCCGATACTGATAAGAGGAATCTAAGCGTCCTATGCATTGCAACGAATACACTAAGCCATATATTATATTGACTGAACACTCCTGGCAGAGAAAAAAAATTAGGGGTGTTAGTAAATCAAAACTTTTCTATCGAGAAAGTGATTGGTAGTATGTAGGATTGGTGGTGCAAAAAGCAAGGAAAAAAGGTACAGTATGTTAAAGTGAGGTTTGGTAGGATCCTACAACTATAACAATCCTACATTTGCAAATAGGCTTCTACATTTGCAAATTCAAGACTGTGCATACTGTACCTTGTTTCCTTGCTTTTTGCACCACCAATCCTACATACCACCAATCACTTTCTCGATAAAGAAGTTTTTGATTTACTTGTATAATTGATACCACGCTTTAACTTGCAAATGTGGGGGCGAGCAAATGTGGGTGTGATGTTGTATTACGCCATAATGCACTCAGGGACACTTTAGTGTGCTTCCTTCAGGACCCCCGAGAGAAGGGGAGGGTGGGGGGGGGGCAGAGGGGCTGCTGACCCCGGGGCCCATTGTTAAACATGGGGCCCGGGCCACCCGGCTGGTCACTTTTTTGTGTGTGTGTTTGTGTGTGATTGTTTTCATCATTGCGCAGGCACAATCAAATTGTATGTGTTCCGAGCCAAATAGATTGTATAATTCATGTACCGTATATAATTTCGTCAAATTCATTTTCTAAAATGTACAAGCACAAGTCCGGGTGGTGGAAAAGAAAGGAAAGAGCTGTAAGAGAAGAGAATCGCACCTACTAAAAGACAAGAATTTTTTGTTGTTGAAATGTTTAGGCTTCATCACAAACACCTTCACCGACATAACTAGGATCGATGATCGCAACCTACATATGCATAACGATTCCAGTGCTGAGCATGAAATTGCATGGGTGTATTTGTCAAAAAGGAAATCAGGGAGCAAATTTGTTGGGTAGTTGCGCTTATAAATTGAAGTTTTGAGTGCACTTGGACTCTGTGATTTGCTCTGTTCGTTAGCAGCCAGCATTAAAAACATGTGACAAGTATTTGTTACGTATATGTTGTTATTTGTCAGTGCAGAATTCTAGTGACACCACCATGCTAGCCGTGTTAAGGAAGTGGTGTATGTGGAAAATTTTTTATGACCATGTCAACAACAAGGTCATGTATAACAAAAAAAACCCCCTCTTATAAAGGAAATTGATTCATACACATCATATCTATACACGTATGTGTGTATGTTTTAAAAGTTGAAGCTGGCGCTGGGCTCTTTCCCGACCATTCGCAGTCACGACCTGCCGATATTCTGTTGCAGAATTGGAACCTTGGGAGGCCCATTGCCCTGGACATCTCCGTTGTTTCACCGCTAAATCCTTCAACTTTAGCTGAAGCGGGAGCAATGGTTGGTGCAGTCCTTGAGGCAACGGAGAGCAGGAAACACCAGGCCAATTATGAAAAGTGTTCAGCTTTAGTGCCCCTGCAGCAAGTAGCGGTGTGCTTTCTTGCAGAAATAAGTGGTAGTGCTGACATGATACGTGACATTGGCAATGCCTGAGGAACAAACACATATGCATTCAACATGCACACACACACACACTCACACTCAACAAACGTGCACACACTCAAACACACACACACACACACACACTTAACGTACACATATGTATGTCCATACATACACACACACAGAATTTTGCTACTCTTGGTTGATAAATGGCCTTGTGTCCAAGCAGTTCTGGCATGGAGATACTGCGTACCATGTGTTGTACCAATGGAATAAAATATAGTTCTTTTAGAGCACTACCACACCTACATATGATTACCACCAGATGTTTCAAGCAAGTATTATAAATACCAGGGCAGATTGCCTACCTTTCAATTGCATTGCCACATATAATGTAAATGTTGCAAAATACAGAACCGTTTAGCTATATCATGGCTTGAGGCAAGTCTGTTCCCATATAAATTGTACGTACTTGACACTAGAGTTGAAGGACTCAGGTCCAACCTTGAATTATAAATGCTAGACCAGAAATGGAATATTTACCTTTCAGCTGAGAAAGAAGGTCGTGGCCAAGATGAAGGATGAAACGTATCAGCATGTGTTGTTTCACAGTGCTCCAGTACATAGAGTGCAATTGCTAATTAAGACTACATAAGTTTGTCTTTAAATAACTCCACGGTTAAGAATGCAATTGCAGTTTTATTATGTACTAATAGTGCCGTGTCATTAAGCATTGAGTAGAAAGTTGTTGTGAGGTAAAACAATTATCTGATGAATGTGTTTTCAAAGTTGGTTTTGATCCAGAATTGCCACTTAGCATGCATCCCAAAGTATCATTATATCCTAAAGCACTCAGCATGACACCATTGCTGTCTACCTATTCCAGACAAAGCTTGTTCAGGCCCAGGAGTGTGGTGATAAAGTACCACAAAGGATTTTTTTGATGTGCAGCACAGTACAAGAACTGTAAAAATGTCACCAATCTGTGCTACTGTTTCCAGGATTTTGGGGTGCATGCTGAGTGGCGCATTTTCACAAGATCACATGGGGGATGGTGCTGGTGGAACCCCGAAGTGGCTTGCCATTGGAGCAAGTCTGCAGCGTATATCTATCAGGACCAGATTTTGACAGTACTACAGCTGTATCAATTTGAGATCAGAATCATAAGGGGCATGCATTTTGGATTTGTAACTTTGAGGAACACAAGGAAAAAGCTGAGCTCCTGGAAGCACGGCTGAATAAGCTGCACCGTGTTCCAGTTAGTGGCACTATAGTGGAAGTTAAACCATACTTAAACAGTGCTTCTTCAAGAAAGGCAAAGGGCTCCATTGCGTCCATCTATTATACCTCTTCCATTTAGTGCAATTGGTGGGAACATAACTGTTGCTTATGATGGCTCCTGTTGCCTTGGCTGTGTGCCCAATGTCAGTGAGCAAGAACGTGCCTTCGTAGTCACCTTCCTCCACCCTAGCATCTCATCAGCATCATTTTTCTACCTTAAGAGAAAGGATGTTTTGGGGTATTGATCCTTCTGACATCTTAACTCGTGTCCAGACATCAATAACAATAGCCACTGGTAGGACGTAGGACATACACTTTAAGCAAGAAAGAAGCAGAGGATGCCAGAGGTATACATATCATCATCATGTGTGTAACTTTGCTTTTCTTTGTTTAGATAGCCTTGCATAGTCAGTGGTGTCTCTGTTATGATATCCATTAACACCTGTTGGTTACTGTGTAAACAGAAAATGCAAGACAAAGAGAAGTAAAAATGGATACTGGTCTTTCAACTGGGTATTGCAGGCTAGTGATTCGTTTCTCCATCAAGCTGTCAAGCATGGAGCCTTGGGGATATTAGCAGCTACCAGTTAAAAAAGAATTGGTGTGAAATGGAGGTTGTTATTTTTTGCAGCCTTAAAATATGAAAAATTCATTATCACATTGGTTTTTTAACATAATGTTTGCTTGCAGTGTTATGACTAAAAACTGAGATTTTTTTATTTTTCTATCTGTGATAAGCGCTGTACTGTTGATCCGTTAGCTAATTTATTAAACAAGAAACAGCTCTGTTCAGGAGGCAATGTTTCACAAATTTAATGAAATCGTTCAATTAGATTAATTGGTGAGGGATATCCATTATTGGTACTGTTTCAATTGGCACTGATCCAATTGAAGATTTACTCTACTGTGGAGATATGCACACATGTACAGTACCAGTCAGAATACACATTTCCATGCGTTCCATGGTGTTCAGGTATCGTGGTGTAGCATCGTAGTGTGACACCGTAGCTCCTTAAGGGTACAAAGTAGCGAAGTTCGTGTCGCGTAGTTCTGGTAGTAGAATTTGGTCACTTTGTCGCGCAAACATAAGTACCAGCAGCTTTGAAAGAATGACATACATTTTGTGCCAGGCAATCATGGCAATGCTGATACGTGTAGACGTATTGCTCTGTGCGTCGTATTCCTCTTAACCTGGCGTAATTATGTTATATGCTTATTACTGTATGTGCCTAGCATATCACCGTAGAGTACTCTACTTTGGGAAAGTTTTCTGACTAGTACTGTATCGTGTTAACTTATCAATGCAATGTTTTGGATATATTTTAATCAATACAAACGTTTCAGGGCTCTATGCTCAGCCTTGGTTATGAAAAAGAATTTAAAGAAGGTGTAAAACTATGTATAGCAATTTTCCTATGGGGAGAACATATGGGGAAAATAGTATGTCCAATCTACAAATGACGCTAAAGCAAATATGTATATGGAATTACTCGAAACGGATTTGTAAGTAACATGTGAGAATCAGAAAACATATTTCTTGCTCCTGCAGCAATTGCCACCAACTTCTGTGACTGCTCCCCATTTTTGCCCTCTTTGCTTGTTGTGATTATTGTTTTTTCATAGGTTGCTTGGATCACAAGGAATCTGCTTTGTTCCACTGACAGATGCAACAGGTGTCACTCAGTTGGTGTTCAAATCTGTGGTGAGTCCTATAGGGCTACATGTAGCATGTTATGCATTGATTAGTCACATGAAATGTGTTTGATTTGCCTACATGTACCTGTACATGTATTATTGTCGCCTGCGAGTAGGCGCATTAACCTACACGAAGGCTTTGTAGATCACTTAATTGGATCCAACAAATAAATAAAACGCCAACCAACACGATATAATAACGATCAATCTGTTTATAAATGTGTGAATAGTCTGTCTGCCTATCTGTCCGTCCGTCTGTATTTGGTTTTTGGAGTGTTTGGCTGGACCGTTTTCAGCAGAAGTGGACTCCTAAACTCCTTTCAATGATGTGCAAAAATGACAGGCTTACTTTTTTGAATTTCAAACCTTTTTCTCTCAGTGTTTGTATTCTTGCTGTTGATATCGTTAAATGGCGCTCATTTAAGTATCGAATATTTAATTACCAGTTGTCCCGCACTGTTGCTACATGTATATGTATGTGACTTGAAATGTTGACCTATTGTGACTTTATCTATTTATAAATGTGTGGATAGTCTGTCTGGGTTTGTTTTTTGCGTGTTTGGCTAAGCTGTTTTCAAAAGAAGTGGACTATAACAGAGTCCTTAAAAAAAAAAAAAGTCAGAGGATCAGTTATCTCTGGGAAGCACAAACGGTTGAACATAAGGATGCCATTGTTTATTTTTTAGCACCAATTAAGGATGATTTTTTTTACATACATCAAATTATCCTCCCCTATCACAACTGAGTACTCAGGTATGTTAAGACTGGCTACACTATTTTTGGAATTAGAAATTTCTGCAAATTCAAACATTACAACATGCCGTTTTTCTGTTTGGGTGCTTCTTGTAGCTATTCTCTTTATACCAAATCGTTGTTCAATGATCCCGCATATTAATTAAATTGATAGTTGTCATAGCAACCTTAGTCGTTTATTGCATCGCGCTCTGAAATATGGGGGCGTTTCTTTGCGTTTTCACAAAACCCAGATGATTTAATATCGTTGTTTGTGGACAAAAACAGTTATATATTGTTTATTTTATACTGGTCTAACTATTGTGGGTGGGCACAACGAAATGTAACATGGTTTGCGTAAGTTGCACAGTGAAAACGATGAATTTTGTGCTTAATTTTTCACAGTTCTAATGTTTGTCTGCAAGCGCTCTAAGCGTTTTGAAATAATGCGCTATGTGCCTAGTATAGTGATTAAATATGGGTATCCCAGAAGTAGAACTGCAGAAACATGCAAAAAACTTGTCCGAGTTTTCAATTCTAACATTCATATTTCACCGCGCGTAACCGTTGTCATAGAAATGACATTATTTATTAATTACGTGTTATCAATCCAAAGTGAATTGGACATGTTATCAATCCAAAGTGAATTGGACATTATTAATTCTTTGGTAACGTCAGTGTATGAATAAACCCTTCCTTTGACAGCTATTTAACACCGTGTCCGCGAGTAAAGTGGGTCCGAATTAGGGGGAAACTAAAAAACTAAAAGATCCGCTAGCAACAGAATCACAGGTACTAGTTGTAAAATAGTGGTGTAACCTTTTACACTATGTTCACATTGTAATTTATAAGAGCTGCAACTATCACAGTTTTGATGCACGCACTTTAAATAAACTAGTTCGGTACTACGCCTATCATTTTATCAATTTACACCCCTTCCCTTCTTTACTGTAAGTTCATAAATACGCATATGCCATCTATATCAATGCAGCTCTTGGTTTTCCTGAAAATAGAAATTACAAGTGCATGCAGACTCGCTGAGCAGCGTGAAAAGCAGCATAGTTAAACCGCATGCGGTAATATATAGTGTTCTATAGACACGATAGAACACATGCACATAGTACAATAAATAAATACATTGCATATGATTGAAAAAGCATTGAAATGTTTAAAAGTTCAACATGGCTTATGCAATGTGATTATTGCCATTTTTCTATGATGATGAAATATGGTTTCATCGAAATGGACCCCTTTAATATCGCCGCATTTGTAGCATCCAGCAAGTTGAACAATCTCTCACAAAATGCATCCAATATTGTCTCAAGAGTTTTACTTTCACATTCCTGTATTTGAAAAGAAAAATGCTCATCAGCGGATCTTTTAGTTTTTTTTTTACTTATCCCTAAAACGGCCTAAATTTACCCACTTTACTCGCTGACGCGGTGTTAAGTATTTTAGTGTAGCCAGTCTTAACACACCTGAATATGTTTGTTGACTTTTAATATTTGCATAGAATAACTGGTGCATTGTTCAGGTTAGGTGATAAACTCACATGTGCATTGTTTCTTAGTAAAAGGGTCAATCCTAGCCAAGCGTACGCAAGTTTCTGCATGTGCGACTCAAATTTCACCCAAACTTATTTTATGGGTAAGGGGGTCATGTGACATGACTAAGTGCAAAAGGTCACCCCTTAGATGTCTTTTGTTGTGGAGATATTTTGTGACTTTTTTCTTGGACACTCTGTGTTTGATGCACTGTATTTGGTGTACCCTTCAACTTTCATCAATGAATTTAGCATGAAATAAAAGCTCCTTCATGAAGGTATTATGATGTCTGTGGTGAAATAATTTCAGCCTTTAATCTTCTGTATAATTAGAACCTAATTGATCTGCCATACCATTTTACACTGTAAATATTTCCCAAATAGTGTTCAATATGGAGAAGCTACAGTATATGCAAAATTAGTATATTTATGTTTTGATAGGCTATCAAAACATCTCTGACCTAACACAACAATGAGAGAAATAGCATTTCACAAATACAAAGAATACAGAGCTTAGAACATACTGTACTACACCTCCTTCCTCTGCCCCTTCCCTTGCATACATGTACAGAGGTAAATATATAAACCCTTTCACTACTTCTCAAGTGCTCGTGTTGCACTGTCCATTTCATTATCAGTAGGTGTGTAAGTTCGTCCTGTGTAGGTTGTAGGCTCAACAAAAGTCAGAGTGTCACTGATGGTGTACTTTTAATATGTTGGATAGTCAAATGACCTGCTAGGCCCTCGTGGATGAAGAAATGACAGTGTCACTTCCTGCATTTCAGGATCAGAGGCTACCCACCAGGCACCATTGCAGATACCCTTTTATGTCACACATAATATTTACTTGGTGACATGACATAAAGGGTATGTGACTGCTATCTACGATGGTGCCTGGTGGGTAGCCTGTGTGACAGGATCTGATCCTGAGATGCAGGAAGTAACACTGCCATTCCTTCATCCACATGGGCCTAGCAGGTCATTTGTCTATCCTCACAGAGCCAACGTATTAACAGTACACATCAGTGACATTCTGACTTTTGTTGAGCCTACAACCTACACTGGACGAACTTACACACGTACTGATAATGAAATGGACAGTGCAACACGAGCCCTTGAGAAATAGTGAAAGGGTTTATATATTTACCTCAGTACATGTATGCAAGGAAAGGGGCGTACCCCCCCCCCCCCCCCCCTCAGAGGTGCAAGTGGGATATACAAAACAGAAGGTGCTGTAAAATCTTTAAAACAATTGTATGGTGCACGCATCCATCAGTAGTGACACTTGGTAGTGTTAAAACTTACTCCAGACGATGCGTTTGACTTGTACAGTCCATTAAAAACCCCGTACTAATATGGCAGCTTACCTTACTGCGCACGGATGCCTTTATTTTACACCTAATTAATAGTTTCTTATCTACCGTTCGTGAGGGCCGTTCGTGAGCATGTTTCGTATGGAGAGATAGTGTCCCTTGGAGAGAAGGAGACGATGGAGCTGGAGTGCTGATGTCCTCTCTCATCTGCTTTTTGACAATAGCTATAATGGCTTCTGTGACTTAACACTTCCATCCGCTACCTTGTTTTCTGCTAATGGAGCCAGTTGCAGCGTACCTCTTTAATAAGTCGTGGATTCCTTGCCTGGAAGCTACCTTCTTCTAACAGACGTTTTCCGATTGCCGGAGCCTTTAAACCTTTACGGTGGAAAAACATATTCTTATATGATGAGAACACCATTTCTTATCGCTTCGTTGAAACATGTGATGGCACTGTATCAATCGCTAATTTGAAGAATGTGAGGGTAGTAGTTTTTTTAAACGGCACGGTGACGCTGCATAGATTTTGTTCACACATTAAGTGTCAATTAGTTTTCTAAACAGCACGTCCCTTGAACTATAGTCTTCTGACTGTGCGACTACAACGGCATAATAAAAAAAAACATCAAGTTTTTTGTGACCGCTACCGTAGGTCATCATCATATGCAGCATATCGACCGTTTAATAGGCTGGATGTAGTCCTCTTGATTGAAATGCGTTTGCATCATTTATGGAAACATCGGTGGAATGGAGAACAAGTAACCACTGAAATGAGCGATCGATATTATCACAGCATTTCATATTTACTTGAAAAGCATGACACAATCCTACTGGATGAAGCAGAGATAGGGTTTGGCAAATGCTGAAAACTAAAACCCTTTTGGCACTTATTATCTTGATTCATAAATGTACATCCTTTGGCAATGCAGTGAGGCATTCTATATACGCACGCAGTGGAGTCCTGAGACCAGTGATGTAGACAGTATTTAATTTTAACAAAAAAATGGCGACCAAAGTTGCTATGTTATCTATTTTACATCATATTTGCAATTCTTATTTTCTACCCAAATGCTATAAACTGAGATAACATTATTTTATCTTGGCAAATCCCCTTTAAAAAGCCTGGGTGTTAGAAATAACAACCATGGATAAAAACGATCATATTTTCATCGTATACTCACTTCAAATCCCTGCCCACTTGGTTCCACCTATATTGGGAGCTATTAGCAACTTTTCCTTTTCAAGCTAGTACACAAACTATTATATCGAAACAAACATTATAAAACACTATTCTATCATAGTGAATATCTTTAAGAGGTTAATCATGAGATGCTTCAAGAAGGCGACTACTAAGCAATGGGTAACCGTAATCAAAAACATTGCTGGCAAATAATCAATTAACTACATTATCTGCATTAACGTCCAAAGAATTACACGAACTTATCACACTAACATTAACAATGCAACAGTTATTGTAATTGATGCACATGTTGAACAGTAAGTAATTTTTATATATGCTAAAGTCAACCCTCAGTTGTGATAGATGAAGATAATTATTTCGTAATATCACTTGTGACTTTGTAAACAACACTCACTTCCAATTGGTGCTAAAAAACAAAAAATGGCGTCCTGATTTTCAACTATTCATGGTTTTTTGATACTAATACTCAGACTTTGTATTTTAAAAAAGCATATGGCTTTCATTTTAGGTTGAATTTCAATCTGCAAGTGACCTGAATTCTGTAATCTGTGTTATAAACACATTTATGTTTGAACCCTTTAACCTCTATCATAAACACATCATAAATTGGATGTACATAGAAAGAGCATTGTTGTGATACAGAATATAGCCCTGCAAGATCTGACAGAGAAAAATAAGGGCTGTGTAATGTGAAGAAACATTAATTATTCACGAGGGTGTCTTTTGTAAACAATTAGAGTTAAAAGAACATTGTGGCAAAGTTAACTTTCATATTAGGACAGAAAAATATGAGAAGTTGCAACAAAATCTAAAGCATTGCATCCAACTGCAGCGTAACTAGCCCTGGTCATGTATTATTCTCAGTACGTATATGTACTATAAAATAATGGACAAAGACAAGGTCCATGCACTCGTACAAAATAACACCACAAACAAGCCTCAAAAAGCGCAATAGAACATTTTTTGTTCGCTCATTGGTTAAGCAGAATGTACTATAATGTTTGTCATAAGGTGTCTAGCAATATATATATTTCATTTATTTCTAGGATTGGGGTGAATTAGTGAGCCGCCTTGCCATTGAAACTGTGATCAAGGCAAAAGGTGTGGTTTCTGCACGTCCATCAGATGGCATCAACAAGGTTTGCGTATATATTATTTATTGTGCTTTAAATTACAGTAGCCTGTATCCAATTTGGAAAGCACACATCCACTTTGTAATGTGACAAAAGTTCAAATCTAGCATGGACTGCTGAAAAAAAATTACTGACATTAATTAATATTCACATTAATTAATATTGGCATGGATTAATTACACAGCTCACATTTCCTGTGCTTGGCAGGGTGTACCATTAGTTGTACTTTTACAAGTGAATGTAAATATACGCAGTTACATGTTGATGCAGAATGTAACAACAAATAATATGTTCTTTGGTTACTAAGTACTTTGTCAAAGCTGTAATTTATTCATAAAGATTTTGTCTCTCCCAGGATTTGCCTACAGGTGATATTGAGGTACAAGTCCAGACTGTGGAGGTTCTTAATGAAGTTGGCGAACTTCCTTTTTCTGTTGCAGACAGGCCAGTGAGTTATTGTAAGACTTGTAATATATAAACTTCCAAATAGACCATTTTCAACTATTTAATGGTTTGATTTAAAAAAAAAAAAAAACATTTGAATTTCACGAGACACAATGTTAAGTATTTTATATACGCACCATCCTCTGATGGTGAGTGACCAGGAATAGCATGTGGATTATGAAGATATAGGACCAAAAGTTAGTTACAAGCCTAACAAATAGGTTTATTCCAAGCGAGGGGGGGGGGAAGCAAAATACATAAGTGGAAGACACCATCCCCCAACTTAGAAGAGCTCATTGAGAGCATGACAAATTTGCTATTGTTTTTTCATAGTTAACATCTCTAAAGAGTAAAGAGGCAAACCGCGAGATTCTTCAAGAATTGCAACTACTAAGCAATGGGTAGCCATAATTAAAAACATTGCTGGCAAATAAGCAATTAACTACTTTATCCCCCGCATTGACGTTCAAAGAGTTAATGTTTTAAGTGTGTCATAACGTAATGTAACGTCAATTTTTTTCCCCTGTGGGCAGCGCACATGTAAGAGCTTTTCATTAATTCATACATGGGTTGAGCTATGGACAACCAAGACAAATCCTTAAGTACTGCTGCATCAATGATGAGTTAAATTTAGTTTTAGTGTAGCTGTTTAGTTATTTGTATTGCACGCTTACATACATGTACAATGTACCTAAGCCAAAATGATTTGTAATTTGTAATTATCAAATAATATCAGTGGTTTTGTCCAATATGTGTAAGGTATTTCCAACAATTCACCAAGTCTTACAGCTTCCTCCATTTGGCATTTCAGATTAGAAATTTATTGTTGATACAATTGGTGCCAGGATACATCCCTGGCCAGTTTATTTCACATTTCCCCATAAATACATTATGTTTTATTTTGCTGAAAATTCCTTCCTCCTCCCCTCTGTCATGCACAAAATTTTATTATCAGTTCTCTGTCACTTGGTTCAAGTCCCAAAACATTAATTATGTGTCAGGTGGATTTTGCATCTATGGCAATTAAGTTTGCAGAATATTTAACAGTCATGGTAGAAGGTCACTATAATCCCTTCATTTATTTGCACGATGAACCCCCCCCCCCCCCCCCCCCCTCTTGTAAGGAACCCTTTTGTCTGGTTTCACCATTCAATATAAAAAATATTGTTATTCATCTATCTGTTGCAACTTTCTCATCATCAATTCATTAAAATCCGATGGCATGACCTAATCTATGATAGCAAAAGAAATTCATGTAGTGTTGCTGTATATTTGTGATGTCCTGATTTAACTAACTTTAGGTCATTGAAGAATTGCGATTGCGTGAAAGACAGTTGGACCTGCGGAGACCTGCCATGCAGCGGAATTTAAGATTGAGATCAAATGTTGGAATGGCAGTTAGAGAATTCCTAGTCCGTGAAAATGGTTGGTCTTATTTGCACAGCCTAATATATTCATTGCAGCATTGATATAGGCTGTGGAATTTATAGACGCTATAGCTCTATTGCTTATTTTAACTGTCAACACGGATCTTTAAAAAGATACTAACAATGATAGAAGAGTGTTTTATGATGTTTTTAGGTGTGCTAGCTTGAAAACAAACGACAGCTAACAAGACCACATATAGATGGAGCGAAGTGGGCAGGGATTCGATGCCGTATATTGCGCATACTATGAAATGTCGATGAAAACACCATAGTTCTATCCTACATCTAAGGTCCAGACTGTTTAAAAAGCTCCGCTTGCCTATGTTCTAGTAGAAAAGATAGGTGCTAATTCGAATCCACAGGTGATAATAGAGACGTTATTATGTGTACACCTGCAGCTGTTCGTTCCCGCTTTCCTTTCAGATAAAAACTAATGCTCCGGTCATAGCTCTATGCCACTAGGGCTTATTGGTACACGGAGCATGTAACTGTGCGACACAGATTTGTTTTCTATATCTGTGCATACATATTTGCACTTGGCGGTTTACGCGAATTTAATTTTTAGCATATATATGCACTTGGTGGTCAAAGAGTTAATGCAATTTTATGCTCAACTCAAAGTAGTGAGTATGTGATACCTGAGTAAATTTGTCTCAATTTACAGAGGAAAATTCATTTAATGTCTAATGTTGGAACAGTACCAATTGCCAAAAACGAATCTGGGTTTTATCACATTGTAAAACCAACTCAGCCAAAGTATTTGTGCTATTGAGCTGTATTTACTTTGCTAATTTCAAGAACATTCGCCCATCAGATACGTTGAAATTAAAGGTTTATGTGGATCTAAACATAAAATATCTAATAACAAAAAAAGTTCACAAACTATGTATTGTTTGTGCCACCTTTTTGATAGTAATATCAAAGTATTCTGCTGAGTCAAATTTTTTGTTTATGATTTGGTTGTTAAGAAAACATGTAAAAATTTTTTCTAGACAATTATGACGTTATCGACTGTAATTGTTAGAAAGTTGGTTTCGACAAAAGAAGTATTCAAATTTCATGAAACCAGTGTTAGTATGGCTAAGTATGAAAAAGGATTTGAGGTGCTCATGCAATATTTTTTGACTTGATCCTACCCTGTATATACTAGAAGCCACTAAACGAAGAATAATAAAAGGCCAATTTGATTTTGATCTACATACTTGTACTTGCATGTAGACAAAAGGTGTATAACACAAAATCTCTGGCATCAGCCAAAACTTTGGCACACTTAAGGCACACAGCCCTAGATCCTTGCGCCAACAAGCAGCACTTAAATCAATTAGTCTTGGTTGCGGGAATATTTGCCGCAAGGGGCAGATTATTTCAATATGGCATTTGATCGGCATACAAGACTTTAGTACTTAAAACTTGCCATACATTTCAACTGTGATAGAGTGTTTGGGTAAGTTTTATAATCTTATCACACAGTTGGACACATATAACAGGGAATATGTCAAATTTCGCCTTAATAATTTTCATTTCAGTGTGAAGAATGGTTCACAAGTAGGCAACATACAGCTATACAAGTGCATTATGTGGACAATTTAATTGTCACAGAAAAAAGTATGAAAAGTGAAACGTTTTTATAATGTCTTTTGAAGCCAGATGTGTGGTATTTCATACATTCTATAGTTTCTAACTATTTACAGAAAACACACTGTACCTTTTAAAGTTAACCATTTCTTTATTTTAACAAAGAAACATTATAATATTACTTTTAAAACATGAAATACATACAATTAGATGGTACTTAAGTAATTAAGTTGAAATCATAAAGAGAAATAATAAGTCAATAAATTTACTCCATAAATGAGGCCAGAGGAGCACCATCATCAAACCCCAGCCCACTTCTCCATTTGGTGCGGGATTCTCTAAGACAGAGGCTCACTTCTCGTATCCCTGCAAAGCGAGCCGTGATCTGATGTAGCTGCTTTTAAAGATTTTGTCCTTTCACTTACATGTGTAACTATTCCAATAACATGCGACTGACAAATACGTATCGTTTGTACGCATGAACAAATTCCTAATCTATGGTGCACCAAGGCATAACTTGCCAAAAACATTATTTCAAGTATCACAAAAACTAAAGATAATCACCATAGCAACAAAATATGAGTCAATACCTTATTTTTGACCCTCTATCATATCTATATAAATTGGCTGACTTTGATGATATGTGACGGTTGCTATGGTTGTCCAATCGAATCAATTGATTGCATAACCTTATATCATATAAATGTGAATAGAAAATTGTGTTTGTAGTGGGCATATTGTAACAGCTCTTCAGTCTTTGTAGCACAAAGTGTGAAATAACAGAGGCAACAATTATACACTCCCAAAATAATACCAGATTGAATGGACTCAATAAATCCTGAGACAATACAAAACTCCTTTAGGAAAACCAATATCTATGTACAAGATCACAAGGCAGGCTCTGACATTGAGAGTTTGATGAAAAGTGTATATAAACATCATAATTAGGTAGATCTGTAATTTAAGTGTAAACTTTTATATGACAAGATATAAAAATCTCTCTGAGAAAGTTAGTAGTATATAGGATTTGAAGGCAATGGGGGTGTAAAAAGAAAGGGAACAAGGGATTCAGTGGAAATACAATGATTATTCCTATAATCATTGTATTTCCACTGAATCCCTTGTTCCCTTTCTTTTTACACCCCCATTGCCTTCAAATCCTATATACCACTAACTTTCTCAGAGAGAATGTTTTTTATATCTTGTTTCATTCATTTTTTTTTTTTTAATAAGTGACTACTAGTATATAGGTATACATGTAGTACAATGTAGAAGTAACTGAATACGATTGTACGATAAAGTCCAGCCGTTGTAATTCCCACGTTTATTGCCTAGCAACACAATGTTTACAGTTATGTTACCGGCATTTGCAGCTGTTCCATTAGTTCGAAACTCGCGCGCCAAGCTTTCATCTCTTAGAAGCTTGTTTCTCGTCTGAGTTCAGTTCATAACGTTGCTACTTAGAAGCTCGCACCGAACTCGGAAGGACTCTAACTCATAGTCTCGATTTAGGAGGTATTCCTCTCGTCGCTTAGCTTTCCTCTTTCGTAGCCGCATTAAAAGGCATTTGACAAAAACAACTTCGCTAGCTAAAAGTGGTGAGCAAAACTAAAAACACAAACGAAACTCACACCTGTTCCATGCCAATCATACACAATCCACAATTCTGAAGCATTGTCATGGAAACGGTGTTAGTATAGCTAACTCTACGTACGTAGCGATTACGTATTGATATCTTGGCGCGAGAGAACAGCTGCAAATTACGTATATTGGTTACATGCTTTATTTATATATCTGATACCTGAAGATGTATTGTCAGAATTTTCTACGATTTTTGGTGTAACTGGCGCTCTTTAAAACCTTTCCTATCTCGAGTTATACTCACCCATAAAGACGACGACTATGGACAAATTGCAGTCTGGGAACGAGAACCACGAGCTTTTTTGTTCTCTTAAAGTATACGGTCTATCGACTTGAACAAAACATGAAATTGATCGTCTTTCCATTCTGGTTCGAGAGCAATAAAGAGCTACAGTATCCGTTTCTCGGTTCGTGAGTTATACGCGGGACGCGTTTTTTTAATGATTTCATGATACGGCACAAATCCTATATGAGAGTTACTGCCGTAACTCTCGATAAATCCAGGTACAGGAGATCTTTTTGAACAAAAGCCTCTGTAAATTTATAGTAGATAAATAAAGGAAAAATTGCTTGGGATTATATACTGCTGGACTTGAATCGCTTACTGTCAACCCTACTGAAAACGCATTTAAAATGAATTACTAATTCCATTAACACCGGATCCACGAGAATAGATCATTTTTTTGGCGGAACACCCTTTTTGGAAAAATAGTCGGAAACGTGTTTTTTACTTTTTAACACACATATTCCGAGAGCCCAACTCTCCCTGAGTCTTATGTTGATATTTTCAAACGCCCATCTAAAGTACGCAGCAACCTGCGTTCGTTTGAACAGACGCGGTTTCCAAAATCTCGGTTGTCTCGAGTGGAAAAATGCATTTTTTTAAGGGCCGTTAAGTAACATTCTGAGTGCACTATTGTATTATGTTATGTCTCAGATAGATGCCACATTAATACTGCATTCAGAATACGCTTAGTTTATACACAAATACACAAACTTACCTTTCCTAGTACCCAGACCGTCATATAGTATACAGCAGTGACGTAATACGTCATTACTAAATATGTCACTCGCTTGTTATCGTACGCACAAGAAACCCGTGTGTGACAAGTGCGATGCTAGGACAAGTTGCACAAAGTGTTGTCCATGCCAACCCCGTTTGCGTGGTTGCCCTAAAAAGGTAAGTGTGGTGCAGGAAACACTACATCGGTCAAATCCCGAGCGTCGTGCAGCCACCGGAATGAGTTTTGTTGATGAACCGATATCGATTCCTGCAGAGATCGATACAACGGAAGGACCCAGCAACTACACATCATCGCAAAAACACATTCTTGATGTACTGAAGCGGATGGGTTGTGATGAACACAAACGTAGCGTACGATTGCTTCCACATGTCGAAATGAGGAGGCAGGTAAAACGCGCGATCGACAATGCCTGTATGATCCGAGTACAAAATGTGCTTCTACCTAATTTGAGACTCGACGAGGGCTCAAAGAAGGCATTCAGCCTCCAATTTCTTGTAGGATCACCTGAAAATCCTGTCAACATGGATGCCCAAGCACTAGCCACAATACTAACCACCATCAGGGACATACTAAAGGCAGAGAAGAAGAAGAAGCAGCTCAAATCCAACAATGCTAGGAAGCTTCTTGTTTCTTTTGTTGACGTTCCCATTGCTTATGTGGCATCGTTGCTAACACTCAGCAAAGACCATGCTGCTCGGGTGATGTTCCAGGCTAAAATCGACAAGCTATACCTAACTCATGGCATGAATATCCAACAATTCAGCAAAACACAACCTCGATTGCCCAAAGATGTTATTGAATTTGCTGTGGAATTAATCTATAGTGATGAAATTATTGGCCGGTTAGCATGGGAAGCTAAAAAGCGTACACCAAACAGAAAGGAAAAGTGGAAAGAGCTCAAGAATGTGTTTGCTATGAGGTCTCTTGTTTTGAAGAATGACATTGCAACAATGTATGCAGGTTACATTGCAAAGCATGAGGACGCCATGCCTGGAAAGCCACCAATTGGGAGGTCATTGTTTTACACCATAGCCAAACACATAACTGGAGGTGGAAAGCAACAAGAAGCCCGTGCAGGGGTAGATTATATAAAGGTGAACTTTCACATAGATAACTTCTCCATTGTGGACAAGTTGATTGACATCCTTGCACCTCTATCTGATGTGGACCACACCTTACGTAATGAGCTACGTGGTCTTTGCACTGATGTGTACACCTTTCTTAGCTACGGTATGCTTTGCATGCAAGGGAAGGTGTGAAGGCATCAGAGGACACAGAAGATCAATGTGACTACACCCATCAACCTCAAGAACATGAAGTTCAGCAGCTCAGAGCATATCAGGAACTGGAAGAATTGGTATCGCAGCCTGACAAATTGGATGATCCGGGTATACAGGAGGCCATAGTAAGCATGATCAGAGGCCAGCTCAGCTGTTGTGCTCAGTTTAAGGGATCTGTGGTAGAGAACAGCAACAGTGCTACAACACACTCACCTGTATTCTCACTGGACCTGACATCTCACAGGAAGCCTAACAAGAACCCAAAGGCTGGTGGTCACCTTGAGTGTAATGCCTGCAGAAGTCCCTTCCTCTTCTTTGACAAGCTGAGGCATGTAGCCCTCATGAAACTTAATAGGAGCCCTACCAAGCTGTCTGAAATAGCCGATGTACTCCTATCTATACACCAATGTGAGCGTCGCTCATACAGGTATATGGCTCATGTGATGCAAGCTGCTTAACAGGCCCATAGAATGAAACTTGCCATTGCTGAGATGAATTCAAGCACCGCCTACATCGTATATGACTTCAAACAAAAATTCCTGATTCCGAGAGGGAGGTGACTCATACTATGGTAAGAAGGGAATGATGGGGAGCTGGAGTGTTCATAAAGCCAGAGACTAGGGCTGTGATCAGCAGTCTATCGTCATGCACTGACAAACTCTATGTGGAAATAGATTTCAGCTCTGAAGAAGCACGATTGCGGAATGAGATGGAGGCAATGAATATTGACAATGTGGATGAAGGTAATAGTTATTTGTTGATGAGCATGAGTTGAGGGGTGAGGAAAGTGAGCATGAGGTGGAGGATGAGGAAAGTGAACATGAGGTGGAGGGTGAGGAGAGTGAGCATGAGGTGGAGGATGAGGGAAGTGAGCATGAGGTGAAGGATGAGAGCAATGAGCATGAGGTGGGGGCCTGGGATGAGGGAAGTGAACATGAGGTGGAAGATGAGGGAAGTGAACATGAGGTGGAGGATGAGGGAAGTGAGCATGAGGTGGAGGATGACGGAAGTGAGCATGAGGTGGAGGATGAGGGAAGTGAACATGAGGTGGAGGATGAGGGAAGTGAGCATGAGGTGGAGAATGATGGAAGTGAGCATGAGGTGGAGGATGACGGAAGTGAGCATGAGGTGGAGGATGAGGGAAATGAGCATGAGGTGGAGGATGAGGGAAGTGAGCATGAGGTGGAGGATGTGGGAAGTGAGCATGAGGTGGAGGATGACGGAAGTGAGTATGAGGTGGAGGATGACGGAAGTGAGCACGACAATAGTGGGCCTAATGATGATTTGAGTGTACATGAAAAGGACCAACCAACTCTACACTTCATTGATTGCATTGTGCAAGGAGAGCAGAAATGTGATGCCAATGTTGTGCTGTCATGCTTTGAGGCAGCATTTCATGTTTTAAGATCTCGGTTTCCCCATGTAAAAAAGATAATCATTCAAAGTGACAATGCTAAAAATCTTGCTGGAAAGCAGTCCAAACTTCTTTTGCCTCATGTCTGCTCAGCTGCTGGTTTCAAACTTGTGGCTTACTACCACAATGAAGCACAAAGTGGAAAAGATGTTTGTGACACTCACTTCTCTCACCAGCAGACCCAAGTTGAAGCTTATTTGACACAGGGAGAGGGAGGACGCAAGATATCCACACCAAAACAGCTTGCAGTGGCACTGATGGAGAAGTCAACTATTAACACCACTGTACTGCTGATAAAGCCTAACTTCAAAGCTCCATATCGATCTGCCGTATGCCCTTCCATTAAAGGCACCTCAGAATTCTATGTTGCCCAGTACATCACAAATAATACTTCTAACCAGCAGAACATTCTATTGTACAATTGTCTTGGGCAGACAATACCATCTGCCCATGTACATTTGCCTTCATGCCATGCATCCTCGCTCATTACCCTAATGGGTGAGGATGGCATCAATTTCACAGGAGTAACAGTGTTACTCAATAGTGATAATGATGATGCATGCACAAAGGTAAGGATGGAAAAGAAGCGATACACAAAGAGAACTAAATGTACTAGCAAGCGGGAGTTGCAGAAAATGGAACAGCAACGTGAACATGAGGAGGCATTGAGGCAGATAAAAGCTTTGTATCCTCAGTGTTCAAAGTGCCACTATCACTTAAAGTCTCAAAAGTTGCTAGATAAGCACATATGTGATGGAGCACAGCAATGTCTGGATGCCCTCAGTATTGCTATGAGACATGCCGACAAACTTTTGGCACAAATGAACCTCACTGTTCATGGCGCTATTCAAAAAGCATCCCTCATTGGCACAGGTGATGAGATGCCATTTACAACTTTTGAGCCCAATTTCTATTCTGGATGGGCATACACCAGAAAGAATATGCACCCAGAGCTCACAACTAAAGTTAAAACTATCATTAATGAGTGCTGGAAAGCTGGTGAGAACAAAGATCTAGGGAATGTGAAAATATCTGCTGATGGTGTATTTGCCAGGCTTGAAGAGATGGAGACACAAAAGGTCATCAAATTAAGTGAGCTTCCACTACCAGGGAAAATTCGTGTTGTGTACCAAACCATTGGCAGGATGACCCAAGTGCCAACTTCTAGTACCAGTAAACGTAAGCGTGAGAGGCCTCAATCTGAAGGGTCAATTGGTACCAAGAAGAAGGCAAGAGTGTCCTTTGAGGAGCTTGACCTTGCAAAGGACCTTTTGTCATGGAAAAAGCCGGAGCTAGAGGCTTATCTGAGCCACTATAACATAAAGAAATCCGGTAACAAGCCAGAACTAATAAACCGCGTTGAAGAACACATGTTTACTGTGTAGTCAACTTATTGTCTGTCATAACGGTTGTATTTCTATTACTGCGAATGCACTAATCAATTGCTTCTGTCCCATACATACTAGTCATTCGTACACATAGATCTAGACTTGTTATGAAATGCTCGTTGCACGCGCTGTAAATTAATAACGGCAACGTAGTACCTGCTGTACAAAACTAAGTTTTTGCGCATGCGCTATGATAATTTCCTCACCCCAGACCGCTGTTAGATTATGCCTTGTCTTGAAACACTAATTCTAGTCAAAAACACGAATGTAACATCGATCTTGGAATGAAATGACCTTATTCCATTTCTAAAGTAACTAAGGAAATAATTTTTAGCATGTAAAACAGCCCAGAAAAAAAGGGCATCGTTAACGGTGACGGCTCTTACCTCTTCCACTTCGCACTAATGCTGGCTAGCCCGTGAGGTAGATACGAAGCTGCAAATTACAACAATCATCATACAGAGAGTTGGATTACTGTCCTGTACATGTTTTATATCAATCAGATACTTTCCGACTAATTTTTCATAAAAGTGCCTTCCGCAAAATAACGATAAAAAATGATCTGTTCTCGTGGATCCGGTGTTAAAATGAAAAAAGAAATCCCTTCTGTAACTTCATAGTCACTAAGTCCATACACATAAATAAAATATTGGCTGATTTTTACTGCATTGATTTGAAAAGTTGATTGGTTTGAAAGAAAAATGCAACTCTCGATTAATCATTTTACTATTTTAGTTAATTAATACATTAAATAGCATCCATATGTTGTCCTCAGTGTGGCTGACATAATGTGAAAGTCTGAAGTCATTGTGTCAATCCTAAGCTTCAGTACATTAATCTAAACGTATTATGCAGTTTTGGCAAGTTATGGCTTGGTGCACCTTACAAATAAGGATAATTTGTTTAGACTTCTTTGCTGATCTTAGGGTTATTTGAAATCTAGTTTGTTTTGTGTTTCATATTAGAATATGGCCGATGAGGTTTTAGTTAATTTGCCTACACGTGTGTAACACAGTGTATTTTATTTGTACACACACGTTTTTGAGTTAACCGTTTGTATGTACATGTGTAGTTTAGCTGAGGTAAAGTTAACCACAACTTCATGGGTTGTATTATAATATGAAACTTAATGCAACCACATTTATGTGAATGACAAATGGACATGATTTGATACTTTGATTTGCAGGATTTGTAGAAGTGGAGACTCCTACATTGTTTAAGAGAACTGCAGAGGTTTGTTATTTGGCAGTATTTGTTGTAATGCCTTGTGTGTGAATAATTATCATACTTAGTAACTGATTTGTTCATGCTCCTATATAGGCTTAGTAACTGATTTGTTCATGTGCCTATATAGGCTCCATTATTTGTACCAATGAAGCCAATATATCTTAATGTGTTTGTACATATATACTTACTTTGTTTGGTGTATGAGTTGAAATAAGTGCAATTTTCAATTCACTATGTAAGCCCCTAATTAGGGCAGCTTCCACGAGTACAAAACTAGAATAAGTTTTTATAAAATATACATGTTTTTATTTAGTCTGTGCTAATTTTTTTTTTTTTTCTCTTGCAGGGAGCACGTGAATTTCTTGTGCCTACAAGAGAAAAAGGAAAGTTTTATGCTTTGGTTCAAAGCCCTCAACAGGTGAGAGCAATCATTCGTTTCACTGCATCCAGCAAAACATTAATAAGTTCCTTGGCAAAGTATTGCAGCTTAGATATATTGTTGTGGAAGGGTCTAGCTAATGAATTTATATTTATTGAATCTTTCCTCCCAATATGTGCAAATTTCCCATGTAAAATTAAATGTTCAAACAGCGTACAACTGAATTGGTAGTAGTCTTGCAATTAAGCAAGTTAGTGTTCAATGGAACAAAATAATGTATTAATACATATGTAGATGTTAAATACCGTAGGTTCACGACCGACTTAATACAATAGCCGTTTTTTTAAGTGAAATGACGTTTGGAATAGAAAAGTTAAGCAGGGTGAATGGAAAATGGTGTGTGGAAAGCTAGCATGACGTCGCATCATTACGTTACTATTTTATTACATGTACTGCTAATACACGAACACTAATAGTACAGCCTAAATTGCGAGTACCTTGTGCGTTCCAGAGAAGGAGTGGGGGAAGCAGCTCTTGTTGGCAGATATTTGGCAAAGGGTTGCTCACGGCCCATGCAGCGTCCGTGCACACAATTGGGCACTGATTTACATGTTGCAAGTTTTGGGCGAGTTGCTTTGGTTATAAAATCTAATTATCGTTCATTCAAACCTTGCTAGATACTAGTACTTTGTGATTTTACAAGCCGATAGTGTATTAAATATTGGTATGACATTTATAGTCATAGAAAGTAAGTTAATGCTCGTGTGAGTCATTTGTGTGCATCTGCCGTACACTCACTATTTGGTTTGTGTAGCCTTCTAGGTTTAGGAAAGACCAATGACGGGCACTTAGTGGCTACCATTCAGATTATTCGAGTTTCAGTGGTGAAATAAGTTTAGGACCCCTAAGTCCGAAGCTTGCTTAAGGTAATGATTTAAACGGTAATCTTGCTAATTCTTTGAACGAAACGAAATAAAAAAAGGAGTTCTTACTGGAACTACGGTAGTTGCATTATTAGCCATGATATCAATAGCTTAAGGTTCAAATGTTTATGGACTTAAATTGCACATATTTGTGGGTACTGAAGCTGCATGTATAGTTAGTACACATAAGGGTTGATCATTTTGTAAAATGGCCTACCAAAGCCTAGGCATTTGACCTAACAATTTAATTCAGCATTTGAAAAGGTTGTTACTTATAAATTAAATTGATAGGCAGTGCATATAATGGTACAGAAGTGAAAGTAAACGTTCATTCGTCTTGCAAACATGAATTATTTGTCATTTTCAGTTTAAACAGCTGTTGATGGTTGGAGGGATTGACAGGTACTTCCAGTTTGCACGTTGCTATAGGGATGAAGATCTGCGATCTGACAGGCAACCTGAATTTACACAGGTACGTGTGAAGTTGTCAAGGTACAGTGCCATCCACCCACAAGTTCACACTTGCACACAACCAGCGTCTTGCACTGGACTCACGCTCACTTGCGCGTGACTCAATCGAGTGCAATATTAACTCATGCACCTTAACTGAAGGTTAAACAGCTTGTCCAAAAACATTTACTATTAATAGCTTTTAAAAACTAACGTAATCATCTGTAGCTACATGTGTATGCCGTAAATTGGTATTCGAATGACGTTTGCAATAGTGCTCGTATTGAGGACTTGCGTGCTTGCTAATTGCACTCGAACGCGAGTCGCATTCAACACGCAATACACTCGCGTGCAAGTGTGAACTTGTGGGTGGACGGCACTGTACATGTATGTAATGATGCAATGTACTGTTTAGTGCTGCCAAGGTAAACATGGTTAGAAGTGAGTCAATCTGTCACTCATCCAACATGCATTAAACATGCATGCAACTCACATATTGCAGGCTGGTTGTTTTCTGATATCTCAGGATAAAAAAAAAGATTGATGTGACATATAACTGACAGATCTACATATATGTTACAATTAGATACTAAATAGAGGACAGATATGGAACCTTATCGTTTAATCCAGATAGTAAGTACATTAAATAGATTAATACTGAATGTAAACACATGTACCAAATTATAATGTGTTTATGATAGAGGTGGATTTTAATGTGTATCGGGTGGATGTGGTTAGCTGCCACCTATTCTTTATCTCACTTTGGGATATCTGATTAGGGGGTGGGGAAGGTGGGCGGGGTGAGTATACCCCCTGTCGAGCTTGAGAGATATGGGAGTGTGGTCCCTATCCCCCCACATCAGAATGTCACAGACTGTGTCGGAAGTAAGGACTTAACCATCCAAAAACGGGGACGTCAGTGAAGGGAAGAAAATTCTGAGGAGAAGGAAAAAAAAAAAGAACTGGACGACGAGAGCTCCTTCTTTGCCGTGCTACCATGAGGTTCAACTGTCTCGATTGTGCATGCGTAACACCCTATCACATTAACCTTGGTTAACCCATTAACCTTCATTTAATGTGTATCGGGTGGATGTGGTTAGCTGCCACCTATTCTTTATCTCACTTCGGGATATCTGATTAGGGGGGTGGGGAAGGTGGGCGTGGTGAGTATTATCCCCTGTCAAGCTTGGGAGATATGGGAGTGTGGTCCCTATCCCCCAAAAAGGGGCCCTTGTAGGGGCCCTCTCCCCAAGCAAGTGTAGTTATTATTATTATTATTATTATCATTATTTTTTTTATTTTTTATAATAACGACTGAATTTTTACATACACCACCGTACAGCACACCAACAAAATCAAAGTCACAGCAGCAACTACCCCACACCCACACACCTCAACCCCCCTCCTCCGAATGCCGAAACCTTGCACGGGAGAGCAAGGCTCTAGCATTGGCTCTCACAAGTGAAAGGCTTAGCCTCTGGTACAAGATGGTGGTAGCCTGTGATTTTTTGCATCCCATTTGGATGGCTAGATGAGCCGCAAGCCGCAAGAAGGATTGTTATGCTTCCATGCCCCAGCATCCATATTACTCCACAGCTAGGGGAATGCACACTCATCCACGCTCAGCACACTTGGAATCATTGGCACTGTGCTTTCTTGCCTCAGCAACCAGAGCAGAAGACCCACACCTCACCACCGCTTCAGTCAAAGTGGTTGGGTTAAGCGGTGAAGTGATAGTGAGGTCAACAGCAGCAGGTTTGCCAAGATACCAGTTGTTGACAAGTACGTCAGCAGGACGAGAGTGCAGTCCGTCGAGACCAAGACCACTTCCAACTTCGACCTGACCTCCTAAGCAAGCCCTATGACAGATCTCCACAAAAACATCACGAAGGCTGTTGTGACGCAAGACCACATCACCCCTGTGTTTGCACGTCAATGCATGGTGACCAAGCGGGTCCAGCCTGTGGTTAGGAAAATAGGGACAGCATGAGTCAAAAGAAACATCCATACCAAGCCACCACTTGATGGCAACCTGAAATTCATTAGGCTCTAGATGCAGGTTAAGGCCTGGAGAGGGGATAACAGTAAGCCAAGAAGCGGCATGATGTGAAGAGACTGATAATAAGCGAGCTCTATTGGCCGGAGAGGAGAGATCAAAAAGCTGCCGAAACTGCTGATCTTCAATTTTGCTAGACAAAGTGTGCTGGCGCAGGTTAGAGGTGGCTAATATCTCTTCAGAGATGGAATCAGCTGCTGGCACTAATTAAAAAGCACGATTGATTCAGACAAATGCAAGTTAAAGGACTTGTCAAAGCCCGAACTACTAAGCAAAGCTAGGTACGCTGCAGCGGAATGGCATGACAAGCTATGAAGGCCAAGTCCACCTCTACTAAGACTGAGTTGTGCTTGCATCCAATCAATATCAGAGGTGTCTAACGCTGTGCATTCAGAGAAGCATTGGCGCACATCCTTGTCAAATAAAGCCAAGCCCTCAGCGATGTATGAAGGAGGTGTGGAACGGGCAAGGTGCACCAACTTACAGAATGCAGCACACTGCCGTAGGAGAAGAAAAGCCACATGGGGATCCACTGCACCAACTTCTACCAATTGGGATAGGAGTTTCGCTGCATCGGCACACTTTTGTGCTAAGAATTTGGCGCAAAAAATGGGATCACCAATTGGTGCACCAAGAATCTCGAGGTTAGGTACTCGTGACACTTTCATCTCAGGAGGGAAGGAGGACAGGTCACCCTGTCCAAACAACTCGCACTTAGAAAAGTTGATAAACAGCCCCAATGATGGACCCATCTCTTGAATAAAAGTCACCGCCCGGGTAACAGCCTGAGAGTGTCCTGCCAAAACACCGTCGTCAAGGAACCATCTGTTAAACAATAGAGATAGACAATCACTTGTCCTGTGCGATGGATAACACCAACTTGTGCAGAACTATGGAAAAGAGAAGTGGACCCAGAGGATCCCCTTGCTGGACACCTGTCTCCGAGCTTATCTGTCCAAGAGGGTGCCATAACGTGGGGTGGGAACCGTAACACCAGCCTACGCAGGGAAGAAGCTCTGGGAAATGGACTGCACATTCCTCCAGGAGAGCCTGACGAGACACCAAGTTGAATGCATTAGACAAATCCACCTTGCAGACAGTAAAATGATCATCTTTCCAATGTTCCTGGATGCAGCTCCTAACACCATGAATCACCTTTTCTGCCCCAGCAGGGCAAGCGACTCCATATTGAAACGGAGTGAAAAATTATGTTTGGAAAAAAAACGAATTATTTTTCCTCTGTCTCTGGAACCAAAACGCCTAATTTATAGGGAGGCCGGGGACTTGATGACAGAAAGAATGTTACAAATGGTAGAACTTAAAGCTGAAAACTTTGTTATAATGTAATGGTAGAACTTGGAGTAGAATTTTAGGATGAAATGGTAGAACTTGAAGAAGAGTTTGGTGAGAGAGGTAGAACTTGGAGTAGGTGAGAGGTGTAGATAAGTCTTATTTGCTTTGTTGGTGGTGTTTATTTGGGTCACCACCTGACCCTAGCCAATGTACCCACCCCCTTCCCTGTAGGTGTATAAAAATGAGATGTTTTAGAAATATATAATTTCATCAAACATGTTTCGGCCAGAGGCCTTCTTCAGTTCACTTCCCTGTCAATACCTCCCCAACTGCAATAGGGCGAATATGTCCAATGGACGTCCCTCCTTGTTCTTCACTAATGCAGTGAGAGAACCCCCAGCCAGAAACTTTGATACCGCTTTACCACTGGCCAGGATGTCGACTACACCACGCAAAGAGGAAGAAATAGGAGTAGGTAGATGGACCTGCAAGCAGATGCTGAATACGAAGCCCTGAAGGGCCACAGTCTGTACCTTTGGGGAAGGAATGGAGAACTGACAAAATGTTAAAGTCATGTGGCAGTAACACATGATTGATAGGAGGACTTGAAGAGATGGGCAGAGAAGGATGGGGACCTTTAGGATGCTTCTGCTGGAGCAAATCCCACACCTCTGGGGTATTTGGAGCGACACCTGGTGAAACAAGGGCCTGGCAAGCTTTTCCTAGTAACCCCTCTCTACTCAGACCTACAGCCGAAGAAATCTTCTTTTTGGAAATATCCACCTGAGAATTTTGCTTTTGAGAAGGAATGACAGGACGCTTGTTTATTCGGTTCCAAATGATACCAATGTCACCTTGAGACCACAGGTTGCATAACTGCTGTACTTGGCTGTGTTGATTCTCAGCCCCAGGGGAGGGCCTTCCAGTTGGATGAGGTGGATGGCGTGGTTGATCGCAGACGTCGGCCCAGCGAGGATGCTGTCATCAAGGTACCAGCAATTGAATGTGAGCCCTGAGCATTCGGCAGCTCCTGCGATGGACTGGACAAGTTATTGCAGCACCAAGGAAAATAGGAAGGGGCCCAGTGGGTCCCCCTGCTGGACTCCCTGTTCAGAACTTAGTGTGCCCATGGGGTGCCACAAGGAGGGGTGTTGACCGTAACACCAGTAGACCCACTTGAAGAGAAGCGGGAAGTGGGTTGCACATTCAGTTAGGAGGGCATTCCTAGAGACATCATTGAAGGCATTGCTGAGGTCAATTTTGCAGACCACAAAATCGTCGTCCCCCCAGTGATCTGTTAGGCAGTGCCTAAAGTTGTGAATCAATTTCTCTGCCCCGGCTGGGCAGGCCACGCCAAGCTGGTGTGGGTTGAATAACTCTGAAGACTTTGCTCGCATCAGGATACAGAGGCATTTCCCTGTCAATCGTTGCAAGGCTTCCCCTATGGCGATTGGGCATATATCTTGCGTGGCACCCTCCTTCTTCTTGTTCAAGGCTGTGAGTGAGCCGCCTGCCATGAACTTGGCGATCCCGCTGGCGCATCACCAGCCACTAGGATGTTGATCACTGCCCTGAGGAAAGCACAGATAGGGGTGGGCAGGGGGACTTCTGTGGCTTCTATGAGATGCTGTAGAGCAAAGGAGCGGAATGTGGAACGCACCCCTATTAAGGAACACTAAATCTCATTAAAAATTTAATCAAAGTTAGGGGTTTGCAATGATGGACCATATGCAAATCAATGAATCTGATTGACCCACTAGTTGCTGGATAAATATCCCCCACTAGCATTTGGCAAGCTAGGAGTGGAGCATTGTGCTCCTTTGCGACCTCCTGATTTCATTATAGCTTTCTAATGCAGCATTTTCTTCTAGAGCTGCTTTTCTTTTTCTGCGTCACACTTCTTTCTCAGCTATCTCTTTCTTCATATCCTCAGCAGCCTTAAATTCATCGCTCCATTGTGCTGAAGTCATGCACTGAGCTGAACCTTTCAAACGCTTACATTGAGTCCTTGTAGGGATATAGCGTTGTCCTGTGGATCTAATCTTTCTCCATCTGAATTATCAGTGGTACTTTCTGAACTTTGAGAAGAGGTCCATTCAGCATGTTGCACCTGCTCAGGACATACTGCACATGCAGCCACATAGATGGAGTGGTACTGAATTGACAATTTTAGGCATAACTGCAGATTTTATCTGTTGTCATTGCGGCCGCCTTGAGATCAACCCACCTCTTTACCTCTTGTACCACACCATCCTCAATAAAGCTTACAATGGTCAGGAAGAGCATCTACCCCACGTAGTGGAGACAGGCCTGTCGTTTATTGGCCATAATTAGGCAACCAGAGGAAAGACGTTTCATTTTTTAGCAAGTAGCACCCGCCCTCTCCCGAAAGCAAACCTCCATGCGGTTCAGTGTTTGTATAACAACCCTTTGATGTGGTTGTTCCTTGTTTGGTACCGTTCCCATACATTGAGGTATGTTTGCCGAAAAGTGAGTTTTCGGTACCAGGATTCATAAAACCTTTTCTATGGTTAGTATAGTTGTAATCTACGTTACATTCTCTATCCAATAGTGTTTAAATTATCTCTCTAGCATGCATAGTTTGTCTGCATCAGTCAAGGGAAGTTGGTTGTTCCTTAATAGGTTCCTTTGCTCTATTCGCAGACCTGATGGTCCTCTTGCAGCATCTCTGGGGAATTGATGGAGAACTGCCTTGGCGTTGAAATCCGGGGGCAGGCTGAGGCTTTCTGTAGGTAATGTGACCACCGGGCTCGGTGGGACTGGGCCCCTGGGGTGCTTGCGACACAACAGGTCTCAGGTCTCCAGGGTGTTGGGGGCAATCCCTGATGAGGTAAGGACCTTACATGCCTTGTCCAGCAGTCCCTCTCTCGCCTTAGAGATTGCATACTGGGCACAGTGTTGTCCCTGTGGTGCCCAGGTAGACTACCACACCTTTCTGGAATGGATCTGTCTTTGATGCAGTAATAATGATCTCACGTGCACGATAAAACAATTCAGAGCATTCAACATTGTGCTAAGCAAAATCAAATTTGATTAGCAACTCGGTTCAGTTGCATAGCAATTTTTTCCCGCTGAGATGTGTGATGATTCGTCATTTGAACACATAGAAGGAATTTACAGCAGAGCTATGTAACAATGTATATGTTGCGCCTGCGCACGAAATGCCCGTGTAATTATATTCATAATAAACAGCTGTGTTAGTTGCTTGGCTTCGTAGTACTGCAATGTTGTAAGTGCATTGTTGAGAAGTTACTATTAAAGTTGCCTGTTGACCCACATAAAAAATTGGTGTAGTCAAACGTTATAGCAGTGAAAGGGAACATTCCGCTTCCGGAAATCACTTGTGAAGATTTTCAAACGACATGGACTCGTTTTGAATTGGTCGCGGCTGCCAAGGAGTGGAATTCGGAGAAGCTAGCACTTATTCTACCGACCCTGTTCCGGGGAAAGCTGGTAGAGTGCTATATGGAACTTGACACGGGGACAAAGAAGGGCGTGAAGTCTGTAAAGGACGAGGTGACGAAAACATTGTGTCGTGAGTCGCTTGAGGCAGGGAAGTTATTTATGGTGCGTTCACAACAAGAACAGGAAAAAGTCACAGAGTTCGCCATGAATTTGAAGAAGCTGTTTAAGCAAGCATACCCTGAAGAAAGTAATGCTTCTGGCATTCTGCTTCAGCGTTTTCTGATGGGACTGAAGACGTTTATTTTGTGGCAAGCCGGACACTCTTGAAAAGGCGATAGTGGCTGCTATGGAAATTGAATCTGTGTTTGCGATCGAGTCTAACCTGACAGAGAATGTTAATCCTGTGAATCTGGTGAAGGAGGGGGCTGACTGTGATACTGGACTGCAAATTACCCTCTCAGGGATGTTAAGGCAGCCTACACAAGAAAACATATTTACATGATGTTGACAATATGTCGACAAGTATGTTCATGATTACATCATTATGACATAGTGCAAATCACTGTTATTCAAGCATTGCGATCGTACGGAAAATATTTTTGTAAAGCATTCATACGTATTGTCATGCTAGGGTATTCTAGCGCTTAGATTTCGTATATGACGCGTAGAAGTTTTGGCTTGACAATATAAAAGTTGCAGCTGTCGAGCGGGAAAGTTCAGTTACGTCATATTTTATCGCCTTAAGAGAGTCATTTGTGAAAAGCAAAACGGCGCTGATGAAGACGAGGGCGGATAAGAGGACTTTTGTGCCTGGTATGTTACACAATGTTTCTATTGCTCATCTACGCTTAGGATGTGATTGGAACGTACTTGGTTTGCTAAATATAGTCGTGTTTATTGTAAATACGCCGCCATTTTGAATTGATACTAAGCAGGATTGCTACGAAGGCTGAAGTACATCTTACACAACCTAAGCCTAACTTTGTCCAGCGTGTAGGGCTCTAACATAATATGGCATTTATTGCTTGATCCGTGCATTGCTTTATCAGCGCCACTATCGCTCAATGGCTAATTGTTACCAATACGTATGCTTGCAAGTAAACCTGAACAATCGAACAACACTATTAGGTGGATATATATATATATATAGCATTCTTAAGCCAAGTTTGACTGCAATGCAACATGTTATATGGCTTTTACACGTTATGAAAGGTTAAATATGTACGGTCGGGGTACGAGACACGCGTAGGCTGCCTTAACACACCTGAGCTTAAAGAATTTACGGAGTGATTGGGAAATCTGGAGGTGAAGATACAGAGTGTGGTGCAGTGCTCAGTTGCTGGCAGTAGTCCCAAGATGAAGGCGGAGACAGGAGTAACGGAGCAGGAGTCAGGGCATCGTTATGCAAGCAATGACCATTGGCAAAGAAGCGGAAGATCCTGCTGTTTTCGATGCAGAGAGGTGGGACATATCAAATGATTCTGTCCTTTAAACTTCAATGGGCCTGCTAGAATGGTGAACGGCAGCAGATTAGGAACTAGTTGAACGTTTGCCAAAATCTGGATCCACTGCAATTTGGATGCAACATATCGAACGTCACTTCGTTGCTTTGCATAGACGGGAATTTGCATAGAATGGAATGCCGGATTAGACTCGATCGCAAACACAGATTCGATTTCCATAGCAGCCACTATCGCCTTTTCAAGATTGTCCGGCTTGCCACGCAGTAGTAGTTGTCTGCTAATAGATGTCTTCAGTCCCATTAGAAAATGCTGAAGCAGAATGCCAGAAGCACCACTTTCCTCAGGGTATGCTTGCTTATATAGCTTCTTCAAATTCATGGCGAACTATGTGACGTTTTCCTGTTCTTGTTGTGATAACAATGTAGTAGTGTATATGTTGCACCTGCGCACGAAATGCCTGCGTAATTATATTCATAATAAACAGCTGTGTTAATTGCTTGGCTTCGTAGTACTGCAATGTTGTAAGTGCATTGTTGAAGTTACAATTAGAGTTACCTGTTGACCCACGTAACATTGATCCTCACGCACATGCCCGCGCCATCGGATCACTTTCAGGCAATTGAGTCAAATGACCACTTCCCCTGCCCCCTCCCCAAAACGAGGTCAATCACCATCAGATTAATATTTTAATCCACCCATATTTACGCTGTGAGTTCTGGCGTATACATGAACAGTACGTACCACATGTACACGTAAACATACATTTTAATTTTAAATGATTATGTAATAATTAATTTTGTACATAAGGTCACCTCTGGATATAAAATTCGAACCCCGACCTCCATTCCGTATGCTGCACACCCATGTCATTTGTATGCGTAAGCAATCTATATTCGACAGATTTACTGACATTAATTGTCACTCGTACACTCGAATCCTGCTGATGCAATGTTGCAGTGTTTTCCAATGTACAGATGCCCTTTTGATTGGCATGTCTTCTTTTTTTTTAACCGTAAAAACACTCTCTTCGCGTAGCACTTACACTGAGCATGTGCTGCCAACACGGATATATTTTGCATTGCAGTTTTCTGTGACAATGTTTTGAAGTTCTTTTGCACCTTATAAAAACTGCATCACAAAATGCGATGCGATACCAGTGAAATTATTCCCTGGTACACATTCAATGGTATAGCTGGGCACACTTGCCAAATTATATTACCTCCCACACCTATTTTAATAGACCTCCCTACTTTCACTTCTCGATACAATTACACTTGTCCGGATGCCATAATAGCATCAAGACTATACTGTATTAACAATGCAATGGTTTGTATACTACTGTTTAATTAACGATATCTTTCATTAAACCAGATTGATATTGAAATGTCATTTGTTGATGAAGAAGGGATAATTGGACTGATTGAACGGCTTCTTCTTCATGTACTTTCAGCAGCGGGAGTAGGTACAAAACCTGTAATTCCACTACCAAGGATGTCGTATTCCTTGGCAATGTCTCAGGTTAGTTGTACATAATGAAATTATCTTACAACATAATTGCACATGATGAAATTTACTTAGATGTGTTGTAAAACAGGGTAACACTATATTCTGTTTTATTACATATGCACTTTAACAATAAAGATTATTTTCACTATGTTGAGTAATCATAGGGCAATGCTAGTGATAAAAAACAAGTGCAAGATAGGTATCACAGTTGATTTGTGAAGAAATTTGTATGGTATTTGTCCAATACAATATCTGGCTTTGGATTGATTTTGACCTTAATACTCCAGGGACAATCTCTATGCATGCAGCACCATAAATACAAATGGATTCTTTCACATCCTTTGTTATGTGATGAACAAAAACAGATGTAGTTGTTAAATTTCATTTGCGGACAATTTCATTGTTACAGAGAAAACTGACAATTATAACTTTTTGAATGTTTTATGAACCGTGTGTTCTAACTATAGTATGTTTTCAAGCTTTTCGCTGTTGTGCATTCAGTGTTTCCCCCAGAGCGTGGCGCTTCAGTAGCGCCACACTTATGAATAAAGATGATTACGAGGTGTTAAAGTAACTGGTAGATAGGTGATGATTGGTTTATGTGCAAAAATGATTACACTTGTGGTAAAAAAAGGGTATGCAAGTACATCTACATGCTAAATACTAATCTTGCTGCAGTGGCTGATTTTCATCCTGACTGTATTTGGACTCCAAGATGGCCAACGTATCATTTGCCCACGTCTGATACAATGCTGGGTCAATACTTTTAGTTTGGGTCAAACAATCCAAAAGCATCTATTTCATCGTACTCAGGAAAGTAGCTTTCAAGCTGCTGAATTACAGAATCCACAAACTTTGTCTGCATCATTTCAGTAAAGGATGTCCTATCAGTGGAAGACACCTTGATGGTATTTATCTTTAATTCTTTGACCGCCAAATGCATATTTATGTGCAATAATTGCACCCCACGTTCACCGCCAGGTGCACATTTATGTGCACACGTATAAGAAAACCAATCTGTGTCGCATGGTTACGCACTATGTGCACCAAACAGCGCTCAGGGCATAGAACTACGACTGGAATGTTGGTTTTTAATTGAAAGGTAAGCGGTAACTAACAGCTGCAGCTGTACATGTAATAGCGCCTCTATCATCACTAGCGGCTTTGAATAAGCACCCGCTTGTTCTACTAAAATAGGGGAGAGCGAAGCGTTTTTAAACACCTGGACCTTAGAAATAACACCAAGGGATTAAAATATCGTGTTTTCATCGTCTGTTTTATAGTATACACGACATACGACTTCAAATCTCTGCCCACTTGGCTCTGCCTGTATTGGGTGCTGTTAGCAACCATTGTTTTTCAAACACGGAATATAAATATATCAAAACAAACATCACAAACGCTTTTTTATCATAGTAATATTTTAAAAGTAAGCTAACTGTGATTCTTCAAGGATGGCGAGCCTTCAGCAACTAATAAGCTACGGTAGCCATAATTAAAAACATAGCTGACAATTAATGACGTCACCCGTATTGCAATATTAACGTCCAAAGAGTGAAGTTCATGCTGAATCAACATATCCACCTCACCAATAACATCAGCATCACATAATGTGTGAAGTAAACTGCAGCCCTGGCCGTATTAGGGACAAGTCAACATCCTCTCTTTGGCAAAAATTTGATGAAGAAAATGACAGCAAGCAACAAATAATATGCTTTTACAAATTTAGCTAGACCTACTGCTATTGGCTCACTTCATTCTGTACTTTCACGCTCTAAACTGACGATGATTGATGGAAGTGTTCTAAGTATGGACTCTATTGCAGCATCATAAGATAGCCATCGGACATCTTTTGCTTGCATAAGCGTGATTATAGGATCATTCAGAATTTCCTGAATATCATCAATTCTTGCCATCCTAAATGAAGGTTAACGAGTTAACCTAGGTTAATGTGGGAGTTACCTTACGCATGTGCAGTCCGATAGAAGAAATATAAAACTTGGGTGGTGATTCTTTTTTTTTCTCTCTCCAGACCACGATGGTCTGTGACTTCTAGGGGAGAAAGGGAAAAGGGGGACTTCACGTCCCACCCTCCCAAGCTAGCATAAGGGGCGGGCATGACCACTTCCCACCCCCATCCCTCTCCCCCTTGATTCCTCCAGATCAGAAGCCTTGCAACAGCATTGCTACTGCTCAGTTCCGACAACACATTAACTGCACTATTATGATAGAACAGAAACAATGACTGTACAGTTTCTTTGAACCTTTTCAAATATGGTATGTTGTCAGCTGCATGAGCTGCAGCTAGGGCAAGTCTATGATTGATGCAATTGATTGACACAAGACGTGGCTGACGTACCTTCAGTCACGATGCTACTCCACTCACCCTTCCTACCATAGCTGCACAGCCATCACGCCTAAATGAGCACAGCTTGTTGATGTCAAGTCCATTTGTCTCCATAAAAGCAATGTACATCAGCAATGTCACCTATATGAAGAAATGAAGTATCAATTTTCCCGGATGGAAGGATGTATTTCGCTACAATAACTAGCTGCTTCAATACAGATATGTCAGTTGATTCATCTGTCATTAGGGAAAAGAATGGACTGCACTTTAAGTTATCCAGTTTCTCACTTCCAATGACTGATGAAAGCACTGCAAAAACTCTGCAACAATCCTTTTACTAGTGTAAATGGCATTTCTTCCTATAGAAAGATCATTTAAGTATGAGCATCCAAGACTCTTCACTAAATTGGTACTTAGTTGTGTCGGTCAATGCAATCCTTGCTGAGGGATGTGCATGGTACAGTTGTCCAGTTACCAGAACTGCTGCTCTCCTGGCATTTGCATAATTCACACAGAAGTCCTGTCACGATGCCTGCTGTATCTTCAGTTGAAACTAGCCAGGGATAGTCTTCTTTCCACAATGAACAGTGCTATAACACCTGAGCTCATGTGTTATGTTGCCTATTATGCTGCTTACAGTGCTCCAAATGATAAGCTGCCAAAACTGACTTTTTCAGTTATTGGCCTATATCTTTTGAACCAATCATACTTAACTCTTTGACCGCCAAGTGCATATATATATGCTAAAAATTAATTCGCGTTAACCGCCAAGTGCATACATATATGCACACATAAAGAAAACCAGTCTGTGTCGCACGGTTACACGCTCCGTGTACCAATAAGCCCTAGTGGGATAGAGCTATGACAGGAGCGTTGGTTTTTAATTGAAAGGAAAGCGGGAACGAACAGCTGCAGGTGTACACGTAATGGCGTCTCTATCATCACCAGCAGCTTCAAATTAGCACCCGCCTTTTCTACTAAAACATGAGCGAGCGAAGCCTTTTAAAAGGTCTGGACCTTAGATGTATTAACAACAAGAGATAGAACTATGGTGTTTTCATCGACTGTTTCGTAGTATACGCAATATACGGCTTCGAATCCCTGCCCGCTTCACTCCACCTAAATCGGGTCTTGTTAGCTGCCAATTGTTTTCAAGCTAGTACACCATATATCATAACAAACATCATAAAACACTCTTCTATCATAGATAGTATCTTTATAAGGAGGCTAACCGCGAGATTCTTCGAGAACAGCGACTACTAAGCAACGACCGTACGGGTAGCGATAATTAAAAACATTACTGGCAAATAATCAATTAACTACGTTATCTGTGTTGACTGTCAAAGAGTTAAAGCAGGGCAACTACTTTTTCTGATTCAGCAAACACTTTTGTGTAAGAATCTGTGTTGTTAATTCAATTAGCACATGTAAACAAAGCTTGGCTAAGTGTAAACAAATCACGGTCAAAATCTCATTTTTCAATTATAATTCCCCCCAGGAATGTAACTATCAATTCAAATTTATTTTGTGAGTACAACATTAGGTCTTCTATATATGTAGTTGATTTGGTGTCTTAAGTCCTACTGGTTGGGAAGATCGGTACGGATTGATGAAATTTTCGAGGACGTTGGCGGTTCGCTGAAATTCGGACGATTTAGTTCGACTTAAGAAATAATTTTTACATGTTGTTACAGAAAAGTGGTAGGAGCATCTGTATATATCTTTTTTATTATGTACGGCGTTTGCGAAGGTTTGCAATACGAGATAGAAAGCCAAAAAGCTTAAATTTATTGTAGTTTCATCCTCATTTACGAAATCCGTGACGTTTTATGACGTTGACACAACCGTGCAACGTCATATTTACGCGCCACGCGCAAAATGAATTTGATCGTGAGTACGAGTTCGAGTACCGAGTACTTGCATTCTTCGTACCGAGTACTTGCATTCTTCGTACATATACATGTAATTCAACTTCATAGCATGCAATAAATGAGTACATATACATGTATACACAAACGTACATGTAGCACAAAAACATACAGGATACGCACGTTGAAGAATCAATCAAGCTAGCTACATGCATAAAAGAATTATTAACAAATAAGCCTAACTACTGTCATTAGTTACTTTTCTGTGTGACTTGTATACTTTTACTCTAACTTCAACATCTTTTCCAAGGCATCCTTCTCTATACGCTTGTTCATAATCCCTACAAGTTCTAAAATATTTACTTATCATGTCACTTGTACAAGTTTCAAGTCCTTCTGGTACAATTTTCCGCAGTCTTGTGATTGTCCCATTTGCATAAGCTCTTGTGTGCTTTTTGGAATGGCACCAAACTCTCTCAATGGGACTGAGTTCACAATGATACTTAGGATAGTATAAACATAAATGACCCCTTTGTTCAACATACTCTTCTAGTATAGTTTTTTGAATTTTAAAGTCTTCATATGTGTTCAACTTTTCCCTCATCTTCTCTGCATTCATACCATGAGTATCAACACCTATTTCTTTTAGAACTATTTTCATGCCTTTAGGTCTACCATCATCTAAAACCATGCGCTGTACATTGCCTTTCCAAACTGTATCTCTCATTACTGGTTGTTTCCCCCCAGAGCTAACATTCATTTTATCTACGTTTAATTGGTTGTCGGCTATTTTCCTGTGGGATGGAGCATTGTCAAATAAAAACAGTCCTCTTGCATGCGGGTATTTGAGTTCAAAAATATCCACTGCTTTCTCAACTTGCTTCATTAATCCTTCATTATTAAAGTATCCATCCTTGTGCACCTCAATCATAACACGAGCTTTACTATCATTAAACTGTAAAAATCCATTAACATTATCTACAAAATCAGATACCATTATAGATTGTCCCAAGGATTTTTGCTTTAAAACATTTGTGTGCTCGTCACCCCAAAAGTACGACTGATCACAGTTGGCATAGTATGTACTCGCATTATGCACTACCCTAATTAACGGCTTTACACCTTCTGGGCAGAGTGGAGTTAAATTACTTGGAGTAATTGTTATTTTATCTAATTCTAACAAATTGCTTAAAAATTCACTCCTGTGTTGCACAACATCTTGGCGCTCGTGTCCATCAAAGTAAACTCCTTTTTGGTGATGTGTACGCTCAAATCCCAGTTTGTGAAGCCATAACCTTGCTGTTTCTTCACTGATGTCATGGTCATACTTTTGTTTTACCCAAACTGCAAACATACCACTTGTGAGATTTGGTTCTCCCTTTTTGCATGCATTACTTCTAACGTATGTACGAGCACTTAGCTGAAAATCTTCATCTGAAATTAAGGAATCCAGTCGATCAAAATGTCCTTTCTCTGATGCCAAACTTTCCTCTATATCTTGATCCGTAATTGTGTCCTTTCCATCTGATAAAAGGTCTGATGTGGATTGAATGTATAGCTGCATCCAGTTACGTATTGTGTGTTCTGAAAAATGTGTTACATTAGAAGCCTTTTGTGCTGCTTCACATACACCTTCGTTCCAGTCCACTAGAGCTGTACCCATCACAAGAATTGCAAATGCTTTCTGCAGTTCCCTTGTAGCATTTCGTTCTACGTACATTACCAAACTATCCATTCCTCTGTCAAACACAGGCCTGTCCTCTTTCAAAACGCTGCTTGTTGTGCACGTAACTTTGCTTTCGGGGAGATTTTCTTGACACGAATAATGCGCGCAGTTTATCATTTGCCTTCGCGCTGCATGATCTTGTGCCTTTTCCAGAACTGGAGACTCCTTCCGAACTACTCGCTTGTTCTAACAACACTGACATGTCTCGCTTTCGTCGCTTAACACCGTCTGTCTTGGGAACACTCGCAGTTTCCAAGGCATCTACGGTTGCAGCTTGGTTCTGAAAAGAACCCGTAGACAAAGAAACATTCGACGACGACATCATTCGCAAACTCCAGTTACAACGCACCTCAAGGGAATGAATAAAATGAAAATGAAGCCAGCTCGACTGTGACGTCACGAAAGCAATAGCTTACGGAGAGGAACGGATAAATCAATTTCGTATGAAAAAATTTAAGCTTTTTAGCTTTCTATCTCGTATTGCAAACCTTCGCAAACACCGTACATAATAAAAAAGATATATACAGATGCTCCTACCACTTTTCTGTAACAACATGTAAAAATTATTTCTTAAGTCGAACTAAATCGTCCGAATTTCAGCGAACCGCCAACGTCCTCGAAAATTTCATCAATCCGTACCGATCTTCCTAACTAGTAGGACTTAAGACACCAAATCAACTACATATATAGAAGACCTAATGTTGTACTCATAAAATAAATTTGAATTGATAGTTACATTCCTGGGGGGAATTATAATTGAAAAATGAGATTTTGACCGTGATTTGTTTACACTTAGCCAAGCTTTGTTTACATGTGCTAATTGAATTAACAACACAGATTCTTACACAAAAGTGTTTGCTGAATCAGAAAAAGTAGTTGCCCTGCTTTAAGTATGATTGGTTCAAAAGATATAGGCCAATAACTGAAAAAGTCAGTTTTGGCAGCTTATCATTTGGAGCACTGTATATAGTACTAAAAACGCGCTGTGAGGTTTGTCAGGATATAATTAGAAACATGTAATGATGTAAGGTATATATGATTATAATTTAAAAGAAACCACAGATGACAAAGCAACCAAGTGCTAATTAAATTCATAATCCACAATTTTATCACCTGGAATGCGCCACGCTGTAGTATGGCGCTGGGGGAAACACTGGTTCATTCACTTGGCTATTCCAAAACAGGCGACTGACCACCAAGCCACCAACTTCGAAATGTACAGTGTACTTTAAAAGATAGGCTTAGTGCAATAGACCTGTCTATCAATCACCTTTTAACATGTTTGTCTGATATTTATAACATTAGTATTTGTTACTTGACATTGCTTTGCCATTTATCAAAAATGCACCTTTTGGCAATATCAGGACCCACGGTAGTGGGTCTTATGTAGGATTGGCTTCGTGGGCGTGGTTTTCGATCGAGCGTTTTAAAACGGTAAAGAAGCGTTGCCTTTACTCGCCAGCTCGCATATAATCCATCACAAACATGACAGATATGCACATATAACGTGAGCTTCGCTAAACAGTGCCATTTACGTGGAGTGACAAGTTGGTACCAAAATTCCGCCATTCTCCTCCTCCTCCTCCGTCTTCCGTTCATCACGTATAACTCGCGACAGGAACGTCTTACGAAGACGAGATTAGCTTCAAAAAGTTGCATTTGATTTCCAAACGCGCCCTTTCATACAAATAAGACCTACAGTTGTTAGCTGGCGATGAAATGCCGTGAAATGACACAAGCAGGTGCAATTCATTATCAGTGAAAATTCTCGGTTGCCTGGCAGTATGCAATATGACGTCACACACACGTCTTAATTTACTGTTGCCAGGCTACGCACGAATGTAGAAAGAAAGCAGCTGCAGACACGTTTACAACAGGTGGTTCTAATTCAGGAAAGGTGACCAAGCCAAAGAAAACAGCTCATTAACAAGGAAAACTCTGAGTTTAATGTACGAACGTCCAGTGGGAACCCCCGGGAACGTGGGTTCCTGTATAGTTCCCGCTAAGCATACCATGTTAGAACAATTGTACATAAGTACTGACAATTTTAGTTGCATCTATAAATAAAGGTACAGGGTAAGTTTATTCCCCATAAATAACGAACTAGCTATATTTCCTATTCGTAAGATATACCGCTTTGAAATGCAGAACTAACGCTTGCGGTTAATGCTTTGTATACAAGGGTCCCGCAGGGGTGATTGACTTCAATTGTGTAAAGAACAAAGGTCTTTCCGACAATATTAATTCTAATCCTATTTTACACGAAAGGAGGAGTCATTTTATGTTCCCCATAAATATAAAGCCTGTCTATCGACGTGATTTGATGGTTACACTGTCTTCAACATTCTACATTGGTTCCCGTCAATAATTGTGTTTATACATGCTCACGTGAGCAATCAATTTTCATACGAGCGGGGTAAACGGCTTGCACAAAACCACCAAAAAAAACACAGTTGCATTTATTTTAACTCAATCTCGGTGTGAAAGTGTGGATACATCTTAACATTCAATCCAAGTAGTTTTCTACTGTGACCCAAACCCACAATCTCAAATACACTCACATGCGCTACACTTTTATGCTGCATGCCCACGGACCTAAAATATCTCCTGCTCGTATAACTGTTACCAAGAACAAGCAACTTAATTGCCTCGCACTCGATCCCCAATCTTTAGTCCCGGCGCCATGTTTTTCAATTAATCACGCCCCTTTTAAGTTACCTATGCTGTTCCCGTGCGGGAACATTGGTTCCCGTTAGGCTCCCGCAAAAAGTGATAACTACTTGATTTAACGCAAGAGTTTGGCTCACCATATTGGCTTCTATCCATTCGCATATGTCTTGTTAGCACACATGCAAGTACTTCAGAAATAAGCATTGCGGGAACTTCACGGGAACTACGCTTGCGCGTTCGTACGTTAAGATATCTGAATTGAAGAACAAAGGTTGGCCTATTAATAAAATTAAAATGAGGCCTATATACTCAGATTTAATACCCGATAGGCGATACTGATAAGCAGAATCTAAGCGTCCTATGCATTGCAACGAATACACTAAGCCATACATTATATTGACTGAACACTCCTGGCAGAGAAAAAACATGAGGGGAACAAGTAAATCAAAAACTTCTCTATCGAGAAAGTGATTGGTGGGATGTAGGATTGGTGGTGCAAAAAGCAAGGAAACAAGGTACAGTATGTTAAAGTTAGGTTTGGTAGGATCCTATACAACTATAAGAGTCCTACATTTGCAAATAGGTTTCTTCATTTGCAAATTCAGAACTGTGAGTTGTAGGATCCTACCAAACCTAACTTTAACATGTACCTTGTTTCCTTGCTTTTTGCACCACCAATCCTACATCCCATCAATCACTTTCTCGATAGAGAAGTTTTTGATTTACTTGTATATTTTATTTTCCTTGAAAAATTGCAATGTAGTATTAATTATTTTCCGAATTGCTAACCATTTCTACAATACAATGGGTTTTTTATCTGCTCGTATTTTTATGGTTTAACCGCCAATGAGGATTTATTCATCATGAATATTTTGACGCATAACCGCTAATGACAGATTTATCTGTCATGGCAACATCGGGGGTAAAAAGCGTATGACAACTTAGCACAGAATTGTTTGTATTTAGCCAAACGTTACATATAACTAGTAGACAGGTATGCGAATGGGATCAACAAAGTTTGAGCATCGCTCCATTCACAAAAGTGCGTTTCTATAACATCTCAAATTTTGTTAAATTTGGGTGTGTCCGAGCATCATGTGAGGACAGCTGGTATGGCCGTTACGAATGGTTTATTGATGTTTTGAAACAACACAAAGATGCCTCAAGTTAAGGACAACATATTGTCAGTTGCTAGTGTTCAGTGTTACTAAAGAAAGAAAACGACAGGAGTTCAAAGCACACTCCATCATGAATAATGTTGGGACAATTCGGATGCTCTTACATATGCTTACATTGTTCAGCCTGTTTTCATGCACACATATAAAATATATGCCTTCATCCTTACATACTTGCCTACCAGTCCAGCAACGATTCTAGATAGATTTCCTGTGCATAGCATCTATGACGAGAGAGCGTCTCTGTAGGTAACTGATCCATTTGCTTACCGTAGGTTACGAATACCTTACCAATCACTTTATTTAGAAAGTTGCACCTAGAAAACTCATTTGGTTCAAAAGCTATTTGGTGCTAATGACCACTGTATCCGTGGTTAAGTAGATATATTTGATGAATAATTTAGTTGGTAAAGAGTTAGAGGTGTATTTTTTTGTGGTCAATAATGATACCATTTTTTACATGAACCTATTATATATACATCAGTTGCTCAATGATGCTATGGCACTACATAATTTCTCGTGTCTATAAATAAAGATTCAGTGGAGATACAATAATTATTCCTATATTTAGCAACATAATTGTAATGACGTTCTATACAGTGCTAAATATAGGAATAATTATTGTATCTCCACTGAATCCCTTGTTCCCTTTCTTTTTACACCACCATTGCCTTCAAATTCTATATACCACTAACTTTCTCAGAGAGAATGTTTTTTATATCTTGTTTCATTCATTTTTTTAAATAAGTGACTACTAGTATATAGGTATACATGTAGTACAATGTAGAAGTAACTGAATACGATTGTACGATAAAATTCAGCCGTTGTAATTCACACGTTTATTGCCTAGCAACACAATGTTTACAGTTATGTTACATTTGCAGCTGTTCCATTAGTTCGAAACTCGCGCGCCAGCTTTCCCTCTGAGAAGCTCGTTTCTCGTTTGAGTTCAGTTCATAATGTCGCTTCTTAGAAGCTCGCACCGCAACAGAATTCTTTTCCTGTTGCCGCTTCTTAGAAGCTCGGTTCGACTCCAGATTTGCTCTGTACTGAACTCGGGAGGACTCTAATTCATAGTCTCGATTTAGGAGGTATTCCTCTCGTTCCTCTTTCGTAGCCGTAAAGGCATTTTGACAAAAACAACTTCGCTAGCTAAAAGTGGTGAGCAAAACTAAAAACACAAATGAAACTCACACCTGTTCCATGCCAATCATACACAATCCACAATACTGAAGCATTGTCATGGAAACGGTTTTAATATAGCTAACTCTCTATATTACGTAGCGATTACGTACTGATATCTTGGCGCGCGAGAACAGCTGCAAATTACTTATATTGGTTACATGCTTTATTTATATATCTGATACCTGAAGATGTATTGTCAGAATTTTCTACGATTTTTGGTGTAACTGGCGCTCTTTAAAACCTTTCCTATCTCGAGTTATACTCACCCATAAAGATGACGACTATGAACAAATTACGGTCTGGGAACGAGAACTATGACCTTTTTTGTTCTCTTAACGTAAACGGTCTAGCGACTTGAACAAAACATGAAAATGATCGTCTTTCCATTGTGGATCGATAGCAATATAGAGCTACACTTTCCATTTCTCGGTTTGTGAGTTATACGCGGGACGCGTTTTTAAAATGATATTCATGATACAGCACAAATCCTATATGAGAGTTACTGCCGTAACTCTCGATACATCAGTTGCTCAATGATGCTATGGCACTACATAATTTCTTGTGTCTATAAATAACTTCACCAATCATTGGCCCTTTTTCAAAATACTTGCTGATTCTTAAACCGATGCGACAAACACAAACATCCACGTTTACACCCCGAAGCTGTGATTCCAAACCCACCATCTAGTGTGCCTGTTACTTCTGATGAGATAATCAGAGCCATCCAGTCCTTCCCTTGTGGCTCTGCTGGAGGGCCTGATGGTCTAAGGCCACAACATCTTAAAGACATGATCAGCCCATCTGCCCATTCAGGTGGCACAGCCCTAGTTGAAGCATTACGTTCCACTATCAGTTTGATCCTCTCTGGCCAAACACCGCTTTCAATCCGGCCATTTTTCTTTGGTGCTTCTCTGATTGCATTAAAAAAGAAAGGAGGAGAGATCAGACCAATAGCAGTTGGCTGTACTCTCCGTCGTCTTGCAGCAAAGGTGGCCAGTGGTAAAGTGATGGTTGAAATGGTCACGTTGTTATCTCCACGCCAACTTGGTTATGGAGTTAGCAAGGGAGCTGAAGCAGCAGTGCATGCTGCAAGATTCTACCTCAGAAACATTGGATCCAACAAAGTATTACTGAAGTTGGACTTCACAAATGCTTTCAATTCTATTCGCAGGGATAAAATGCTCGAGGCTGTGCAACGCTTGGCTCCCAGCAGTTATCCTTTTGTTCATGCTGTGTATTCTTCCCCATCCTCTTTGTTTTGGAGTGACAAAATCATCCAGTCATCAGAGGGGGTCCAACAAGGAGATCCTCTTGGGCCACTCCTCTTCTGTCTCACAATACATCATGTGTGCTCCCTGCTGAAGTCTGAATTGTGCATCTTTTATCTAGATGATGGTACTCTGGGATCAGATGTTCTTCATGATATTGAGGTGATCAAGAAAGAAGCTGGAATTGTTGGTCTCGACCTCAGTTCCCAGAAATCTGAAGTTATAAGTATCAACCCTGATCTTGTTGCCACTGTACAGTCTGCTTTATCTGGGATACGTGGGGTTAATCCAGCTGATGCCACTCCTATTGGGTTCACCAATTGGAGATATTGGTTCCATCACAGTTGCCATTGATGCCAAGACTACCATGCTGAAGTGCCTTCGTGAGAGACTCCGTTACTTAACCAGTCATGATGCCTATCTCCTATTGCGTCACTCTTTGGCCATCCCTAAACTGCTGTACCATCTCTGAACATCACCTTGCTTTCTCTCATCCAGTTTAAAGATCTATGATGATGAACTCAGAGCTAGCTCTTTTATTATTCAACTGGCTGAAAGTGACCCTTCTTGGATACAATCCACTTTGCCTGTGTGTCATGGTGGGCTTGGCATTTGGAGCGCTGTGCAGCTTGCACCTTCTGCCTTCTTGGCTTCACCTGCTGCCTCTACCGGACTTGCTCACCTAATTGTACCAGCAAATATGCAACCACCTCAGCTCAGCTATGTGGATGAGGCTCTTGCTGCATGGTCTTAAGGGTGCCAAGAATAACCCCCCACTGATGCTGCTGCCCACCATCAGAAAACATGGGACTCACTCAGAGTATCTTCTATTGCAGATACACTATTTACAGACTCATCTGATCCAATGCACCGGGCTCGTTTCCTAGCAGCATCCTGTAAGGAGTCTGGTACATGGTTAAATGCCCTGCCGGTTACATCACTGGGACTACATACGTATGGATGATGCTACTATGAGAATATCTATGGGTCTCCGTCTGGGACTACCTCTATGTCAAAGCCATACCCGCCAACACTGGGGCAGAGGTGTCTCAGTTTGCCACACATGGCTTAAGCTGCAGAAATGAGTGCAGGACGCCACCACCCCCATTCAGCTGTCAATGACATCATATGCAGAGCTTTGGTTGCAGCACATGTTCCATCACGTCTGGAGCCTTCAGGCCTGTATCGTAAAGACGGGAAGCGACCTGATGGTGTCTCAATTGTCCCTTGGAAGTGTGGGATGCAACGTGTCCGGATACTTTTGCACCTTCTTACTCCACAATTGCCGCAAAGCAAGTTGGAGCAGTTGCTCAACAGGCAGAAGAAAAGAAGATGCAGAAGTATGAAAACCTACTCCAGTGGCAATAGAAACAAGTGGAGTTTTTGGACTAAAGACAACGGAGTTCCTGAAAGGTTTGGGACATCAGTTGAGGCAGGTGTCTGGAGAAGCCAACTCCTTTGCATATCTCACTCAGAGACTCTCAGTTGCCGTCCAACGTGGCAATGCAGCTTCTGTGTTGGGAACAATGAAGATGGGCAGTCAGGAGGAAGAGTTTTTTGTATAAATATGTATATTGTGTGAGTGAGTGAGTGTTAGGTAGGATAAGTATCGTGTTGTTGTTTGTCCATTTATCCTGCTATTATTAAAATAATAAATAAATAAATAAATAAAAATATTATGATAATCTGCTGGTAATAATAGCCACAATTAAGAGACCAAGGACTATAAAAGCCACTACACTATGATGCAAACTAAGATGTTCTCAGGCCTTCATGCTGTCTATAGATAGCATCTGTGTTTTTTATAATGCACCGTTTATGTTGTCTTTTGTTGTCTGTACATGTACATTCACATGTTTATACTAGGAAACTATTATTAGCTGTAGGAACCTCCTCAGTACGTTTATAAGCGTTTGTAGTAATATCACACTATATTGATTTCATCGGAATGAATTTTATTTATGAATGATTTACCCTCTAAATCGTTGATCGAATATATCTAATAACTGGAATTTAATTATTGACATTTTGTACGCTTTTACTATTTCTAGATCCTGTGTCAATAGCACTAAATAACTTTTGAACCAAACAATTCTTCTAAGTGCAATTTTCGAAATTGAATTAGAGAAGTGATTTCTCTACACACACTAATATGAGCTATTTGTCTGTAGCACACTGGTAAGATGTCCATAACATACCGTGAATGAAGGGTTGGTTACCTACAGAGACGCATGAACTGTAAATATATAAATTGTAGTCACTGGACTGTTAGGCGATTTGCGGAAGTGCAATTGTTTCCACGTGGAAACAATAGCACTTCCGCAAATCGCGTATGTGCAAGTCCTTGGTTTTATGGTAATGAAGATGATGTACCACCAAGTGTTGCTACCACTTCCATTTCAAGCTATATGTCTGGATTAAATGCTGAGATTTTGTGGACGTTAAATGTGATTGAGAAGCACTACACTTTCAAATGCTGAATGCATCTCTATCTGTACATTTCTTTGCACGGAAGATATCCTTCAAAGATTTGTTAGCTATGAATCCTATGTCAACCTTTCCTGTCTCCTAATGTAGGATGTGTCTGCTAAATCAAACTTCATAAATGTTGTAGCTGATTGCAATGTCCTGACAGTTTCATCTTTCACAAACCTATTCATCACAGCAGTCAGTACCTTCAGTAGATCTCCTTTAAGAAAAGGAAGCATTTGGCTTATCAGTTTGATACTTTGTCAAAAATGGTAAAAGATCTTTAGCGATACATAAAAAAATGTTGCCCTTCAGCACAAACAGTTCATTTCACAACGTTCAGCAATAGTATGGAATGATTTACATTTTGGGATTGGTACCTTTCCTATCTTGACAGCATCTACATACTGCTTAATATGAGGCCATATCTCTAGAGCTCTATCCATAAGTGGAAAGTTTTCTATCCATCTGTGCTGGCAGAACTTACTGGGCAAAAGTTTGCCCCCCAGTAAGTGTTTTAAAGGTTTCACACCTTGCCGGGGGGCATCTTTAACGAGCCAGTGTTGAGAACTAAGGGTATGTTCAATTTCCCAATCAGTTTCATTGCTACTGGCTCTAAAAGCATTATGCACTTGATGAAGGCTACAACTACCAATGTCAAACATTTTGTGATTAGATTCACATTCTATATCTGTTTACAAAATACTGTAGGTTTTCCAATTTACATTGGGTCCACCCATAGAAAGTTGAAGCATTCCATGAGATCCAATGGTTGGCACAGTATCCATAAGCTTGTCCTGCAATGCTTCTGCTGTCCCATGCCCAAGAAACTCAGAAGTGTAGTACCTTGTTGCAATTTCACCAGCATCACAAAAACGGATGTGAATATCAAGCTGCTTGGAGTGAAGTTCTCTATTGAGACTTTCATCGAACAATAAAACATACGCCTTTTCTGACTTCACTTTTGATGTCAAGCGAGAGAGGAAGTATGGAGCCAATCCAAATGATGATATATATGCACATTTTCGTTCACCACAACAACTAAATCTCACTGAATACATCAGCGACACTTCAACAACTTTTGAGCTGAAACAAAGATATTTCTTATTACACTACTTTCTAAATTGCAGGAAAACTCTCCATTAAAGAACAGTCTTGTGCGAAACCTTGGCTGGTTGGATCCCCAACTGATTTGCTCTAAGCAGCAACAATGTATTGAAGAGCTTCAGAGGTGTTTGAAGATTGAAACTTCCGTACAGATAACGTAGCAAATCCAGACTTACTGTCTTTTGTACCCGGATCTTCAAACCTTGATGTTATTTTGCAAAGTGTTATGGCAAAGGAAGTGAAGTATGAACACCTGGTCTCTCTCAAGGAAGATTCTACTTCTCTCTCATGGCCAAGCCTCAGTTAATGTTTAATCTCCAGGAATCCTTATTTAAGGATGGCCATCCTTAAATAAGATGATGACCACTTTCTAAGAGAATGATGCACACTTGGTGCTTTATTTTATATGTGTGATTAACTAGATTCAAGATAAGGCAGATTAGCGTTACTGCCGCGACTACAACAGGTTTGACTTGCTTAAAAACCGGTATTACAGTCTCGTTATGGCAAAGCCACCATTTGCCATTGGCGATATAGTAGTGAGCCAATTAACTCAAATCGAAGGAAGGGCAGGTTTCTGAAAGCTGAAGGAGTAGAATGTAGACTGTCAGAATCAGATGGACCCGTCTGTGGAACAATACCCACAGCGATACGCTGGCTCACGACTCGCGTACATTGTACGTACCGTGCGGCCCGAGCTAGCCGCGGCCAGTGTACAGGTACTAATTGCATACACTCGAAAGTGTCAAGCTATAGCTAAGCAACTCTGCTTAGTTACCGAGAGAGCCACAGAAAACGACGGATGTAATTCCTCACTAAGGATGGGACACGTACATGTATATAGGCGGGCCACTAGGCCTATAAATACATGTGCAGCTAGGTGATCGTAATTCCATAATCTATGGCGGCAGCAACAGTAGGCCTAGGCAATGACGTGGTCCCCTCGAGTCTGATTAATTGGGGCTAAGAATTGGCAACGCTTCCAACATCTCCCGTAACCCCCCCCCCCCCCCCCCCCCCCCACCACTGTACATGCCCGGGTACTGTATGTATGAAATGATAGGAATAGAAAGCACACTCAGTCTGTTCAAAGGAGCGCAACTACATGTAGTGCACGTGGTCGTGCATTGGTTTCAGCGAGGCTATAGGGATACATCCACGCTGGCGTTTGACCAGAAGATAGCATCTACATCAGTACACATACGCGTCATTATACAAACGCTTGATATTAATTTTGAAGTGTTATGATGTAAATGCTCATAACTTATTAACCACAAGTTATTTTTTCAAGGAATCAGGTTGTGAGCATAGCTGGGTTAACTGACTATCAGAGAAAATCAAGAGTTTTAAAACCACTATGGTTTTTGAGGTCAATAACCTCTACTGTTGTGATCCTTATTTAAGGATGGTGTCAATCCTTAAATAAGGATGTGCCACTTCATCCCTGTTTTAAAATATGGACATTGTTTGTATTGACATCATTTACAGTTTGTTATGGAGGCTAATCAGTATACAATAGACCAATAGCATTTATGTTATCTAATTTGCTTGGTTAGCAAAAGTATGCAATGCAAAAGACGATCCTTATTTAAGGATTATGACATCCTTAAATAAGGATTTTTCCCTGGAGATTAAACATTAAGAGAAATAATGTTGGAGAATATGCTGGAGCATACTCTAAAAGCTCACCGAACAATTTCAGACCATATGAAGTCTGGAAGGACCTTTGAATGTAAAAATTACAAAGGAACTCATACTATCTGCCTCTATGTCAAGGCAAAGGTATTCAGCATATAAAAACGAAAGTTGTGCTACGATGATGTTGAAGAACTGAAAAGCAAAAAGAAAACAGTTGAACATGTTTTAGTAAAATCTGACGAATTTGCTGATAAAGCGGAATCGTCATCTAAGTTAGAATATATTTCAAAGTCCAATGCTTTGATAAAGAGGATGAGATTAATGAACACAAAGCTTTATGATTTAAATACTCTGTACTGAACATTACTTGTTGTTTCATATTTCATCCATGCAAATTTGTATCATTACCATCAGTCAGTGTTCATTACAATATTTGCAACTTCTGATCTACCAAGAGATTTACATACATGTGGCTTATACACCTCCATCACTTATAGTGTCTTGACAATGGTATAAATAAAAAGTTAGTAATTACTAAGTTCATGTAGGTTGTGACGTATGTAACTTTTTGTGGAATGTTGTGATACATCACTGATTACCAAAATGGCTGCGTTTTTTAACCTTTTTAGCTTTTGATCAATTATAAATCTGTGTTCACGTTGATGCAATAAAATATATGCAAATATTCATATACGTTGGGGACTGCTTCATGCAATGGAATGCTTTTCATTTCCTAAGTCGAACTAAATCATCTGAAATTGCACAAAGCCCTGCCTCTCTCCAATCAGTCATACTTTACTACCAATCTCCACAGCGAGTGGATCTCAAGAGCTCAATACATCATTTTAAGTACTTTCCTGTATTAATCCAAAAAAAAAATTGTGCCTTAACTGCAATAAATAGATTTATAGCCTTGCACATGTATCCTGACCAGCAGTTGTTTACTGTGGTACATAGTTTTTTTTACAAATCATAATGAAATTAAATTGAATGTACTCTGTTCAGATATATATGCTGAATCTAAAAATGTAATTGACATGATACCTTTTATACCATTCCAAAAATGTACATTATTGCATTTTACACCGCTATTGGTGAACACAACTGTAGCTTACAGGATATATATTTTATATTATGGTATATTGTTCATGCAGCTATGGCTTTCACTATATATATATCATTATGTTTATAGTATGGATCGGACAAGCCTGATACAAGATATGATATGAAGGTATGCCAAATTGCGTAATTGTGATGTATACATGTTGTATTGGTTTTTTCATTTCTATCCGTTTTTATGTATGGTGTATACTTTCATCCTTTTATATCTAGATACATTCTGTGTCACAGTTTGATTTGAAAGCATTTAAGGTTCCAAATTGGAAGGTACATATTAATATGGATGTAAACATAATACATTGTTTCCACATTGTAGTTGCCAAGATTTGATATGGTATTGACATAATTTCAGGTATGAGTATAGGTCGTGATTGAGAAAAGGCAATCAGTAACAAGGGGAGGTGGCCAAGCTTTTCCATCAGCACCCTCTTCCTTTATAAAGTTTATTCTTGATAGAAACACTCCATCTGTGCAGCCCTTTTGTGGTGCTAATCTAATAGCTCTACTAGGATGCTTCAGGCCGTCGTCTAGCAGCCAAGGTTGCTGGCATTAAGGTGAGAGATCATATCTACCCTATCTCAGCTAGATTTTGGCATCAAATGTGGGGTTTACACAGCAGCTTTTGCAGCTGGTTTGATCTCTATCCGCTCAAACATGCATCACCCACCACCTACCAAGACCTGCCTTCAAATGGGCCAATGGGAATTCTCTGCCAAGGCTCTTCAGGAACATTATGAGGTTGATTTTGCTGACATGCCTTGCACTTTTTACATAGGCTTCCACATCATCGATGATTGGTATGTGGCTTCCACACATAGTACCTTACCAGGGCTCGCATGGCCCACCCGGGTGACCCTCATGTAATGTGTCATAGGCATTTTTGTGCTACACACCATTGGTACCATAATTCTTCCATGCCAAAGTAGGATGCTCTCTTTGAATGACAATGTCTCACGTTTCTCATAGAATGTCAATATTTCTGCTGGTATTCTGTTCCTGTCACTAGGCTAGCCCCTGTCCATTCTATTGATAACATGTGCTAGTAGTAGGTCTTGACATGTCTGTTTCTGAAGGTCTCATTTTGACATTGGTAAGTCCTCAATTAGTACATTGAGTAGGGCACCATGATGACCAATATCTTTTTCAGCTGATACATGTGCTTGACACAATCATAGGCACTCTTGACAAAGGATCTGTAAGAGAATTCAAATTCTCCTCCTTCACATACTTCAAATAATAGTTATAATGCGTTTAATGTTATAGCCCACCTTTGAAGTCTATTAGCAGACATTTTTGGACTTTCCTGGTTTGCCCCTAAGATATGTTCCAACTGCTTGTGAATTGTGCGTAGGGTGAATTTTCAGCCATACACATATTGGTAGAACTTTGTAACTCGAAAATAATGGTCAATGCCTCCTTGTTGATTATAAAATGATTCTTTTCACGATCCAAAAAGGTTCTTGAGGCAAATGCCACCGATCTCACCATTATATCTGGTATATGATGTAACAGCACAGCACCAACACCCAGATCACTTGCATCTGTTTCTAGAATGATAGTCAATTCCTCCCTGTAGTGCACCAGTGTGTCACTGGCAGACTGGACAAGTTTCAAATGTTGAAAAACTTTATCGCTTCTTTGAACCATGTCCAATTCATGGAATGCTAGGTAATGGCGTGAAGTGGTGCACAAATTGGTTGTAGATTTGAGAGTAATAGTTTATCATCCTCACGAATGAATGTAGCTCTGTAGCATTTGTGCGAGTGGGCATTTTTCATATGGCTTCAAAATGCTCCTCTGTAGGATGTGTACTCTGTTCATCTTTTCTGTATCCTAGTTGCACGACCTCATTTTGTACAAATCTGCACTTGGATTTCATTGACTGCACATTTGCCTTGTACCTCCCTGAGAATACATATGTGTTCCTCCATCGATGACCGTTGAGCATGGCAAAAGGAGTTATCAACTGTAATTTCAAAGAAGGAATCATGTAGTGTGGAATGTCAGGGATGTACAGAACTAGCATCATCACTTTTAGAATTTCGCTGAGAAACCTGGCACAATAATTGGGCACAAGGCAGTTGTGTAACTAAAAGGAGCCATCCCAAAATTGCAAGTTCCTCTTTGGATGACCCTCCAACTATATTGTCGTCAATATAGACTGGCACTTTGTCCGTGACTGCAAAATATTTTTCCATTGTTTTTAGGAGGATAGCTGGTGCAAAGAGGCAATCTCTTATACTGGAAATATACCTTATGTATTGCCACAACCGTGAACGTTCTGGATGAAGGATCACCTTCCATCTGCAAATATGCTTCAGTAAGGTCAATGACTGAGAACATTTTGTAGCCACTTAGCTTGGCTTTGATGTTCTTAAACCTCGGAAGAGGATACAGGTGTACATAAATATGTTGATTGATGATCATTCTAAAATCCTCACAGAGAAGAACATCACTGCTCTTGAGAACACATACTAGTGGGGAGGCCCATTCAATTGGGTTTTTGGTTGTGTCGACTGTCTCCGATATCTTGCTTTACTAATCAATTATCTTCAGCTGTCTTTTTCATAGGAAATGGAATAGGATGAGCTGAATACAGCTTTGGTATGGCTCCTTTTAGATGCACAACAGCCCTGTGCCCAATTATTGTGCCAGGTTTCGCAGCTAAAAGTTGTACAAATTCTAAAAGTGATGATGCTAGTTCTGTACATTCCTGAACGTTCCACACTACCTGATTCCTTCTTCAATTTAGGCTTGACATTATAGTTGGTAACTCCTTTTGCCATACTCAAATGGCAACTAATATACACCAGTCTAAGCCAAACAAAGATTTGTCCTGTAGGAATAGAAATAGAACAGAAACCAACTGGTGTTTTACCCTTCCAAATGCCCCCAAACCCTCATCTCTGTTTCCCCTAGAGTCTCCACAGGGATATTTGTATATGCAACCTATGTATCTGTTGGTTTTGGAGAAGGTGCTCCAACTTTCCACCAGGTATGTTCACTGATAACTAATCGACGATACAGCATTTTGACTGGCACATCATTTATCTTTGCTTCCAACCTTGCTGCACAACCCTTTACTGCCTGGATGTGAATAGTGTTTACCTCTCCACATGATGTCTCCTGGTCGTCATCATCACTGGTTTCTGCTCCTGTTTCGATTGCTTATTCGTTTTTTTTGCCTTTTTGCCCCTGGACAGTTACTTTTCCTGACTTGAGGGCAGGCCCTGGCATAACGGTTCAATCTATCACATGCATTACATGTTTGCCCCCTTGCTCGACACTCCTCAACCTTTTTGTGTTTGCTATACCCACACCTTACATAGTCTCTGCCAGCATCCAATTTATGATGCTCACTCTTCCTCTGAAATTTTGTCTTCTCAGGTAGATTAAGGCAAGGCTTATTTATTTTATGCAATTAACGGGGCGCGGGCGTACGCTGCTTGGTTTCAAATAACTAATGGCAGCTGCTGCGTATGAACAATACACGTAGCTGTAGATAAGGGTGTGGAAAACAGCATTCTTTATGGACTAGTTCAGTTTGAGGTGTTGTTTAAAGGAATGACTATTGCTTCTATTGTTGTTTGGTAGTGTATCACCACCACGATTTGTTGGAATCGAGTGACACATGCAGCTGTCGAGGTGGCCGTATAGGACCTTAAGGTAAACATATATAGGCTTTGCCGGAGGGGATGCCAACAGGTTTCTGGATATTTTATTACTCGGATCCACTCACCGAACTGTGTAGAATCCGTTTTGGGGTTGGGGTTGGAAGGAATAAGTACTTGACGTGTACTGGCAAAAAATAACAGTTAGAACCCAAAGTATCGGGTCCAATGTTCAGGCTTCGATCTTAACCGCGTTAGTTGATTCGCTAAACCCCAATCGGCAAAAACATAGTAGACAGTTGTAGCTTTGTTTTGAACCATAAGATGCTGGTAGAGGTACTTGTTTACTGGTCTGGCAAATGTACACAAGAATACAACCAGATACAACACATTAGTGTGTGCACATTGTAGCTTCATCTTGCAATGAAAATAACCATAAAACAGTTCACAGTCATCTTTGAAATGATGGCTGTCAAAACAGCTACCTGTGAGGAATAGTAGGTATTGAAAGTCAAGCGGTTCATTAAAAGAATTGAATTCAATTATTGCCGAAAAAGCCTTGCTTTAAACGTGCTGAGTTATTTGTGTCCTGGCCTCTCTCAGCCAGTGAACCTCTGTCCCTTCTCTTTGGGGGGTAACCATTTGTCATATATACTTTCCTGCTATTTGGAAGCCTGTTCCAACATTAGAGCCATCTATTCCACCTTTTGGAGGGTTGCCTTGTTTGTCATGTGGTGTCGTAATAATTTCTTCTGCCACGCTTCATTGTTAATCCCTGTTGCCAATTGATCTTGAAGCCGTTCCGAAAAGGACCCCAAACTCACAATTGCCTACTATTGCTCGCAGTGCAATGAGGAATTGTGGCTGTTTCCTATTCTTTTCTGTGCCTAAACGTAAACTTCACTCTCTCAGCAAGGATGCAAAGCTTTTTTTGAAACTGTTTTTTCAGCACATCGTTTGAGTTGTATGTATGTCTTCGTTGTCAGGATTTAGGGGGTGAAAATTGTGAACTAACACCCTAAAAGCTCCTGGTCCAACCTTTGAGAACAGTAATTCCTTCGTGTGTCTACTGTGTTGTCCCCAGCCATATATGCAGCGCCAATTCAGTCTCATAATGCTGTACGTCCTTGGCCTTGAAACACTTGGACCTGAACCATTGCACTGTCTTCCATTGCTTTACCCATTTTGCCAAATATCTTGCACACCAATGTGAACACGGTACGAACATCCAGATACATGGGCACTTAATTGAGTAACTCAGTTAAGTAAGTATTAGTTCATATCCAAGGATTTATTTGACATTCATTTATAATGGGTGGGTAGGCAGTTGGGCACAGGTGGGTTAAAAATGTCAACCATGGAAGTTATAATGTGTCATATGCCAGAATTCGATTGTGTACAATCAAGTCATGATTAATAGTGTAGTAATAATTACATGTATAAACAACAGCATACACAAATTGATTTCCAGTGTTCATATATATATATAGCGATGCACAGTTGAAAACTTCATTAATATATTTCCTATATGCCTCAATATTTTCCATTTTGCTTCGGGGATCAGGAATATTGGGCCGGTCCCTCCATTTCCCAGAAAAGTATAGGTCTGCCAAGTGTCCTTCAGATAGTCGATTTCAAAGGTTGTCAAAATTTTACATATTGTTGAAATGATTGTTCTGCTTCAGCAGAACTAGATGGCAACAGCAACAATCTGATTGCAGCAAGCCTTAGATTTCAATCTTGGGAACTACACTGACTCACTAGGATTTATGACAAATGAGATTAGGTTGTTCTACGACGGAAGATGTTCCACTCTGTTTCAATGCTGGAAGCTAAAACAGGACCAAGACCGAGGGCTGTGCACATTGAACACCAGTTAACTGGAAGTTTCTGTTCTATATTTAGTAAGCTCCTTGGCTAAAGTTTGTCCAGTATCACAGAGGTGCTCTTCCATATTGTCTGCAATGCGATCTCAATATTTGTTGTACTCTGCAATATATGTAACTTTATCTAAGAGCTGATGATTAGCAGTTCTATCATGAAATGTAAACCAACATTAGCTTCAATGATTGGAATATTGCGAAAAGCATCGTGTACACGTAAAGTACATGTAAGTAATGTACATGTATGCGTAGCATTTACTTTTTTGAAATACGCTTTGTCATTCCCCACGTACACTGTAGATTTATTCATTTCACATAAAAGGACATAAGTTTTAAAGTCTCACAGGCACATGGATGCTGCTTAACCGCCATAGATTACAGTGTACATATATGTTTTTATAATATTTTGAATACTAGTAAGCATTCGGGGGCAGAGGGGTTTATCTGGAATGAAACTATTCATGGATTTAGCCATCAATGCAATCACGCAGCGCATTGAAACGATCACGCCCGCACAACTGGTGAGAAAGTGATGCGTGATTAACTATAAAAAGTGGTACCATCCACTATAATTTTTATGGTTGGGTAAATCCCATAAGTTACGGGCGGGTAAGCCCAAAACTCACGGGTGCGTAGTGGGTGGGTAAAGGGTGGGTCAGATAAACCTAAATATTATCATAGTAACAATCTATTGCAGTCCGTCTGTTTCAGCTGCTATGCCAACGAAGCTCTGAGCAGTTTTTGTCATTGTGATCATGTGTTCGTGATTCTGCAGCTACATTGTATTGCACCCACACCAGCAGAAACTACCACCCCCCTCTTCCGCTTTGGAAACAATTTTTGGACTTAGCGGTGAAGTTGCTGTGTTGTCAAAAGCAGTTTTTTTAACTCCCCAACTGGTTACTAGAATATCTGCAGGCTGGGTTCGGAGTTATCACGGCCTAAGCCACATACTGCCTCAAGGCGAGCAAGTAATGAGGCACATTGAAATAGCATTGCAAAGACGATTGTGTCGGTTCTGTAACATCGCTTCCACGGTTGCATGGTATGTTGATGGCGTATATAATCTAGTGCCTTTTCTGGACACAAGATGGAGAAAATGCATCAGTCACACCATGAGGGCTAATGAAGAGTGTTGACTGTAACACCTTGAGGCCCAAGGCCATAATTCAGGAAAGTGTGTAGCACATTCATTTGGAATCAATTGTCAAGAGACAAGGCTGCAAGCAATGCTGAGATTAACTTTGAATAGTACAAAACCATCATCCTTCCAATGTTTGCCTCACGGTTAAAGGGAGATTGAACTCCATAGCCTTGTAGTTTACTAGGTGGCATAGGCACTTTCCTGTTAGCCACCTGAGAACTTTGCCTACAGCAATAGGACTGGTGGGCAGTTTGGTTTAAACTTGGGTAGTGCTACCAGGGTGGCAAAATATGGAAAACTTCTATGGGGACTTTACGTTTCAAGGCGCAAAAGAGACATCAATCGATCTGCATACCAGAAGGGCCAGCGGCAGTGCATTTGGGGAAAGATCTTAGAACATGAAGTATAATGAAATTAGCGGCTAAAGCAAATTATGATTATTTTTGAGCTGCTTGTGAATGACATTCCCTTTATCTGTTTTCCAGTAACAATGGTGATTGCTGAGCTGTGTGTAACTAAATTGAGTATTGCACATAGCTAGTACCTTATTGAGAAACAACATGATTAAAACAGATTTACTTTATTTAAGGAGGGACAGAACACTAAGATCGTGAAAAAATCCTTTGGTTCCATTTTATATTCTTGTAATCTAAAGCTGAGTTACTATATGTATTTATGGTCTCTTATTATTCAGCCATGTGAAATGCTTAAATTCCTCAAAGCTAGCCATGTTAACTGATTAAATTCATCAAAGCAAGCTATGTTAAATGCAAGTGCTATGATGAAGGTATCATAAGCATGTTATGTACAACACTTGCATAAGGACCAGTAAAGCACAGTGTCTTGCGCGGGTGCTACATATGTGATTGCACATCAAGCAAGAGGTAGCATGCTTGCAGTAAACCATTGACCAATACGCTGACGTGTTTTATCAAACGGATGTAATCGGAAACACACAGGTCCATACGCATTGAATACACGCTGCTCCTTGCTAACATAAAGTCATGTGCATACATTAAATAACCGTTACATCACATCTTCCCTTCCGTAACAAGAAGGAGGTTTAATCAGTGTTCCAGTACGGCTGCATGTAGCTATAGGGCTTCGAAGAGGGGTAGGATTTTCTTGTTCATCTGTTTCCAGATCTTGTGGAGGTTCATCATCAAAGGCACCCAGGTCTTCATTGTGTTCATCTGATGGGGGCACTTTGGTTAGGTGGCATCTGTTTCTCCTTAGCAATCCTGATGGGGTTTCCACAATATATGATCTGGGTGTGTACGCTGGGCCCATTACATGTCCTGGTATCTAGTTCCCATCTATAGACACCCATACATCATCATCTTCCTCCAAGGAGGGTTGAGGTTGTGTCCTATGTCTCTGGTCGTAGTAGTATTTCTGTTTCTGTTTGAACAACAAATTTCTCTTCTTAAACTTCTTGAGGAATGGCCATTTTGGAATAAGGTTTTCGGTTAGTTGGGGTAAGGTGCTTCGCATTTTCCTCCCCATCAGCAACTCAGAGGGGCTGAGGTTGCACCATGGCTTTGGAGTGGCATTATAGTTCATAACAGAGACAAACAGATCCTCAGAGCGTTTTAGTAGCCTTTTCACGGTCTGAACTGCCCGCTCCGCTTGTCCATGCTTTGGGGGTAGCGAGGGCTGCTGGTGATATGAGTGAAATCATGCCTTAGAGAACTCTTTCATATCTTGTGATACAAGTTGAGGTTCATTGTCACTTATGAGTAACTCTGGAATACCTAGTCTTGAGAAGGCAAATTTGAGTGCATTTATTATGACTGCTGTAGAGGTAGTTGTGAGTAGTCTGGTGGCTTCTATGTATCTAGAGAAGTAGTCAACTATCACAATATAGCAGTGTCCATTGAATTCTAATAAGTAGGAACCAATTTTTTGCCATGGGTATCGAGGAGGTTCTGAGATTTCATTGGCTCTTTATGGGATGGGGCATTTTTTTCACAGAGTCGACAGTTTTCTCACCATCTGCTCTACCACCTGGGTGACTCCTGGCCACTAAACAGACTGAAGGGTTCTCAAAAGACATCTCTGAATTCCTAAATGTCCACTGTGTATCTTAGTGAGTGTTTCCCTCTGCAAAGTCTTTGGAACTACTATACGATTCCTAAACAATAAGAGACCTTTGTGCACTGAAAATAGACCTTGGTGTATCCAGTATGGTTTAATGTTGTCTGCAACATGGTGCTTGTCTGGCCAACCAAAACGACAGTAGTTTATTACCTGTGCACAAGTATGGTCAGAGGCCTGTGATGAGCAATACTGCTGCAGCCTGTTGTGTGTTGCTGGGAGATATTTTGTTATACTGTCATGAATCCTTCAACCTCTTCTTGCAGACGGACAGAATCTTCATCTGGCTTTGTAACTGGTGCACATGATAGTGCATCTGCAGTATATAGTAGTTTCCCAGGCACATGACTTATAGTGTAATTAAACTGCATGAGTCGCAGCCGGAAGCGAAGTACACGAGGTGGAAGGCTATCCAGTTGCTTTGAACTCAGCATGGGAACTAAAGGTTTGTGGTCTGTTTCAATACTAAACTCCTTCCCAATAAGGTAATCCTTAAGCCTTTCACAGGCCCACGTTGCCAGGGCTTCTTTTTCAATTTGAGCATATCTGAGCTCAGTGTCCGACATTGAATGAGAAACGAAGGCTACTGGTCTCCCAATGTTCTCAGCCATCTGTAGCATCACTGCACCTAAGCCGTATGAGGGAGCATCTGCTGAAACCTTAGTTTTTGCTGCTGGATCATAGTAGGCCAATGTATTGGGTTTGGTTAATTCTTCTTTCACTAATGTAAAAGCTTCCTGCTGCGTAGGCTCCCAACACCATGCATGTTTGCTGCTGAGCAGTGCCCTTAATGGCTGACTGAGTCCCCATCTGGATCACCATCCCCATAAACTGTCTCAAGTCCGACGAGAGATGGTGGGAATTCTTTGATGGCAGTTGATTTTTCTGGGTCAGGAGATATGTCTGAACTATCAATGATGTGGCCTAAAAATTTGAGTCTTGGTTTGTTGAATATGCACTTCTCCTTGTTCAATGTCATCCCTGCTAACTAGATTAGGTTCAGTGTTGCATGTACAGTGGAGATCGTGATAGTTGAACGAAAAAAAAATTGACATTAATTTATGTTTCTTTGAATTTAAAACAATAACCACATGTGATATTGAAAATCGAACTGCACAGATACATGGGCTATACAATTGTCATCAAGTAGTAAATTTTGGACATTTTGTGTATCATATCATGTAATTGGCAGTGCATGTAGTTCCATTGGAATAAATGTTTGCAATTAGTAGAGGAATATTATAATATTAAGTGCCTCTTACTAACTCCCATGGAGCCATGATTTTTGTTATCACTTTTGTTTTGCAGTTAGCTGTGCCCCTACTTTCAAAGATTGACAAAAAGATGATGGATGATTCATTGAAATTAAAGAGTGATGGAACACAATGTTTCCTTATCCACAATAAGGTAAATCCATCTGTGACATTACTAATACTGTTTAACATGCAGCAGGTATTGAAGAAATGAAACGGTCTTTGCCTTAATAGTTGTTTTTTGTTGTGTGCTGAACTACGTAGAAACCTTAGTGTAGTTTAAGATGTAGTGGAAGTTGATGTTTTATATTGTCTTATTTTCTAAGAGTGTGACACTCTTGGATGGGAGTCCATTTTCTGACCATGGAATTGTACCCTCTTTGGTGAGAGCAGAAATGAGAGCTAATGAAGACGACATATGTGTTGTTGGAAGAAGTCTTACAACTGGTTGTGAAACTGAACTGGTTAGTGTATATGAGTGATGTTAGATTGTCACCTATGCACAGTGGTTTAAGACCATGTCATGGGGTCAGGATATAATCGTCTGCCTTTATATTTAAAGATGGTTTTAAACTCCCTGAGCTATCATAATTTGTGCTCCACCTAATATTGGCTCTGATAGTTAAGTGCAAAGTATGAAATTGAGGTAAATGTGTTCAACAGATGTATTTGTGTGTTATGAATTATTTTAAAATCACTGTGAGGGATGGAAAGTAAATAGAGTAGCCGTATATTCTTAAAACCTTCTTACAGATACCGGTATAATTTTTATACGCATAGCTTGTCACAGAACTTAAATTTAATTGGATTACTCGGTTGCGCAATGTAATAAAATCACGTGCAACCGCCTAAGGGAACAAACGGGTGAAAGAGGCGGCCCTTAAAATGGTAAACACCTTCTGCTATTAAATGCCTACATATTAACACGCGCCACTTCTTGCCGCTTCAAAGATTCGATTCTTAAAAACGCTATAAACACAAGCGACTAACAATACAAAATTGTTAATAATCACAACTTAACTTGCTTTTGTAATCATGGCCGACGACCGAAGCACTAGTATTAGCAATCAAGAAGCGTTTGAAAGGTACATAATGAAGGTTAAAAGCAACGTGGAGGCAGCCAGATGTTTCATGAACGATGAAGGAATAGTGGACGAGCCTATATGTCTTGATCGATGGGTTTATCGCTTTCGTAGTCTTAGGAGTAGATGGGCTAAATTAAGCAAACGATAGAAGAGCAAAAATACAAAGAAGGCATTTATGGAGTTTCAGCAAGAGAGGTTTTTTAAACCTGATGTTACTGATGAGCCAACTGCTGCTCAGAGTTCAGATGAACATGAAAGAGATGAAGTGGAAGCGATTGAAAAAGAACAAGATGAAGCAAGTACCAGCACAATTGCTCCACTCGATGCACTGAGCCCTCGTCATTCCAAAAGTAGAACTAATGCTTTGTTTGCTTTATTGAAGGAGGAAGCAGAAATGCAAAAAATAACAACTACTCAATTGTTGGGATACATGCTTCATAGGGGAATTACATACATGACAGGGCTGTAGCTTCAATAGGTCTCAAGTTGTTCCGCAAGGAAATGGTTAGCAGAGAGATAAGTTTAGATGAGGCTCTATTTATGTTATCTACTTACATGCTTGGTCGGACAAGATATACTAGTTTTAGGCAGGAATTGAAGACCAAAGTAGACTTACTAGCCCACTATAGGCTAATGCAGCATAAGAATTGTATCATGCCAGAGATAGTGTATCTGACTGATCCTCTGTCGGGTGTATCACTGGGAGTCAAAGAGTCGGCACAGCTGCACTTCCAGAGATTGATAAAGCAACTTGGTTTAGAACCAGGCAAATACACCATGAAAGTGAAGGAAGGTTTGGATGGATCAGGAAGGCATAGTGTCAACAATAAAAAAGGGAATGTGGAAACACATAATATGATAATGTGGATGTGGGTGGTTTTGGAAGTTAATAAGGATGACCAAATATCAAATGCTGATCCAAGTTTACCAAGCACAAGTGCCAGCAACAGTGGGCGTATTGTAGTATGAAAAGAATCGTGTCCAAGCAGTCCTGATGCAGCACAACCAATTCTCCTGGTACTAGGCAAAGAAGACAAAATTGAGGAAGGTTTTGAAATAGGGAATGTAGACATTGAAACTCTTCATAGCCTATATGATGATTTGGAAGTGGATGGGGAAGTTCCAAGTACTAGAGGGGATTATAGTGTTAACCCAGAATCCAATATCAACTCTTAGCATTAACACGTTTCCCATACTCCTTGCTTTGCTGAGGGGGCTCGATTACTGTTTAAAGATAATCTACAAGTTGAAAAGTGGTGTAACTGCATGGAAACAAAATAGCAAGCAAAAAGAACGAGTTGATGTGGCAAAGAGGAGAGTCCAAGATTACATCAAGTCCAAGTCTGGAATGGTGGTAGACAAGCCTGATCCAGTAGGAGCTGGAGGTACAACAACTACCAGTAACATAGCTCATAATCCTCTCTTTGATCCTGTACAACGTAAGGTTCTAGCTGAATGTCTACTTCCGTCAATGCATCAAATACTTGCACATTCAGCTGCACTGATTGACGCCAATGAGTCAACAGGCCTTGGTGAATATTCTGAAGAACCTCTAGAGCATAATAATAAAAACATTTAAAAGTGCAGAGAGAGCTTTGCAAGGAAAACTACACAGTCAGCCAATCTATCTGATGTTTTGACAAGGCTATGGATAAAATCAGATCCTATCATAAGGTGCCACCATTGAGTAGTGAAATGTTCATTCTGTGGAGAACACAATGTTCGTTCATGTCCGAAAAAGCAGGCAGAATTAAGTAGTTGCCTTTCACTTGAGGATAGCCTATTAGAGTCTACCTTTCTGAACTGAAATACATTTATGGTTGTAAATTATGTTAGTTATCTAATGTATTTTTTCATTATAAAGTATAAAGAATCTTGATTTTTTGCTTTGAATCTAATTAACTATTCTTGAATAGTTATTAAATTTTAATTCCTACATCATTTAGTGCCTGTTTAGTATAATATAATATGCCATTTATATCTATCAATTCATTACAATCATGGAATTTATATAAATCTGTTAAACTTGATTAAACTGTCTTGATTTTATCGTATTAACTTTATTAAATAACTTACATTTATTTTATCTCCTCATTATAAATCAGGATGCAAACAAATTAGTCATATTTGTATAATTTGAAAATGTCCTGGTCAGCTATCGTTTTAAACCACTGTGCTATGCATTGACGCATTACCCCACGTGTAGGCGCTAAAAATCACTGAATTCCAACAAATGACCAGCCAGCCAAAACTTGAAATAATATGCAATATAGCAAAGAGGGCTACTTGCAGAATGGCAGCTGAAAACAACGCCAGCATGCTGTTACTCTGGTTGGGGCACGCTCCTCATTTAGATCAACGATTTATTTTTAAATAGCATTGCTCGTTTTTTAGGCAGATATAATTTGTCAAAAGCCTTATGCTTCAGTGTTACACAGGGTTTGCACAAACCTTGAAAAACCTTGAAAACCCTGGAATTTCGACATACCATTATTAAGGCCTTAAAATTCCTTGATATTTGGTAGTATCCTTGAAATTCATATGGAAGTCCTTGAAAATGTGCTGCATTAGAATGTGCACTTTCTCATACGATGCGCTTGAAACCTTGCAAGTACAGATAGCACTGAAGTTTTTAAATTTATTTACATATGTATCCACCCACTATGTGTACTTGCTCAATTATTTTTGCTGTTGTCTTGGTTTGATCTTGTTCATCGTCGTCACTGTTTGCTCGTCACGAGATGCTTTAGTTCTATCTGGAACTTTTATGCGTGCTTTTATGCGAATTATGTATGTATTACTGCAAACGTGTATAAAAATTATGTGGTAATGCATTGAAAAGTCATGGAAGTGGTTCAAAGCACAAAGTTGCTTAAAAGAGTTGTACAAACGTTTGAACTATTAGCACATTGGCTTCAGAAAGGCAGCAAATGAATATAAGAGTAGAATTGAACGTTACTTACATTGAATCCAAAAGACTATGTAGTGCTATCTGTCATACATGACATTGTGATTGATGACAGTTAATGTATTGTATCATACTGTACAGGATATTTCAAAAAATGATGCATGTTCACACAGCACGGATAGCAAACATCTGCTTGACAGCTGGAAGATGGTCTTAGCATTGCATTCCATTATCACTCTTCGATGTTTCATAGCAAAGCGTACAAAGGTCTCATCCAAGTTACCCACGTTTTTCAAAACATCAGTGTTGTAGTCTTGCACTATCTGCTGAAGCAATTGATAGTAGTGGGTAACATTCCCTTCATTGCCAGCAGCAGCCCTCAAGCGAGATAAAACGTTGGGAGTGCATAGCGTCAGGTTGATGTAATGTTTCACTTACATCCTGTGAATGAACCTATCATACCATTCATCACTGGGCAATCCATTTTTTGCTTTTAATGCAACACCTCTTGCATCAGCCAAATCTTTGGCACACTTCTTAAGGCGCACTTTGTGCATAGGAAGACCGCGATCCTTGAGCCACAAAGCAGCAGTTGCGAGCCTTATTTCCTCATCATCTGTTAATAGTGTTGGTGGGCCAGTGTCTCTGTCTATGCGCTCGGATTTCATCTTTTACCTCCTTAACGATGACTCGGGGATTCCAGAAGCCCTAGCAATGGAGTTCAAACTTTCGCCCTTTCTGCAGCGATCAAGTGCGTTTTGCACCAACAAAGGGTCGTGCTTCCTGTGAAAGTTTGCCGATGCCATTCTTAGATCTACATTTACATAAAACAACATGAGGCTTTGTGGTCTGTTATGAATTTAATTTGATGTCGGTAAGTAGCATCAAATGAAACGTTGATGAGTTCATGTGGAATATTAACAACTTGGGAGCAAATTCACTATTTATAGTACGTATGCACTTAGGCAAGCTTCCTAGAATAACAAGGAGTAGAAAGAATAACGTCAAAAGCCCTGAAGGAGCCTTTATTGTAGCTGAATCCGTTATCGCAGCCCTGTAACAACTATGCACATGAGCTAGACGGCAATGTTGTGGTTTCGTAACATATAATGTTAGGTAAGCCGATTTCGGAACTAACCCGTACGCCAAGGGGAATAAAGCACTTGATGTAATGAAACAAAGGTAATGTTTTGTATAGACGTGCCGTAATAACTAGTGCATAGCATCCGGTACTTGTGTATATGATACGTGGTGAAAATTGAACGATTTTATAATCACATTACCTAATCATGCACCTACAGTGTAGAGTTGTCAGAATAGCTTAGTGGCATAAAAAACGACTGTAATTGAAAGTCTGATTAGATCTCGCTACGATACCCCCTTCGCCACGAGACCCGGGAGCTCTTTACACGTCTGATCCTATGAGAATGCTGATTTCTAGACCTTGATCATTGCAATCTACTCTATACGTGCCAAGTGTTGAAACCTTGGCTTGGAGTCAAGTTAATTCCCTGCTATTTCCATCCTTGAACTTCACTTCCACTATCACTACATTACATGTCTGCAATCTTATATTTGCTGCTTCAAATGTCTTAATGCTCATAGTCTCTCTCCGTTCCGCTGATAGGGATAAGCTTGTTGGTGATGTATGATCTCTAGCTCCCACTGTCCAAAATGATTCTCGCTTCCAGCATTAGTGAAGGATTATCGGGGTGGTGAAGAGTTGGTTTTTGCAGTTTGTAGAAGTGCAGAAGTCCTACAATCCAAATACATTGACATTGTTGGAGCTCTGGCAGCTGTTGCATTGCTTCCTGCGATAGGTGCACTAAAACCCTGTGATGCCTGCCCTGCTGGAGAATTCATACTTTGTTGCTCCTTTGCCATTCCTCCCTGGAGACCACAGCGTCAGTAAGTCGCATTATTGCCCAAGTGTATGAAAATATGGAGGGTTCAGACGACCCGGAACGCAAACTATCCAAGGCAAGGTGCTAAAGGAGAAATTACAAATACTCCGTACGTTGGATAGTGAAATTCTGGAACTGACTGTTGCAGATGACGATGTAGTGGAGGAGATCCAAAAGGCTGATGAATATGCAGAAAGGTTACAGCTGGCGTTGATAGACCTTGAAAGAGTGCTGAAAGAGTCGAAAAGCCGTCCTTCGTCTACTACCTAGTCAACGGGGGGGGAGTGTACGGAACATTGATGGTGTTAGGTAAATTTTGCTCACGTGATCTGTTATTGTATTATTGGTTAATTATACATTTGTGGGAAAAGGAATCATGAGGCACGCCCGCTCTTGTAGAACGTCGCTCTGAGGGACCGGCAGATTTGTTTGGTTTCATACGCCGCTAAAACCTTGTCAATATTTTCAAGTCTATTGAGGGTAAAATTCCATTTCGAGTATTATTTTGTACCGCATACAAAAGCAAAAATTATATTTTGATTGTATGTGTAGTTTACCCCTAAATGCAAAAATTCTCGTATACTACTTACTTGCTGTCGGTTTGGTTTTCAAAAACAGGATCTTAACGTTTTTGCGTCAGTACTGGTGCCATCTTTACCTTGTGTAAACAAAAACAACTCACAAACCAACTGCGAATCCATAGTTTATGTCAAATGTAGCTGGGCGGAGAGGGACCAGTTTTGATCTTTAGGAAGTATGCCACAATTTGTGGGGAATGGCCCACTATATGGCAGAAGTCAGCAATGCAGTCTCTGGGCTGGGTGTGTCTTGTTATAACATTAACCCCAGAACAAGTATGCGGTGTCCCCAAGCATCCATGCTGTGGTGACATAGTGGGCATCAGCAGTTGTCAAAGGAAAGCCAAGATACCGTTGAAAATATTCATTTTCAAAGGTTGGTTACTCTTCATCCAACGTACTTGTGACAATGAGCTGAAACGGTGGCAGGCAATAAAACAATGTGGCCTGTGCTTCATCAGGCATCAACGCAAGACCTAACTTTGGTGAAGGCTGCAATCTGGCCTTTGTCCCATTGGTGGCATTTGAAAAGAGAATTGAAGTCAGATTTTAAATGTGAGAGTGCTGGCAAGAGGGAACATCTACACTTTCAACTGAGATGGCATCTGGCTGACTGACCATGGTATTGTAAGCATTCATTGCAGCATGAAGGACGGTCCTCTGAAGTTGCAGACCAAATCTCTGAAGGCATTGACGTGGTTAGAGATGAGATGAGATGTATGCAGCAGAATGGGAACGCAGACCAAGGCCACCATGGCTATTAAGTGTGGCCTGCTTGCCTGCTGGGTGTTAGCTCAATTGCTAAAGATAATTCAAAGCAGTGACTAACACTGACTCTGACATTGATGACGGAGGTGTTGACTAAGTGAGGTGGGCCAGCTTACAGAATCTAGCACATGACCGTAGGATGGTGATAGCAACTTGTGGGTTGCACAGTTGGGATAGAATTGACAATAGATGAAATCCATCATTTCTTTGGGACTCAGTGTATTGAGCACAATACTCAGCACTTACAATTGGGGCACCTAACAATTCAAAGTGAGAAAAGGCTGAGGTGAAATCTCAGAAAGTAACCTGGACAGTTCTGGGGCACTGAATAATTGACATTTAGACAAAAAAAATTGATGTGGAAACTAGATGTGTCACTGTTGGCTTGCAAAGTATGTAGCAGTTTACCAACATTTCTTTGCATAGGGGATTTCTGATATTAATTGACTTATTGGATGCCACAACTTTTGGTGCTGTGAATAGCACCAAGTCACCCACAGAAGAATCACAAGGAAGTGGTTTCTGAGGCACGAAGTTAAATACATTGTGCATGTCAACTTTTAAGATGGCAAAATCTCCATTATTCCAGTTGTCTACAATAACATGCCTGAGCTTTTTTGGTGCCAGCTGGACAGGCTACTCAGTACTGACAAGGATTAAAGAATTGGGTGACATTTATCTTTGTCAAAATACCCACAAGACTGGTCAAATATTTTGTCACAGCAATCGGTCAAACATCCCATCCAATGCAAAGGGGTATATAGCTATTATAATTTTTACACCAGCGAGACATGGTAAGAGTGCGGTATGTCCGTTACCGGCGACCAGAATATTAAATACCTGATGCAGTAAACTCTCCATTGAGATTGGTAGCCTTGAGTCTAATGCATCGAGCAAGCCCTGGACTCTCAAGCCTGACAGACCACATGCTGTTGGTATAGTGGTAGGCACACTTTGGGTGGGAAATTCAAACGCAGGTCATCTTTCACACTGGCGGGTAATGAGCTTCATGCCTAGAGTTATTTCACTGGCATCCCGCTGCAGCAACCCTTCTGAATGCGGTGCCGCCACCTCCAATGTCTCCAGGCACGCTTTCGCCACCTCCATCATCTCCACCACCTGCTCGTTAAATCGGAACTGGAACTCATTACTGTGCTTCTTGAAGACGTACATGTCTCCTTTCAGGCGCTTCTTGCTAGCCTTAACGAGGTTTCTTCTTGCCCTTGGTGCACTATTTTAAGCTCCTCTTGCTTTTTCTTCATGCCATCTAAGGAGGAGGGCTACTGCGTCTACTGACATGCTGAAGTATGCAGAAAAAATTTGCAGCACGTGCACACAAGCTTAGAGTGAACAATTGTACTAAGGTACCATCCTTTTAAACCCACAACTACGTAGCCCATCACATGCTATACAACCAATCACATTTGGGAGGGAGCTAAATTTCTGCCTTATTCACCGTGTTCAAACGCAGAAATGTATATTTGGATTGTGACTATTTTTATAATTTTCTTCATGGTGTATATGAAGCAGAGTTGCAACATGCGTCTTCTTGTATCATAAAGCTGTGATGGCATAATTAACTGCAGAACATTTATTCTGAATGCTGTTTGTTCATGTTTACCTATCATTTACTCTGCAGCTCACTGAGCTAGGGAAATTGAGAACAATTTTTGCATCTGCACTTCAGAAAACTGGCCATTTGAACTTGGATCCCTCTCAGTTCAATTTTTTGTGGATCGTTGATTTTCCTTTATTTACCCCAGTTAAAAGATCAGAAGGTATTGTATATTTTTGTTTGTATATGAAGGTGTTACTGTAAGTGAATGCATATATATTGATTGCACATATGTATACATCTTTAAATATGGAACATTATTGCTGTATTGAGTACTTTGTTTAAAATTTGATATGTGCAAAGTTTGAAATTTCATCAGTTTTATGTTTGTTTCAATGTATTTGAAACATACGCTCTTTACTGCTATCTAACCAGAAGGCAACAATGGTCAGTTTCATGGTTGTTGGGTTGTGCAATATACGAAGAAAAGGAAACAAGTTATAATAAACATTCTCGCTGAGAACGTTGGTTGTATACAAGATTTGAAGGCAATGGTGCAGGGTTTCCGATAAGGCGCAATAAGTGTTCTCACAAAATGTCAGAACATGAACAAAATGGAACGGACATATGGTTTAATTGATTAGACATAAAATTACTACAAACTGTGCTTTACATTTACAATACACATGCAGTGTCTTGAATTACACGTTTGACTTTCATTATTAATTTTTATCATTGGCATTAATACTCGTCCCCGCCTGCTTCTTTTAAAAATTATCATTGCATGTGCGTGCATTTCACTTTTTGCATGATGTTTTAAAACTCGTAGTACGCATAGTTGATGAATGAACTTACTACAAAAGATACGCATTCCAACCAGCCTTGCTTCAGACTTTATGTGAACTGCGCCTTTCAATACCCAACCGTGTATGCGCGCATCAACGTTGCCACGATTACATGGCGCGAAATGCACGTCATTTCTTTCAAAGCTGCTGGCGCGCAACTACCCGAACTATGCCCTCAATGTTTACGCGAACTTCGCTAATTAGTACCCGTAGCTACAGTGTTACACTACGATGCTGTGCCACGACTACGCTGCAATTTAACGCGGAATGTAGGGAAACTTGTCTGACTGGTTACTTTTTAACCGTCACTGATTGCTTTTTTTGGTGCTGAAATGCAATCCTTTACGTCATCTCACCTTCCTCAATAACAAGAGCACGCTTTTTTTGTCCTAACATTTTGTCCGAACATAATTAATTATGTGCGGACAAACGGCTTAATTGATCGGAAAATGGCATGTGTCCGAACGTTATCGGAAACCCTGATGGTGTTGTCAAATGGAAGGGACAAGGGATTGGAGATATTACTGATAAATACAATATTTCTATATTTAGCAACAAATCTCATGCTGTTCTAAAGTCTAAATATAGTAATATTGTGTTTTTCAGTAATATCTCCAATCCCTTGTTCCCGTCCTGTTCACACCAGTGTTACCTTCAAATCCTATATTCCACCAACTTTCTCAAAGAGAATGTTTTTTATATCTTATATTCAGTGTTTCCACTACCAAAAAAATTATATTGCACCCTTAATACGGTACAGAGTTCATACAAAGATTGGAATATGCATAGTCCACCATAAAAATGCTCAACTGGGGTGTTATCACTCACTTTGCTGTACAAGAAACTTTCTCGAGTGCAACAGAGCAAAACCAGTAGCCATTTTACAGTTTTGACACATTGACAATATTCTCTTGGGTGGAGGGTGTTGTTGATATTGACAGAAACGTAGAGGTTGTAGCAGTATTGAAGTACAAGTTGTTCTTGTTTGACTTACTTCACTCATGTAAACAAAGTTTGAAAGGTGCAGCAAGATTTTCAAGGTCCATTAATGATTTCTTAATATACCTCTCAAGGTTCTTACCTACACGCACATATAAATATCTTTTTAACAGATGTGCTATGTTTCATGTGTGCAACTATTGTCATATGTATTGCCAAATGTTAATCTTGTGATCCTGTCAAGATGAAAAACACCTAAAGAGGCAGTTTCCATCACCTACCCCCTTTACCAAGGTTCTGAGGTTAGGAAGCTTCAATACTACACTTGGGCCACATAGTTCAAACTTATTAATACTGGAATGCACCACGTTAATTTGTCTGCACTTCTCCCATTGCTGCTGTTCAACAGTCTGATAATACCTGAACTCTGCCCAGGTAGTCTGACGTACTTGAGATGTGATTGCATTAAAAATGGTCATTATTAGTCCATACGATATACAATGACTTTTGTTGCACATCTGCACTTAAACCCCTATCAAAGACTTCTGGGAATATTGTCATCCAATGAGCTGAAGTAGGGTTAAAGGAATAAATATTGCATTTCATCCAGTGAGCAAATGCATACATTTCTGATTCAGTTCCACACCCAACCGTATCCATGTTTGAGGCAGAAAGGTACTGTTCGACATTTGCACATTGCGACAAGAATGTGCAAAGTTTTGCATGTGTGCAACAATTGCCATTCGTACTGTAAAATATTGATCTTATGATCCAGTTAGGATGTATGAAAAACATCTGGAGGCAATTTCCATCAGGTATGGCCTTCACCAAGTTTCTGAGGTTAGGACACTTCAACACAACATTTGGACCACCAGGCTCAACAAACTGATGTGCACGGGTATATACAAGGTTAAGTTCTCTGCATTTTTCCTATTGCCACTGTTCATCATTCTGGATAATACCTGTAATTTGGCCAGGCACTCTTACATCACCTTCAGTAATTTCAATAACATCAGGATTAGATACTGAATGGGTTTTCGTAGCTTTGGATGAACCCATGCCAAAAAGTCTTTTTTTTTCTACCTTTGCTTGTATGCAGCAGAGGATGCCCTCTGGAGATGAGGTGTTATAGACCAACTTTCACCTTCCAGTAGCAAAGCACTCAACTTGTGTTTGGTGGGTTTGGACTCATCATTGTAGAGTGTGATGGGAGGAAGGTCAGGTTTGTACTGTTGTCTTAATCTATTGACTTCTTGAACACGTTCAGTATTGACCTTGATAGATCTAGGATCAAATCCTAGCAAGTGTAACCCAGCTAGTGTTCTAAACCTAGAGATGGCTACATATGCCATTCCTATACTGCTGGAAAGGTCAATTATAGCACAATCTATTGACACTTGTGTAATATTGTTACAGCAAATGCCAGTATCAAGGGGAATTGTTTTCTGTGCACATAGAACCGATGCAGAATTTGGAATTTGCTACGAATATGATCAATCTTAAATCCAAATTAGGATTGTGATCAAATGTAACCTGAATGCACTCCTTGCTGATTGCAGCTACAGTACCAAGTGCACCATTCACTAATCCTTAAGCAGTGTCTAGTTGCGTCTTAGCATGACCCTAGCCCCTACAGGTAGTTTTAATTCTGCCTCCAAACCAGCAGTTGTGTTACAATCTTTTTTTTTAGCATTTCTAGTTCAGATGCTGCCCTCTTGGTCCCTGTCCCTGTTTCATCAAATTCATCTATGCAGGGTATCTTTAGAACCTCCGAACCCACTTTAGAGAGCATGTCTATGTTAAACTGGTCATATGACTTTCTTGTTGCAAATAGACAAACCCTGACCTAAAAGTTCTTGGAATGTTTCAACAGCTTTGTGCAACTGAGCAACTGTTTTATCTGAAACCTGACCTCATTTAATAAGTGACCAAATTCAGGGTCACATTTTTGTTGCTCATTAATGCTTTACAGTTTCCCTCCAGATGTTCACTGATGTCATGCAGCCTAGCCTTGTGGCAATTACTTTGTTGCAAATATTCTGAAACACATTCACTGGAGGGAACTGAAGTATGTCCCCAAAAACAGAACATTCATTGCCTGGCAAACCATAGGTCACTTCCAAACATTTCTTCAAGTCTGAGGTGTATGTAAGCTAAACAGAGGCTGCTTGGCATGCTGACCTGATCAATAATAATTAGCTTAAGTTGTTTGAAACTGTTTCTCATCATTTTCAAAGATTCTTTTGGAAGTCGCCAATGAGTTGATGTTTTAGAATCATGTTCTATTGGCATTTGGAAACGCCTGTGAACAGTGACACCATCTACATGTATATAGATTAAATGCAGCCAACCCAGTGGGGGGGGGGGGGGGGGGGGGGGGGGAAGGGGGGGGCAGCTAGTGCCACATCCTTGCACAATTTATTTACTATGGCTCTGATGGTATGAATTAGGAAGGACTTTCCTGCTCCACCAAGCCTGTAATTTCTCATGGTGCTCTGAGAGATCAGCATTTTCACCAATGAGGTGATTAAAAGCAAACTCAGCTGTTTCACCTTCTACAATTAGATTACTCTCATCTCGAAACGAGATGAATATAGCAGTATGAGAGAGTAGTAATAATTCTCTCTTTGGTTTTCAGTTGAGGGGCAAACAATTTGTGGTTTGGTAGGACAGGTTTCTGTAGCTTCTGGTATTCTCTAGTACCCCATTGTCACTGGTCCCACGATATGCATTGCACTTTATGAAGTCATACAGGCATACACGTCCTCCAGCTCTACAGGCTATGCAGGGTAAATCATGTCCCAAGATTGTTCTGTTCTATTTGTACAAACTGTGCATGGTTCGCAAGCTTTTGTTTATGCTTATGTGGCATTGCAACGTCAACCCATTTCACAGTCTCTGATTTCTCTGTAAGATGATCCACACAGTTATGAACATACCCTGAAAGTCAGATTGGCAGAGCTTGGAGACCTGGTGGAGTGCCATATAACACAAGAAGCACAACGGCAGAAAGAGTTCTATGATAGCACAACGAAAAGCAGAATCTTCAATGTTGGAGATACTGTCTGTCTACACGTGCGAACAGCTGGCAAGCTGGATGCGAGATGGGAAGGAGGATGGACGGTAAAGAAGGTGCTATCCCCAGTTAATGTTGCAGTTGAACACGCCACGACAGCAAGAACGTGGGTGGTACATGTTAATAGACTCCAGCAACGTATTGTGAGAGGAGTGGCTGAGGCAGTGAACAGCATGATCAAAATGGTGGTGTACCGGTTGCTGACTGGGAAGCACCTTGCATTGAACACTTCATCCTCAACAAGAGCAGTAAGCTGAGTAAGGAAGGCGCTACCCACAACGTGTTCGGCACCCAGTGTTGAGATACTAAGCTTGGGGTCAAGCTTAAAAGAATGGTGGGACGAATGTAATGTCACGTAAAGCTAGTCTGGGGACTGTCGGTGACGTCAATAAATTATGTTCTAATGTATATGCGTTTGGCGGGTCAACTACGGCTGCACAGCTGGTTGGAAAGAATGATCCGTGTTCCGGACCGCTTCGTAATAATAACGAGACAATATTATTGGACGGATCATCCAGAACACAACTGCAAATGACTATATAAACAGTGATTGTGTGTATCGTTGCTTGTCTTGTGTGAGTATATCTTGAGTCATTAAGTTCGAGTTGGACTAGAGAGACCAGGGTATTACAACTACACTTCGAATCAGGATTGTCAAGGCCAGCTTGAACATCTTCTGTGCATTTTTGAAATAGCCCCTTTGTCTCCAACACAATGTCTATTTCACAACTAGTGAGCACCGACATTCCTTTGTGCATTTCCATTTCAGTGGACGCATACTGCCACAATGCCTGTCGCCTACCTCCTCTACCACTACACATCTACCATTGAGGTCTACTGGGATAGCACCAAGCTGCCTTGTGTGGTTGTAAGAGGCGTCGTAGAAGTAAGGCTCTGAATTAGCAGTATGGAATCTTACCCCACCTAGAAGGTCACTATCAGCTAATTTTATTGCATTAATAGCACGAACATCATGTAGAAATTCATCTGCTCTTTTTCTATGCATGCTCAGTGCCTTGTTAAGCAATGCACCTGCACTAACTTCACTAAAGCTGCAGGTGCAGATCTAGTACAGACCTTGTGTGCTAAACATGAGTGGGTTTTGCAAAAGGCATCATTTAACTCCTAACAATGTGCTATTCCATAGAATAGCCTTTTCTAGGCCACCTTTATACTCCCTTAGTACGGTATGGTTTGGTTCATACAGGGAGTAGCTACAGTGGTAAAATAAATAGTGAAATTAACAGCACTTATACATTATGTTCAGGGGTGTACGCAGGGGGGGTTCGAGGGGGTTCGGGCGAACCCCCCACCCCCCCCCCCCCCCTTTTTTTTTCTAATATACAGTACCATAAATAAGTAAATAAAAATGAAAAAAAACAATATCTATTGTGCAGGTAGAAGGGCTTCTCTTGACACCAGGTCAAGAGGAGGTTGTGTAGTAGACATACAAATGGCCGATGTGAGAGCGTGCCCCTCGAATACACATAACTGAACTTCGCAGTAATGAGTAGGCAAGGCGGCATCTCAACCACATGATGGTTAAGCTATAGGCCTGGTTCCATTTAGGCTCTGAACTTTTTTTTTTTATATGTGTGCAAGGTAGATATGTAACCAGTAGCAAAGGATAAGTTGAATGGTAGCGTGAGGTACCTCACTCGTATGTGGCGAAACGCAAGGGTCTCCCGCTCGTGTTTGGCCAAAGTGAAATGCAAGGAGGACCCTCCCCCCCCCCTCCGCTCGAATTTGGCCCGCATTATAGGTCTTCCATTCCCGTGTTGTTTTATATAACCGCGCTGCCGTAACCCCTCTTAATAAAATCCTGTGTACGCCCCTGATGTTTGCACACAAAATCGCTTAAAACGATGTGGAATAGAATTCATGACTTAACTGGACGCTACTGGGTACACATGTACATGAGTTAAAAACAGAAGCCATGCAATGATACCTACATTAGATTGTCAGGACAATCCCACAACCATTGATTAGTAAAGCTATTCATTACACCTGACCAATCACAAAAAGCCATGTGGACATCTGCCAGTTACACATCTGACCTCTATTAACTCCCACAAATATTATCAATACATGATCACATAATTGTAGTAAAAGTAGGTAGCTACGTGCACATTTATATGTATGACGGGCCTTAATTCTTTTCACTGAGCGAGTACATTCAGGACTCTGCCAATCTCGTTCTGTTAGCAGTCTGTTCCTTTCGATACCTTTTGCTTTGAGAGGTCAATTCCTTTTCAGGGTCTGCTCGATACCTTTTGTGTCAAGAAGACCATTCCTTTTCAGGCTCTTTTTTTCCGGCTGAATCTAAAATGTTGTCTCGAATTTTGAGGTACCTCGCCCGTTGATTGGATCTTTTTTTTTCTGACGTGAACGCATTTTGAAAAACAAAACAACTTCACTTTTGTGTCAAACAACGATCGAAGCACTACCAATATATTAAAATTAATCATTAGAGTTGGTGATCAATAATGACTAGTCCCCATACCATACAATTCCCACTACATATAGTATAGTACTGTCGTTTTGTAGATTTAAGCTTATATATAAAGCAAAATAATCATCGGGAGTTCTCACGACTCTTTAGTACAAATTAGTTGCTATGTTATATACCTTGCAACCTCGAGACTATTGTACCACAGAAGCGAGTATGGCGAATAATTCTGAAGCGATTAGTGTGGTTTTTATTCCTTAGCAGTGTTCCTATCCCAAGTTATGCGTGAGCAAAACAAAAGTGACCTACAACAATATGTGGGACTATATACGAGTTTGGACAAGTGTTTTGTTCTTCGCAACAAGAGGTTTTGTGACATGAAACCAACGCTAAACTGCATGTTTCTAACGTCTTGTTCGATAATGACAGAAATCTAAGCGATCCAATCGTCAATAGTCTTGTTAGAAGCTGGTTGCATTTAAAAAATTTAATTCATAATGGGGGTTATTATCGAGAGTTACGGCAGTAACTCTCATATAGGATTTGTGCCGTATCATGAATATCATTTAAAAACGCGTCCCGCGTATAACTCACGAACCGAGAAATGGATAGTGTAACTCTTTATTGCTATCGATCCACAATAGAAAGACGATCATTTTCATGTTTTGTTCAAGTCGCCAGACCGTTTACTTTAAGAAAACAAAAAACCTCGTGGTTCTCGTTCCCAGACCTTAATTTGTCCATAGTCGTCGTCGTCGTCTTTATGGGTGAGTATAACTCGAGATAGGAAAGGTTTTAAAGAGCGCCAGTTACACCAAAAATCGTAGAAAATTCTGACAATACATCTTCAGGTATCAGATATATAAATAAAGCATGTAACCAATATACGTAATTTGCAGCTGTTCTCGCGCGCCAAGATATTAGTACGTAATCGCTATATTAAAACAAAACCGTTTCCATGACAATGTTGCAGAATTGTATGATTGGCATGGAACAGGTGGGAGTTTCATTTGTGTTTTTAGTTTTGCTCACCACTTTTAGCTAGCGAAGTTGTTTTTGTCAAAATGCATTTACGGCTACAAAAGAGGAAAGCTAAGCGATGAGAGGAATACCTCCTAAATGGAGACTATGAGTTAGAGTCCTCTCGAGTTCGCTACGATGCTGATGCTGAACAAAGGCGGGCGTCTGCTCGTAATATGTACAGAGCAAATCTGGAGTCGAACCAAGCTTCTAAGAGGTGGCAACAGGAAAAGAATTCTGTTGCGTCTAAGAAGCGACGTTATGAACTGAACTCAGACGAGAAACGAGCTTCTAAGAGGGAAAGCTTGGCGCGTGAGTATCCAACTAATGGAACAGCTGCAAATGTAACATAACTGTAAACATTGTGTTGCTAGGCAATAAACATGGGAATTACAACGGCTGGACTTTATCGTACAATCGTATTTACTTCTACATTGTACTACATGTACACCTATATACTGGTAGTCACTTATTTAAAAAAATGAATGAAACAAGATATAAAAAGCATTCTCTCTGAGAAAGTTAGTGGTATATAGGATTTGAAGGCAATGGTGGTGTAAAAAGAAAGGGAACAAGGGATTCAGTGGAGATACAATGATTATTCCTATATTTAGCACTGTATAGAACGTCATTACACTGAATTATGTTGCTAAATATAGGAATAATCATTGTATCTCCACTGAATCCCTTGTTCCCTTTCTATTTACACCACCATTGCCTTCAAATCCTATATACCACTAACTTTCTCAGAGAGAATATCTTGTATATGAGAGTTACTAACATAACTCTCGATAATGCTCAATGACTATCTGGAATAGTAAGTCCATGTGCAATGTGTAATCATTTAATTACCACATTTCTTGTATTTCATTATTGTGCTACTTTTATTCCTTAGGTTTAGCATTTGAGTCAACACATCATCCTTTTACCGCTCCAAAGGCTGAAGATGAGTGTTATTTGAATGATCCTACTATGTATTCAAAGGTGATATTTCAGTTGCATGATTCAAAATGTACCTAGTTATGTTGTAAATTGGATCATCCCAGGTGTGTTTAGGCAAATTTGACCGTTTTAGTTAGGCTTCATTTTCTTATATATATATATAATTATATGGGACAGTATCCGCGAAAACTTCCTATGTTTTATAACATTATAAAATAATTGTGTTGTAACATTTGAATCGCTATATCATCCGAACGGTAAAGGCTATCGACTTCCTATTTTCACGACTTCATACTACACCATTGCTCTATGGTAAAAGACATTTTGGTGTCTTGCACTTGCTCCGTGCCAGCATTGCAACGTTCGATACCCCACCTGGTTCAAACCCAACATAACTTTCTGTAGGAGTAATGAAATTGCTTCGAATTCGGTTTGTAGGTAGAGAGGTCCTATACCTATCTATGTGTTCTGTTCGTTAATTTTTATGCCATCCGTTACGGAGATGCAGTTGAAAAAAACTACGTGCACTTTTTCCCGCTCGATTTGCGCCAATGATGTAACCACCGCCACCCATACATTGAGCGGGACGCGATTTGCCAAATTGTTATTCGTAATCTTCTGTGTACATAAACAATATGGTGACATCCACTGAAGACGAGCTCGTAAGCATTTCAATCCGCAGACCAGTTTGAGCGGTACGAATATGACGATCGATATTCAAGAATCAGATACATTTGACGAGGATGGGGAGATTAAGAATGCAAGTGTTTAAGGGAATAAGCAGCCCCTAAATCACTAAAGGAGTGACCAGCCCCACCTCCACATATTGGGCTAGCCCCCTCACTACGTTGCAAGTCCAGCCAGACAGCAGCCCCACGTAACCATCAGTTGCCATGCAGAGCCATCAGCCTGCACTACCTATGGAACCACCTGCCCATATCAGACCCTACACAGGAGCCACCAACTAACCAATGGAGTCAGCCTCCATAATACCAGTGGTGACACTCTAGACCTCTCACTGCAAATGGAGTTGGCAGCCCCACAATTTCAGGGGAGCCGTGAACTACATGTACAACATTCAAACTATGTGAAGTTCACAGACATGTGCACTGGCAACGTAGACTGATTTCCTTCCCGCTCACATAACCTTATATACCTCTACTTCCACGTGGTCACATCACGTGCTGTACAACCAACCACATACAGAGGGAGCATAGTTTCTGTCTAATTCACTACGTTCAACCGACAAAAACGTGTATCTCCCTCCTTGTACATGTACACCACCCTTACCCCCATGCATATTGACAACTCTTGGTGCAGCGTAACCTGTGCACGACTGCCAACTAGATGTCCAAAGAAAGGCGGCTAGATGCCCAAGTTCTTAGAAACCTTTAAGCGGCTCTCAACAGAGTCTTTTACATACCCATCTTTTGCTGACTCAGATTTCCATCTCCCATGCCAGAGGAGAATACATCTACAGAAGAGAGAAAACAAGACAGACATGACATCATGTTGGCATACCAATCCCCGCCATTATCGTATCATGCCTACTGTGTGTGCTGCATGAATATGTGCATCCTGTTCTGAACACACATCCGTCAACAAGCATAGGTTGACACCAGCCAAACTGGCTGAACACCCATCCGTCAACACGTATAGGTTGACACCAGCCAAACTGGCTGAACACGCATCCGTCAACACGCATAGGTTGACACCAGCCAATTGGCTGAAAACACATCCGTCAACACGCATAGGTTGACACCAGCCAATTGGCTGAAAACACATCCTTCAACATGCATAGGTTGACACCAGCTAAACTGGCTGAAGACACATTTGTCAATACGAATAGGTTGACACCAGCCAAACTGGCTGAACACACATTCGTTAATACGCATAGGTTGACACCAGCCAAACTGGCTGAACACACATTCGTCACCATGCATAGGTTGACACCAGCCAAACTGGCTGAACACACATCCATCAACACACATAGGTTGACACCTGCCAAATTATGGCCATACAGGCATGCATAAGTTCAGAAGCAAATCTTCAATGCTAACATAGCTGTATTGGGGTGCTTGTGGTCAAACAAGGCCGATCCGGACCTACCAGGGTGTACCAGTTCAGTGTACAGGGGTAATGATACCAAATGGTGCAAAACTAACCCCGTTTGGGCATAACAGGGGCCAATAGTGGGCTGACTGCCAAGCAGGTACTACAAGAGTGCCCTGGGCTTTGCAAACTTCTGCATGCTCTATTACTCTTGCCACGAGACATGGAGGTGGGCACCACCAATTATTCTCCCCACTCCAATCGGTAGTAAATAAATCCACTGCTTCTGAACCAGGACAAGCATAACGGGAGTTAAAACGCTCCAGCTGAGAATTGTAATGTGTGGCAAATCTATCCGATGTATGAGGGCCCCACAGATCATCCAATGCTTTAAACATAATTGGGTCCAACGACCAGTCATCATGGTCCACAATCCGGCTGATATAATCTGCCATATGGTTCTCTTCCCTAGGGATCCATTCGGGCTCTAGCCGAATGTTATTAGCTATACATAGCCCAAAAACAGCGACAGCCTCTGACTGCAGATGTGGCTTAGCACTCCCAACTTGCAAAATGCGCACCACGTTTTGGTTGTCAGTGAACCAACGCACCCTCATATTAACCAGCTTACTGGCAATGGCATGTAAAACCCTACACACTGCCACCAGCTCCCTCCAGGTGGAACTTTGCTTGGCTTCATGCTCTAACCAGTTCCCTTGTGCCACATGCATACCATGTTCCACCGTATACCCTCCATATCCTGTACTACTCGCGTCTGAATATGCAATTCTAACAGCCGATGGGCTGTGCCATATAGGCTGACCATTGACTTTTCCTATGGACTGCTCCCAAAAGGTGAGCCTCATTTTTGCATCTGCTGATAATTTGAGCATCTCGCACCATGCATTCCTAGTTTGCAGCATCGCATACAACCCCCTAGTCATAAATCTGGCTATAGGGCCCAACGCTAGGTCCATTGAAATAATTTTACCAATCAAGCTGGCTATTTGCCTAGCACCTGCATAAACCTGTCTGCAAGCATGCTCTAACAACTTTTAAGATTGCTTTGTTTCTTTTCATGTACAAACACCTGCCCATGCTCTAGATCAATAATAAACCCAAGCCACTGCAACTTCTGTGTTGGAGCCCATGTTGATTTAGCGTCGTTAACAACTTAGACAAGGAACTCTTCACCCACTGACTAGTGATGCCTGCCTCTCTTTCCCCCGCAACTGCACAAATACCATCATCCAAGTACAGAATAACTTTATGGCCCTTACCCCGCCACAATCCCACTAAAGGTCGCAATAGTTTTGTAAAAACATATGGCGCTGTGGACAAACCAAATGGCAACACAAAGTACTTTCCTCCCCACTCAAAACCCAAATATTTTCGGTGATGCGGCACAATATCAACATGATGGTAACCAGACCTTAAGATCAAATGAGAACATCCACTCACCTGGTTTGAATAGCAACATAGCCAAACGCATATCCACATACTTACAACTCTGTTTCAACAGAAAATGATTAACATGCCTTAAATTCACTACTAATCATAGATACAACTGAGATAGGACTGCACACATGCGGTTGTTCAGCCACCCTATTAACATATCCACCTTCCAGCAATTCTTTTATTACTATCTCAACAAACTCAGCTTCTACAATTGCGGAACGCTGGTTACCACGATAGTATGGTGCAGGTTCTGCTACAAAAGGTAACACATATCCCTTACTAATGGTATCTATAAGCCATGGAGAAGCACACAATTCATCCCGCCAAAAATCCACGCATTTTTCCAGGCTCCCTTTAACAGAACTTATACCATTACTTGTAAGCACATCTTGCTGAAATTCCCAGCACCTGCTGCACACATCATCACCATCAAGTGACAAAATTCCTTCACAATCAACACCCTTACTACCCATTGACCCCTCATCTGACTCATGGGAAGGATACAGTGAACCGGTCACAAGCGCCTTCTTGGGACAGTCCCGCTTGATGTGACCAAATTGGCCACACAGGAAGCATCCGCCCGATGCACCTCCAAACGATGGCATTCCAGACCCACTAGCAGGCTGAAAGTGGGTCTGAAACGATAGGAGCAGGCAAAGGCTGTGGTGCCCTCGGCAGTGGAACTTCCTCCTGTCTCTAGAACTGCAACTGAAACCTCCACTTTGTCCCCCCGGTTTCTTGTGTGGCTGCCTTCCTCCTCTTTGCCAGCTTCCGCTCGGCCATTCTCTCTGCCCGCTCCATCCTCTTTTCATCCTCCGAGTCGTCTGCCAGGTCATCGTCGACGTACTCATCGACCACGGCCCAGCCGGCTTCGGACCGATCGGCAAACTTGATCAACTTTTGCCTGCGGGAAACAAGGTCCGTACCTTCGCGCAGCGCTTCCTTCGCTGTGTCGAAGGCTGCTTTCTCGCCAGCTTGTTCCGCTTGCGCCACACTGCTGCTGGCGCTGTTCAGGCGGTCTGCGATCTTTTCGCAGAAGCGGTACTGGTTCTCGTTACCGCGACGTTTGAAGACGTAGGGGTCAGGGCGGACGCCTTTCTCCAATTTTAGCGCTGCGTCCTCCTGTCCCTCTCAGAGCCGCTGGACCTCTTCCATCAGTTGGGCAAACTGGTCGCCCGTGAGTGCCGCTGATCCCTCTTTAGATGATCCCTCTTTATACGATCCCGCTCTAGCTGCATCATCGCGGACAGGTGTATTCTCTCGTGACATTTGTGAAGTTCAAGACACGTGCACTGGCAACGTAGACTGATTTCTATTCCGCTCACATAACCTTATATACCTCTACCTTCATGTGGTCAAATCACGTGCTGTACAACCAATCACATACGGAGGGAGCATAGTTTCTGTCTAATTCACTACGTTCAACCGACAGAAACGTGTATGCCCTCACTGCAAATGGACTTACATGTACATGTAGCATGGGTCCAATACCCCCATCCCTGTCCCGACTATTGATCATTCATTGCAAATTCAAGGGGCCAATGGGGCCAACAGAGTGATTCCCACACAGAAGAACCACCAGTCCCCATCACTGCAGCCTCACAACTGTAGTGTAGTAGCAGCGCAACGGATAACAGAGTCAATACACCAACTATCACCAGCTAGCTAGGTACAAGAACACACTGCGCATGCGCTATTATACTACACTACACCCCTCTCCAATAAATCCAATCCTACTCTACAAAATCAATATCTCTTGGAAAGTCGATGTTCTTGTTTGGGGTAGCGCCTCACACCTTCAGGTTGAGTAGTATACTGTTGTTGGTCTTCTGGACCTGATCCCTGTGACGCCAATTTTGGAACATCACCTCTGGTAGCTATCTCTCTACCGAGTTCTGTAGACTTGGATGGTTCCCTCAGTTCATCAGACGTTGGCTGTTCTATAGATATATCTGAAGTTGAGCCTGGGTCCTTCTGCAAAGCTATCTCTGCTGTAGGTACCTGTATATCAGGACATAAACCTTCCTGAGGTACTCGTGCTGATAATACTGAATCACTTGCACTTGGTTTGTCCACTCTTGAAGTTTCTTCAGCACAATTTTCCAAAACTGGTTCTTTCCTAATAGATTCATCCTCACCTCTTAAAGCATCAAACTCTCGTAACTCTTTGATGTGGTCAACATGTCGTCTCCATACATTGTTGGGTTGAACCCGAACCATATATGATACAGGACCACATACTTCTGTAACAACCCCAGGCACCCATGTCAATCCCTGCAAGAAGTTCCGAGCCATGACCTTTTGTCCAACACTAAATTGCCTGTCCCGTGAATGTAGGTTATGGTAGTTTTTTTGGTCTGCTTGTTTTCCAAGTGCCTTGTCTCCATAAATCAGGCTTCAGTAGATCCAAACGTGTTCTCAACTGTCGTTTGAAAAACAGCATGCATGGAGCACCACCTGTGGTTGAATGCGGGGTTGTTCTGTAAGCCAACAAAAAACTGCACAGACTTTGTTGAAAAGACATTTGGTCACCCCGTGATGCCAGCATAGACTTCTTAAATGTTTGTACAAATTGCTCTACCAGCCCATTGGAAGCAGGATGATATGGTGCACAACAGATATGTTTAATGCCATTGGTGGTCATATATGAATTGTGCAAACTCTTCAGACGTGAATTGAGACCAAATGTCTGACACTAACTGCTGCGGAAGCCCATAGGTTGCAAAAAGTTCTCTGAGTGCTTCAATAGTTTTTGCTCAGGTGAGTGTTTTCATCTCAACAACTTCAGGCCATTTAGAGTGGGCATCCACTACCACCATGAAATTAGAGCCCAAAAATGGACCCGCAAAATCAATATGTATCCTCTGCCATGGCTGTGCCGGCCACACCCAAGGGTGGAGAGGGGCAACTGGTGGGCTAACCTTAACTTCCTGGGACTGCAGACATGACTTGGCTAGATTCTCTAAATCTAAATCTAACCCCGGCCACCATACATAACTTCTTGCGAGAGCTTTCATAAGAGATGCTCCTGGATGACCCTGACGCAATTCTTCCAGAACCTGCACCTGAAGTTTCTTTGGCACCAATACTCGCAAACCCCACAGCAGGCATTCCCCTTCAATGGTGATTTCTTCTCCTCAGGTAGATTAAGGCAAGGCTTATTTATTTTATGCAATTAACGGGGCGCGCGCGTACATTGCTTGGTTTCAAATAACTAATGGCAGCTGCTGCGTATGAACAATACACGTAGTTGTAGATAAGGGTGTGGAAAACAGCATTCTTTATGGACTAGTTCAGTTTGAGGTGTTGTTTAAAGGAACGACTATTGCTTCTTTTGTTGTTTGGCAGCGTATCACCACTGTGATTTGTCGGAATCGAGTGACACGTGCAGCTGTAAAGGTGGCCATATGGGACCTTAAGGTAAACATATATAGGCTTTGCCGGAGGGGATGCCAACGGGTTTCTGGATATTTTATTACTTGGATCCACTCACTGAACTGTGTAGAATCCGTTTTGGGGTTGGGGTTGGAAGGAATAACTACTTGAAGCATACTGGCAAAAAATAACAGTTAGAACCCAAAGTATCGGGTCAAATGTTCAGGCTTCGATCTTAACCGCGTTAGTCGATTCGCTAAACCCCAATCGGCAAACACATATTAGACAGTTGTAGCTTTGTTTTGAACCAAAAGATGCCGGTAGAGGTACTTGTTTACTGGTCTGGCAAATGCACACAAGAATACAACCAGATACAACACACTAGCATGTGCACATTGTAGCTTCATCTTGCAATGAAAATAACCATAAAACAGTTTACAGTCATCTTTGAAATGATGGCTGTCCAAACAGCTACCTGTGAGGAATAGTAGGTATTAGAAGTCAAGCGGTTCATTAAAAGAATTGAATTCAATTATTGCCAAAAAAGCCTTGCCTTAATCACGTGAGTCGGCGTGTCCAAAATGGTTTCATGGCATCAGATATCTTTGTGGGCCATCCTTGTCTGGTATAGGTGAGCAGCACCTGGCTGAGAATAGTGTCACGAGCAGTGTACGCTTTCAATTTCCCAGAAGTCACAGGGAGCATCTGAATTTGTGAAATGCTGAAAACCTTGGGCTCTCCATATCATCTCCCACTGTATCATCATTGATTGGAAGTCTTCATAGTCCATCTGCATTTGCATGTGTTGTGGTGGGCTATTACTCAATACTATACTGGTAAGCTGATAACAACAATGCCCATCTCTGAAGCCTTGCAGCTGCCAAAGAAGGAATTCCAACTTTTGAACCAAAGATGGTGGTTAGGGGCTTGTGGTCTGCACACCAAAGACCAACGATAAAGGCTTCCTTCTCCAACTGTGCATAATTTCTTTCACTAGAAGTCAGAGTTATAGAGGCGAAAGAAGGCGGAATGTCCGCTCACCAAAGACCAACGATAAGGCTTCCTTCTCTAACTGCATAATTTCTTTCACTTGAAGAAAGCAATCGGCTTTTCACTACCTTCAGGAAATACATGTGATATAATGGCACCTATACCATATTCTGATGCATACCCAGCTAACCGCAAAGGCAATTCAGGATCATAGTGAACCAAGAGTTTTGCTGACAACAGTGCTAGCTTGCGGAGTCAAAAGCCTTTTCACACTCCTTCGTCCAATGCCGTTTTGCACCAAGCCTGAGAAAGCAGTTCAGAGGATACAACATCATGGCCAGATTAGGAATGAACTTTTGATAATAGTTCACCAAACCCAGGAACGATCGTAGCTGTGATACATTCTTGGGAGTAGGTGCCTCCTTTACAGCCTGCAATTTGTCTGGTGTTGTGTGCACTCCTAGAGCATCTACAATATGACCCAGATACTCCACTTGATCCTTCAAAAAGAAACTCTTTTCCTTCTCCAACACTAGCCTATGGTGTGATCCAATTGTTTGAGAACCTCGTCCAGGGCCTTGAGATGCTGTTCATCACTTTTACCAGTAATCAGAATATCGTCAATATAGCAAATGACACCAGATATTCCTTGCAAGATAGAATCCATAGCTGCTTGGAATAATGCTGGAGACAAGGCAACCCCAAAAGGAAGACGAGTGTAACGAAATAGCCCAATATGAGTTTTAATAGTGACATAGCAGCGTGAATCTTCCTCAAGGACCATCTGGGTGTAATCCTGTGACAAGTTCAACTTTGTAAATCTTTTGCCTCCAGTCAGTGTTGCAAAGAGTTCATTAGGCTTGGGCAGAGGGTACTGGTCCACATCCAAAAGTTTATTTACAGTCACTTTATAATCACCACAAAGCCTTACACGACCATCCTTTTTCGGCACCACCACAATAGGTGCTGCCCATTCATTGTGCACAACACGTTGGATCCAACACACCCAAATCCTCCAGCCTATGAATTTCCTGTTCAATAGCCCCTTTCAGTGAAACTGGCACAGAACATGCTCTGTGGAACTGTGGTACAGCACCTGGCTTGAGTTTCAACTTATTTCCTTCATCATTCCCAATCCTGGCTTGAATGTATTGCTGTATTTGGATAACACTGACTGCCAAACACTGTCTTTTTCCACTGAACATTGTACATTGCACACCATCTTCCAGTCCAATTGGAAGTGCTTTAGCCAGTCCCTGCCTACCAAACTTGGTCCGCCTTCCTTAACCACTCTAATCATCAAGCTGTGGAACTGATCCCCATATTTTACTAGAACCTTGGTCTCACCCAGCACAGTCAACTTTGCCTGGTTGTATGTTCTCAGAACTACCCTAGATGTCTGCAATTGCCCAGTTTCTTTAACTGTCATCCAAACCTTTTCTGACACTATTGAAAGAGCTGCACCTGTATCAACCTCCATCTTCAAAGGTCGTCCATTCAGTTTCACATCAATAGTTATTGGCTGCACTAAGTCACGCCCCACTGTCATCACTGTTCCCAAATATGCTTTAACATCAGTGTCTTGAGACTCCATCCACTGCAAACCTGATTCACCCGCAACAGATTTTTGTCTGCAAACTGATACAATGTGACCAGGTTTCCTACATTTATAGCATGTGGCACGTTTGAACGAACATTTCTCTGAACTGTGATTGTTCTTTCCACAATGTGGACATCGTCTGAAGTGTTTGTCTACCCTTGAGCTCACTGCCTTAATTGCCACCTCACTGGTTTCTTTCAGCTGCTGGACGTTCAGCTGAGCTGCTTCCCGACTTTGTGCTATCTCCGTAGCACGAGCAAATGTAAGATCTTCTTCTGACTACAGTCTCTTCTGAGTATCTTCATCTCTGAGACCACACACAAGCCTATCACTCATAGCTTCATCCAGATATGCTCCGAATATGCAGTTCGTAGCCAGACATCTCAGCTCTACCACATATTCCAAGATGCTTTCTCCTACTGCCTGATTCCTGCGATGGAAATAGAATCGCTCGGCGATAATGATAGGCTTTGGTCCGAAATGCTTCATGGACTTATCTTGTGGCGGTGCTACCAAATTCCCCAAAAGACCATACGTTTTCGGTCCAACCGTGCTTAAGAAAACTGTAACCTTTCACTCCTCTGCTATCGCGTTGGCGGCCATAAATAGCTCAACCCGTTGAAGGTAGGCTGCCATGATTCATTTCCGGGTTCAAACTACTGTGTTTTCCCAAGGAGCTGGCGCCATCCCACCCTCGTCACCAAATGTAGTGTAGTAGCAGCGCAACTGATAACAGAGTCAATACACCAACTATCACCAGCTAGCTAGGTACAAGAACACACTGCGCATGCGCATCAACTCTAATTAGTCCCCAGTAATATACTACACTACAACGACTTTCATTGAATACGTCCACACTGCAAGTAGTGGAGCTAGGGGTGTCAATAGTTATGATGCCAGTGGAGAAGCCAGCCCTCACACCACCAGTAGTCCCCAAAAAGTACTGTATGTGCACCTTCCCCTCTCCGAACACTACCAGTGGAACCATTAGCCTTCGCGGCAAGTGCCTCACACACTGGGACCAGCCTGCATAGCCCTCCTGCCCATTACCTGTCCTTCACTGCATGTTGATTCAATGGCCCAGGCACCAATTGGGTCAGCTCCCTCACTGCAAGTGGGCAGTATCATTGGGATATTGGAACCATTAATACAAGTGAACTTAAAATAGCCCCTCACTGCAAGTCGAGTTACGGTGTAGCACTAATGGAGCCTTTAAAGATGGAGTTATCAGAGTGCCAGCAGGGAAGTCACTAGCTGCCAAACTCCCCAGGGTCATTGGAGCACCCACAATAATGCATGCTGGTGGAGACACCAGTTCTTACACTGCAAGGGGAATCGGCACCCCCCACAAAATTAGGGCAGCCATGAACCAGAGCCACACATGCCCCCCACCTCCCATGGAACCATTAGCCCTCACTTAGCAACCCCCACATACTGGGGGCCAGACCCCACGGCCCTATCTCCCAATACCTCTTCTACAGTGCAAGTACAATACATGTGAAAAACCACACTGCAAGTAGAGGTAATAGCCTCACACTGCAGATTCACACAACCAGCCCCACCCACCACTCAGTTTATCTATAGAACCATGCCTGCGGAGGAGTCACCGGCTAATCCCTCCACAATGCAATGGGGGAGATACTGTCCCTCCCACATCACATTGATCAGCAGCCCCCACATAAAATGGTCAGCCCCACACAGTAGAATGATTAGCCCCCTCACTACTCACTGTAAATGGAGCAACCAGACCCACTGCCTGTGGAGCCATTAACCTGCCCCACATAAGTCCAGTCACCAGCCTATCAATCCACCATCATAACAGAGGGGTGGTTTATGTCTTGCTTTGGACCCACATTTAATCAATGGGACAATGGTTGAAATGAATGACATAGGAGAAAGAAAAAGTGTGGGAATTCTTTGGTAGTGTGGAGTCCACTTGCAGTTTGGGGCTAGTATTGTACACTGCAATGGAGTAAGCAATCCCGACAAGTTTTAATGTGGCCAGCCCTATATTGTAGCTGAAAACAGAGTGGGTAGTCCCCACACTACAAGTCAAGTTAGCAGCCCTCATAAATTTAATGGAACCATCAACTATCAAGCCCTAGGCTGGTGTTCCACTTCACAAATTGTATGTACTAGTGTATTGTGGCCATGGGGCATAGGCTGTGGGTTACACTGGTAATGGCTGGTGACATCTCTGACAGTGTAGGGTCTGCTAACTCCACTTGTGTGGTGCATGAATTCTGATGCCTTCACCGTGCCACATTGTAGCTGTGACTGCGCATGCAATTTGTGACATTCTAAATGTATTGTTACTTGTACATCTACAATGCAAAGCACTATAGTTGCTAGTAGGAGCAAAGCCTTTATCAAAAAGCCCTGTTTTGCAAGCCTTGCTTGTCTATATAAACCAAACAGAGGTGCAGGTGACACTGACAGCATGGCTCCACGGAAACCCCAGATAAAAATCATTCTGTACATGGGCAAACATGTAGTTCAGAGCTACAACACAAAATGTGTGAAGAGAAAAATGTACACATGTATATTCTACAAATGGAGGCTGCTTCAGTGGTGGTGTACGCTTTCACCCTCCCCCTGACTTCGATGGTAAAAATTAAATCCTTCAGCTATCACAATACGGTGGGGATCAAAATGGCGAGTTAACACCTTCACCACATCGCGGTAGCCCTGCTCCTGTGGCCTCCCGGGTGCCAGAAGGTTCCTCAACACCCCATACATCTTGGGTCCTATCACACTAACCTTTTTTCCGTCCCAATACTGTAGGCGGAGAAGTACAGCTCTACACGCTCAATAGGCTCAAGCTCCGCATTGAACTCTTGAAGATGCCCAAACTTTGCCATCCCAGTCTCGTCGCCAGTGTGATATAGTGTGTTCTAGACTCTGACAAGGTTCATGACACCAACCATAAAGAAATGCACGTGCAAAAAGGATGACCCCTTGCGCATACGCAAGGCACTAAATAGAAATACAATATCACTATACTACACATGGCTCCCCTGAAATTGTGGGGTGTGCCAATTCTGCTTGCAGTGTTAGGTCTAGTCTCTCCACCAGCGTGTATTATTGTTGGGGCCCCCAATGGCCCAGAGGAGTTAGATAGCTGGTTGCGCTCCCCTGTTGGCAGTCTGATAGCTCCAACTGTAGTGGCTCAACTGATGCTAACTGCACTTGCAGTGTGGGGTTATAAGGTTCACTTGCATTTAATGGTTCCAATGATACTGTCCACTTGTAGTGAGGGAGCTGGTAAGGGTATAACCCCATTGGACCCTTGGCCATTGACTCAATGTGGAGTGAAGGACATGTAATGGGCAGGAGGGCTGTGGGGGCTGGTCCCAGTGTGGGGCACTTGCAGTGATGGCTAATGGTTCAATGGGTGGAGAGGGGCAGGTGTACATACAGCTCTTCCCCTGAAACTTGTAGTATGAGGGCTGGCATCTCCACTGGCATCATACCTGTTGACCCCTGCTTGGGCTAGTAGTGCTGGGTCTTGTAACTCCATCTGTAAGAGTGCTGGTGGCTCCAGTACTTGTTGTTTGGAGGTATTAAATGTAAGTTCACTTGCATTCTGAGGATGTTTTAAGTCCACTTGTGGTGTTGGGAATGGCTCCAGTGAATAATCACTGGTATGGGGCACTTGAAGTGAGAGCTGGCTGGTATGGCTGCTGAATCATGCAGTGAAGGATATGCAGTAGGAGATGATACATGTATTTGGATTGGCTGCTGTCTGGACTTGCAACGTAGTTAGATGGCTTGCCCAATACATGGGGGTGGGGCTGGTGGCTCCTTTAGTGATTTAGTCCCTAAAACCGCCATTGTCAGTGGTACAACCGCTGTCACTTGCTCGTCGAATGTATCTGATTCTTGAATATTGATTGTCATATATGTATCGCTTGAACTGGTCTGCCGATTGATATGAGCTCGTCTTCGGTGGTCGTCGCCATATTATTTATCTACACATATGATAAAGAATAACAACTGTGACAGGATGAAGTCAATAGATTACATACTTACCCAGCTAGCGCAGTATAGTTGTAGCTATAAGTTATCAAAGCCTCCACCCACAAGGAAGTAGATGCATATTCATATGATCTGGGTGGTGGTTCGTGCATATACAATGGCACGATTCTAGAGGGAAATGTCTACCAAATTTTTCCCGGTGTATTTTCATAGCGGATGACATAAAAATCAACAAACAGAACACGTCGATGGGTAAAAGACCTCTCTACCTAGAAACCGAATTTGATGCAATTTGATTACTCGTACCGAAAGTTATGGTGGGTATGAACTCGGTGGAGTATCGAATGTTGCAATATTGGCAAGGAGCAAGTGCATTACCCCAAAATGTATTTTACCATAGATATGAAGTATTGAATATGGGATGTTGATAGCTTTAATTGTTTGGAAGTTATAGCTATTCATACATAGGGAATTTTATAACATTTTATATATATGCGAAGGGCAATTTTGTCATGAACTGTTCCATATAACATGTAACCTATTGCCTACAAATCTTTTCTATTATCATCAACTGCTCAATCAGCCACATCTGGTAACATAACGCACTTTATTGTATTTACATGATTCAATATGTGACATTTACAAGATGTGCTGGGGAAAATTTTCCCCACTGAACTAAATTCTTAGCCACATCAGCACAGGTGATGAACTATTTTATGCAACCAAACTGGAATCAAACGATGTCTATCTTAGTCAATTATTTGTTTGAGCAGCAAAAGAAGTACTGTTACTAAGTCTGCCCTGTTCCTCCCTTGGATCGTGTTGTAACCAGTGTACCTTTACCCATAAAACTTGCCATAACCATTAAAACTTACACTATCCCTTTTTGCCATATATTAATTTGGTAGAAGGAATGCTAAAGCGTTACAATTTTCTATGGAGATATACTTCTTCAAACACAACTAATGTATGTTAACTTGCCATTCTAATATGTTTAGAAGCTTTGTTACCAGAATAGGTATTCCAACCAAAATGATTTCTTACAGTAGGTGAAATGTTCGACGCTGCAGAGAAATGTTTAACAACTCGTATGAATAGTCCAGCCTTTTCAGCAGAAGATGATTTTTTTTGGGAGGTCAACCTGGAAAGGGCCCTAGTGGGGAGAGTTTTTTAAATTGTATGCTATAGTTGATGAAGAGGGGGTGAGGAAGAAATATGTATTGGTTAAGATGAAGTTTAAAAGGAGACAACAGGGCATGGCACCACCAGACAGGTGTCACATTGAATGAGTCTTCTGTTGTATTTAACAATTAAAACCTACCATCTTGGGACTTGTTTGAATTCTAGCTTTATTTATGGCTACCTGTACATTGTTTTGTTGTGCCTTTTGAGCATCACATGAAAAAAGCTGATTCAGTTAGCCACAGTGATTTTAGCTGTGTTGTTGTATGTTCAAGGTTTGATTACATATGAAGGAAAGATTAGTTCACTAAAATTAAATTAGATCAACTAAACCACAGCAAATACTCATACAACGTAATGTTCCTCTGCACAAAATCTTCTTAAGGCATTATTGGTTTCTTCAATCCATAATCAAATACTGAGGCTTATAAGTATTACCCATGACCATGTAAAAATGTGGTTTTTAGTAGTGCACTTCTACTGATCTTGATCACACTAGTTGGATTTAATATCATATACATATCTTACAATAGTAAAGCGATTTAGGGATCTAAAAATATACAATGTAATTGGTTTCACATCTTGTATTTTAAACAAAAAACTGCATCTTGAAGATTACAATACGAGCAAAGTTTCATCTTGAGCATATCCTATAAATTAGTGTTTGAAGCACACATTTTCATAGGTTATGATTCAGCGCTAAGGGTAGCTGTACCATGACTATACCATTATTTCAAATCGTGTTACAAACCATATGCATGAGTGCCACTTTTTGGGATTATTGTTATTATTGACAGTTGGTAGTAGTACATGTAGGATATTAGGCCATGACCATGCATTGAATGTCATGTTGTATAGTTAGCTTGATTGTGCAGTTGTGTGGGAAATGCCTCTTGTTGAGTAGCAGTTGAGCACACTGATCTCATGAAGCTTCACAAGCTAAATGTCAAATAATGTTCACATGGTTACTTGAAAATATACTGATCACATACATGGCTAATATTATTAAGTACTTGTTCCTATCCTGCACAGATACTGGGACGTCACTATGACATTGTGCTGAATGGAGTTGAATTAGGTGGTGGTTCAATCAGAATCCATGATGCTGACAAGCAGGAACATGTGTTCAAAAATATTCTTCAGGTACATGTATTATTTTGTCTACAGGCTGAATATTACTGCTTGCAAATGCATTGAATTTGTTAGACCAAGATTTCTTTTAGGCATCTTTTCCGTATTCCTACAAGCATATCTTCCCATTATGAAATTGTTTTTCCACTTAAAAATAAAAATCCTTCCGTATCATGATGTCCTGGTCCTAAACCACCGTGTGCTCTAGACAACGCAGTAGTAAATAATAGGTTACCCGATTATTATCATGGCTCCAACAGTAATGAGTAATTTGTCTATTACTGTTAATTCTAAGCTAGAATTAACTAGTACAGTTGAATCGGTTTTGGCATCAGGCCCTATTACACACAGACTTGATAACAGTAAGCTATTATGATTTACCCCCGTTCCAGCCCCCCCCTCCCCACTAATAATAACTATGTATCACTTTGTCCCATAATTGTGGTTAATATTGATGTCACGGTCATTTGAAATGAAAAATCTATTAGTTATGTCACATGAGTGCAGCAATATATGTAGTCTAGAACTCTGTAAAATGCACTTACTGTTTATCTTAGACAGTTTTGGAAATCACTTATTTAGAATACACTTTTTCTATATTCTTAAGGTTTCCCCAGATCAATTTCATCATCTGCTAAAAGGGCTTAAATCAGGTTGCCCTCCACATGGAGGAATTGCTCTAGGTAAGAGACATGTTCAAGAAATGTAACAAAAAAAATTTATCCGTTATCCATGATATGTACTAGAACTAATACAGGTATGATGATAGGTCAACCACTACATGTAGGTGCTTTAACCTACATGTAGGCGTTGCAAACAGCTTTATTCCAAACAATGAACAAATATCTAAGGCTTGAAATAAACATAATCAATACAGCAAATAAGGCTGATTACAAGGTGGTGGCGGAAAACAACGCCAGCGTGCTGTTAGTGCTGCGTACACTCTGGTTGGGGCACGCCAATCTTTTAGCTTGAGTTGTTCTGATTTTTTAAAATACAAACTTGCCAAAAGCATTCTTCACTTTTTAGGCAGATAGAATGTCACCTCTTGAGGTCAAATACACACGATTTCCAACTTTTATGCACTTGTCATCAAGGTTGTGGTCAATTTTTGCACGTGATCAGGTATCTACAGAGCCAATGGTCTAACAATCACAAGCTTGAATAAAAAATGAAGCTGATATTTAATGTAACATTTTGAGTTGAAAGTTTTATACACCAACCAGAAGTTGCAATGGAACACCTACACGTAGGATAAAAGTGTTTTTTTTGCAGGTGTGTTGGCATGTGGTCAATCAATCATTAATGTTTACTTTGATCCTTAAGGTTTGATCTCCAAAGTTCTTACTTAAGGATCATGAAATGTTAGAAAGCATAGAATTGAACACCATTGTTTCACCCATTATTAGGATTTTTCTGTATATCATAGTTAAAGTGTAGCAAATGATCATGATTTTGCATTTGTACTTATTCTATCAAGTATTCTACATGTAGAAATGCTAGAAAAAGTTATACACCGTTCACAGTGATATAAGTTGCAGATCTCGGGCTAGGGTATGATGACCTAGAAGTTTTTTTACATAGTTAAGCTCAAAATAACCCAAAGTATCCGATTTCACAATAATAATGAAAATTCAGTCAGATTCAGAATGCTGAAGCTAAAAACAGATGAAAAATTTGAGCTCTGACATCAACATATTTATACGCAACTACACATTTAATGGAACAAATTGTGAGAAAAATAAATATGTTGTTAGATAGCGTTTTCTCCTGCCTTTTTAAAGATACCAAATATGTTAAAGTTTATGTCTTTGGAATATATCTTTTTTGTGATGGAAGACAGGCAAAACGTGGAAATGTTAGATTGTATACCTAATTTCCCTCGGTGAGTACAAAAGAGGGTCCAATGGAGAAGACAGGAACTATTATAACAGCCAGAAATTTGTCCAGCTAATTTCGTCTATTGTCAATTAACTATCCGGACAAACTGGCCAGACAAAAACGTGCAACGTGCAGATAATTACTGGAAATACCTTAGAGTACGCGTATTTAATCCCCCTCCCCCTCTGACCCCACAAAAAATGGCTCATGTTTAAGCGAACGTATTGTCGTAACTGTCAACGCTAGCGCGTAACTGTTACAACATTTTCGGAAAGAAATGGTGCGCTCTAACAATGTTTTGATGAATGGCACACAGTAGCGCTCGAGATAACGACAACACGCGCGTTCAAACACAAGCCATTTTCGTTTGGGCGGAGGGGAGTACGCTTACTCTACGGTAGTGAAAGACCTGGTCCTAGCTGTAAAAACAAAACGCCTAGCGAAAAGTAACCTTCAATAAATAAATGGCAACGGGATAATAATCGCGATTATGCACCATATAAACGCTCGCGTAACTTTGCTGTGAACTGGAATTAACGCGATAATGTCAACGTAGTTTTGTTGTTTTGTGATGTGTGTAAATGCGGCAAGGACAGCATTGTATCGTTGTGGACCTTCCAGATGACCTGCATGGATTACTGGTACTACCAATCAAAATATATCAGTCGTAATGGCAATGAGGCGTTTGAAGAGCATTAGTGCAAAACAGAGGTGGGTCATTTTGCCAATTCCATCATAGGCCAATTGTTGACGACTATCTCTTGATGCCACAGCTCAAGCACGGATAAGGCGGAAATTTGATGTGTGCTACATGATGGCAAAAGAGAACATCCCTTTCTCGAAGTACCCATCCTTTTTGGAATTAGAGAAATGTCCAGCCATTTAAAAATATATTAGGGCAAACACATGTAACCCCTTACATCTTGTCTGGCCATCCCAACAAAGTTATAATTGTCCCTGGAAGATAGACAAAATAGATGCATTGTGCATCCCCAAAACTTGTGCCGACAGTGCCGCGCTTTCTATATGGACCACCATAAAGTCTTCAACAACATCGATACCAGTTATGTTAATAATTGCTTAAAATGCTCACACAATTTGTGTTCCACGTTTACATTTAATCGATGGCCATGACAGAAAAATACAAAATAACAAACTTGGAGGCTCACACCAGGTATTTTAAGAGGTTTAAGAGCAACACTAAGACATGTTTTGGTTGGTGAAGGGTAAGTAACTCTTTCCTCGCTTCTTTAATTCCAAGGACGATTTCCAATGGCCCAGTGTGAAGACGACGATATCAAGATCAATGCCACGAGAATGGGCGGTTGGAGAATGGGAGCTGTTGAAGTTGGCTTTTGTAACATAACCTGCCCAGGCCTAATTTGGAGTGTCAGTGAACATTGATCACACGCCCAGACAGCTATGGAATGGACCTTACCTTTATTGCAGATAGATGAGAAGCGTATATCACAGCATACACCACCTGTGTCACACAGCTACCAAGCACCCCACAGCAAAAAGCTATGGGGTTAACCTTATGTTGAGTACCCCATAGCAAACGCCTATGAAGTGGACCCTATGGCAGATAGCCATAGCTATCTGAGCAGTGTATGGAGTAGGAGTGGACCCTATGACACACAGCACCCCACAGCAAAAATCTATGGGGTTAACGCTATGTTGCGTTCCCTGTAACAAACACCTATGAAGTGGAATAGCCTAGCTATCATAGCAGTGTATGGAGTGGACCCTGTACTATTCGTACAAGTAAATAAAAACCTCTGTGAGAAAGTTGGTGGTATATAGGATTTGATGGCAATGGTGGTGTAAAAAGGAAGGGAAGAAGGGTTCAATGATGATATTAAAAATAAAATAGTCCTATATTCAGCAACGTAAAATGTACGTACTACAAAAGTGCTAAATATAGGACTATTTTATTTTTCATATCATCATTGAACCCTTAGTTCACTTCCTTTTTACACCAACATTGCCTTCAAATTTATGGACCTATTGATGAAAGGGCAATGTCATGCTATCAGACGACCACTAACAGTATTCACAACTATCTGATCTTTACATTGGATAGCCCTAGCTTTTATGCACGCTTCTGCTTACAATGGATAATCTGTATAGCTACATTTTTTTTTAATGTTATGATAACCAATGACAGTCAGGCACAATAACTATTATGTGTGGCTACACATAATTACACAGAACAATGCAGATACATTTATACACGGGTCAATTGCACGCATCACCAAACCATGCAACGCAATGGTTTATAAATAATACACACATACATGTACATGTTCATCCGACCCAAAATACGTATTATATCACTAAGTCGAATTCGAACGTACCTTTGGGGTTTATTGGTAGATATCTTGCATATGCGTAGCCCATTATCCTTGCGGTAGCAGATACCAGGAGACAGTGAAGACACAGAAGAGATACCAGGACACACAAGAGATATTTGGAGACGGAAGCATTACCGAAAGGGACAGTGAAGAATCTGAAGAAGTAGGCAAGGAATGCAGTAGTACCATGTACTCAAATACTGCATGCAAAAACATTATACCTGTTGCTCATGAGAACAAGTTGAAACGAGTACTGCATGATAACCAATGTCTACGAAATGAGATCAATAATATGAAAAGCTACTATTAAACAACTTTCATTGTCATCAGAAGCTCTTGAAGCATCTTAACTACTTCACTACACTGGTATTCCAAATTGGACAGTTTTCAAAGGTATATTAGCACTTGTTGGACCTGCATTATCAGTAATGCGATCTAGAGTAAATTCCAGAGACTCCTAATGTTTTAGGCTACTGTATCAAATTTTACAATCTGTGCTTTAAACGTATTTAATGCTTAACCCTTTTACAACTGGCACTGGAAAATGGCATTTTTTAGAAGTACTGAAAATGAGCTTCAACCAGATACCAAATAGCCACCTGTGCTGGTAACAACAGGCGAAGATATGAGCCTGCAAAGTGATAATCATCAGAGGAAAATCAAGTATTCATAATGCTGTATTTCATTAACCATTGAAGTTATAAATACCAAATTTGGTACAAGTCACATGCAAATGTGGACAAATGGATAGGTGAAGTAGCATCAACATTTGAATATGTGATGCAAAACTCATGCCCACTTGTTTTGGAATGACCCGTGTGGAATTTCCATATGAGTTGTTTCAACTTTTCTTGCTGAGAATGATTCAAGTTAGTTCCAGTTAGATTGACATCTGGCATTGTGCCACTCTCTACCCCATTAGCATTACCTTTGTCCACACTCCTCACAATTGCACTAGAATTGAAACTAGCTGTGGTAGTACCCGAATGCAAAGTGACCGATTCATTCCCTGTATTAATAACTTGCAACCACTACCCCATTACACGGGTCTACTGTATGCAAACCTCGCTATCAGTAATCTAACCTGACCTTTGTAAATGAGCTCCAGTAGTCCGTCTTGTCCTACAATCATGCCAGGGTATTGAACTCTGCAGCTAATTAGCCAATTTGATCTGGCTGGTATCTGAGTAGTTTCAGGGACTGGGACTGCAGCTATGATCGGCGTAAGAGATGTTGCTGGCGCTATTAATGGCAGTGAACGATGTGTTGAGTTTAGTGACAGCGTATTTCTAACACGGTCAATTACTGCCATCAGAAAGGCCACCCCTAGCAAACAGTCAATGGTAAGTTTTCGAGCAACTACAAATGAGTATTAAAGAAATCACCAATGGTATTCGAAATATTAATACTCCTATGACATCTAACAGAATGCTATTCGCTCCGACAGTGAGCAACGTTGCCTTGTCAACTTCCGAATGGCTGCTGGAAGGTAGAATGTTGAGAGTTACCACAGATACCGCGGCGCCTGTGTCTACCAAAAAATCAATTGGTCTTCCCCCAATAGCCAGTGGCGTAGCCAGGATAATATGTATGGTAGGGCACACACTGGCAGATGCTGGTAGCGGATCCAACAATGAGCATGGACAGTTTATAGGGGCTGATCCGTAGGCAGCCTCCCGCCCAGCTAGGGTGTATGGGGGAGCGCTGTAAGCTCCCCATTGCCCCAGAAGCCAAAGCTTTTTGTGTTGGAAAACCCTCCAAAACTGCGCCAAAAAAAAAATGGATCCAGCCCTATAGCAGCTAATACTCGATGCGCTGATCATGATCTACACTCACCGTTCATTCATTTAGAAAAAACGACACTGCATGAGACTCAGAGCCTCTTCTATCAGTATTTTTTGGACGGTTCGCATGTAATTAGCAACTTTAACTGTATTATTTGATCCGCTACTGGATGCAGCTAGGATTTTTCTGAAGTTGAGAAAGCCCGGAGAGGCCAGGGTCAGTGCGGGAGGGTGGCACCCCTCCTGCTCATGCAGCTAGGGGTGAGGTAGGGGGAGTGCTGAAAGCTCCCCAATCGGGGTCTGGGGCAGAGCCCCAGCAACCAACGCTTTTTTGATGCATAAAAAAGAACAAACGCTGTGAATTATTCAGTTGTATATTAATTCCAGTGAAAGAACTGAATCTGATTGTCTGTGAGCACTTCAGCTCTTAAAGTGAAGGTCTGTTCACATTTGGAAACAAGTCAGAACAAAGGCGACGAGAACTGTAACAGTAACGGGCATCTTTTTGTATGGAGCCGGTATGCTCTGTAACCATTAAAAATGTAATGGAGGGAATGCAGGAGTTGATGAATATCATCTGGTACTTTAGGGCAACCTGATTGGACTTTTGGGGTACTAGATCAATAGGGAGCTGTTTACGCATCTTTCCGATCCTGCATTCGGATCGGCACTAATGTTAATATTCATTTTTAGAATTACCGGTAACTGAATATATATTTGACTGTATCAGTATATAATACCAGCCGCCTTAGTCTCGATCGAGCGCATGCTAGTATTAATTACTTCGAGGGTGATTACTATTATTATTATTATTATTATTATTATTAAGCACCCGGGTTGGTAGGGCCTAGGCCCTGCCAGGCCCTACCTTAGCTACGCCACTGCAATAGCCCACACATGCGAAGTGTAGTGTGATCTACTCCACATACTTTAATTGTGTCTTCCTCTTCTGAACCTCCACGATAAGGTCCTTGACGGCGTGGTCAATTCCAATTTCGGTGTACGCTACTAGTTGGGCAGTTGCAGCTGATGTGTCCCAGTTTATGACATATGAAGCACTGTCGGCAATCTTGACATTGTGCCTCATCCATCTGTCTTCGCTCTGCCAAACCAGACTCCAAACACTGCAAACGTCTCAGCATTTCACTCGTCAGCTTTTGACACTTGCGCGGATCTTCACATTGCTTTGCAGCTGGAGGCGTCATTTTCATGCGAACTACTTGCACCGGTGTTTCGTGTGTCTCACTCCCTTGAAATGCAAGGGCGTGCTCAATGGCCAAAGCATCCTTCAGCGCATCCTCCGATTTTCTCGGAGTACCCTTCAGCAAGATTTGTCTGGTGATCTCTGGATTGAAACCGCCGAGAAACCTCTGTAGCAAAATGGCAGACTTTGCTGTATCCTCATCGGGGTAGGCCTCTTTAAACAACTTCTTTAGATCTTTCTCGTAGTCCCTTACTGACTCGTTAGTGCCTTGCTTGCACTCCAAAAACGCTCTACCAGAGGTCAATGAGTCCCGCGTTATGCCCACCCTGTCACTCAGTTCGCGTTGCAGCGTCGTCAGAGATGCTTTCTCCTCCACTAAGGGAAACTTTCTCCTCCGCTAAGGGAAATGTGTATTTCCACCAGTTTCCCATGCAATAGTGCAGGGAGCATAAGGAGCTTCTTCTCGTCATCCCATTTACTGGCAGCCGCAACCAAATGGAACCTTGTCCAGGGACGTTCAAAATCATCGGTAGTGATTTCCGGGAGAGGTTGTCTTGACATCGGTGTTGCCATCCTAGTTACCGCTGCCACCAATGTAACAGGTATGGTACCAGTAAGAGAGGTATTACACCGGACTGATTACTCACACAATACAAAGATATAGGGTATTATATAGTCACAGAAAGTTCTGAAATGGTCAGGCAGGCTTCCTTTTGCATGACTTGTAATGAGCAGGTGTTAGCAATGAATGATCTCTGTGACTTGTATTTAACAAAGGAACAATGACCTCCGTTACAGTGCATTTTAGTGAGAGTGTGCAGTATGCACTGAAGGACGTATACAGCTTAAGCACCAACCTCTGAATGATTTGGCCGAGCCAGATTCTGAACCTTTTGGTTATTTTCGAGCGATACGTAGCTTTTAAGGACTAAAAGTGTTAGGCTTTTTTTTCTGAAGTGCTCAATTCATGCTTGATGACGCATTCAGTTCTAAGCGATGATCATTGCATCATTTGGGCCCCTTTTTATAATGTACCAGCTTGTTTTTCCATTAGAATTTGGGTTGCCAAACTTCTGGCTTTAAGAGCAGCACCATTTTCGGATGAATTTCATTAAAATGATGCCTTTATAAACCTTTATTCTCAGTTATGGCTAAGTAAGTGGGCGGTGGTACGACTCAAACCAAGAATGGTTCTTTTCAGAACCAAGCATAATCCATCTGTGAACAATGGCAGAGAGCAAGCAAAGGGGTAGAGCGTACTTGGGCATCGCTGCAGGAGAGAAAAGTTACGAGGGTAAACCCAGCGATGCCCAACCACAACCCAAGTATGCTCTACCCCTATACTTGCTCTCCGCCATCGTTCACAGCTGGAAAGAACTCTTTTCAGCTTGAGTCGTACCACCGGGCTGCCCACTTTATCAATTATTAATAACTTATTATAACAACACATTTTAATGAAATTCATCTGAAAATGGTGCTGTTATTAAAGCCAGAAGTTTAACAACCCGAATTCTAGTGGAAAAACAACCTGCTACACTAAAAGGGAGTCCAAACGATGCAATATTCATCACTCTGAACAACTACATGCTTCAATTAGCAGGAATTGAGCGCTTCGAAACAAAAAGTGCCAAACAATTTTTGGCCTTATAAGGTACCTATTGCTCGAAAATACCCGAATTGTTTCCAGGGTTCAGAATCTGGCATGGCCAAATCATTTAGAGGTTGGTCCGTAAGCTATATCCCAATAATCATTCTGATCCTATTACCCCCGAGTGATGATATATAGCAAAACTGGTCACTGAAAACGAAAGTTGTAGAACGTGACAGTCATGTGATAAACTATATTTTTGTCTACTTGATGACAATTGTACCATGTATTAGTGCATAGATTTTCAATATCACATGTGGTTATTGTTTAAATTCAAGTAAATGTCAAAAAAAATTTCGTCCAACTATCACGATCTCCACTGTATGTCCAACAATGAAGTTACCAGCGCTCACGAGTTACAAGCAGTTAACCTTCAATGGAAAAAAACAAAAACGACCCGGCTATGCATGCGTGATCTACTGTTTAATTTTCACCTAGGAAACACAAAGCTAAGTCATGCACCTTGGCCTGATTCCATGCATATGTGTTTTGAATGGCTTACATGAAAGTGTAAGCACCCAGGCTAATTGCACAAGGATTTTAAGTGAGACTGAAACCTTACCACATATTAGCACTCTTGAAGTGATACAAGGATTTGGAACAGTGCACTGTACAACAAGGATTTGGAACAGTGCACTGCCATACTTATGTTATGCATGCAGTGGTATAAAGAGCTAACCCTAATACACGTCAAAGAACAAACATTGCTTTGCATGGGCTGAAATCAGAGCAAGCAGCCCACTTATAATGACAAACGCTATCAGTGAACATTTTACAATGTACATGTACCTTACATCATTATCTGTGGCACGTTACGACATCATAGATTTTGTAGGCATCCTATCAGTGTACATCATCAGCCACATGAAAGGTAACTAAGTTGTGACAGACCAGGTGAATACAATTTCTAGTAACTAAGATTTGTGACTTAAGTCACAATACCACCGTCAATCTATGATTAACACCGCATCCGTTAGAACAGAAGATTGGGCTGATTTTGTCGAACTGACTTTTTTGAAAATTAGTCGGAAGCAGTCCAATGTTTGTAAAAGCTACACACTATAGAAATACAACTCTTCACAACAATATTTATGCTTTTCCCAGTCCTAGCCTATCCTATGTTTGTTCAAAGTCAGTAGCTTACAACTGTCGCCGAAAAAAGTACACTTTTTTCTGTGACATTTTTCGAATTCATAAACAGTGTCATTTCTAACCCACAAAGCTCTCTCTTCGGGTAGCTGGTCGGATCATACCCACACATACACTCACACAAACTGTTCGGTCCAATCACTCGGTGACACACACAAACTGTTTGGTCCACACACATACACACTTTCTCTCTCTCTGCTCAACTGGTACATTTTTCTGATGTTAATATTGCACCAAACTTATCAATTTTATAATGTTTTCATGTGCACTGTGATGTGCCTTACTAGCTCAGGCTTTTCCTTGTTTTCTTGATGTTGTGGTGGCTGAGATACATTTGCAGCTCTTCCTTCTTCCACTGTGACAGATCCTTGTCGAAATTTGGGACCTGCCACATTTGCGATTGGAAAGTTTTGGCTTGGACTGCCTGCCAATGGTATTATACACAACACGTATCTTCCCTGCAACTGGCAGCTCACTCAGATGAATCATTTTCTGTGACTTCAGCTCATCTAATCTGGCAAACACCCCATCAGCTGATATCTTAACTTTGCCAAGATCCTTGTTTTCACCAGCCTTCCTGCACTAATGTATCAGCCGAGTTACCCTGGTGCTCAGCTCTGGTTGCATATTTTTTGTGTATGGGCCCCCCATCCTGCATAGAAGTTAGACTCAGAGGTAGCATATGTCAGATTGCTGCCATCTCTAAGCAAGTTAGATGCTTGGTCTACAGCACCAGCAACGCTGAAGTCCATTGTGACCAGAAGAGTGTTAGCATACTGCATTGCAACACTGAGTAATCTTGGCATTCCATTGCCCCACTACACACGTGTTTTGCAAGCAATGGTTGTCACTTGAAGTGATATAGACACACTGTACACAGTGGGTACACTGCCTGTATCCTCTTCAGAGCCTCCTCATTATCATGTTGCTTCTGCACACAGTGAATCTCTCTCTGACTGATGCCTTTTGTCCGCTTTTTGTATCGACCCTTGTCCATTGAGCAGCATTGTATTCTGATTAGATCTATATGGGGCCTTGAAATCTGGTTTCACGAACAGAACAGTAGTGTTGCTGAGGGATTTCTCCATTAGTGCCACCGCAAACTGCTTGGGTGTAGATACTTTCCTTCCGCCGTTTCTCTGCACCAGATAGGCTTCAACTTGGGATTGTTGATGTGAGAAGTGTGTGTCACAAAGCTTAGTTTGCTTGCCAGCCAGGTTTTTAGCATTGTCATTCTGGACAATTAGTTTGGTGACATGGGGGAACTGTTGTCTCAGTGCATGAAGGGCAGCCTCTAAGCAAGACAGCACAATGTTACCATCAGCTTTCTGCTCATCTTGTACTACAGTCAATAAAATGGAGATCCACTCTATCTTCCCCATTATCATCATCTACTTCCTCCTCATCCTCAGTATCCCACTCATAGTTGACAGCCCTGTCTTGCATTCCCTCATTATCGATACACCAATCCCCTACTTCATCTTCATCCCCCTCTCCCTTTTCACACCCATCACCCTCTCCCTCCTCTTCACACACATGCCTCTCTCCCACTCTCCCTCTTCAAACCCATCATAAGTACCCTCTCCATTCTCCTCCTCTCCAACCTCCTCACACCCAGCCACCTCCATATCCTCATCTCTCTCCACATCCTGTACTCCACCATCAGTCACCACACCAACATGCTGCAACAATTGGACTTTCTCATCACTAATGCCCATCATCACATGGAGTTCCTCATTTGATTCACCACTCCTGACCGCTTCCTCAGTGTGGAAGGTTTAGTGAATACTCCAGCTCCCCACCACCGCATCCCTTTCTTTCCATAGTAAGAGTCTCCACCCTCACAAAACCCCTTTGCAAGCAACGTCTGTTTGAAGTCAAATATGAGGTCAGCAGTGGTGGAATCCATTTCTGTAACGACTTGCTTCATCCTGAGGTGGTGCTAGGCAGCTTGCTTCACATGAGCTATATATATAGTTCAAATTGGTGTACAGTGAGTAGCACATCCGCTATTTCATCTTGCCTGTAGGGGTCCTCATCCAGCTTGTCCAGTGCCACTTGCATAATAGGCAAAGGGACCTCTGCACTCCAGGTGGCCACCAACTTTAGGACACTTGTTGGGGTTCCTGTTGGGAACCAGGTGTGGGAACAGCGCTTGCCACGGATATTATGAAGGGCGAACACTCGAGCTAGCCACACGCTACTTCTTCGAACAACAATTACATCACACAATTAGATTATATTGCATAACTAAACAATAACAATCCAACACTCCCCCATTGACTAGTGAATAACTAGTCAATTGGATCAGTCTCAGTCAAGTCTTCAGCCCACTCACGCATCCGAAGTCTGGCCTTCACTGCAGCAATTCGTTGGGGTCGTTCAACAGGTGCTTCCTTGTCAGTGGGTACCTTTGGTACAGTCACTTCCCCATCTATCTCCACAACTAATCTCAAGTGGGTATAGCATCTGAGAAGGTCGCTTCAGAACCCTGGTTCCTGTGTTTGAGTGAACTCGAATGACTGCACCTCTGACATTCCCATCCTGCCCCTTGATGAACTTCTCTACCTTCCTAAGCTTCCAGAATGCCCTAGGGTGCTTCTCGTCGTGTACCAGCACAATATCACCAATTGTGATTTCCTTGTAGCTACCTCGTGGACTAGCACTGTATCGATGAGCATCCCTCAGCTCAGTAAGGTACTCACGGCTCCAACGCTTCCAAAAGTGTTGTAGAAGGAGGTTCAGATGGCTCATCCAACTAGCAACATGGGCACGATCGGTAGAAGCCATAAAATCGGGGTCTACTTCAGGTAAGGATGAATCGGGCAATCCAAGCACACGATGTCCGGTGAGCAGATGTGAGGGTGTTAGTGGTTCTTCTAGGTCATCAGCCGCCATGAAGGTCAGTGGTCTTGAATTGAGGGTTCCCTCGATTTCAACAACCAGTGTCAACAGATCATCATAGGATAGTCTTGAGTGTCCTATGACCTTCTTAAGACACCTCTTCACTGATCGAACTAGCCTTTCAAAAAAACCACCCCACCAAGGCGCCTTTGAAACACCACTTAATCTTCGGTTGGTAAAGAAGCCTCCTATGTCACCATCTTGAATTCCTTCAAACTCCTTGCAGGCAGATTTGAATGTTTTACTATTGTCAGACACAATCTTCCGAGGTATCCCTCTCCTGGCTGCAAAACGCCTAAAACACCGGATAAACGTCTCTGTTGACATATCCAAAACCAGATCCAGATGAAGTGCTCTCGTAACACAGCATGTACCTTGGGTTGGGGGCCCTTGATATACAGAGGTCCAGCATAATCAACTCCAACGTAGGGGAATGGAAATGACTCTTGAACCCGGAAGTGTGGTAATGGAGGGGACCGCGGTACATTTTACACTCGTCCATCAAGCCTGATGCATGTAACACAGCTGTGCAAAAGCCTTCTTAAAGACTTGGTCCTCTAACAATCCAGAATCTCGTTCGAAGTTCAGTAAGTGTTTCCTTCACGCCACCGTGCATGACACGCTTGTGACAGTCCCTCACTACAAGAGTTGTGAAATGATGACCATTAGGTAGAATGATCGGAAACTTAGTAGTCACAGGAAGGTCTGCATTACATAATCTGCCCTTACACCTCCACACTCCTGATTCATCAAGGTACAGGCCAAACTGAGTCTTCCAATTACTGAACTGGTCTAACATCCTTTGGGATATCGTTATCCAATACAGCTCAGAGGCAGCAAGATCCGTCACATTCAATTCTGGACTCACATGCTCAGTGGTTCCCTTCACCTTGGCCTTGACTCTCTCGATGAACTTCCTCACATAGGCTGTAGTCCTGAGTAATCGGGTAAGACTGCTGAAGTTCTCACAATTTATCACAGTATCGAGGCCAGTGGTTGATAACAAATTGTGTGCTCCCTTGAACTGCAATCACTCCTTGTTCCTCATCTCCAACATGCACTCTTCAAGCACTGCGTTTTCCGGTGGAGACGCACAATCTTCTGTAGGGTTAATGTCACACAACCATTTCGGCCCATTCAACCAGAGAGGATCATCAATCAACATGGAAAGCTCTGCTCCCCTAAAAGGTAAGTCAGCCGGGTTGTCTATACCACGACAATGTTTCCACACGTTGACAGGTGTTAATTGCCGGATCTCTTTTCCATTCTGGAACGTGATCGTGTGCACGAAGTCATCATAAACAGAAGACTCTTCTGGGTTGATTCCAAGGGTCTCCAAATCCCAGAAATTTCTCAATGCTTGATCTAAACTGGCGTTACTGCACCCATGTTGAGAAGCTTCAACCGTTAGAACGTGACAGGAGAGTGCATTCACAGAGGATGATTCACTGCATAATCCAGTAACGGGTCCAGATAGTACCCAACCCAACCGGGTCTCTATTGCCATTGGTCCAGTTCCTTATCGGGTTCTTCCAGTAACTAACGCCCAATAGTGATCTGCGCCAATAAGAATGCCTACATCCAGACAGTCACCACATTCACTGGGATCTGCTAAGTCCAGTTTAGACAGGTAAGAGTACCGTTGTGATGCCAAAGTTACAGGTTGTCCACTGAGGGGTTCGCAGATGGTCGGAACGGTAAGCAATGGTATCACCATGTCATCTCCACTCCTTGTCTTGAGGGCTGCGTTGACTACGTCACAGGCTTGAGGAATTCCCGCCTTGGATCCGAAGGTTTTAACCACAAGCGTTTCAGTGCACTCTGTCAGTAGTTCAAGCGTGTTCCGCACTCTGCTAGCAATATATGACCGCTGACTCCCAGTATCGAAGATGATTCGTGTAGTCTGTGCAACTGCTGGAGCACCTGGCTTGTACACAACTGCCCTTGCCGTCTGCAACAACACTGGAGTTCTTGCATCAATGAACATAGAAAGGACAGAAGACTGGCTATTCTGTGATGTCGATGTCTTAGGTGGTTGATGCATGGATGTACTCTGAGACGATACAGATGAAGCCTGCCTTGTTCCTGGTGACGTGGTTGTTGCCCTTGAGGAAGCACCACAGATACTGGCGTGATGTCTCCTTCTGCAGTTAGAGCATGTCGTCGACGATCGACACTTCCTGGCCTTGTGATTTCGCTTGAGGCAGACAAAACACCTCCCTGTCTTCATCAGAATGGACTTTCTTGCTTCAACGTCAGTCACTTTAACACACTGTAATGGTGAGTGATTTGGGTCAGAGCAGTAACAGCAGGAACCATTGCCAGATACACCATTTGCTAGAAGTGAAGCTGTAGTAGGAAGTTCACGACTGGGTTTCTTCCCGACACTTGAATCCACTGCCCTCTCTCGTGTTTCCACCTCTCGCTCTATGACACTCAAAACTGTCTCAAACTCCCACTCCTTACCGGAGACTTCACGGCTAACAATGAGGTACAGGTCCTGTGGATATTTGCTCATTATAATGTATGGATGCCAAAACACTGCCATTAGATGAAGGAGTCACTCCAAGAGACCTTAAGCATCGGACTTGTGTCTCCACCTTGTCATAAAAGTGTCGTAAGCTCTTGCAAGGTGTTGCGAGATGATGTCACAGGTTCAAGACTCAGAAGTACTTCCATGTGCTTACTGATCTGTTGCGGCTTGTTTCCGAAACGCTTCTTCAGTAAGGTGACAGCTTCTTCATAATTAGAAGATGTTAATGCCAGTCCTGCTATGGCTTCAACTGCTGAACCCTTGACAAGCGAATGAAGATAATTGAATTTGTCAATTGCTGACAGTTTGGGGTTCCCGTGTATAGCCGATTCGAAGGAGTCCCAGAATGTACCCCATTTTGTTACATCACCATCAAATTCCTTTAGTGTCAGTTTGGGTAGTTTCACTGCACATGACGAAACTTCTACAGCAGGTGAATGTTGCCGAGAATGCTGACTGCTTACTGACGACACGGGAGACTCACTCTCTCTAGTTCGTGGCGGAGCGGTGTTATTTCGTGCTGTTGACGTTCTCTCAGCGGAAGTATGTCCTTTTTCAGCCGCAGGATCAATGAGCTTTCCTCACAAGGATTTTCAGTTACACGAGGCTGCGCATCCAGTTCCTTGGTGAGCGCTTCATCCAAGAGCAAGATTGTTAACTCGATCTCGTCGTTAAAGAGGTCTGTCTGTTCTATCTCGTTTCGAATGTCGTCTTCAGACTCGAGTGAACCCAGAATATCTGAATCTAGTTTCCGAAGATCGTCGTACTTCATCTTCAGGTTCTGACACTGCTGATCCATTCTTGGAATGTTGCGCTCCGTTGTGGCTAGACCTTCTTTGACTTGCGCTATGATTCTTGCAGCTGATGCCTTATGGCCAGCTCGAATGCGTTCCTTTTTCGTAATCTCCTCACTCATGTTCAAAAGACACGTGTTCTATCCTTTAGTTTGCTCCCAGGCTCTCGAAGGACCATGGCGAACAGCGCTTGCCGCGGATATTACGAAGGGCGAACACTCAAGCTAGCCACACGCTACTTCCTCAATTAATCACGTGAACAACAATTACATCACACAATCAGATTATATTACGTAACTAAACAATAACAATTCAACACCAGGTCCAGTGAGCACAGTGGTGAGTGGGTACTGAAACCACTGCACTCACTCTGCTATACGACAGTTTGTGAAGCTTGAGCGCAGTTACTGAGTTGGGCTTTTACATGGCTGCATGTCTGGATGATTAAAAAGGTCAGGTGCTGAAGCCAACTCTTCCAGTTCCTGGTATGCCATGAACCGCTGGACTTGCTTCAGTGCCGTCAGATGCTGCCACACCCTCACTTGCATGCAATTAATAGCCATAGCTAAGGAAAGTGTATGCATTGGTGCGGAGGCCATGCAGCTCATCTCACAGGGTATGGTCCACATCAGACAGAGGTGCAAGAATTTTAATCAAGTAAATCAACCTGTCCACATTGGCAAAGTTGTCAATGTGGAAATTAACCTTTACATAATCCACCCCTACACCTGCCTCTTGCAGCTTTCCACCGCCAGTGATTTGATTGGCAATGGTATAAAACAATGTCCTCCAAATAGGTGGCTTACCTGGCATTATATCTCTGTGCTTAACGGTGTATACCTCGTACATGCTATATCTATGTTGTGCTTTAGCAGCATGGACCTCGTTGCAAACATGTTCGTCAGCTCTTTCCATCTAGGATTTGTATTTGGTGAACGTTTTTTGGCAACCAAGGCAAGGTGACTAATGTTGCCATCACTATAGATGAACTCCACAGCATATTCTACAGCATCTCTATGCACCCGAGACTGAGTACTCCTGAAGTCTCAAACCACGTGTCTAACTTTGCCTGAAACATTAGTTCAGCTGCATAGTCCTTGCCGAGGGAGAGGAGTGATGCCACATATGCATGGGGCACATCTGCTAGAGTTACAAGTGCTCTCCTTGCATCACTGATTGTGTAACGCTTTTCACCCTTTAGTACATCCCTGATTGTGCTGGGTATAGTGACAAGACTATCTCTGTCTAACGAAGCATCAGCAGAGGTGGCCTCATTGTACTCAACGACAGACTTGAGGCTGAATGCCTTCTTCAAGTCGTTTTTCAATCTCAAATTTGGGAGCAGCAAGTGTGCCAAGGCCTTAACCCTTGACCTGCGCTAATTAATATTCATGACGCATCACGTAATGCGGAGGATTTTTAAATAGAAATGTTCAAATTCGAGCGTACAAACGCTTGCGGGCTTTTCTCGAACGCGACGCGTCCGATGGAGCTGATTTTTTCAACGTGAGTTGAGAAGTGTTTGTTCTAAACGATTTATGTATTTTGAGCGCTAGGCGTGTACTTACGCATCGCTGCCGAACTTTGAGTGCGCGTATTTGGAATAGTGGAGCTATGCTCGCTCTCGAAGGAGCCCTGATACCTCAGTTATGTACGGTAAGTGTTTACACTAGCGTTCCTGTGTACTTACATGCATTTACTTTTAGATACTTTCGGGACTGATCAACCACATTGATTGTATTGGCAGCTGGAAAGCTAGATGATTCTTCAAACTTCCAGATGCTAATTAGAAATGATCTCTGGAATAAGCATCGCTATTACAGGTAAGTAAAAGGGATATAACGTATTGAATTCCATATCATAGCGATGCAACCATGCCACAACTATGTTCCCCCTTATGCCACACCCATCTGCCCCCCCCTGTGTAATAACCATGTTTCCCCTTGTGCTACAACTGTGTTACACCCTTGTGCTACAACTGTGTTACCCCCTTGTGCTACAACTGTGCTACCCCCTTGTGCTACAACTGTGCTACCCCCTTGTGTTACAACTGTGTTACCCTCTTGTGCTACAACTGTGTTACCCCCTTGTGCCACAACTGTGTTACTCCCTTGTGCTACAACTGTGTTACCCCCTTGTGCTACAACTGTGCTACCCCCTTGTGCTACAACTGTGTTACCCCCTTGAGCTACAACGGTGTTACCCCCTTGTGCCACAACTGTGTTACCCCCTTGTGCTACAACTGTGTTACCCCCTTGTGCCACAACTGTGTTACCCCCTTGTGCTACAACTGTGTTACCCCCTTGAGCTACAACTGTGTTACCCCCTTGTGCTGCAACTGTGTTACCCCCTTGAGCTACAACTGTGTTACCCCCTTGTGCCACAACTGTGTTACCCCCTTGTGCTACAACTGTGCTACCCCTTGTGCTACAACTGTGTTACCCCCTTGTGCTACAACTGTGTTACCCCCTTGTGCTACAACTGTGTTACCCCCTTGTGCTACAACTGTGTTACCCCCTTGTGCTACAACTGTGTTACCCCCTTGTGCTACAACTGTGTTACCCCCTTGTGCTACAACTGTGTTACCCCCTTGTGCTACAACTGTGTTACCCCCTTGTGCAGCAACTGTTACACCCTTGTGCTACAACTGTGTTACACCCTTGTGCTACAACTGTGTTACCCCCTTGTGCTACAACTGTGTTACCCCCTTGTGCTACAACTGTGTTACCCCCTTGTGCTACAACTGTGTTACCCCCTTGTGCTACAACTGTGTTACCCCCTTGTGCCACAACTGTGTTACCCCCTTGTGCTACAACTGTGTTACCCCCTTGTGCTACAAATGTGTTACCCCCTTGTGCTACAACTGTGTTTCCCCCTTGTGCTACAACTGTGTTACCCCCTTGTGCTACAACTGTGTTACCCCCTTGTGCTACAACTGTGTTACCCCCCTTGTGCCACAACTGTGTTACCCCCTTGTGCTACAACTGTGTTACCCCCTTGTGCTACAACTGTGTTACCCCCTTGTGCAGCAACTGTGTTACACCCTTGTGCTACAACTGTGTTACCCCCTTGTGCCACAACTGTGTTACCCCCTTGTGCTACAACTGTGTTACCCCCTTGTGCTACAACTGTGTTACCCTCTTGTGCAGCAACTGTGTTACACCCTTGTGCTACAACTGTGTTACCCCCTTGTACCGTGTTCCCACTACCCCCCCCCCCCCCCCCACCCTCTAGAGTAGAGTGCTTGGTTTGGTGTGTTTCCCCCTAATATATCACAGGAGGTAAAATTTACGATACATAGTAAACAAATGTCATACTGACAACATGTTCATTTATAAATCTGGATAGTTAGTAATTCATAACAGTGTGATATGTTTTGAAACAGGGATGTATACAAAGTGGTGCTTTGCATGTGCAGCATCTGTATGAGGTGGTGACCCTCTTGCCAGCCTTTCTGTTGCTACACACTGTGCAGTCATGCCTGCCATCTGCGGGCTCAGGAAAGTGGTTATGACCAAACAACCTAGCAGGAGTGTCTGCTGAAAAATTTGATGTAGTTGGTATTTCTGCATCAGTTTGAGCAAGCAGACCTTTTGCTACAGCGATCCTGAAGTTGAGGTGGGATAAACATTTCCCAGTGGTAACAGTGTAGTATAGGATGTCGGCATTTACTAATGTAACATCGACCATATGGAAAAAGACTCTTTTCCACCATTTCTTTGCGAAGTTGTTGTACCCGTAATACTGCACCAGTTGCCCTGCCTTGACTACACCACCCATGTATTTGTTGTATTCGTCAATCCCTTGTGGCTTCTGGATCACCTGCTGTCCTTGTGGTGCACCCTTTATACGCCTTGTTTTTGTTATCATGGTCTCATCATGAATTGTTGTCAGTAGAGATACAATTCTTTTGTCCATCCATTTTAGGCCAAGAAGGGGTCCATCTGTGTAGTATACCACCTGCCCAAACTGGACTGCTTTGCGCTTGAAGGAGAGAGGAATATCCTTCCTGTCAAGGCGGACAGTTCCACAGCTTCGAAACCCTTGTGTAAGCAGTGTTTTGCACAGTTGAGGACTTGTGTAAAAATTGTCAAAGTAAACATGATGCCCTTTCCCCACTAGATCCTTCAGCAGATCGATGACTACATGGGTGCCAAGTGGAAGATCAGCTGGTCGCTTCTCCTCTTTGCCGGTGTACAGGTGGAAATTCCTGCCTCAGCTAGTACCCACGCCTTCATGCCCCACTTGTGGGGCTTTTTAGGCATGTACTGGAGGAATGACAAGCGACCTTTGTAGGAGATGATACTTTCATCCACACTGACCTCCTTCTTCATGGTGTAGCTTTTCTTGTAGCTCTGGACCAGTGTGGACAAAAGGTGCCTCAGTTTGTACAGTGGATCATACCCATGTTCACCCTTCACTGCCATCTTTGTATTGTCAGCTAAATGCAGAAATTTCAGCACAAGCAGAAACCTGTCACGGCTCATGATTGATGAAAAGTTGGTGGAGGTAAATGGCCATGTGGTGCTCCAGTATTGTTGCATGTCTGGCATGTTCACTATACCCATAGCTATCACAAGGGCCAGGAACTTCTTTATATCCTGTACTACAATTGGTTTTCCCTTGAACTGGTTAGCCCTAGCCTTTGGATGCTGTGCCAGGTATGCAGCGTGACTATCCATATACTGCTGCCCATATCTGTTTGTCTCCTTTACAATGTAGGCAATCAGCTCTTTAGGAAACAGTTCTAAGAAGAAGTCGACAGGCTCATAGCTGCTCATATCCTTGGTGACACCAGTTTTTGTTCTAAAAGGAGGAATCAAATGACTGGCTTCCTCCTGCAGCTTCATCCATCATGATTTCCTCCTCTGCTGCTACTTCCATCACCATCACCGCTTCTCCTGTTCCTTCCTCCAATGCCTCCTCACACACATCAACTTGCATGGCTTCATGCATGCCCACATCCGTTGTGGTTACCTCGTCCACGCACACGTCATTTCCCTGCTCTTCAACATAGCCATCAAACTCGTCGTCGCTCAAATCGCTATCCATATCCTCCATGTACTGGAGAAGAAATTCGGGGTCGGATGGGAGCTTCGTATTGCACGCCATGTCTAATACTATAGCTATATCGACGTCGATAAAAACTCTATAGGTTACGTAGTGTGTAAATACGTAGTGACAGCTGCAGTTTCCTAAATGTAAACCGCGTAATGCATGTTGTTCATACGTGCATCCCGCTCGTCACATTAATGTGCCTTCCGCATTGCGCAAGCGCTACTATCGGGCACAATAATGTGCCCTTCGCAGGTGAAGGGTTAATGCCTTTCCAAAAGACATTTTCAATGCGACAGAAGCTAGCAGAATCAATCTCATCTGATCATCGCGCACGTAAACTACTTGCTGCCGGATATCAAGATGTGGAAGCCGTCGCACGCTACTTTTGCAGTCACAGCCCATCAACTTGAAGACACTAAGAATATGCGCTTGTGATGATCCATAATTACTGCAAGTGGGACTATCTTTTTCTTCTGTTGTATCAATGATGGAACTGCACAATGGACACTGCTACGTTCCGGATTTATCCGTACGGGTGTATCTCGTAACGATCTGTCCTTTCTTGGACGTCCATGTACATGCGGTTGGCATTGACAACACTTAGTGCAACGCGTTCTTGCATCTCATTTATTGCACACTGACTGGTGTTTTCACTTTTTTGTGCTTCCAAAACATGATAGCGACATCAGTGTTGCACACGACTCTTCCACCTAATTACTATCACAAATAATTACGTCACTATCCATGGGTCTGGGAACATATCAAGGCAAGTTGTCTTGTACAAAAACCTATCAGAACAACTCCAGCTAAATGGGGGGGGGGGGGGAGGGGGGGTGTACTACTAACAGCACACTGGCATTTTTTACCGCCTCTTTGCAAGTAGCCCTTTTTGCTATATTGATTGCTCTTATTTCAAGTGTTGGCTGTTTGCTCATTGTTTGGAATAATGTAATTTGCACTGCCTAGAGCTCTACTTGTAGGTGCGATCTATAATTAACACCGCGTCCGTGAAATTCGAGCACCTGTTTTGTTGAACTCGTGAAATAGAAAATTAGTCTCACTATTAGTATGTGAGGTGTAAAATATATCAAAAGAAAGCCCAACACTCACTTATATGTTTGAAGAAATCCCCACTATAATAGTTACAACCAATCGTGCGATGTATGTATTTAAAGTAACACGGTTCGCATTTTCTTAACGGTAAGTGGTTGCATAGTACACTTTTTTTGTAGACCGAATTTGGCACACTCTGCCCATTAATTTTTGCCTAACTAGATAGTCTAGGCAGTATCACGTCTAAATTCAGCTTCTTTAGGCGTACAAACTGAACGTTTAGCTCATACTGAAATATAATTTATTCATACCAGTCCACATCGGTTAATTAACTTGTTCGTCCGATATATACTTACTTGTACGGCATGCCACGGCTTGCGTGTTACGAAAAACATAGGAAGTCAGTTTGTGACAAATGTGATGCAGGAACACATTGTACCAAGTGCTGCAGATGCATCGATCGCAAACGTGGTAGGCCGAAGAAGGTTGCTGTGCCAATCAGCCCGGAGCACGCAGCAGCTAGAGTCGATCTTGATGAAACTGCCGTCGCGGACGATGAAGATGATGACCCAGTTATTTCAGTTATCGATTCCACAACTCAGGCACAGATATTGAAGGTACTGGAAGCCATGGGATCTAAGGGACATGAAACCTTTGTGCGGCGGCTTCCAAGTGTTGAGATAAGGCAGCATATGCAATCTGATGATGATGTTGATATTTCAACCATGAATAGAATAGAGAAAGTGTTTGTTAGTGGCATCCTGGCCTGGGCACGAATGTTGGTTCCTAACTGGAATCTGAAGAACCATTGTGAGGTGAAGAAGGTTTTCAGTCTTAAATCCATTCTGGCTCCATTAGACCAGTTGCAGGTCACTGAAACAGATTTTCTTTCTGATGATCTCCCGCTATCTGCGGCTACCATGCTCACCAGCATAACTTCTAATATCAGAGATGCATTGAAATGTGGAAAACGTTTCACCTCTTTGAATGCAAGACGACTACTTGTGCCTCTAGCAGATACACCAAGGAAATACGTGGCATCCCTTCTCACACTGAATCTTGGGTATGTAAAACACATTATGTTTCAAGCTAAGGTAGACAAATTGTATCTTTCACATGGTTTGAATCTTCGGAATTATGCTGAGACACACTCTCGTGTAAGTGAGGATAGCATTCACTATGTTGTAAACTGTGTACAGCAATGACAACATATACCGCCTTGCGTGGCAAACTAAAAAGCGTGCTCCAAACAAGGATTTAAGGTGGAAGGATCTGAAGAATATACATGCAATGAAGTCCTTGGTACTCAGGCATGACATCTCTACAATGTACAAAGTGTACTTGGACAAGCACACTGAGGAGATGCCTGGCAAAAAACCAGTGGGAAGAACCCTGTTCTATGATATTGTGAACCACATCACTGGTGGTGGCAAGCATCATGAAGCTCGGGCTGGTGTTGACTATATTAAGGTCAACTTTCATAAAGATAACTGTCATTGTTGACAAAGTAATCGATGTGCTTGCACCTCTCGCAGATGTAGACCATTCATTACGTGACACTTTGTACAGTCTCCGGTCTGATGCATATACATTTCTCAACTACTGCTATGGGGTCCATGTGAGAGAGGGTGTCAATGCATTTGATGCGGAATTGGAGTGCCTGCCAATGCATCACCCTCAGGAACATGATGTTCAACAGTTTAGAGCTTACCAGAAATTGAATGAGTTAGTTCAATATCCTGACAGGTTTGTAGAGTCTTCAATACAGCAGCAAGTTGTGAACCAGGTTCGAAGCCAGCTCAGTTCCTGTGCTAAAGCTGTTGGTGTAGTGTTGGAACACAATGAAAGCATAAGTGCCTACTACACACTCGCGAGGATTTTCGCTTGATCTTGTGCCTGACAAAAAGCCAAGCAAAGAGCCTAAACCCGGTGGTCGCCTGGAATGCTGTGCCTGCCGAGGCCCTTATCTATTTTATGATAGGCTGAGGCATGTGGCACTGTCCAAGCTAGATGAAGACCCATTCATCAGTGCGAGTGCCGGTCTTATTGCTACATGGCTCATGTTATGCAGGCTGCCCATCAGGAGCACAGAATGAAGCAAGCCATGGCAGAAATGGACTCCAAAACTGCATATTTAGTCTTTGACTTCAAGCAAAAGTTTCTTGCCAAGGGTTTTTGTGAATGTGGTGACAGTTATTATGGAGAGAAGGGTATGTTGTGGTGGGGTGCTGGTGTTCATGTAAAGTCAGATACAGATGGAGTGTATGATTAGAGTGATGGGTCCCGAGATGAGAAACTGCATGTGGTGATAGACTTTACAGCCAATGAATCTCAATCACAGCAGCATACTATGCAGCTGGTGAAGTAGGTCAATGTGGATGATGAGCAAGATGAAAGTGATGAAGATGATGTCGAGAGTGGTGAAGAGTGTGTTGAGGGTAATAGTGAGCAAGATCAGCTTGACAATCAGGGTGACAATTGTGACAGTAAGCAAGATGTGAGGACTATATGTAAGGTGGGGTTTGTCATGCATAATGTTCAAGGTGAAAATGAGATAGAAGAAAACACACAGAATGGAGGTGAAAATATGCTGCAAGATGAGACTGAAGATGATGCCAGTGATAAAGAGCAGGGATGTATCACTTCTGAGCAAGTCGATGAAACAGATGAAGAGAAAACTGATAGCACTCAAGATAAAGTGAATCTGCATTTCATAGACTGTATCGAAGAAAAGCGGATGCCAATGTTGTACTATCTTGTTTGGAGGCAGCTTTTCATGCCTTGAAGCTACGGTTCCCCCATATTGAGAAGATCATAGTTCAAAGTGACAATGCGAAGAACTTAGCTGGCCGGCAGACCAAGCTGTTCCTGCCACATGTGTGTAGTGCTTCAGGGCTAAAGCTTGTGGCCTATTTTCACAACGAAGCCCAAAGTGGAAAAGATGTGTGCGACACACACTTTTCGCACCAGCAAACTCATGTGGATAACTACCTTGTCCAGGGAGATGGAGGAAGAAAGGTGTCAACACCTAAGCAGCTTGCTGTGGCATTGATGGAGAATCCTGTATGCAATTCAACAGTGTTGTTAGTTAAGTTAGATTTCAAGGCCCCGTATCGATTTGCTGTTATTCCCACCATCATGGGTATTTCGGATTTCTATGCAGCACAGTATGTGACAACCATGGATGATCAGAAAATAATTCGATTTTACAACAGTCTGGGGCAGATGGTACCATCCAAGTCTGTATCGATCCCATCATGCCAAGCAGTTTCCATGATCGAGGGAATGGGCTCTGTGAACATCAACTTTACAGGTGTCACTGTGCTTCTCAACAGTGATGACAACAGTAACCGTGCACAGGCACAGAAATACAAAAAGAGGTACAAAAGGAGTATCTCTGATGTCAGTAAACGAGAGAAGCTACGCAAAGAAATGCAAAGTAACAATGAGAAAGCCTTAGATGAAATTCGAGCCATTTATCCACAATGTGCCAAGTGTTTGTACCATTTCAGATCTCCACATCTCCTTGAACAGCATGTGTGCTATGAGAATGCAGAATCTCAAGATGCTATTAACATTGCAATGAAACATGCTGATCAACTTCTGGCTAGGATGGACTTCTCCATTGCTGGTGCAATTGATCAAAGTGCAAGTATATTCTTGGGTGATGGTGAAGCAACATACGCAACATTTGAGCCAAACTTTTATGCAGGTTGGGCTCATACAAAAAAAAACATGCACCCAGAGCTCTCCTTCAAGGTTATCAATGTCATCCAAGAATGCTGGAAAGCAGGAGACAATAAAGAACATGGTAATGTTAAGATATCAGCTGATGGTGTTTATGCCAGGTTGGATGAAATGCAGCTACAGAAGGCAATTCGACTAAGTGAGCTTCCACTTCCTGGGAAGATACGGGCAGTGTACCAAAGAATTGGTAGCAAACCACAGGCAGAATGTGCTGGTACATGTAAGAAGCGTGGAAGGCCTCGTGCGGATAATGTAGCAGACTATGGAACCAAGAAGGCTAAGGTATCTTACCAGGATTGTAATTTGCAAAAGGACCTCACAATGTGGACAAAGCTTGAGCTTCAAGCCTATCTTTGCCATCACAGTCTGAAAAAAACTGGTAACAAACCTGAGCTCATAATTCGTACCAAGGAACACATGGATAAAATCAGACACTTATAGTACAACACATGCCAATTTGTTTGTTATAATATGAGCAAGTGCGCAATGAATTGATGTAAATAGGACTGGGTACGAGAAAGAAAGCTGTTGAGCAATCGTTTGGTAAAAGACACGAGTGCAAACGTTGGCGCGTGCATAGGAAACATACGTTTTTATAACCTATAGGCTTTTATAGTTCTAATTCAACAAACTGCATTTGTTTTGAAGTGTTAAAAGCAGTACAAAAAAGTGTACCTTTTCTCGGTACGGGCTAAACCTCGCGCGGCTTCAAATAAATGCAGGCTGCGATCAGCTATAGATATAATACTGCAAATTGTGCCATACGCTATGCAGAGAGTTGTTTCAAAACACCTAATATTTTTTAGTAAGGGACCTAATGAGACTATTTTTTGTTTTTACTAGTTCGACAAAATGGGCTTAAAAGGTGCTCGAATTTCACGGACGCGGTGTTAAATTATTAATTTATTGATAACTGACAATGGGATTATCTTACTCACTTTCAACATTGACTTCCGTTATTCATTGTGATATGCCAGGCCACCAAACCTGCTATGCCACACTCTAAAGGCGTTTCTTCACTAGCAATCACAATCCGGATTGGGAGTGTGTCCTATATATATATGGGACAGTGACACAGTGTCCAGCAAAATCGGGCTTGAGGGGTTATAATTTTATCACTATAAAAAGTGCATGTTACACTAAACTTTACATCTTTACTACCATACAACCTTTTCCTTTCAAGTTTCGCACGTTTTGAAAACGCGGCAAATTCGGGTTGTATACATACAGGAGTCCTGTAGCTATTGATTTGTTATGTTCGTTAATTTGTGTATCTCGCTTGATTCGCGGCAATGATTTTGGCAAATCGCGTCCTAGCTCAATGTATGGGGAGGCGGAGATGATATCTTTGGCGCGAATCAAGCGGGAAAACATGCATGTAGTTGTGCGATGGGCCATTTTTTCGGAAACTGTCCCTATTGGTGATGGATAATTTGTATTGTGAAATATAAATTATAGCGTAGCAATGATGTAATCAATCATACATTCGTTAATTAGAGAGGTACACCTACATTATTTAACAAATCTACCTACCTGATATTGCTAAATGTAGATATGTGATAGAATGTATAATTTTGCTATACATGTATATACCTTCATTGATTTGCCTCAGCACCCTTTTCTTTTAGGTTTTGACAGGCTAATGGCAATGCTCTGTCATGTTGACAGTTTGAGGGATGTGATTGCTTTTCCAAAGTCATTTCGCGGAAGAGATCTTCTTACCAGCGCTCCAGCTGAGGTTGATAAATCTGATCTAAAACAGTATCATATTGCATTGGATTGTGGTGCAAAGTGATGCGTTTTATATATACTTTTGCCATTGTGTCATAATATTGTTTAGCAATTAATTTGTTTACGTTTTCAAAAGCCGGAATCATAATTATTATCCGTACATCGCGACATTCATCAAGGCTCATGAATACCGTTAGACAGCTTGTGGGCGTGCCATTCGTCATGCCAACTGAAACGCTTTGAAAGAATCATGCGGAAACACGGAAAGGTTGCTGTGAGAAAAAGCAGGGCTTATTTGTTAAGGTACCAACGACGGTTGATAATAAAAGAGATCACAAGATTAATGAACACCATAACTCTGAAGTCAAATGTAATCGCAGCGTTAGAAGGGCCATCACAAGTGGCTAAGGAGATGAAGTGCTGTGGATTTACGCAGCAGCTGGACGAAACGCAAAAGGAACACAAGGCTCTAATAGATAGAAAGAACGAACTCTCCTCCGATACAGTGTTCCACAGAGTACAACTAGAGATGATTAAAAAAAGTATCGCATACTTTGAAGATCAGGTAACTAACCATATTGATTTTTGTTACTCTGCCAATACCCATCTGGCATGCCCAGCTGTGCATGATAACTGCGCATGCATCGATCACTTAGTTGTCACAACATTTATTCCAGTCTTATGATTTTTTTCCCCGGCGTTCCCTAATTTCAGTAGACAACCATATAAATCGTTATGCTGGGCATTTTATTAATAGGGTATTCAAACAGCATTCTGCGCAAATATAAAATTAGGTTGTGTGTTCCCCTGGTAGCTGGGACTTATGCTGCATGGGGAAATGAAGCTATTGAAGCCTTTTCTCAGCTGGCAGCACGGCTTGCCACTCTTACTTGCAGGCCGAAATCGACTGTACTTGGAGACATCTATGGCAGGCTCAACCTCCTAGACCTAGTGAGGGCCAATGCCACTGCCATCCTCACCAGACGTATTTTAATTAACTATAGGCTATGTTTAAGATTGTACCCATGCGTTAAAGACTAGAAGTGTTGTATCATGTATTCAATAATTATTATAATAAATTATACAGCAAACTAAACCTCACCTTGAACAGGTCCATCGTGAGAGCAATTATGGTCCGCACTCTTGTAGCTTAAACTACTTTAACTGTAGGTGTATAATTCTTATACACAAAATGTATTAGTTATTTCAGTGTATTATTTGTAATAATTATGTAGTTATTTGTAGTGATATAATAGACATAAAATAATCATTCAAATCACAAATACAACAATAACTAAACACAAATCACAAAACAAACTACACACTAAATGTATAGGAGATGAGGGCATGAAAGTCTGCACAAAATAGCCCCCTAATTAAATGAAGATACAGCTCAGATAATATATTTGGGCCTGGATGAAGAAGTGGCTAGGTGAGAGGCTAACATGGAAAACGCCTCCAAAGCCTCCTTCCCCCTGCTCCGTAAGTTTCCACTACCAGAGGGATACAGATCATATTATTATATAACAATGTCATTGATGCTATAATGTATAGTTTAACATAATCCATGAACATGCTAGCTAGGTTAAATCTAAAAAGCTTACACTTATAGATCTATATTTACTATCTAGTAATTACAGGATTTGATTATAATCGAATCTTTCAGTATTTGCTAATCGCACGATTTTTCTATTCTGAAATTCATGTCTACATTTCCACTAGGTCAAGAAAGAGGAGCAAATATTACACAGCCTAAAAATTGGCGAAGCGAGGTTCAAAGTTGAAAACCGTGATGAAACAACAAGGTTGAAAAACCAGATCACAATTCGCTCCAAACTTAATAATCTGCAATCCTCTAAGGTATTTAGTCATGTACTATACGACATGCATGTATTGCTATCATAATTGTAAAAACTCGGTGGTTTTATCCATGCAGATTGAAGAATTGGCCGCTTGAACCTACGCCATGTGTGGTAGAAGAATGATGTCCAACTTGTTAAATGTGTGAATGTTAGGTGTTTATTGTATGAACTTCACAGCTCGCTAATATTACAATGTATAAAATTATCATTTATATCTGGCTGATGATTGAGTGAAACAATTTGTAGCGGCTGGAAACGTAGTTAGGGTTAGTAGGGTGTAAAAAGCAGGGTCGAGCGAAGCGGGTAGAAGTTGCCCCCCCCCCCCCCCCCCCCCCATCCCCCAGAGATTTCGACCCTGGGATTGGAACGAATCCGGTGGTCATAGATAGCCAGACCCAATCCTTTTATGGAACTGCTAGTTAGTTCTCTTTCCTCAAATTAAATAATAAATTACATGTCATAATTTTAATACTAATCATTAAAGCAAACGAGTCAAATTGCAAACTTTAAAATACTTGTCCCGAGTCCACTAGAATATTGAACTACATTTACAATCCACCTACCGCCATAAGGGCGCCATTGTATCGATTGTTAAGCGTAAGAATGATTCATATTTAATGCATAGTTTTGCGGGGGGGGGGGGGGGGGGGGGGGGGGGTGTATACCCTATTTACCTCGCTCCCCCCCCAAATACGCTCCTAGCCTGCTGAGCCATGCAGTCAAAGTTGTGCTTTTGCCCGCAACGAGCCACAAAGCAAAAGGCTCCACTTGAACACGATTTTACAATTACAATCCTCTTTAACTCTTAATTTGTCAAGAGTGCCAAGTGCAATTCATACATGGAATTATCTATGCCACCACTAATAATCTACATTTTAAAGTCATGTGTTGATCACAACTCCGTGCAAGAGCTGTACTTGCAACCGTAAAAGTACTCAGTCCTGCCCACAACTGAACTTATCTCATTGTGCATGTACATGTTAATCACTTAGAACAGGAGGCTGTAATGGAAGCAAATCGTGCTAAATTGGTTAACGTTGATGATTGCTGGTCAGCCGTTTCATTCCGCCCCCCCCCCCCCCCCCCCCCCCTCCACCTACCAGGATATATGTAATGTGGAACATTTGAAACAGAAATGTGCTTGGGCCTACATCTCTATATCAAGCAGTTTACATTTATATGCATAGATTTGTTTGAATACTTGAATAATTGCACTTCCAATACTGCCAATAACAGTCAGTAATTTGAAAGGGTTCGGACTTCCTTACTGAGACAAGGTAACTGAAATCAGTCAAAGCACACATAGAGTTATGAGTATGATAATGCCATACAATAGGATAAATACACAGAAAGAACACAAAACAGGTAGCTATATCAAAACATGAAATACATGCAATTAGATGACAATCGTAAAAAATAAAATTATAAAGAGAAGCAAATAGTAAAAAAAAAAGATCCATGAATGAGGGCAGAGGAGCACCATCATCACCCCACCCCCCTTCGGCAATCTTGATTACAGTACAAAAATATCATGTAATTGACAGTTTTTGCAATGCGAAGAATAATTCCTGTTTGACAAAATTAATGGTCCCTGACTGCACGCATGCATGCCACACACATCACATAGTCCTTCGATGTATGAAAACTACACTTATGCTTACTAGAGTAAGCAAAGAGTGAGGCCTTTGCTTGTATATGCGTGGACCAATTATATCCTTTCCCCATCAGCTCCAGTTGTTGATGTACATATTACACTCATGTCATCCCGTGATTCCACTTGTACGAGGCACCAGTTGGACGTTTGCAGCTCATTCTATGGCTCCCCAATGTGAACACTCTGTATTGTCGTAGCTCGGCAAAGTACTGACTTTAACTCTTTGAACGCCAAGTGCATATATGGATGCATTCTCACACAACCATATAATCATCTGAAGAATTGCTTTGAATAGTACCTTTTACATTTACAAGCATGCATGCAAGTCAGTGCAATATACTAACATGCATGTAACCAGTATGTAGCCGAAGCTGAATCCATAAACCTATAAGTGGGGAACTGAGGATGTAAGCACATTTTGTGTTGTAGCAACCCAATTATGAACTGGCTAAAGGCAGATGGAGATGGAGTGATCTGGCATTTACGTGGGCTACACATTCCTGTTCTTGGAGTAAATAAAAAGAGTGCTGAATTAGTGAAGTCATCTGAAAAATGTGTTCTTGAATAAAAACATAATTACTACAGTTGTAACCAATCATGTCATGTACTAGTAACTTTAGAAGTGTAGCAACTATCCGGCTGCATGTATCATGAAGGTCCGCACTTTTTATTTACACTGTCATGGTAAAATCCATGTATAACGGTTATGTGCATATACATGAATTCATATATATTTACTTGCATGGCGTCCAAAGAGTTAATGGCCTGATGTACGTACCAGTGTGTATTAAAGGCGTACGTGTTTTCACAAAGTCCCAGGCAGTGCATCGAGCCTTTTCCTGAACCATGTTAGCCAGAAGGTATAGCGGACCAGTATAGCGATACCGTTAATTTACTGGTACTTAACTATGCCAATGTAGCCAGCATACACACACGTACACTTACCCAACAACCACGTGGTGCATTAGCCACTCATGACCGGGAGTGTCTTCTGCTGCCTTTAGTATCGTACTATTAGCCCTGCATGTGCGTGCATATGCATCGTTACCTTACGGTGGACTATACTATAGGATTGTCTCTGTAAAGTATAATAGTATATTTGGTGACGTCATGGAAGGTACCTCCTACATGTATATCTCATAGTACGTTTGGCTGGTCGGTAGGAGAAACGACCCGCTGTTCGATCCCCAAAAAAGATCAATGCTAGTTCGCGTTGATGTATGGTAGCGGAAGTGGATGGTTGTTTGGTCGCAGAATGGGATCAATGATCGATCGCGGAATCGGACCATTGCTATATTGTTCAATCACAAAATCGCGTGGCGTACAATGTTTGGTCGCGCGACCTCCAGGGCCACCGTAGAATTACTACCAGTTGAGCAGAGTGAGTGGGCAGCCCCCATAGTAGTGATCAAGAAGGATGAGGGAATGAGAGTGTGTGCCGATTTTTAAATGACTGTCAACCCATATTTACAACCAAAAACATTTCCATTGCCTACTCCAGAAGAAATATTTGCAACACTACCAGGGGGGGGAGCCCTTTACAAAATTAGACTTAGCGAGAGCATATAACAACAAAAGGAAGTTGCACCTGCAAGTCAACCATTGTTGACAATAACAACTCATATGGGGTTGTTCAGGTATCAGAGGTTACCCTTTGGGGTTGCAACAGCACCTGCTATGTGGCAGCAGACAATGTCGATCGTATGTCAAGGGTGTAAAAGAACTATTTATTATATGGATGATATAAGATAAACTCTTTCCCATACAAATACTGATGGAATTTCTTGATTGCAAAAATTATAGCCAAGGCCTCCCGCTCTATCTGTGCATTATTGGATTCCATTTTGCTCAATGATGTGGATGCATACATTACAAGTTGCTCCTAACCTGATGACCTGCTTTAAGCATGCTCCAATACCAACGGCAGGTGCATCACAATAAAGTCTAATAGGCTTTGATGTGTCAAAATGAGCTAGAATGGGTGAGTTACACTAACTGCTATGTCGTGTACATTAGTCCATTTCCATTTCACATCCTTACATAAAAGTTGATACAAAGGGTGTAAAACTGTTGCTAACTGAGGAAGAAGCTTTGCATTGTATGTCATCAGACCCAAAAACGACTTCAATTCCGCCTTGTTGGTCGGTATGGGTGCATCTACTACTCCTTTCACTCTTTCATCTGTTGGTTGAATGCCAATTGGTGAGATCTTATGCCCTTAAAATTCCAGTGTGTTGAAAAAAACATTTAGATAAATTCACTCTCAGTCCATATTGCTGCAACCGCTCAAAAACCTGACAGAGGTTAGCTTCATGTTCCCTTCTCGTAGCACCTGTCACCAGTGTAACAGACCATAAACCACTGTGCCAGCTGTTTGGTCACATGGATGGTATTCCTTCCTTAGCTGCCGCCAGCATTCAAAGATGGGCACTTCTGTTGAGTGCATACCAATACCATATTGAATGTCCATAGGTGGTGGTGAGGATAAAGACAGGAGGCAAAAATTTTAGCTGTGGAGTGTTGTACCTTGCCAGTCACAGCACATGATATTGCCGAGGCCACTCGACGAGATAAGATGCTAGCAACGGTGTTACAATTGGTGCTCCATGGCCGATGGAATATGTCCAGTTACAACTTGGATCCATTCTATAGAAGGCGAAATGAACTTAGTTGCCGTGCTGGTTATGTGCTGTGGGGACAGAGAGTCATTACTCCAGCCAAGTTACAGTCAGCATTACTGGATGAGTTACATGAAGGGCATTTAGGTGTAGTTCGGATGAAGGAACTTGCCAGAAGTTATATATGGTAGCCCAATCTAAGATTGGTGGCACATTGTGAAAAATGTAGGATGGTGCCTTCAATGCCACAGCTGGCCAGGGTTCATATAGACTATGGGGAGCATAAAGAATTCATTTTTTAGTGATAGTTAATGCTTATAGTAAATGGCCAGACGTCAGTCAAGTGTCAATAACAACAAGTCAACAAACAGTGGAAGTCCTTCAAGAGATTTTTGCAATGCATGGGTTCCCTAGGATTCTTGTATCTGATAATGGCCCACAATTTTCGAGTGCAGAATTTGCTGCATTTCTAACAAGCCATCACATACTACATCACACGTCAGCTCCAAATCATCCAGCGACCAATGGTCTTGCTGAAAATATGAATAGAAACGTGAAACAGTGGTTAGACAAACAAGCAAAAGGGTTTAAGTTTTCCAGGGCCATATCAGAATTTCTGAAAACCTATAGAAATGTCCCTCACACAGTTACAAAACGGACTCCTGCGGAGATCAATTTTGGTCGTGCATTGTGTACACATTTATCTATGGTATTACCAAATATGACTGAGTGGGTCAAGCAGAGATTTCAATACCATGGCAATACAACTTCTCGCACATTTTCTGTTGGTGATAGAGTGTGGGTAAGGGATTTCCGACCATCAGCAGTACACAAATGAATACAAGGTGAGGTCACAGTAATAATCAGTGCAATGTGTTATGAAGTCATTTTGGCTGATGGCCATAAGAGGAAGGTACATGTGGATCATTTCAAGCATGCTACACATGCACGTGAAATGCCTGTAATGCCAGCGGACACACGCACTCGGATTCCTGTAAGTGGTATAGTTGCAAGCCAGTCAGACACCCCTGGTGAACTTAGGAGTACAGCAGAGAGAAGAGATGAAGGTAGTCAGAGAAGTGAGCAGGATCAGCCATGTTTGAGATTACTCAAGATCTTGCCTTCACGGGCAAGAAATGTGTAAGGTACTTTGAGTTCTGCATCAGAGCATAGGACAAGAGGTACTCATTAATTTCCTGCCCATTTTAGTGAGGTTTCTATAGATTGCACTGATGCAAATTACATTTATAATGCCGAAACAGCATATAACAATATCAAAGTAAAACTCAGCATTATTTGTCAGTGCTTTTCATCATTAGGAGAATGTTTGATAGGGATACGTAAGCATTTCTGTATTAATGACTTGGTGGCAACTACTGTAATAATGTTTATAATAGACACTTTCTTCACTTTAACAAAGAATCTATCTGTTGCTGCAATTGCTAAGTCAGGCTTGCTAAATGGTATGTCGTTCAAAATGCCATCCTACTATCTCTCAGACATCAGTTATAGCAAAAGGTCCTTCTATCAATACACAGAATATTCTAATTGACCCAAATCTGATTCCTTCATCCTCAAACTCACAAGCTGAACTGTCTCGTAGTGTCTTCTTATCTTTTACACGATATGAAGTGTTTTTCAAATAGTATGATTTAAAGGTTGACACAGCATCATCTGTACCCTTAAATACAGCATTACGAAAGCTTCTTGCTCTTCGTTCAATAAAAGACCTTTCACTATTTTTCCTCGTATTCCATCTTCATTGCTAATCTCCTTACTAAAAAACTTTGAATATAAAACAATAACCACATGTGATATTGAAAATCTAACTGCACAGATCCATGGACTATACAATTGTCATCAAGTAATGAAAAATATGGTGTATCACGTGACTGTCAAGTTCTACCACTTTCGTTTTCAGTGACCCCAGTCTTGTCAACTGAGTTTTCCTATATATCTTCACTCAGGGATAGCGGATCAGGATGATTATTTGGATGTAGCTTAAGCATCAACCTCTTAATGATTTGGCCGAGCCAGATTCTGAACCCGGGAAACCATTCGGTTATTTTCGAGCGATACGTAGCTTTTAAGGACTAAAAGTGTTAAGCTTTTTTTTTTTTAGAAGTGCTCGATTCATGCTAGATGAAGCATTCAGCTGTTCTGAGCGATGATCATTGCATCGTTTGGGTCCCCTTTAACAACGTACCAGCCTGTTTTTCCATTAGAATTCGGGTTGCCTAACTTCTGGCTTTAAAAACAACACCATTTTCGGATGAATTTCATTAAAACGATGCCTTTATAAAACAGTCATTCGCAGTTATGGGCTAAGTAAGTGGGCGGTGGTACGACTCAAACCAAGAACGGTTCTTTTCATAACTAAGCATAGGGGTAGAGCGTACTTGGGCATCGCTGCAAGGGAGAAAAGTTCCGAAGGTAATCCCAGCGATGCCCAACCGCCGCCCGGGTATGCTCTACCCCTATACTTGCTCTCCGCCATCGTTTACAGCTGGAAAGAACCGTTTTCAGCTTGAGTCATACCACCGGACCACCCACTTTATGGGCAATAACTTTATAACAGCACGTTTTAATGATATTCATCTGAAAATGGTGCTGTTTTTACAGCAAGAAGTTTGGCAACCCTAATCCTAGTGGAAAAACAAGCTGGTACGCTGTAAAAAGGAGCCCAAACGATGCAATATTCATCGCTCTGAACAACTACATGCTACAATTAGCATGAATCGAGCACTTCGAAGCAAAAAATGCCAAACACTTATATCCTTATAAGTTACCTATCGCTCGAAAATACCAGAACGGTTTCCCGGGTTCAGAATCTGGCTTGGCCAAATCATTTAGTGGTTGGTCCTTAAGCTAAATCCCAATAATCATCCTGATCCGTTGCCCCCGAGTGAAGATATATAGCAAAACTCAGTTGATAAGACTGGGGTCACTGAAAATGAAAGTTGTAGAACGTGACAGTCACATGATACATCATATTTTTGTCTATTTGATGACAATTGTATAGTTCATGTATTTGTGCAGTTAGATTTTCAATATCACATGTGGTTAAAGTTTTTCGTCTAACTATCACGATCTCCACTGTAGATCAGCCATGTTGTTCTGTATTCATATGCTTTCCAGTAACCCAGTGTAGTGCAAATTGGCCTTGGTGGCCTGCCAAATTCATGTGGTGGTTTTACTCTGTTAAGGTGCTTGTCAATATCATCCAAACAATGATCTAAATAAAATCATAGATCTCAGTTTTGAGTATCAATGGAGCATTCCAAAATAGCTTTAATCACCCCTGCATGCATATAGTCCAGGGCAACATTTTTTGTTGGAATGTGTCTGCTTAACAAAAAAGTGCCCTTAACACCATACACAGATATGTTAAAAGTTTCTTCCACCTGCAAAGCCCATTTATTGATATCACTTTGATTTCGAAGTATATGTGGTTCAGTGGGCACATAAGGATGGTGGTGTGACTTGTGTACCCTTTGTTTAAGCAATAAGGGCAACCATAATACCCATTAAATTGTGTAACATTCAAGACCAGTGCCCAATACTTTGGAGTTCTTCAATTTTGGACAAAACAGGAGGCAATAAGTTTTCCATGGGTGGTTTACAAGGGCCTAGCCAAAGTGCACCAAACATCATGTTTTCTGCATTCATTCATATCTTGGGGGAAAGAGAAGTGGTGCACATCAAAACTGGCCAGAGGGTTTGACCTAATAATAATAAGTTAAAATAATACTGACATGTACATTTGCACAATTGTATCAAACATACCTGAAGATTTATATATAGGTACACCATCGCAACAACGGCATGTTCTCGAACTGATAAAAACTTCCCTTCCTGTTTCAGATGTTTCATTACCTTTGCATCATCTATATATTCAATTGTATCTTCTGTAGGTGTTCTAAATCAGCTTGCTCAAATATTGCGAAAACAATGTGTAAAAATTCGTACCATGTGCTTCTATCATGCCGCCAAAAAGCAAGCATACAGCTAGATATCTACTCACAATAACATTGAAATTGGTCTCGATGACAAACCAGCTGAAGATCGTGTTATCTTAATCTTGTAGTACGTATAGAGCACAAATAAAGTGCACTCGAGCTGATATATATATATAATATTATAATTATATATATATAGATCTATATCTTTCATACGCTGCATGCATATATGTAATCATTGTACTTTCCATCGACCCTTATATCGCTGGCACCATGCATTGAACCAGGCTGGGCCGGCGCTCCATTGTGCACATGTGTGTATATATATATATAATATGACATGGCTCGTTCGTGAGCTGTTCTGTACATGTAAAAACTGAACTACACAGCCAATAGCCTGCCATTACAAAAGTTGACATGCATGCATATGTAGCTAATATATATGATATTGACACGGGCGTAATAGTACAATGTATATACCGTACATATGCATGTCGACTTTTGACATGGCAGGCTATTGGTCGTGTAGTTCAGTTTGTACATGTCCCAAATGAGTCATATATATTATAATTATTATATAGCAACAGGGTGCCAGCCCGGCCAGGTTCTATGCATGCTTTTTGTTATACTGGCGCCGGCTATAACAAGTGGATGGAAAGTATAATGATCATATATGCATGCAGCGCACGAAACAACTTCATTGTCCCTATCCAGGCATTTTTAAACAGATCGCATATTACAGTGCGTGGGTCGCCTCTGAGGGAGGCCGAGTGGGATAGTGATGTTTAATTATAGCCTTAATTTCTTAACTTTCTAGTCATAAATAACGCTCATGATATCGATATGAATATTAATTTGCAATTTTTATGTTCACATGTCCAGAACTATGTACAGTTTTATGCTTAGAGAATAATAAAGAATATACTTGCAAGACATCATCACTATCAATGGATGCTATAGTGAATATGTCACCCAGGATGACTTCAAGCCTGGAAAGGAACGTAACTCTTCTGTGTATATAAAGGAACAAGTTATTCTGTTCATTTCAAACGTTTTAAGGTATTCTATGTGCATGTGTCCATCCATCCAATTAGAATAAGAAAGTACTTGTTCATTCTCATACAGCTGATGCAAGCCCCCTGTATCAAGTATTTAGACTCTGCATCTGAGAGAAACAGTAGTGATGACAAGGTGGTATGCAATTAAAAGCTATTAAATACAGCATTATTGAACATCCTCTTTACCAGAACCATGCAAAGCAGAAGCAGAAAACTAATTCCTCATCCATTTCACAAAGCCACAATTGATGAAGAGACAGAAAGACAGGTATGTATTTCTTTTTAATTACTATCAGGAAATAAAGGTATAACTGAACATCAATTTTTTACTAGGATCATGCAAGACAGAAAGAGAAAAACAAGTCTTCATACATTTCATGCAGCTATAGGGATGAAGAAACGCGGGTATATGTAATTTTATGTTAGAACATGAATTAAACTATATAATTTTCTTAATCTTTAATCCCCCGATGCATAACGGGTTATGACCGGTTTAGCATTTTTAAAAAGTGGGATACCACTTGTTTGGTTGATATCTTCTTATTATGCCTATATTCATTTGATAGCTCGATGCTTGCTAGGTCGGGGTTTCAACCTTTGTTCGTGATTACATAAACCAATGCGGTGGTACAAAGTGTCAAAGTTCGAGTGGACAAAATGGCGCACTGGCAAACGGGGCCAAAGTTGATGGATGTATCGCAAAAAAACTCCAAACAGAAGGAAGGTGGTAGAAGTGACTGGCATTGGTCCCAAAGACGATTACACGTCAAATGGAGCGATGGCACGCGAACGGACGAGACGGAGTGGGGGATAGCGATACGTGGTTATGCGAAGACTAAGCGATGGGGGAGGAAGCGAAAGAGATCAGCTCGATTAGATTCCATAGCTAGCGAATGTGAGGAAGTGGATGAGAATGACGAGAAGGTAAAAGAGACGATACACAGCCTAACTGCTTAGGTTTAACGTGCATAACGGGTTAGGCGGTTCTCCGGGGGATTAAAGGTTAATCAGGACCACGTGAAAGGAAAACAGAAAGCTAAGTCTATGGTCATTTCACATGAAAAGGTATAGCATTTGTAACTTCCAAAACATCACGTACGCCCACCACATCAAGTATAAATTTTTTACTACGAGATTGTGAAATAGACTAATTGTCAACACAGTTGCATACAAAATTAAGCGACCTTGCCGACTTTAAACTTCAGTATCTTGTTGAACGGCATGTTATACATTATTTTCCCTTCTTCCCTTTGCCTTAATTTGAAGCCAAGGCATCAAGATTGGGGTAGTGAATTTCAAGAGAATGTAAGTAAAACACCTTATCTAAAATTCTTGGGCAAGATCTTGGGCAAGTCTTTGACAAGTCTTGCCCAAGTTTTTGCCCAAGATTTTGGGCACGTCTTGTGCAAGAACTTTTTGCTAGGATCGCTTCGATCTTTAGAAGAACTGGCCGGTACATGAGCGTAGATTGTTGAAGCCGTGGATATTGTTCCACAGATTACACGGCCAGCTTTTTAACAATGAATCACAGACGTTAACGCTTGCGTAGCGTCTCTACTAGTACGCGGGTGAATCACAAGTTTTCAGGAGCAGCTGTGCTACATCTCTTAAAATATCACGGGTGAATCATTATCAACCGCACCTGATTCATGTGTGAAATAGCTGATGAATCACCCGTGAAATTCAAAGCTATACCGTAATCCTTATTTAGCGCGCTTCTAATGTTTTTTTATTCTTCGCTTTAATTTCATATTTAAAAAAATATTATTTGCAATGCAGTAAACATTATAACAATACACAGACATGTTTCAAACGCAATGTGTTTTCAGTTACTCTCTGTCATTTCATCCTGGTAGCAGAGAATCCACAACACACGTTGAGGTGCACTGATGTACCACTGAAACAGTCCAAACAATGGCTGTTGCACGGGTTGCCATGTGAGGATCCATATGGTGTACCATACAGTAGCGGGTGCTTTCACTTTCGAAGCAGCTCAATAAGATCCTAACTCCATAAATCTATTATAGCACTATACATGTAATAAAGGACACACTATTTGGTGGACTTACTGGAGATCCATGCAACTCTGTCTACGTAGAGCACAAAGTAACTGACATTAAGTTCAGCTGTCACTGTTGCTTTGCCCCAGGTGACACAAGCTTGCAGTGGGAGGGAGAAGCAGCCTGCAATGAACATGTTCATCTATCGGAGTGGTGATAGACATCTCCCCAAGTTCCTATGTACACTGATCTAGGGTTGGCATAATGTACCAACACTGTGTTTAAAAAAATTGACTGATCACCTTACGAAGTGCCCCGTGACAATAGTTGGCTTTATCACATGTAGATGGCGTTCCTGTCAGGAAATTCTGAACCTCTGATGACTGATATAACTGCATCACACCATCACCACACCTGATGAGGAGACATTATTAAAATACACAAAATGAGAAAAATCAATACTCACTTCATTTCTGATTGATTTAAATGACAGAAAAATCCATATGTGTCTTTGCTACATGTAGGAGCAAGTGTATCGGCATATATGTTAAGGCCTGATCACACCATTACCTTTCAGTGTTGAGCCCTGATGCTCGACCAAACTGAAGCAGTGAAGGAAGGAGATGGAATCTGAACTTCTTCCTTTAACTTGGTTTATCCACCACAGCTTTCAAGACACACAGACTTCAACCTTGTTCGGTGTAAATCGCTTACAACACACAAGCTTGAACACACCTGTATAGATATGCATTCAGGCACATGTATCAATGAGTAACATACCTTTTAAAGAGCCAACCACACCCACACTTCAGTTTCATTAGTAGGTGTTAAGACGCAATGCAAAGCCAGAGAAAGGAGATGTGGAAATGAGTGCCAAAACTTACTTGCATAGCTGTGGACCATCAGGGAACCAAGTACATACTTGTTTGGGCCCAGAACTAGAGTATGCAAGACCTCAAAACGTCAATGAAACTGCATTGTGTAAACCAACCACTTACTGATGTGCATCCACAGCTAGCTCAAGCATTCGGTTTGGTTTGCAACTTGCTCCAAAGTTCTGTGCCTGCTGCTCCTTCTTAGTTGGCAGAGATGGTATGAGCTAGAGTATCTGGCTTGGTCCTAGCTGAGATTGCAAATGCACTGGACATCAACCTTGACATGAAAAGGACAATTGGGTAAGTGCAGTTTCAATATAAGAGTGGCGCTTACTGTGTAAGTCCTGCAATACATCACCGCTGGTGCTCAGAGCTGATTACATATTTCTACTAACGAGGATTGTCATAAAGAAGACGGCTAGGCCTACCTACAAGAGCAGGCTTCGGGTTCATCCTCTGGGGCCGGGCCAATATCTGAATTATCAGCATCAGGACATGCAGCAGGCGAACTGGCTGAACCACAATCGGTTGGCTGCCGTGTGACAATACGGCTGTGCTGGTTTCTTCACCTATTATGATATACTGAAGGCATCGTGACGAGCCGCTTGCAGAAGACGCATATACCTGCTTCTGAACTCCAATTTAAGCTTGAAGGGCGCTCTTTAACTTTCTCGCAAATCGTGGTCACGTGATCAAACATGCTTTACGCGAGCGGTTCAGAAACGATACCCAGCCGTGTATTCGTTGTGAATTCAAGTTAATTGTAATTAACAATGGATAAACAATTCCACGATCGACTCCAGGTGATTCACACCTGATATATACGGTCTGAATCCCAGCCTTTCGGAGATCACCCCTGCTACGGCAGTGGCGGATCCAGGAATTGGGAGGGGGGGCACCGGCGAGGGTGTGGCGAGGGGTGGGGCGAAGTAGTAGGCAAGGCCGCCCCGGGGAGCACCCTCCCGCCCAGCTAGGGGGTGTGGGGGAGCGCTGTAAGCTCCCGCACCGGGGTCTGGGGCGGAGCCCCAGACACCAACGCTTTTTGCGTAGAAAACCCCCCAAAAAGTACGTAAAAACTGCACTAAAAATGTAATTACTGTTCGAGGCTGGGGATTGACAGATCAAGAGCTCAGCCGCTATATGTTCAATGCATCGCCGTTGATGGCACATGTACTGAAGTTGAACTCACCGTTTATTCGTTTAGAAAATGGTCACATGACGCGTGGGCGTTAATTGCTTTATTTGCCTCCACGGAAATACATGGGCTTATTTTGGGGTTATGCTCGGTTTTTTGATACTTTTCGATATGCTCTCTAGAGGGAAAATTGAATAACATATGCTAAACGGCCGGCTAATGTAACATACCTTTTGCCTGTACTTCTATTGTAGAGCCGAATGCTATTACGTCACGCGATAAAAGCAATCATATTCATACATGGCTTGACCCATGTATCATTATGTACGTTATAGGCCATTTCTGCCGTAGCTATATCTCTGCGCTGCGTTTGCATATGTTCGCGTACACATAGTCGTACAAGTACGTGTATACGTAGGGGCGGGACCCTCGGGGGGGGGGGGGGGGGGGGGGGGGGGCACGGGCCCGTTGTGCCCCCCCCTGGATCCAGTACGTCTGTAATATCACAAGCGTAACGCCCGAGATCATATTATCACGAGAGATTCACAAGTGTGTAGAACTGGTTGTGTACTCCTTAACCTTTAATCTCCCGTCGTCCTACGCGTAGGATGCTAATCCTCCGCGTAGGACGCAAGTTAAAATTAAATTCTAGCAAACTCCAATGAACAAAAAAATAAACCAAAATCTGATTGTACTGTAGAAATGGTTATTAATTCAGAATATATTTTTACTGTCTTGCAATTCTTCAAAGATTGTCAAATACAATCAATACTACATTGCTAAAAGATGTATTTGGGGTAGATTGTAAAGCAACTTAAAGTACCAAAAAGTAATGTTGGGACGATCAGAGCAACATTTTAAAAGAAGGGGGTAGTAGGACAGGTCTATTGCACTAAGCATTTTAGAAAGAACATTGTAGATTTGGAAATTGCTAGCTCCACAAGCTAATGAACGATAGGTATTTGTCAGACGCATGTTGCAGGAATAGCCAAGTGAATGGATGAAATCTTGAAAACGTACAGTGCGTTTTCGGTAAAAATGGCACAATCAATTAGAGTAAAACACTGCCGTAGAATGTATATAGTAGCCCACACATCATGGTTCAAAAAACATTCAAAAAAAGTTGTACTTGTCATACTTTTTTCTGTGACAATTAAATCCACTACATAATGCATTTTTAAGAACCGTATCTGTTTATTTGCATCGTGTAACCAAGGGTGAGATTTAAAAAATAGACTGACAATTGGTAAAATTAGCATGATAGACACATCAAACAACAGTAGAGAAATGGATGCTAAAAAACTACATTTCTATTTATAGTGAATTTTCAAATTTTGGTCCTACGCGTAGGACTTGGACCTGGAGAATTAAGGTTAAGCTACCAGAAATCTGTCCTTCCTTGTCATACGTTGCATTGAGTTAATTTGCTCACTACTATATCACCAGCAAGCAGCAAATGGAGGTTTTGCCGTATTTACACTGTAATATCGGTTTTTGAGCAAGCCAAACCTGTTTTTATTGCTGCAGTATCGCTGATCTGCATGATCTTGAATCTAGTGAATCACTAATATAATACAAAGCACCAAGTGTTTTATAAAGTGGTCATCATCGTTATTTGAGGATGTCCATCCTTAAATAAGGATTGCGGGAGATTAAACATTAATGTGATATTTGCTAGGATGTAGGAACACACCCTTCCATTCTGCTGCTGCACTTAGATTATCAATTTACTATAAGCATTTTTGGGAGGGTTATAGACAAGGAATGCATTGCCTTGTATTACTTGATGACATAATGGTTTTCACATGCATTTGAAACTGTTAGTCATCTCAATGCCTTTAAAGGTGTATGAGTCATCTTCACATTATTGTGCCACAATGCCTCATCAGCCATCCAAAGTAAACTTCTGAAAGATTCTACCGAGTATTTGTAGCTCGATGTTCCTACTGCTACAGGAAATATCAGTAAGCATCCTATTCATTTGTTCATAAACAAAACACCAATAAGCTTGTGGTGGTCCATAATCGGCTATAAATTCTGGTATATGTAATACCATGTGGTAGTTAACGATTTCATGCCGAATACGCTAATCAGCATAAATTTTAATATACCGGTTGTGCCGAATATGCGGAACAGCGTACCAGCTGCCCCTTTCTGTTCAACGGTTTTGTTTTACGACTCATAGGACGTTGATTGAAAACTTCGCTGACAGGAAATCCTCAACATTTGTCTGCCCTATTTCTATGTGTGCCCACCACTAAAGCAGCTGTACTTGTTATTGTTGACTCTTCGTAGTCTAAAGCTTAGCCGAAACCTCATACACTATGAAGGCTATCTACTGGTACTTATTGGTTAATACCTTAATAGGAAGCGTCAAATAGCTCAACAACTACTCTTTCCCGTACCTATCTTTGAACCGGTTTGTTTTGCATAGTATGCAACCACTTCAAGGACATAGAATCGTAGCGCTAACATTCCTTTCCAAGAATATGCAAAGAACATTACAAAAGGACGCTCCGTTCAAAAGTTATTTGCTCGTATATCACTCCATTTCAAACAAATTAAATGAGTTACCTGCAGGACGCGGATAATTGTTAATTAAATAGTAGGCATGAAATCGTTAAGCAACATTTGCCACTTGCCATAGACAGTTTCAAAATTTTGTGATGTTCATGCTAAAGTCTATACAATTTTAAAGTGTCATCATCATTGAATACTAGCTTTGTAATGAGTTAAACTATTTCGCACAGTAGACACATGCATTTATATGCATTTTGTGGTAGAATACTGGAAAAACAGGGTTTGGCATAAACCAAGGAAGTGCTGTGCTGTCATTCCATTGAAATCACTCTGATCATACCAATCAGAGGGAAGATGTCCAACATCATACGGAACAGTAATCTTTTTAATTCGACTGTTGGATCGAGTCAGCTGTGATTTTGTTAGATTAGAAAAACATGAGTTTTGTTTCACAAACTATTCCCAGCAACATAGTATACATGGGATCTATTATTGACATTCTGACTGTCGTAATATAGCAATCTAAGAAGTTCACTATAGCATACTCCATTCCTTATTTGAATTTTAAAAAAATTGTGCTTTAGTTTTCACTTGACTTTGGAAACTCAATACCTTGTTATAGTAGTTGATCATTAGTTCTAGATGGTGCGATTAATAACTCATATTACCCATTGAACCTTTTGACGATGCCGCTCTCTCAGCACTGAAAATACAACTTGAACAGCTCAAATTATCTTTGTGGTTTTATAAAATTGAATTGCTTTTCTTGACAGTGGTAAGTCGGCTGAAATCCCTAATAAACATGCTTTGATGATACTTCCATCTGGGTCCATCCCACAAACATTACATCATCTACAAGTGGCATGAGATAAGTGTTTATATTGCCCTTTGGCTCAGTAGGACCAGGAATGATGCCTACACATGGTCCACTTTTCTTTAAAACATTTTTCACGTAGTTTGGTCAACAAAACAGCTAAAACATTGTATTCGGATCGTTTTTATGGGATAAACCAGTCAATGTTTAGCAAAAGTGCAATACTTTGGGGGTCAGAGAGTAAAGGTTCTGTGCTATCAAGAGGATTCAATAAAAATGTTTTCCACATATCTGCATCATACACATCCTGAATACCCAAAGTTGATTTCTGTGGACTTAAAACCAGGTCACCGAATTCTTTCTTATGAAACATACACAGAGGGTGCAATAAAGATATAAACCTTACATGGATGCCACTTTTGTTGTGGATAAAAAAAAATTACGTATCCAAGTTATTTTCCACATTTAGAGCCAAATGTTACTATATTGCTGTTTCTAAACTATAAAGATGGTTGCAGGTATCACTAGGACACACAACGAATATTTTTCAATTTCAATCTCACATACTATGGCATTCTTGAAAACAACATAAAGAGTAGTAGGAAAAACGTGGTGTATACATACTATGAAAATCAGCACAATTTAAATTACATAGCATGGTGGATTGTGACAATTTGTGCTTGATTGAAGTGTACAATTTGAATACATTATTAAAGTACTCACCTTATCTGGCTATAGAGTGCTCAGTACAAAGCTGTAGCCCAGCAACAGTGAGGCAGTTAAGGCCTTTAAGATGAACTACCTACTGTACTACCTACTGTACTACCTACTGTACTACCTACTGTTATTGAGGACAAATAAACAACAGCTCCAATTCATCTGTAAGCAGAAGCAACTTCAGTCACTAGCTAAAGCTTGTGCTTGCAAGAAAAGAACATATTTACATCTGCATAACTTTACATCTACTACTTCAAACTGCTTTATTATCCTCTAGATTACTGTCTTTATTTTATGCATTGAAGTACTTATATAACTGTTGTACTTTTTGATATTGTATATGACAAATGATCATTTGAAAAAAACCATTCATTGTGATTGAACGATGATTCAGTGTATGATTCTAGGTAAAAAAATATCCATATGCTTAATCCATTCAAATATCAGAGCATGATTTTGCCAGATTTTAAGCTGAGTTTTCAGAAGAAATATCAGGGGCGTACGCAGGATTTAATAAAGGGGGGTTACGGCAGCGCAGGCCAAATACGAGCGGGGGGGGGGGGGGGGGGGGCAGTGGCGAGGTGGCCGGGGGGGCAGGGGGGGCAGTTGCCCCCCCAGCGGGCCTTAAAAAGGGGGCGCCAAAATGACGATAGGGGCGCACCAGCCGCCAAGCAAATTACGTGTTTTTTTTAATTTAAGATGATAGTATAGAGTCATAATGCTGGGGACGAGTTCGATCGGAGGAAAGAAGGCGGGATGTCACCCCACGTGATATATATTTATAGTATTTGTTACGTAATAGTACGGTTACGTAGGTAAACAATCCAAGTACATTGCTCTATGGTTGTAAATAGTTCCGGCCAAAATTTCGGCTTGATGATGTCATGAGATCTAGAATCGGCTACGTGTTAATTGCTACCAGTTTTTGTTATTGTTATCGTGCTGCTCGAACAGAAGGCACTATTTATTGGTGTTGATTGCCTTAGTTTCCAATACAATCTGTGGAAAAATTAGAACGCGCAACACAAAAATTTTCGCGCGCGAAGCGCGCGCTCCTCTCTTTTCATGTGGAAACCACCCCCTCCTCGCCGAAATCCTGCATCTGCCCCTGTAACGAGATAAGAAATTCTGACAGAAAGGCAGCATGTGTGTTTGTGTGTGTGTGCGTGGGGGAGGGGGGGGGGGGGGGGCGGCAGTCTGTGTATTTGCCCCCCCAGTGACAGACAAGCCACCTCGCCACTGGGGGGGGGGGGGGGGTCCCCTTGCGTTTGGCCAAATATATGAGCGGAGGGGAAAAAAAGGGGGGGTTCCCCTTGCGTTTGGCCAAATATACGAGCAGAGGGGGAAAAAAAGGGGGGGGGTTCCCCTTGCGTTTCGCCACATACGAGCGGAGTGAAGGTCCCTCCCACGGTGCCATTCAATTTATTCTTCGCTACTGGTTACATATTTACCTTGCACACATATAAAAAAAAATTCTGACCCAAAAAAGGGGGGTTCGTCCGAACCCCCTCGAACCCCCCCCCCCCCCCTGCGTACGCCCCTAATATGTGTAAAATCAATTTGTGATTTAACATCTGATTATGAGTATGGAATTACACGCAGATCATGTGCCAATACAAATTCTGATTCTCTGAACAAATCAGTTGGCAAATAAAATAATGATTCGCATGGCGGATCCAGGGGGGTGGGGGGCCATGGTTAATTATCACACTTTATTCATGTGACATGGCACGTTGCTTTTTCATCGATTCTGGGTGCTCTCTGCCAAAATTTCCAAGTGTCCATACTGCAAGCTGAGTGATCTGTTCGGCCATGAATCACGTAAAACTAAGTTCAATCATTGTGTTTCTATCAAAAAGGTCATATATATCATTATTCATACATGTACTTAGCCGCGAGTGATATTGGGAAAGTGAAAAATCAACAACATGTAAATGAAGAAGACAAAGATGTTTTGACACAACATTTCATTCCAGCTCCAAAATACAGATTTCCAAGGAAATAAAGCGATCAAAACATAGCTTTCAGGCTGAATGGCTTGACCAGTTAGTATATTCTAAGTCATGTGACGGAGGATTTTGCATGCCTTGTGTTCTGTCTGCTACGAAAGCTAGTGTCCAGGGGTGTTCCTTTGGATGCCTTGTAGAAACTCCTTTCCGTGGTTTTAAATAGGCCTTGGGCAAAAATGGTGTTCTTATGGCACATGAACAAAAGGAATACTACAAAGTGTCTGTGTTAAGAGCTAGTTCCTTCAAGTGAAATGAATGCAATTCTGCAAGCAGGGTGGATGTGTTCATATTCAACAAAACAGCTTTAGAAAGCATTGTTGACTGTTTAGTGTATTGTGGTAAACAAGGAATTGCACTTGGAGGCGACAGGGACGATAGCACAGCCAATGAAACAGTTAAACATGGAATTTTCAAAGCATTGCTTCAAATGTATGCGACAAAGGATTTAAAAAATTTATCCACTCCTGCCCTACCAATATTCAGTATACTTCTAAAACTATTTAAAACAATTTGATCTCTATAATAGGTGACATCATAAGGCAATATATCACTCACTCAGGTACGTGTCCTTTTACAGCATAATTGCAGATGAACTTACACAAGTCATTTCCAGTGCTTTCTCTGTGCATAAAATATGATAAACAAATTACAACAATCTGTGTAAGCTATACACATTGAAAGGGGAACAAGTTCTGGCGTGAAAGATGCAATCTTTAAGCAGTTAGAAACGTGTGGACTTATAAAGGAAAACATGCAAGGGGAGGCTTATAATACCACACATCAACAGTGTCCTCTCAAGTTCGAGAAGTTGTACCAATAGCAACCTATTCACCATGTAATGCCCGCAAATGGAACTTGCATGTAGCAATAGCAAGTGCAAGTAAATTAACACAGATTAGGAATTGTGCATGTTACAGACTTATTTATTCTTTAATTCATCACCTATATGCCAGAGGTTCCTAGAAAAGGTCATACCTGTGACTACTGATACAAACATAATAAAACCTGCAGGGCTCTGCAGTTCATCTTCATATAGATAAACAACAGAGGAACAAAGGAGTCTTCAAAACAAAAAAAGATACTTTTTATTGGTTGATTTGATTTGTGCTGCTGCCTTCCAACAGTTCGAGGTTGCTTCTCTTCCCCTCCAACATGTCTTGTAATTTGAAGGATTTCATCATACCAACTTTCGTATCTTTCATCAATGGTACATTCTATTGTATTAATATCTTCAATGACACTATCAATGTCACAAAATGCTTCATATATATCCAGATCACGTTTGTGCAGCTTTGATATAATACCTCATAGAGGAAGCAAAATATTTTTTTATGCAGCTATGCAAACAGAGAATTCAAAAAACCTGCACTTGTCCAAGTTGATTCGCAGACCAAACTGCTGTAACCTCTGAAAACATGCCTCAGGTTAGCTTCATGCTCAGTCCTGGTGCTACCAGTAACCAATATGTCATCGATATAGTACACCACCTTTTCACAGCCCTGCAAGACTATGGACCTTGTACACTGCCACATGGCAGGGGCTGTAGCAACCCCAAAGGGTAGCCTCCGGAACTGAAACAGTCCAAGGTGTGTGTTGATTGTTAGTAGTGGTTGTTTCTTCTCCTCAACTTCCATCTGCTTAAAGGCACGAGCTACATCCAACTTGGTAAAGGATTCACCCCCAGCAAGGGTGGAGAACACTTCATCTGCTGTCGGCAGTGGGAACGTCTTTAGGCATAATTGAGGATTTATAGTGACCTTGAAATCCGCACAAATTCTAATGCTCCCATCTTTTTTTGTGACAACAATAATTGGGGCTGCCCAGTCACTTTGCTAAACAGGTTTAAGATCACCATCCTCCACTTTTTGACGTATAGCTTCCTCCACCTGAGCCCTTACAGCAAATGGTACCAGTGCAGATTATAATTTTCTCCACAGGTCAGACAAATGTCAGACCAACAACAATTTTGTTCGGACATGGCTGGACATTAACAAACTATATTTAAGTAGTGTATGTGTGTGCATGCATCGCCTTTTTATGATGATATTAAAGTTCTTTGATACATGGGTCATTGGGAACAGTAAAAATACATAATATCAGACCACACCATGCCTTTCTTCCAGCTCGTGGAGAGCAGTGTATTTTGCAAAAGGAATACATTCTTTGCCCATAAGGTAGCAAATATCGAACTTCTTGTTTATGCGCTTTTGAATTTCCTTATCCATGACAAGGAGGCTTCGTGCAATAGGTGAGTATTCTACGATGGATGTTGAAGATGCTTTTCTCATTTGGATCATAGCTACGCTGTGTTGATCGCTTCTAGCATGATCAATAACACAGTTAATCTTGTGATTAGTTGATCCACTTACCCACACACTCGAGTAGTTCTTCAGATCTATTATCTTATCTTCGTTTCCCCTACACGCGTGGCACCACAGCGTTTTTACGCAGTTATCGTCACTGGCGTCAGTGTCACAGCGTAGCCATGACATCGTCTGATATTCTCGCTCATACTGCGTTTGCCACATCCTGAAGGTGGTGAGGCTAACTTTGCGTCGCTTTGGCGCTGTATCGGCAGAATCCTTGCCTGAAGCACATTTTATTGTCTTCGCGCACGAAAAAGTAGGTGTGGTTACACAACCAAAAAAAAAAATCCGCTACTGTATGGGGGGTGATCACTGCCATAATTCGACACGCGCTCGCTTTTCGTATTCGGGTCGCGCCATCTCGTATTCGGGTCGCGCCGTTTCGTATTCGGGTCGTGCCATCTCGTATTCGGGTCGTGCCGTCTCGTATTTGGGTGGTGCCATTTCGTATTTGGGTGATGCCATCTCGTTACAGCTCCGTAACAGTACGTTGGGTAAGAACGTTGTTACAGCTCCGTTACAGACATGATACCTCTTAGCCGTTTATTTGTGATTGCATAATACCATTGCCATCGTTCCGTACCAGGGTTTGGATCCAGGGAATTTGTTTTACTTAATTGTATATAATCAGCCATGCTTCACGGCTGTTTCATTACATTGAAACCTTGGACAAAAAGGCTACGCCCCTTGATACGAAATTTTTTCATAGCAACGGACCTAATTACGACCCTAGCAACACATCTGTTCTTGTGGATGGACCTTTTTGTACAGACCGTTTCGATACAGTGCCGGCGTTGTCTATGTACAGTTTCTACAATGTCTACTGGTATTAATGATGTGCATCTCTGGCGCTATCGTTCAATCCTGGATGTGGCATTAGCTTGCAAATCCACGGGGTGATTCTCGACCTAGGAGGATAAACGTTGACCTGGTAAAGTTTCCGCCCTTATAAAGTACCTTGAAATTTTAACAGTGTAAAGCTGTAGGTTGTTTCTATATTTTCCAATGTCATCTCGTGGTGCCGCGTATTCTACTAGAAGTTGTGAGCCTTCAGAATATTGCTATTTTTAGCGCTATCACCCGCGACACCATATTCTATACAGTGTATTGGCTATTTGTCTATGCATTGGTAAAGATGGATTGCACTCTGGATGCATACTAGGTGAAACCCACCTGCAACGGGGCCAGGGATGAACCCAACCAAGGCTGTTATGAAAGACACAGCCCGGGCCGTTCTCCCACGAGGCAGCATCCTGCATATAGTGCATATGGCCTATCCATTCCTGCATATGGTATTCAAGCAATGAGGTCTGAGTGGAGCCAAGGCCTGTGGTATTGGAAACAAGGCCTGCTGGGGTTTTACTGGAACCATGGTCCATGAAGTTGGCCACATGTTATTGTACAACCATGCTCTATGTTCACTCATCCAATGCCCCCCATGTACACCCATCCAATGTCCCCCATCACACACACCCATCGAATGCCCCACATGGGTCATGCACACACATCCAATGCCCCCCATGTACACCCATCCAATGCCCCCTCCATGTACACCCATACAATGTCCCCATGTACACCCATCCAATGCCTCCATGTACACCCATCCAATGTCCCCCATGTACACCCACCATGTACACCCATTCAATGTCCCCATGTACACCCGCCCAATGCCCCTATGTACACTCATCCAGGCTTGTGGGGTGATTGCCATCTATTGCTGTACCCATATGACGTTGCATAGAGTGAGGGATATTTATGTCCCCCATGTACACCCATCTGATGCCCCCCCCCCCCTGCACACACACCCATTTTATACCCTCCATGTATACCCATTCAATGTCCCCCATGTACATCCCCCCTTGTACACCCATCCAATGTCCCCCATGTACACCCATCCAATGTCCACCATGTACACCCATCCAATGCCCCCCATGCACACCCATCCAATGCCCTCCATGTACACCCATCCAATGCCCCCCATGCACAAACACCCATCCAATACCCTCCATGTACACCCATCCAATGTCCCCCATGTACACCCATCCAATACCCCCTTGTACACCCATCCAATGCCCATCCAATGCCCCCATGCACACCTATCCAATGTCCCCCATGTACACCCATCCAATGCCCCCATGTACACCCATCCAATGCCCCCCATGTACACCCATCCAATGCCCCCTCTATTGTATACCCATCCAATGCCCCCATGTACACCCATCCAATGCCCCCCATGTTCACCCATCCAATGCCCCATGTACACCCATCCAATGCCCCCATGTACACCCATCCAATGCCCCCTCTATGTATACCCATCCAATGCCCCCCATGTACACCCATCCAATGCCCCCCATGTACACCCATCCAATGCCCCCATGCACACCCATCCAATGCCCCCTCCATGTACACCCATCCAATGCCCCCTCTATGTATACCCATCCAATGCCCCCATGTACACCCATCAAATGCCCCCTCTATGTACACCCATCCAATGTCCCCATGTACACCCATCCAATGCCCTCATGTACACCCATCCAATGCCCCCATGTACACCCATCTAATGCCTCCATGTACACCCATCCAATGCCTTCAATGCACATGCACCCATCCAATGCCCCTATGTACACTCATCCAATGTCCCCCATGCACACACACCCATCCAATGCCCCTATGTACACTCATTCAGTCTCATGGGGTGATCATTTCAGTTTTATGATGGTCTGTGGTGAGCTGTGCCATCTGTTGCTGAACCCTCTATGTTCCAGGGGGGGTGCCTAGGGTGCCCGTGCACCACCCTCCAAGGTCCAGTATTAATTAAGTAATTAATTCATTCATTAACCACCTACTTTATTAAATTTCATTTCTATGTTCTCGGTGGCTCGGAGGCTGTATACATGTATGAGCAGTTAATGCGCTTGTAATTTACCGTGCCCCTCCCTTCATTAATATTCATGTCACCACCCAGCCAAAAATCCTGGATCCGCCTATGCAGATCATCTAGTGCTGCACTTCCATTCTTGTGGTGCGCGTTATTCATAATTTGGGTATGTGTGTTCAAATAATTATAGCAGGGCGTAGGAGACGCGGCACCACGGACTGAAAACATATTCTTACCTGGCAAAGATACCACTATAAGCTGTTTTTTTACCGACAGCACTTATAAGGGCGGAAAAAAAGCTACACAGTCGTGATTTTATGCTATTTTTCCCGCCTAAAAAGTACCATCTTATGCGCGGAACGAAATGCAGTGCGCCACTCAAGGCTAATGGATGCGTGAGGCTAAATCTACTAAGAGGACAAGTTCTAGTTACCGTTTGTTGCAATTTTATTCGCATTAGATCGATTGGCTGCGGAAACCTTAAGTTGAAACTTTAATGAGCTTGTAAAGGGAAAGCGGTTGTTGAACCGTAAATCTTTTTCCTGTGCTCTAATAATGACCCTTTTTGTCCAATTGTAACAGCCGTGGCTTATGAGCGCCGGCTGTACGCTCAGCTTCCTCTTCTCTCCGTGCATTCGACAGTACGTAAGAACGGTACGTTCTGACCATAGTACATACTGACACATGCGTAGGGTACTGTCGTTAAGCTCATGCACCAATGAGAACCCGAGAGTGACGTGTCCTTTGGACCTCTGCTCACTTTGCATCGATCTTCTAATTTAACAATAAGACCGGTACCATGCAGATCATGTATATAACCAGACACACCCCACCTACAATAATACTAGGCCTAGTACTCTCGTGTTCTAGTATACTTCTCTGTTATACCCGGTGAATGCCTGACGACGACACAGATGTGTTTGTGTGACAGTACATATGTTAGGGGTTTGTGAACACTTAAGTGACTTAACATTTTTGTGTGTCATTAAAAATTTTTTAGTTGCATGTATATGCAAGCAACTGCAAAATGAGTTCCATCACAGCAATACGTCTGATGGCATCTAACCATTTTCCTGGAGCTAGCCAGCAATCCTCTATACAGACGTCTGATGGTAGGTGGGGAGTATGAGGGAGAGAAATTAGCAGAGGGAGTGGTTGAGAGATGTAGGGAGGGGTCAAGAATGGTAGAGAGGGAGGGAAGGGACCACAAGAGGGAGGGGTCATGAGGGGGAGGGATGAAAACAGGACAATAATAAAATTTGGATTTTTAATTTTCATGTATGTACATGACTTGATGTCTGTTCCAAACTGGAAGGTGGTACTATTAGCTGCCTGGAGTCATCTTGATGAAGTCATCAACACCACAGCTGCCACAGTCATATTAAGTAATGTTCTGGCGCACACTGCTGTACTTGAGGCGCAGGGGGATGGAGAGAGTTCAGCCTGCTAGCATGGAGGGAGGAAGAACATTTTGACTAGGACGTCACACCCATCCTTACATGTTCATGTGTACACAACTGTGCAGTAACATATGTACATGTAACTGCATGCACAATAACATGAGGTGTTAACTGAGTTACACATATTTGTATACAAACACCTTGATTGCATCCTTAGCAGAGCTCTCATTAGATTTATGATGGCACTTGCCTGGTAAAATGCAGTGATATATAAATATTATACACACATGCAAAAGTGGCACTTTTGAAATAGAATATCTTTAAAAGTACCATTTCTCTTTCTTGCCTTTCTTAAAAAATTCTATAACTTGGAGTTTTGCCAGGTCGTCCAAGTTTCCAATATTGCAATCTGTATTGTTTAGGAAACTTGGTGGACATCAAAATAAATTATTGGGATCCTACATGTAATGCCACAATTTAGTAGAATGTCCAAATGTTTTATATAATTATAATGTAGATATCATTGATTTTCAGCTGGTGGTTTGTTATTCATGGAGGCATTGATGGCTATAGTCGTCGAATCATATACCTACATTGCTCCAATAACAATCGAGCAGACACAGTTCTGCAGTTGTTTTTTGCATCTGTAAGAGAATTTGGGCTACCAACCGGAATCCATGCAGACAGAGGTGGAGAAAATACAGAAGTTGTTCAACTAATGCTACAACATCCATTACATGGACCAGGTAGCTTTATTACTGGTCAGTGTCCACAATCAGTGTATTGAGAGGTTATGGAGAGATGAGTTTACACTGTGCACACAATCTGTTCTATACCATGGAAGAGGAGGGGCTGCTAGATTGTGAAAATGAAGTACATGTCTGTTGTCTCCATTATGTATTTTTAAGTTGTATCGATTATAGCTTACAAGTATTTAAGGAGGCATGGAATCAGCATCTTCTAAGTTCTGAAGGCAACCTTTCACCATGCCAGTTATGGATCAGTGGGGAATCTAATACAGAAAGCATACCTAAGGTATGGCATTTTTGATATTGGAAAAATTGTGCATACATTTTAAATCACTAAAAACAAGACACAAGCACACAACACTGTATAAACCAGATAGCTTATGGGTGTCTGATTTTTCACACCTACCTAATAGTTGTGTGTTTTTTAGCAAAACTCAGCATATGTGCAGCAATCTTATAACTTGCAGGCAATGCCTGTGGTTAAGACTTGACTGAAATACTTCATTTCAACGTTAGGCTACCTGACTTGCTGTGAAGTCCTTTCTACTGTCCCGCATCAGCATGTAGCATGGCCTTGATTGATGAATGTAGAATTTTATTTGAATGTACACTCTAAAGTCATATAGTTTCGGCATGCAGCTGCAGAGCTCTGAAGCTGCATGCCAAAACTATATGACTTTACTGTATGGTGTTGCTATCAACACCATACAGGTAATATATTGTATGCCTAATAGCTGGTTACTAAGACTTGCCCGCACAATAATATGCTTACCCCAGCTATACTGTATACAGATATGACTTGAAGGGAAATAAATTTGGTACATATACTTACACACATGATTATGTGAATTATATATTGTTTTGCAGGAGGATTTGAATACTTATGGTATCGACTGGAATGGTCCACTTGCTGTTTCCAGAAATGATGATGATTATGAAGTCACAGTACCTTATATTCAATCTATAGCTCCTTTACCAGATGGTGACTTGCAGGAAACTGTTCACCCTCTTGACCACAGTTGTAACCATCGAATTGACTTGTACATGACAGCTTTGCAATTTGTTAGTAGTAGATTGTAAGTGAACGTTGAAATGTGCAATTTGTTACTAGTAGATTGTGGAGAAAGAAAATGCATGTGCATGAATGAAACCTTTTTTTTTCACCATATTATTTCCTGCATGAAATATTGTCACGTAAAAGTTCATGGTTGTGGAGATACTATCGTTAAACACTGCCTTTTTTTCTTTCCTTTTTTTTTCATGGGAGGGGGCCTGGGTGTTGTACATCATGTGTATAGGGGCAAAATTACAATACAAACCACTTTACATTGACTGTAAATTCATTTTGGGAATCACTTTTTTCAGTTATGTTCATGCAATTACACAGTAATTTTACAGAGGATTTTAAAATAAAGTGGATCCATTATTTCTTTTCTGGTGTATATAACCATGCCGTGGAGCAAGCCGTTCTGAAGGCACATGCAGTCAAGGCTAAGATAGCTAGATACTATACCATGCAGTTTGGTAACATAAGAGAAATAGAATTCACTACTCTATACGGTATCTCCATCCCTCTCCCCTGCATGCAGCCCCACAGCATGATACTGAGGACGGTTTATGTGTTGGTTCTTGTGTCACCAACAACGCAGCTTCAACTTGAAAACTGTGATCATTGACAAATAATTCGACAATGATATATCGCGATATAGACGATATCGGCAAAGAACCATATCGCGGCAGCACTAGCTACAATACAATTCCCTGGAGTGATCACTCAATATTTCCGAAACAACACCAGAAATTAGATATATGGATACAAAACATTTTATTGTGTCTTGGCCTTGTAAAAGAACATATTAACATTAAATGGAGACACCAAATCTATCTACCTTGTATGAAATAATGGCTTCTTGTAGAATACAAATACAGTAAGATATCTGAAGCTTCCTCCACTATAGTGCCAGTGGTTGCACTATTGAAAACACTGATGAATGAGGAGGCTAAATATGGGAAGGAGTAATCAAGGCAATATATGCATGACTACATTTACATTTCAGCGATTGTCGAATGGAATAATTCAAAAACTGAGGTTTCTCTGCATGTGAATGATGATTTATTCTTAACTTGTCACTAATTTTTTGGTCTCTTGGTTTGTAAAAAAAATTTTTTAGAATCCACAATACATGTAATAGTACACAAAGTTCAATATACATCATAATAAATAATTATTACTGAAAACATGATAAAAATGTCACTTTGTTGTCCGTGTACAGGAATTGATTGCTGCTCCATCATCAAACCCTAGACCACAATCGCCAATTTGTTGGTCTCTATAATTAAATGATTCATTTTAGATACTACCCCCAAATAGCACTTTTAATGTCATAGCTATAGATAATTCTCTTGACTGGTATACTCTGAGGTATGAGTCTCATTCATTAATTCAAATTCAAAAAACCTTCATCAGTCCCTTGCAGCATGCATGGAGGTATACTTCTGAGATGCACTTTAGTCTAGCTACTAGGATGCACTGCACTTCAAGCTGCTAGGATGAACTGTACTTCTAGCTGCTAGCTGATAATGCATGCAGCATAACATTTAATTGTATGTGGAATAAACACCAAAGTAAAACTTTTGAGATGTGACTAGAATTACAGCGAGCTTATAACCTGCAGGTTTGTATCCCAATGGCGCTGTGTAGATATATGCAGCCTACTTGCTATCAAGGCTCAACATATACTTCACTTAGGCCATGCACCAGATTTGCTGTGAGGTCTTTGTTGTCCGACTCCCACATGTATATGATGAATTTGACACTGGTCAGTGCGAAAGCAAGGGCCATGATACACTGAAAAACATACAGTCCTATATAAAATATTCAGTGACCGTGTTTCGCATGCAAATGTATGTAATATTAACATGCAGTATCATTGTTTCAATTAAATTATGCATAATAAAATAGATATCTTACATCCCGTGTTACATGCGTATGATTACTTTGCATCGTATAGTGCATAATGTATTATCTTATACATGTATACATTGCAGGAGGATTTGAATATGTATATGAAATGGTCCACTTTCGATTTCCAAACAATAAAATGATGATTATGACTCGGTTCGACACAGTACCTTCCATAGCAGATGGTGTACAGCACGACTTACGTTCATCCTCTTAACAACCATAGCATTGCATTTGTCAGCTTTGCAGTGATAAATTTGTTGACAGATAAGTGAACCGGTGATTAAATATTAATGTCAGCTTTGCAAACTGTTACTAGACAATTGTGCCGGGTGAAAAAACAAGTGAATACATTGTATAATTGGGGGTGATTATGAAAAGGCCTCACAATGACACCATTAAGATACAATGGAAATGCACAAATAAATTGAACACACAATCTTAGCAATAAGTAAACTACACGTCTAGAAACAATGCACATGACAAAGAGAAACGGACAATGGCTCGAGATCATGTTGGCATAATTATAACTGAACAGGATCTATGCATGGACCCAGCTCAATTGAAAAGAATCAATTCTACATTTTTATTGTTGATGGATCTTTTTGCATGGAATTGTTCCCAACTGATAACATATACAAGTAAGTACAAAACCATTCCGGCTTTAGAAAGTTGGTGTTTTCAAAATAATCCTATATGTAGCTTATGATAAACTACAACTTGCTAAATATAGGGCTTTATTATTGTTAGACCATTGTTTCGCAGTCTTTTATACTCCATCCTATAGCAGCTTGAAGTGCAGTAAATCTAGCAGCTAGAAGTGCATGCTTGACATCTCAAGTTAGTACTCTATAGAAGTACCTCCATGCTTGCTAAAGGTTTTTTTTAAATGAACGGAGACTCATCCCTACCAGTCGGGTCAAATGTGATGCCCATGGGATATAGCTATGACATTACAAATTTTTTTTTTTGGGGGGGGGGGGGGGGGAGGGGGGGACGGGGATAGTATCTAAAATGAATTATTTAATTGCACCAAAAATTTTGGTCTAGGACGATCATTATAAGACCAAAAACATGGTGACAAGTTTTTTTATATTTTATATAATTATTCTTCATTCACAAAGAAATCTCAAATTTTTATTGTTCCATTCTGAAATCGCTGAAATGTAGGCTCGATACACCTCTTTTATGTACACATGCTTTGACATATAGTGCTGTCACGGAGGAAAGTGTCCGTCGGAGTAACTTGTCCTAACCGGATATTTTACTCCGAAGTAAATTGTCCTAACCGGACGTTTTACTCCGGAGTAAATTGTCCTAACCGGACGTTTTACTCCGGAGTAAATTGTCCTAACCGGACATTTTACTCTAGAGTAAATTGTCCCCCAACGGAGTAAGCGGTCCGACATTGTGCCGTAAATTTTGATTTCAAACTATACATAGTCCGCAGCCAGGTGGTGAGAGTTTTGAATCACTACACCGATAAAGGCGATAAGGATTAAGGAGCGTAGCTGGCTTTTCAGATATTGCATGTGACTTATACTACAGCTGCTTAAATGGATGAGAGGACAGATGCATATGACAACGAGGAACGAGTTTTCTGATGTCCACACTCCACAGGTACCCTGCGCCGCTAATGAAAAGAGGAATCCTTCCCTCGATGAAAAGCAAACAGGTATAGATCGTCCACTTGTTAATACACTCGCTTACGTCAGTGTTCAGTAGCATGCAAAGAAAGACATGTGGGTGGAAGTGATACTGATTCAGCAAACACCAGAGGAAGCAAATCATGGAGTCCTGCCACAATGATCATACTGCTTGTAACCTAGCTTATAAATAAGGTGTCAGAATTAACGTTTTTACTGGCCTAGCTGGTGCTCGCATGCATGACAGGTGGCAGCTGTTTTGGCATGTCCAGGGAAAGTGATTAGCATCAAAATGAACAGCAAGACGGGGAAAATGACCTGGCTTATTTTGCAACAGCTATAGCTCACCCGGCTAATATATGCAACATGGTCATTGTATGTTTCAGCAGAGTGAAATTAGTCAGAATTTATCAAGATACCTTGAAGAACAGGTTCTCTCCATGCAAGTTTCCAGTGGAGAAAAATGAAGAGAAGAGTTAGTGTTAACTAGCTGAATTAGCAACTGAGTATAGAAATTTTCTGAATGCCTATTGACAAAAGGAAAATGATTGACTGTTCAGGATGCAAGGAGTGGTACCATTGTGGACTGTGTGACGGATATTCTAGAAAGAGCCTCAAATGAGTTGGATCGTGTGTGGTCTTGTACTTCATGTAAGAGATGAAACTGAATATGAATACTGACCTATATAGCTCATAAACATTGATTGTGATACTGCTCATTCCTGTCCTTGATGTATTAATTTATGTTATGGCAGCTCATATTGAAATCATAGGGCACATCAATTCGTGGCGAAGAGCAAACTGTCCTGGGACACATTTAATTCCTTGGCCTACGAGTTAGTTCAGAATTTAACTGACATCTATACGTTACGAAACTTGTATAGGTCATGAGGGTAAATTGTCCTCCCCCCCCCCCCCCCCTCCCCCCCGTATAGAATGTAACTACATTCCACACTAGGATGACTCGCCCGATTGTTTTCCTATACTGTTCTTCCTGCCTACAGCGTTCTCATTATGTCATCCAAACTAATAACATCTGCACAGCTGAACAGTGATGATAATGATAGCTCATTACTGAAGTACGTGTCTCAATAATAAAAAAGCCCTATCTTTATTAGTTAATCAGCTCACAATATTTTTTATAATTTGCTAATCTTTAGCCGATAAGGTGAAGTGCAGAAGGCATATTAATCTATTATTGGGACACATATCATGCTAAGTAAAGGCAGGCGGTGAAATGTCTGCATCCAAATGTTTCTTATAATATTATTCAGTACCGTTTGAATGGGACATACTGGCTACATTTTTGGTCAAGGAAAGCTGATGCTTACAAGCAATATAGATTATAAAATTTATAAATCATATGGCGGATTATGCTAAATAACAATCTGATTAATGGATCATGGAATTACCTATATACCAATCAACACTGTCAGAGGATGTAACAACAGTAAGTGGCAATTACTTCCAATGCGTGTGTGTACTATCCGTAACTGATCAGTAATTACATGTAAGCTTAAGGTCCATCTTCGCCACTTGTCCAATTAACACTCCATGCAACATGGGGGATTTAGGCGGTACAGGTTGCAATATTTCTATCTTCGTATCACTGAACAGGCTTGGGTAGTAAAAGGACATCCAAGTAATTAGTTTGGGAATAACCTTTGCATTATATAACCTTATTCCTGAAGTATATATGCCCAGGCCCGTAGGCTGGGGGGGGTCGGTGGGTTCGGTCGACCCCCCCCGCTCGTCAGAACTAGTTCCGCTTGCCATCAAAATAATTTATTCATAACTTCTATACATGTATAGCTATAGCCCGCGAGAACGAGATAACAATACATGCAGGCTTAGCAACCGCGGGACATCCATTCTAAAATGGGGCGCCCACGTCCCGCCCACAACAAACAGCAGCGGCGGAACAGGGGGAGGGTCCGTGAATTAAATTACGGGTTCCGTGCAACTATGGGTAAAAGTTCCGCATACGATCAAGAATTGCGGAACTTTTACCCATGCATACTGTTAGTTGGGCGTAGCCCGACCTTCGCGTATTGGCGGATACGCGAAGGTCGGGCTACGCCCAACTAGCATATACTGTTACATGTATAGTCATTTGAGTTGCATACGACAAATCGCCCGGAAGTTGCCCCGTGTATGCCAGCCTTTAGACTCGCAACTCGCAAGCCAGACCTACATGTACTTCATTATTGAACGGGAATGTTTCTATGCAATTATGCTATGTTTTGTGGATGAAAAATTGCAAAAGTTGCAAAGCGGCTGGGGCTCCGCCCCAGACCCCGATGGGGGAGCTTATAGCGCTCCCCCATACCCCCTAGCTGGGCGAGAGGGGGCTACGCCCCCTCCTGCTCCCACCCCCGTTCTTAATCAGTTCCACCTTATTGCTTTCCCGAACCCCCCCGTCTCCCGATCAGCCTACGGGCCTGTATGCCAGGCACGACAAACAATGTGAATTTGTGTTTATGTGACATTACTCAGACAATATGGATCCTTATTTATCTCAATATATTTCAAACTCTCATATCAGATTTCAGCCATGCATTATATATATATTTTTAATGAAATGCTCGTGTATGTGCTAAGTAATGCTTTCAACTGGTGAGAATTTAAAGAACAAGAGCTCCACTTGCTGAGTACAGTGTGTGATACGAAAATACTACCAGTCCACCACTTCATACCCATATCATATTGGGGTTGCATAAAAGGTTTCCCAGCTTTGAAATAAATGTAATATATTAATATGCACAAGTAGGTTACCAGAATACAATGTAATACTAATTCCAACAGTGGTCAGTACCATTTCAGGTGCATTCAGCAAAAAAGTGTTCCTCCATCATGGATGTGCACTAATTATCAATCTGTGTAAGTAGCAAGTAGAGTGTGATATTATTTATCTTGGCGCGAATTATTGGCCAGCGTTTAGCTACTAGTACTGACTATGAATCTATGACACCGGCTCATTCAAGGCCTTTTAACTTATATTGCTTCGAAACTTGCCTAAAGTCGCCCTAAACTTTAAATAGCAAGTTTGCTCCATAGTTGTTAACGTTTGACATCAGTCATGACATGAACTGTTCAACGTTTTATCCGAAACTACTTACCACTGAGTATCAAATGAATTCACCGTAGACCACAAAGCCACGTGCGCGTATTAAAATGGCGTCGCGACAACAACAAACGCTCGCAGTCCGACCTGGCAGACCAGGGTGCGAAAAGCACTTGAACACTGCAGAAATACTCCGTTGTGGAAATTTGGAGTCATCATTAAGACGGTACATGATGAAACCCGAGCTCACAGCGACGTAATTGGTATTAACGTGTTTAATATTAACAGATGACGAGGAAAGGGGCTCAGATTTGTTTTTGGATCTGATTACATGCAACATCAGGGCTCAATATGGATGTGGCTTTGCTATGACGTAAGTCAAGCGCATGTAAGAGACAGTGGTTGTTCTGAAAGATGAAATGGGGAGAGCTAGAGAGAGCGGGAGGGAAGACACGTGGTATCACCTTGATTTACGTGCATTATTCCCCTTCATTAATTTCACTATCAGTATGTAAGGTGCTGCACTATTAGTGTACTGCACGTAGCAGTAGGGTTTCTGAGCTTAGCATCTGCTGATCATTACCCATGCAATGCAACACATAGTTGATTACATCATTTCTGTGTTGTTTGGAAGTTAGGTGTTCTATTTCAGTTTGGGGAGGCTGTATGACATTGATGAGCAATGTGGGTTGCATGGTAGAAGCACATGCAACTATCATTGTGTGCTATCTCTGGTCTGATGTCATCCTAATCTCTTCCCCCCCCCCCCCCCCCTAGGAGATGAATTTGATGCTGTGTCAGTGTAGGGCATGGGATCCACCTACAGCATTGTGAACTTTCAGAGTGCATCAAAGTCAGGCTACACAACACAAGTTGATGCCCACTGAGTGATTGTGTGTGTGGGACTGTTGTGGATATGAGGATGGTAAGTGTTCTGTGTGGGGAAGCTATGTGATATATTGTATATGATGCATGTGTGAGGTATCATCATTTGTGCAATTGTGTGATATTCTCCCTCAAGAGTATCGAAATGAATTTGATGTGTAGGGCATGTGGTCCACCTTTGAGTTATTAAGTGTGTGGACGAAAGTTGCTAAACGTGAACGAGACAGCACTTGCGAGTAACTTTAACGTGAACAAGACAGCACTCTTGTGGGTACTCACTTGTGCTTGCGTACATGCATATCAGTACTTTTTAACCATGCCATGTAGCTTATTACTTACGCACATGCATATTGTTTATGCTGCATGCATATTAACCGCTAGAATGTTCACCTGCACCAAGTGCAGGTATAAGTATTGGGCTACCTGCGTGCTGAAAAAAGCAACCTGTATATTTGAAACCCTGTAAATTCTACTAAGGGGTGCTCAAAGCTCCACGCGCACATACTGGCCAGACTGTCCATGCAGCATGGGTCATGTCCTCACCAAGGCAATAGTTAGCTCCTTGACTTGGATTCACTAAATGGTATACAGCGAGTGAAGGAATACATACATCATATGGGACAGTTTCCAAGAAAATGGCCCTTCGTTTATGATTATAAAATCTAAAATTGCTTTGCATTTGAATCATAATAACTTCTGAATGGTTAAGGCTATCAACTTCCTATTTTCAACACTTCGTACCACACCATTTCTCTACGGTAAAATACATTTTGGGGTCTTGCACTTGCTCCGTGCCAGTATTGCAACATCCGATACCCCACCGGGTTCAAACCCGCCATAACTTTCTGTAGGAGTAATCAAATCGCTTCAAATTAGGTTTGTAGGTAGAGAGGTCCTATATCTATCGATTTGTTCTGTTCGTTAATTTTTATGCATCCGTTACGGAGATGCAGTTGAACAAACTTCGTGCACGTTTTCCTGCTTGATTCGCGCCAATGTTATAATCCCCGCCTCCCCATACATTGAGCGGAATGCAATTTGCCCAAATCTGTGGTGCAAATCGAGCGCGAAAATGTGCACATAGTTTGTTCAACTGTATCTCCGTAACGGGTGGATAAAAATTAACGAACAGAACAAATAGATAGATATAGGGCCTCTCTACCTACAAACCGAATTTGAAGCGATTTGATTACTCCTACAGAAAGTTATGGCGGGTTTGAACCCGGTGGTGTGGTATGCAGTGTTGACAATAGGAAGTCGATAGCCTTAACCGTTCAGAAGTTATTATGATTCAAATATTATAAGATTTTATTAACGAAGGGCCATCTATCCCATACAATAATATATAGGCCAATGTACACAGCGTATACAAACATAATGGAGAAAGGCTGTGTATAGAGTGCATTAAAAATGGCTGAGAGTTGTATCTTGCATGAAACATTAGCACATTTGCTTTTTTTACTCACACTAACTAACTGTTAATCTCCAGGCATTGGTCCTAGATCTAGAACATTGGTGGTCCTACATCTAGGACTACTACATTTCAACTTCGAAATTAATTCAAATAAGCATTGTATATTTCAACTTATGGTCTCCAATCTTAGTTGGATAAATAGTAGTTAAGAAGAAAACACTTTAATGATAGATTGTCACCTACGCATACATGTAGGCATTGCAAATCACTTTTTGTTTTCCAAACAGTGAACAAACAATTTAGCCAACATTTGAAATAATGAGGATCAATTTACCAAAGAAGGCTACTTGCAAAGTGGCGGCAGAAAACAATTCCAACATGCTGCTAGTGCTATGTATGCTGTTGGTGCACGCCCCTCATTTAGCTGGAGTTCCGATTTGCAAAAAACTTACAAGAAAGCATTCTTCGCTTTTTTAGGCAGATATAATTTTTAACTCTTTTTGCCAAACACACACGATTTCCTACCTTTCATTTAGGAATTGTAGGCAATTTTTGTACACTCCTCCATCTTAATTGTGTATCTAAAGAGCCAATGGTAGAATGAGCTCCAAAGCAAATTAAAAAACGAAGCCTTATGATGTTACATTATTCAAGTTCAACATTTTATATGGTATTGAATGCAAGGACCATAGGTTGCAATAGAACACCTACACGTAGGCTAAAACAGCACTTTTTGCCTACAAGGCTGTACATGTAGGTGTTTGTTCGATCTACCATTAACAATTCATTTATTTTTCGATATTACTGTAGCAGAATGAGTTTTTTTTGTAAATTAAGTGGAGAAAGTGAATCAGTTTTTTTTTTTTTTTTTTTTTTTTTTGCTTTTAACTTCACACCCATATGTGCTCTATTTCAGGGGACATACATTGTGCTTCAGACTATAAATGATTGCATTTACATGAAGAGTAAAATTAGCATTCAGGAGGAGAATTTATATTTGAGCTAGCCATAGTGAGTTTATGAGCACTCTTTCCATTAACCAATTACATTTCATGATTTTAATACACAAATGTAGGGTTATTTATCACCGCATCCACGAGAAACGCGGGGAAATTTAGTCTATTTTGGGGCAAACCGAAAAATGATTAATTCCCTCTAGATAGAATTGCTTGGTTTTAAGTGGAGATTTCACTACATGTACTGTTATGAGGCATGTTGCATTTTTTGTATCTCAAACAGACATACCATTGGCTCGAAACATCATTGCATAGTTGATTGGTTCTAGCGTTATCGCGTACGAGGTACAGATTTTTAAAATAACATATTGCTTCTAGAGCATTACAATAAATGCGTAAAAACTGTATGAAACTATGTGAAAATGGTTTAAAATTATGGCTCTAAGTTATCAACTCTCACGGTCAGTGTGATATGCAGTGCAAGGTAATGAAATAAGAAAACGGCATTACCGCGAGTGAATTTTTGCATGGGCAGACTTCAAGAATCTTTCTTCCTGTTTTACTAAATAACATACCATGACTCTATCCAGACAGGTACAGACTGTATGTTTTGGTAGAACTTGCAAAACCTGCCTTCGCTGGCACTTTGGATAACTTGCAAAACCTGCCTTCGCTGGCACTTTGGATGAGTGGACCACGCCCCCTGTCTACTGCGAGCGAAAATGTCTTGTAACTTACTGCTGAAATCGAGTGCAATAGAAGCTTTGGCTTGTTTTTATGTACCCTCCTATAGTTGTATAACCCAGCAATTTTGATTCAGTAATACTCAAGGTGGTGGGAAACATGACCCTGAAAAAAGTGTATGCGAGGGCATTTACCACATCACGTACCCATTCGATATTTTCATGTAACAGGGAGTTATTTATAGAGCACCATTGCAGAAAAAGTAGAAATTACTATTTACAAATGGGTGAGCTTTCTGATCATATTTTTTTCCAGTCAAAAAAACGATAGGAGGGAATTATCAATATTCACAAATGCCCCAAAATTTCCCCATGTCTCTCATGGATGCGGTGTTATAAAGTGTTGAAATGGATATAAAATAGTAATTACACATACATACTTTGAATTGGTTAACCCTTTCTTATCACGGATTATTGAATACCATTATTGTGTTTGCAGCAATATTACTGCAACCAACAACAGTAGGAGCATTTCGAATGGCATGCTGTGCACTTTCATTGCACATAAGGTGTTGATTCAGTTTTCATCTGATACATTGGTTGTACATAATTAGTGGTGAGTAGTGTGACCGTCATAGGCCTAAAATGCAGAGAAAAAATAATACAAATACATACATGTACATCTAGAAATAGAATTATAGTTGCCTCCTCAATGACTTCCTCTTCATTTGAATGTCGGCAAACTGTTCGCCCATCTTCTAGATATTCATTAAAAATCAGCTGGTGACCCAGTTTGCCAATGAATGCAATAAAGCTGTCAACATCTTTGGGATCTGAAAAAGCCTGCTCAGACTCATATTTGTAGGCCATATAGGCATCAACAGTGCAGATCCCAAAAAATGGTTCCAAACATGTGATACCACCAACAGTCAGTGTACCATGTCACATTCCATTGCCAGCGAACCTTGGTGCAATATCGACTACACTAACGTTTTCACAATCATGTGCGGTCGTTTGACATGCTACCTCTTATGGTGACATGGGTGAATGCTCGGCTGTGGAGCCGCAGTTTGATATGATGAATTAGAGGTTCTTCTTGGCCTGTATGGACAGTTGTTGCCTCAAGCAGAATGTGATCACCAATTCATATCCTCAGACTCTCCTGTAGCCCACATGGTTAATAAATGCTTAGGGAAACCTTAAGTTGCTCCAGGGTCATTCCAAAAACGTTTTTACCACCCTAGTGTCAAATCTGCATTACATTACCCATATTTAGTATCCACTTAGAAATATATACTTTCACAATATAATTGTATACCCTATCACTCTTTGTTTACAAGATACAATACCTTGAATAATTAATTTTTCCCCCTTTTTTGTTTGCTTTGAATGACTACTGCTTCCCCCTTACAATGAGCATGCTCATTTTTTGTGCACAAGAGGAAGGGTTTTATGGGAACACACCCTTGAGCATGCAAATGCACATTGTTTGTCATAAGGGGGAGTGGCAATACATTCATTTGGCATAGGGTTGTAGCATAGCCAAAAATAAGAAAAAAACTAGGACACCATCCTTTGTTTGCTAGATAGCTGCCAACAGTTAACAGCTTTCTGTGAATTCAACTTTTTGGGATACTGATCACAGGGTCTGGGATATTGATTTTAAGTCAGGCTGCCATATTTAATCCCCCATTGCATTCAGATCAATTGCATTCATGAACTGCTTTTATCAAAACAAAACAACCAGAACAATCAAAACAAACACTGCACAGAGAGATTAAATATGGCAGCCTGACTTAAAATCAAAATCCCAGACCATGTGATCAGTATCCCAAAAAGTTGAATTCACAGAAAGCTGTTAATTGTTGGCAGCTATCTAGCAAACAAAGAATGGTGTCCTAGTTTTTTTCTTATTTTTGGCTATGCTACAACCCTATGCCAAATGAATGTATTGCCACTCCCCCTTATGACAAACAATGTGCATTTGCATGCTCAAGGGTGTGTTCCCATAAAACCCTTCCTCTTGCACACAAAAAATGAGCATGCTCATTGTATAGGAGAAGCAGTAGTCATTCAAAGCAAACAAAAAAGGGGGAAAAATTAATTATTCAAGGTATTGTATCTTGTAAACAAAGAGTGATAGGGTATACAATTATATTGTGAAAGTGTATATTTCTAAGTGGATACTAAATATGGGTAATGTAATGCAGATTTGACACTAGGGTGGTAAAAACGTTTTTGGAATGACCCTCCATGGCTGTTTAGAGCCTCCAGTGTTTTCACCGAGGAAAAGGCACTATTGACATGTACAACATGCAAGGATCCAAAATAGTGCTATGTTAATCGTAAGGTGCCCCCCCCCCCCCCCCCCCCCCCCACCCACGTCATTGCATCACATGCAAGCCAAGAATTATTTTATTTTATCTTATTTTACGAGCACTAAAGGAATTGAGGCATTGAGGTTAATAATAGCCTTTGTAAGGATTCTTAAGAGTTGTACTTCAGCGCAATGCAGTTCAATAGCACCTTGGCATTACATATAGCAATCTTGAACATAGGACACCAAGACTAGGTACTTAATATTGCTTCAAGAAAAAATGAGAAAAAAGTGTCCATTTATAATTGGTAGTAAAATCTAGGCTTCAAATTGATATTGGCACGTACTTATCTGTTCCTAAGCTGAATTTGAAAGATAGGAAGGTAGCTATAGATGCCAGCTGTGGATGTAAAAAAAAAAAAAAAGGTCACAAAGGCACTTAGTAGAAAAAGATAATAGTCTTGTTTACATAAGTGGTTAGAATTGTGGTCAACTCATAAAGCATGAAATTATTGAGGTCAAGAGTTAATAATTTATATCCTTACATATGTTAGTATGTTTAGTATTTTGTTTCTGAAACTCAGACACATGTTTGATGGATTGGTTAAGATTGACCCCTCTACGTGTTCTGCACTACCACTAAAGTAATTAAGGAAGTAATTTCATTGGACCTGCCCCCCAGTCACAAACTTGTTCTCTTTGATTGCTTGTATCACCGGCTCCTTGTCACTGCTGAGGGTAGTTTCACTTTCCAAATGACTAAAAGAGGCCTTCGGCATCCTCATCAAGATTGCAACACTTCCGCTTTCTGTACTGTCACATCACTCTAACTAAGCCTTCTTTATCAATGCCCCGAACTGTTTCATCCGTGGTTGTGCCATCCGACCACTTTATGCGATTCTGACACTGGTGACCTGCTCCGATGACCTGTGCAACACTTCTAGAACAATTCTGATTCTTTTTATTTCATTTTAAATCTTTCCTACAACAGCATCACCAACGATGAAGTTGTTTCCCATTTTCGCTGTAATGCCCACAAATTGATGGATGTGCAATGTCTGTATGCTTTCATCTTGTAACACAAGATGAAAGATAATGGAAAACCAAGTAGCATGCACTAAATACTAAATAAGACGAAACATTGTTAGAGTTTTAAAAGCAGCCATTTGTTTTTTTCAGCACCTTAGTTAGTCCTAGGGCGATTGGAGGTTAAAAAGGTTGAAGCATATTATGACTGAGGTTGCTAAAGATGTTTCAGTAATAGAACAATGCACGAATTTGATCATGTAGGCCCTTTCAAAATGGGTGTGTACCTTATAGGCAAACCAATATGACCTAATAACACTGTATTGTATATATAAACCACATATCCACTGCTGTGGGCAAACCTGGTAAATGTTTTGTGTAAGGCTACCAAAAAATGTACCACCTGCATGGTACAATTTTTGTGTGCCAGACTGTGGATATGAGGATAGCAGGTGTTCAGTGTGGGGAAGCTGTGTTATGAACCTTGTATATGGTGCATGTGTGACAGAGTAGAAGCATACAATGTATGCAATCTCTTGTGTGATGTCATCTTATTCACCCCCTCCTCTCCCGCACAAGCAGTGTTGGTGTAGGGAATTGAGTCCACCTATAACATTGTATGTTGTGACCTGCTGGGCATCTTGAGCACATTCATTGTGCACCAATGGCTACCAATAAAGGTGGATATGAGGATGGTTTTCTGTGTACTAATATTGTGGGGATGGTGTAAAATCATTGATTGGGTAAGGGTGTGCAAACAAATAATACCCATAGTACAGTATAGCATGCATGCAGATTAATATAAAGGATTGGACGGTACTATTGTAGTGTGGGTTGTATTGTAGACGCATATGCAAGTATTATTATATCACCTATTCTCCCCTCTCCCTTCAGCACAGAGATGGTTTTTATGCTGCATCAATGCATAATCATATATATCAATGAGGATGTCTAGTGGTGCTGTGGGAACCTAGTGGGATCATCCTGGTGTTCACAGTGGATAGATCAAGTGGAGGTGGTAACTACTCTGCTGTGGCAACAGTTGCTGTTCCTGCATCCCCCAGTTACCGTGGTAGCCAGATACTGTAGCTGCAAGCAGCATTGGTTCCACCAACCCCAAACACACAAGTAGGTTTGCAGCATGTCCTTGCCAGATTGAGTAGGCTGTGGGCTTGTAAACTCTTTTTTCTGTGGAACAGGGGTGTATTTATTTCTATGTCTACAAAACCTACTTGCAATTCATGAGGAAAAAAATCTAGGATTTCAATTAGGACAGTTTCAAGGCAGAGGGGAGGGGATATGCCCTCCCACACAAAGTTTTAATGTGATAGTTGGTTTATGCAGCCTCATACTAGCACTAGCTTTGCAGTGCATTGTACTGCGATATTCCACCAATTAATTTTACCTTTAATCCCCCGTTGTCCTACGCTTAGGACACAAGTAAAATTTAATTTTTAGCAAACTCACATGAGCAGAGAACAAATCAAAATCTCATTGTATTGTAGAAATGGTTATCAATTCAGAAAATACTGGTGCTTCCTTGCAATTCAGATTCAACTACAGTCAATAGTGCATTGCTAAAAGATGCATTTTCGGTAAATCGCAAACCAACTTCAAGTACCAACACATAATGTTACAAAGAGCAGAATAACATGTTAATGGAAAACAGCACTAAGCAAATAAAAATGTAGATTGTAGATTTGGAATTTGCTAGCTCGACAAACGTATGAAGGATAGGTATTTGTCAATCGCTTGTTGCTGGAATAGCAAATAGAATGGACAAAATCTTGAAAACGTACAGTGCGTTTTTGGTAAATATGGCAAAACCAATCACTGCCATAGACTGTTTTAAGTAGCACACACATCATGCTTCAAAAAACATTCAAAAAAAGTTATACTTGTTGTACATTTTCTTTTTTCTGTGAGAATTAAATTCTCCAATGCATTTTTAAGAACCACATGCATTTTTTTTACATCATGTAACCAAGCGTGTGATTTAAAAATTAGATTTGAAATTTAGCGCGATAGACACATCAAACAACAGTACAGAATTGGATGCCAAACACCTGCAGAATTTTCAAATATTGGTCCTATGCGTAGGGACTTGGACCTGGGGATTTAAGGTTTAACACATCTGAGTAGGTCTGGGGAGGAGAGGGGACAATGGCAGTGGGCAATCTTGTATAAGATGGTTATTACAAGCTTTTATCATGATCTCATTTTCCCCTTGCAGCTCCTTCTACTGTTAGCCAGCACTGTGTGTTCACTGACACACGAATTCGTTTGACATTCGTGAGCGCGCTGGGACAACCTAGACATCTCCAGATGTATTAGATCTCTGCATGAATATATCTACACAGTTACCAACTGAACACCATTGATGTCTGTAACTGTTTCCATTGGTAAACGAGCTGAGTTATACAGATCGTCGTCATATGCATGTGACTTGCATGGTCAGAACGTACCGTTCCTACGTACTGTCCAATTAGAAGATGCACGGAGAGGAAGGAGCTGAGCGTACTGCCGGCACTCGGCTGATTTAATGTATACTATACAAGCAAAACAAATTCCCTGGATCCAAACCGTAGCCTGGTACGGAACGATGGCAATGGTATTATGCAATCACGACAATAAACGGCTAAGTGATGTCATGTCTGTAACGGAGCTGTAACAGAACGTTCTTACCTAACGTACTGTTACGGAGCTGTAACGAGATGGCACCACCCAAATACGAGACGGCACGACCCGAATACGAGACGGCACGACCCGAATACGAGATGGCGCGACCCGAATACGAGATGGTGCGACCCGAATACGAAAAGCGAGCGCGTGTCGAATTATGGCAGTGATCACCCCCCATACTACTGATCAGAAATTCGTCTGTTACGGATTGTTCTACGGATCCGATTGACAGATACCGAATCGGATCCGTAGCAGTCGATTTGTCAAAAGAGGTGTAACGGATTGTAATTACGGATCTGTTACAAATGGAAATCTGATCCGTAACAAATCCGTAACGGATCCGTACCAAACGTTTTCCATTACATTGCACGTGATGCTCACTTTTAGAGCCCCTCCCATTTAATAGTGGTGTCATTCAAATAACATTATAAATATTTTTACAAAAATACACAACATACAAACAGGCCTGGCTAGGGCAAATCGATACATGTATTCCAATTCCTCAGTCCCACGCTTCTCTGTCATAGACCACGTCGACGAGCTGGAACCGCTTGTCCTAATAGGCACAGCAAGATGTGAAATAGGGGAACAAGTAGCAAGGTCCACACTTACCTTATTGGAGTACATGTATTTTGAACTTCATCTGTGGAAGAACAGACCTTATGAACCAATTCCACACGACCGCTTACATTGAGAAGTTTCAGTGAGAGAGGTACTTGCGTAGTAGCTTTTACACTACGAGGAATCAAAATTCAGTTACAGTAGGCCTACTTACCTGAAGTAGCAAAGTCCAGTACAACGCTGGCTATTAACAAGAGGATAATGCCTGTTAGGACAGGGGATGCACAACCAACCTGAGAGAGACGAGTTCGATATGCTGAGCAGAGAGACGTTGAGTGCCCGCGCCATGTTGCCAAGGTAAGCCTAACTTTTCAGTCATAGCCACGCTATCAGCGGCTTACTTACCAGATGCTTGACTAGTACAGTTTACTTCATCCGATGGTATCTTACAATAGGCGGCCAACGAACACCATGGCATACGTACCTCAGGACTGGCTTGCCTGCAGTGCTTTGATCGATAAGACTAGCGTATACTGGAGCTACCTCAATCGTAACGTTCGGTAAGCATTCCTATAATAAAGAGCAGCGAAATGATACATCAGAAAACGCGTTGCTTACCTGCCATTTTGCAACACATGTCCATAAAATTATTACCCGCAACTTATTAATTTTCGTAAACACGTACAAGTACGCACACACAGACAAGTATACATACACACAGACCTAGACAGGCTAGCTCTACCAAGGATGGCAGACATCACTAAGCAGACCAGGCAGATGTGTAGTGCTCTAAACATTTTTATTAGCCACAGAACTGAAGGCTAGGTAGTCTGAAGGTTAGCTGGGTGAAGACATCGACTGCCTCACAAGTAGTCTGAAGGCTAGCTGGGTGGAGGCATTGACTGCCTCATAGGTAGTCTGATGGCTAGCTGGGTGGAGGCATTGACTGCGTCACAGGTAGTCTGAAGGTTAGCTGGGTGAAGACATTGACTGCCTCACAGGTAGTCTGATGGCTAGCTGGGTGGAGGCATTGACTGCGTCACAGGTAGTCTGAAGGTTAGCTGGGTGAAGACATTGACTGCCTCACAGGTAGTCTGAAGGCTAGCTGGGTGAAGGCATTGACTGCCTCACAAGTAGTCTAAAGGTTAGCTGGGTGGAGGCATTGACTGCCTCACAAGTAGTCTGAAGGTTAGCTGGGTGGAGGCATTGACTGCCTCTAAAGGTTAGCTGGGTGGAGGCATTGACTGCCTCCAAGGTAGTCTGAAGGCTAGCTGGGTGGAGGTATTGACTGCGTCACAGGCAGTCTGAAGGCTAGCTGGGTGGAGGCATTGACTGCGTCACAGGCAGTCTGAAGGTTAGCTGGGTGGAGGCATTGACTGCGTCACAGGCAGTCTGAAGGTTAGCTGGGTGAAGACATTGACTGCCTCATAAGTAGTCTGAAGGCTAGCTGGGTAGAGGCATTGACTGCGTCACAGGTAGTCTGAAGGCTAGCTGGGTGGATGCATTGACTGCCTCACAAGTAGTCTGAAGGTTAGCTGGGTGAAGGCATTGACTGCCTCATAAGTAGTCTAAAGGTAAGCTGGGTGGAGGCATTGACTGCGTCACAGGTAGTCTGAAGGCTAGCTGGGTGAAGGCATTGACTGCATTGTAGGATTAGATCTTAACTCATTGTAATCACGCGCACCGCACGTGACAATACAATACATTATACCACATCTCCCTTTCCCACGCGCACCGCACGTGACAATACATTACACCACATCTCCCTTCCCCCGAAGTCAAATATTCGTTCTTTTCTTTCTTCCGTCGTCATTTCATACACTCTATCGCTTCTGTCTCTTCTTTGCCTGCCTGCTTTCCCGCACATATTCTCTCAGGCACACGCTTATTCTTGCAGCCTCTCTTGCACTCTCCCGGTTCCATCTTGCCTCTCTCTTGGCTCAGGCCCTCTCTTGGCTCAGGCCATCTTGCCTCTCTCTTGGCTCAGGCCATCTTGCCTCTCTCTTGGCTCAGGCCATCTTGCCTCTCTCTTGGCTCAGGCCATCTTGCCTCTCTCTTGGCTCAGGCCATCTTGCCTCTCTCTTGGCTCAGGCCATCTTGCCTCTCTCTTGGCTCAGGCCATCTTGCCTCTCTCTTGGCTCAGGCCATCTTGCCTCTCTCTTGGCTCAGGCTATCTTGCCTCTGCCTCCATGCTGTCTCTTACTGGCTCTCGCCCTCAGCTTGGGGTTCAGCGTATCACCGTACGTAACATCCCAGCGTCGGCACTCGCCCTCGGCTACGGCTCTGGCCCCACTGGCTCTGGCCGCTCGCCTCAACTCAGTCTCCTGGCCCATGGCCCTTGTCTCGACACACATGGCTACATACCTCTCCTTCACGGAAGCATATCACCCTCCTCTCCCTTGGTGGCAGAGCCTCTTCTCTCCACCCCGGAACTTTATCCAGTGGTAGGCACGCACTAGCTGCCCTCCCTTGCGGCAGGCACGTTCAGCCCTCTCCGGCGGCAGGTACATTCAGTCCACCCCGGCGGCAGGTACTCTTTGTCCTCACCAGCGGCAGGCGCTCTCTGTCCTTCCCGGCGGCAGGCACACATTAGCTGTCCTGCCCGGCGACAGGCACACTCACTTCTCCGCGGCAGCAGGCACTCTGTCCTCCCCGGCGGCAGGCGTTCTGTCCTCCTCGGCAGTAGGCACGCTCTGTCCTCCCCAGCGGCAGGACTTTTCCTTGCTCACTCTCAGCCTTATTCTGGTTCTGGCCTTCTACTCGCAACTCTGCGGCTCTGGCACTCACCCTCGGTTCCAGCTCTGGCCCTAACACTGGCTCTTGCCTTCACCTGTCCCCTTCTCCTGGCGTCTTCGCCCATTCTCGGCTGCTACTTCATTTCGATGGTTAATCCTGGTAGCAATGGCTTGGTCAGGGTGGCGGTGGTAGGTACCTTCACCTCCTTCTCCTCCTTTCCTCCTCTTTCGAGGTTGAAGGACCCGCCACGCGCTACACCGCTGCCACCATGTAGGATTAGATCTTAACTTATTGTAATCACGCGCACCGCACGTGACAATACATTACACCACATGCGTCATAGGTAGTCTGAAGGTTAGCTGGGTGGAGGCATTGACTGCCTCACAGGCAGTCTAAAGGCTAGCTGGGTGAAGGCATTGACTGCCTCACAAGTAGTCTAAAGGTTAGCTGGGTGGAGGCATTGACTGTCTCATAGGTAGTCTGAAGGCTAGCTGGGTGGAGGTATTGACTGCTTCATAGGTAGTCTGAAGGCTAGCTGGGTGGGGAGGCATTGACTGCCTCACAAGTAGTCTGAAGGTTAGCTGGGTGGAGGCATTGACTGCCTCACAGACAGCTTCTAAAGGCTAGCTGGGTGAAGGCATTGACTGCCTCATAAGTAGTCTGAAGGCTAGCTGGGTGGAGGCATTGACTGTCTCATAGGTAGTCTGAAGGCTAGCTGGGTGGAGGTATTGACTGCGTCACAGGCAGTCTGAAGGCTAGCTGGGTGGAGGCATTGACTGCGTCACAGGCAGTCTGAAGGTTAGCTGGGTGGAGGCATTGACTGCGTCACAGGCAGTCTGAAGGTTAGCTGGGTGAAGACATTGACTGCCTCATAAGTAGTCTGAAGGCTAGCTGGGTAGAGGCATTGACTGCGTCACAGGTAGTCTGAAGGCTAGCTGGGTGGATGCATTGACTGCCTCACAAGTAGTCTGAAGGTTAGCTGGGTGAAGGCATTGACTGCCTCATAAGTAGTCTAAAGGTTAGCTGGGTGGAGGCATTGACTGCCTCTAAAGGTTAGCTGGGTGGAGGCATTGACTGCCTCCAAGGTAGTCTGAAGGCTAGCTGGGTGGAGGTATTGACTGCGTCACAGGCAGTCTGAAGGCTAGCTGGGTGGAGGCATTGACTGCGTAACAGGCAGTCTGAAGGTTAGCTGGGTGGAGGCATTGACTGCGTCACAGGCAGTCTGAAGGTTAGCTGGGTGAAGACATTGACTGCCTCATAAGTAGTCTGAAGGCTAGCTGGGTAGAGGCATTGACTGCGTCACAGGTAGTCTGAAGGCTAGCTGGGTGGATGCATTGACTGCCTCACAAGTAGTCTGAAGGTTAGCTGGGTGAAGGCATTGACTGCCTCATAAGTAGTCTAAAGGTAAGCTGGGTGGAGGCATTGACTGCGTCACAGGTAGTCTGAAGGCTAGCTGGGTGAAGGCATTGACTGCGTCATAGGTAGTCTGAAGGTTAGCTGGGTGGAGGCATTGACTGCCTCACAGGCAGTCTAAAGGCTAGCTGGGTGAAGGCATTGACTGCCTCACAAGTAGTCTAAAGGTTAGCTGGGTGGAGGCATTGACTGTCTCATAGGTAGTCTGAAGGCTAGCTGGGTGGAGGCATTGACTGCCTCACAAGTAGTCTGAAGGTTAGCTGGGTGGAGGCATTGACTGCCTCACAGACAGCTTCTAAAGGCTAGCTGGGTGAAGGCATTGACTGCCTCCAAGGTAGTCTGAAGGCTAGCTGGGTGGAGGTATTGACTGCATCACAGGCAGTCTGAAGGCTAGCTGGGTGGAGGCATTGACTGCGTCACAGGCAGTCTGAAGGTTAGCTGGGTGGAGGCATTGACTGCCTCCAAGGTAGTCTGAAGGCTAGCTGGGTGGAGGTATTGACTGCATCACAGGCAGTCTGAAGGCTAGCTGGGTGGAGGCATTGACTGCCTCACAAGTAGTCTAAAGGTTAGCTGGGTGGAGGCATTGACTGCCTCCAAGGTAGTCTGAAGGCTAGCTGGGTGGAGGTATTGACTGCATCACAGGCAGTCTGAAGGCTAGCTGGGTGGAGGCATTGACTGCGTCACAGGCAGTCTGAAGGTTAGCTGGGTGGAGGCATTGACTGCCTCACAGGTAGTCTAAAGGTTAGCTGGGTGGAGGCATTGACTGCGTCACAGGTAGTCTGAAGGTTAGCTGGGTGAAGACATTGACTGCCTCACAGGTAGTCTGAAGGCTAGCTGGGTGAAGGCATTGACTGCGTCATAGGTAGTCTGAAGGTTAGCAGGGTGGAGACATTGACTGCCTCATACATGTAGGTAATCTGAAGGTTAGCAGGGTGGAGGCATTGACTGCGTCACAGGAAGTCTGAAGGCTAGCTGGGTGGAGGCATTGACTGCCTCCCAGCTCGAGGCACCATGTATCTACTATGTAGTCTTTTGCTCCAACGTCAAGTCACCAATGGCCTGTCTATATAGGATGCAAAGGTCAGGTTTCTGTTAACACATGAGCCGGTGTCAAGGCAAAGGTTTTCTGTCCACTTGAGTCATCTTGGGAATAAGGGCATGTATCCACTGAAGAATGACGTCAAACAGACCAGCAGGCCTAAACTCCTTGAGCATTCTTCATACTGATACATAGGGTTCCATCACCAAGGCAATGAAACCTGAGACTTGCACTGCCTTCAGAGACTGTTAGATGCCTGGTGACTATGCAGAAGCTTCTGGGTGTCTTGCCATCTCACATGGGACTGGGTGCTCTCTGACCTTTCAGCGTTCTGCACTCCCAATTCTATGAGGGTGATGGAAGCTGCTTCACTCTGAAGGTAGATGCTTGGCACTTCTTTTGATAGGAGACAATGCAACTGAACAGCACCATCGTTTGTGGCCATTGGCTAGGAGAATGTGACTGGCATTGACACTCAGTGAGGCATGCACACAATAAGTTCTTGACACGTCTCTTTTGAGGACCACAGCTGTGATGATATAAGTAACAAGATGCTCATCGAGTCTATGGTTGCATGATGTCATTACATTACAAGTACACATGTTATTGGCTGAAAGAAACTGTGCGACGAAAATTCAACAGTGACAGCGTAGGCCGTAGTTAAAGAGCGTGCATGCCAAGGCAGGCAGCGGTAGAAGCGGTGATGGGGCCTTATAGGCTCCTGAGTTAGGAAAAATAACGGTTCGATCACTTTCTGCCCTCTCTATTTCATGCTCAATCTCACTTACCTCTCGGCAGAAATCACTAGGCCAACGTCGTAACTAACTAGGCGGCTAGGTCACAGTGGCGAGGTGGCTTGTCTGTCACTGGGGGGGCAAATACACAGACTGCCGCCTCCCCCCCCCCCCCCCCCTCCCCCACGCACACACACAAACACTCATGCTGCCTTTCTGTCAGAATTTCCTATCTCGTTACAGGGGTGGATGCATGATTTTGGCGAGGAGAGGGTGGTTTCCACTTGGAGAATTGACGTGTCGACGGCAGGGAAGGGCGCGCGCGAAGGGCGCGCGAAAATTTTTGTGGTGCGCGTTCTAATTTTTCCACAGATTGTATTGGAAACTAAGGCATACAGCACCAATAAATAGTGCCCTCTGTTCGAGCAGCACGATACGTAGCCGATTCTAGATCTCATGACATCAGTCAAACCGAAGTTTTAGCCGGAACTATTTACAACTACATGTATAGAGCAATGTACTTGGATTGTTTACGTACGTAACCGTACTATTACGTAACAAATGCTATAAATATATATCACGTGGGGTGAAATCCCACCTACTTTCCTCCGATCGCCGACGTTCGCTATTGATGAATTCGTCCCCAGCATTATGACTCTATACTACATAAATAATCGTATTAATTAAACACATTTCGTGTAATTTGCTTGGCGGCTGGTGCGCCCCTATCGTCATTTTGGCGCCCCCTTTTTAAGGCCAGCTGGGGGGGCAACTGCCCCCCCTGCCCCCCCGGCCACCTCGCCACTGCTAGGTCAGAGAATCGAAAAGGGGAGCCGCCTCGCAGCAATCGAAGATCCATGCACGCTAAATTGGATAATCGGTGTGATACGGATTGTAATTATAAATGCTACTGATTGTAAACGTAATATGATACGGATATTTTATCGGATTTTAACAGGATGTATTACATCCCGCTACAACTTTCATCTAACGGATCAGTCACATTCTGTAACGCTTATCTGATCCGTACCGGTTGGAATTTCTGATCCGTAACCGTATGTTTGCCAAAAACAATCCGTTACGGAGCAAATTTTTTTGGTTGTGTACTTAGTTTGCGCACGCGATATATATAATAAATTCGTGGAAGTAGTGTTGCAAGCTAGCCGCACACATTCCGTGATTTAGAAGGAAAAAACTGCCCGGACATTCTGTCAGGGTAATGTTAAAAATGTTGACCTGTTTGCCTGGACAAATGTCCGATGTCCGACCGTTATAATCTGCACTGTGGTACGGGTCTGTACTTACAAAAATTTGGCTGTGCACCATCTTTAAGCCCAATGCTTGCCTTGATCCCTCTCAGATGCCCCAGGCCCTTCTCTAACACTTCTGGGATCTCCATCTACAAGGGAAGACAGCATCTTCGGCCAGTTTAGGCGTAATTTGCATAACCAGTCGCGACCTAAAAGGGGAAGCTGAGAATCTGACAACAATATAACGACCGGTTTCGCGTTGCCTTCCCAGGAACACATCTGCTATCAGCTCTCCATTTGTAGGTAATACGCTGCCATCATACTGTCGAATGATGACTGAGGATGGTTTGATCGGTGCCATACTTAACTTTCGCTTATATGCGCTCAATGGAATGGTAGAAAATTCTGCTCTTGTGTCCACTTCAAAGTCGACATCACTACCATTTACGTCAAGCTGAACTACTAGTTTCTTCTAATGACTCTTGGAACTTACTTTATGAATGTCTACACAAGCACCTTCATCATCACTAGCAGTGCTGTCTTGGCTGTCCAAGTCTGCTTCAACAAGGTGCATTTTGCCCATCTTCCCTTCGCTTCCAGTCGTTTTGCCTCTTCGGCTAGCCTTACACATGAGTACATGTCCGAACTATGGTTACTGGCTAAAAATTGCAATTTTGGCAATTACCTCGATACGACTCTAGGAGATCAGTTCGTTTGTGGACTAAAAGACCCGCAAATACAATGAGAACTGTTGTGCACACGAGAACTAACCATCTCCCAGGCATTAGACAAGGGACAGTCAATGGAAGCTGTGCTCAAGGAGTCTAAAAATTTTCACCAGGATGAAGAGAGTGTTGAGTACACAAGAGCAGTATGCACAAGTTGACTAAAGATCCACAACCTTCATGTTATCGTTGTGGGGGCACTGGGCATTCCTCAGACAGTTGTTACCATAGAAATAGACGGTGTCATAATTGAAGTAAGCTGGGACATATTGCAAGAGTGTGTCACTCCTTCATCTGCCTTCTGTTGCCGTTGAAAAAAATGGAAGCGCTTTGCTATTTCTATGGTTTCTGGTGCTGTTCGAGCCTTCAGCCTTGCCACTATGTCGTTTAATGACAAGTCAGTTAAGGAAGTGGGGACCAATCCGTGTTGGAAAGAGCGCCTTCTTCATATGTCGTCTGCGACCTGGTGTGTGTGAGAGCCCAGACCTACGGGCATTAGAAAATTGATTGTGTATTTAAATGTATCTATAATTATAGTGTTCTTCGGGAAGTTATTTGAACTACTGGCCGGGTGCGTCTCATTGAGTGTTGATTCGGTCCTCGTGGCTTCCGTTGTGCAGTGACAGACTGGGGGCTACCAACCAGTTCTGTCACATATATGGTGGCAGCGGTGGGATATTGTAAGTCACGACAGTTTTTGTCTGACGCCCTTGCTATAGTGGATGACAACACGTTCGGGAAAAAGTTACAAGCAACCTAAAATGGAGGAAATTCAAGGTATGTTAAAATCACTTGTTGAGGACCGTAGGCAGAGAGAAGTAGAAGTTGCGGTGGAACGGCTGAGAAGAGAAGCAGAGTTCGAGACGGAAAGAACCAGGAAGGAGGAGAGACGAGAGCGAGAGACGGGACAAAAGATGGAGGAGTTGCGAGGACACCTCCAGAAGGCATCCAGCCAACTGAAGACAGGGTGAAGGGTATTCTTGCAGCTTCGGTTCCTCAGAATAAGTCAGAACTGAAATCCTTCATTGGTCTCATGTCATACAATTCCAAGTTCTTACCTTCTCTGGCTACAGTCCTCCACCCGCTCTAAAAACTGCTAGGGAAGGAGTCGAAATGGATGTGGTCTAAGGAGCAGCAACTGGCAGTCAAGTCTGCTAGAGATATGGTCAGCAAGGCCACTGTTTTAGTGCACTATGACCCCACCAGACCTATCAAGGTTTATTGTGACGCATCATCAGTTGGTGTTGGAGCTTGCTTAGTACACATTGTAAAGGGAGAGGAACGACCAGTTATGTATGCTTCCAGGATACCTTCTCAGGCTGAAACAAATTATGCTCAGATCGAACGTGGAGCACTGGCAATAATTTTTGCAGTACAGAGGTTCCACCAACACTTGTATGGAAGTAAATTTGTATTAGTCAGAGACCATCGGCCACTGTGCAAGACAAGCCATTCCATCTCTGACTGCAGCAAGGATGCAGCGTTGGGCTAACGTCTTGAGTGCCTACAAGTACACAATTCAGTACATCCCAGGTGAACAGAATAGCTGTGCAGATTGTTTATCAAGACTTCCTGTAAAGCAGCAAGACGATGGAACTACTAGTGATATTTTAGCACTTGATTGGTCTACCCTTCGAGTCACTGCAGTGGATATGGCCACAGCAACAAAGAAGGATTCGACACTTGCAATCCTACTGCAGTGGGTACGACATGGGAATTGGCCATCACATTCTACAGAAGCTATCAACCCATTCTTTAGACGACGTTATGTGTTAAGTTGTCAGGAGGGTTGTGTTTTATGGGGCCAGCGCGTTATCATTCGTGCTCAATTACTCCAGGAGTTACACGAGGGTCACATTGGTATTGTAAGAATGAAGGCTCTAGCAAGGAGCTATATCTGGTGGCCCAAGTTGGATGAAGACATTGAGAAGTTAGCTACAAATTGTGAGGAATGTGGGATGACAGCTAATATGCCTCCAGTTTCTTCATACCATCCATGGCAACATCCTCATGCCCCCTGGGATAGGATCCATATGGATTTTGGGGAGTGCAGAGGAACGTACTTCCTGGTAGTGGTTGATGCATATAGTAAATGGCCAGAAGTGAGGGTAATGCACTCTACCACTACTCAACGCACCATAGAAGTATTGTCTGAAATATTTGCTACCCATGGGATACCTAGAGTCCTGGTGACAGACAATGGACCCCAGTTCACTGCAAAGGAGTTCTCAGATTTCTTGAAAACCAATTACATTGTCCATCGTACTTCAGCACCTTACCACCCTGCAACCAATGGCTTGCATGGCAGAGAATATGGTTAAAAACTTGAAGCAATGGTTAAAGAAACAAGACAAGTTTATCTCCCTGGTAGTCTCAATAACGGAATTTCTTCACACGTATCGCAGTGTACCACGCACAGGTACAAGTAAACCTCCGTCAAAAATTGTTTGGATGAACCCTGCGTACTCACATCTCTATGGTCCTTCCCAACATGTTTGAGAAACCAGACAGGGAGAGGCCAGCTGACTCATCCCTTCATCCATTCACCCATAATTTTCAAATGGGAGACACGGTCTGGGTCAAGGATTTCAGTCCGACATCCAGAAGTAAATGGTGCAAGGGGACTATCAAGGACATTCTTGGTACATTGACCTATAATGTAAAACTTGCTGATGGACATGAAAGGAAAGCTCATTTGGATCACCTGCGTTCAAGGGCAACAGGGCTGGAGGCCACTCCAGGTAAAATGTTCCAAGCAATAGGGACCACTCAAGGGGAAATACCCCCAATTGACACCACTCCTAGGGAATTGCCCCCAAACAGCCGATGCTATTCAACCACATAGTAACTCTGGCATGGCACTCGAGAGTAGACACCTGAGTCGTAATGTCAGTCCAGAGAGAGAGACCTCAAGCTGTAATATTATCCCATCAACTAAGAGTGATGGCAAGTCTAGCAAGTTACCTGCATGCCCAAAATCAATGGCTTGTTCGGCATCACCCTCCAAAACCACAGATGAGGTGCAGAAAACAATACCCATCGTACCATCGCCAGCTCGTGCATCACATGCAACCGTTAAGACGCTCGTCAAGGCCATCAAACCCACCGAAGCGCTACACCGAGGAATGCACTTAATAAGGATGGAGGAGACTGTTGTGTATTAGCTACATGATTAGAATATTCATATATACTCCGCGCATGCGTGTAAATGGCATTCATTGTTGCATGGTTGAAATCACCGTTGTGAGTCGTACTTCTGATCCCATCGTGGAGGTTGGGTACAAAACATGTCAATAAATTATTTGGTTAATATATTTCGGAGAAAGGTGTATTGCACTGTTACGCGCGGTGCGTAAATGGGTGACGAACACTACCTGTTTGGCATGCCGAAAGACCAATTGCGTTGCCGAACACTCCCAAAATCGAATGTAAGGGGGCTTATCCAAATGACTTTTGGAAAAATTAGCGTCATTGTGACGTTAGGGGGCGGGGGGGTTAACGGTTATGACGCTAAGAAAAATTTATTATCTGCAAGTGTTTTTTTTATATAACGGAGCCTCTATAGCTCTAGCTAGCTGCAGTGGCAGGCTAGCAGTTCAGTATGTCTATTCAGACTACACTTTTCGGAGGAGTAGTGAAAAATGAGCAACACATTTACAAGGTGCCACAAGACACGTACGAAAAGTTTTATTGAGTTGTGAGCCAGGCGAGAGAATCCAGTAGCAAGAACGAACTTCTCAAGCAAGCACAGGTATGTAGTTTATTGAGGCACAACAGTAATATTTAGCTATGCTACATACTTCTAACCTGTGTTATACTGTAGGTTAAATGGAAAGCTATGAAGAATTCACCTACTGATCTTGATGAGTGTGAGGAACAAGGTAACGAGAGTGGGCAGTGTGATGTGGAAGTACCTGATTATGGATTTTCTAGAATGGCAACCTCAACAACAGGTGTGCAGTCATGTTGTGTATAGATCTAATTGTAGATGAAGATTTCTGTTTTGCCTACATGTACATACATGTAGAGGAGCAACACATAGCCCTCAGTCATGCTCAACACCTGGCCCTCTGTCACCATCGCTTTCTGTGATTTCAAGCACATTGCAAGCAACTTGTGTACCAACATCATCCACTTCTTCACAGGCAGAATCATCATCAACTCCTTCACAAATGCTTTTCAATGTTCTCTGCCCTGAGATTGACCTTTTGACTGACGATGTGAGGAACAATAAGACATTCATGACTTATGTGAAATCGTCAGAGCAATCATTGCTGTATTTCCTAATCCTCAGGGAGAAACATTTGGCACAACAAATCCGAGACAGGCCAAGCAACCTCAAGAAGTGCCTGGACAAAATCCAGAAAAGTTTTAATTTCCCTCATTGAGGAAGCTTCAAAGTTGAATATCAACCTATCCATTGGGGTTGATAGGCTTGCACGAATGTGTGTGCAGAAGCAAGAACTTCTCACTTGAATTGGCCAATCCCTCATTGCACTGAAGAACAAAATAACCACTGGAGATGTACTGAACAACATTCGTCGCAGGGTTCAACATGCCCAACTATACTTGGGAAATGGCCTTCCAAAAGCTTGAAGATCAGCAAAATTCAGGTGTCTCTAGTTTTCACCTTCAAGATGATGATCTAAGGTCAGTGCTGCAGTTATTGTTCTGACAGTATGTCCTATCAATGTAAAAGTTGCTCCACCAGACATTTTACAAGGATGGTCGAACATGCATCAAACATGTATTTAATAACACACAATGTACATTATTGATTGTACAAATAAGTGTTTCCTGCATACACTAGTTATTTAGCCATGTTTCCCAATCTTCAAGTGAAATATTACTCGATAGTTACTGGAACGAAGATTTACAGAACCCTCTATAAATGCGTTACTAAAGTTTCGCATATCGACTAGCCGATCACAGAACCAGAGATAATATAGAGCATACTGTACACTTCACATGATCTCTGTCTTTCATCTCATACCCAAGCCAGCCCAGATAGTTGTATTAAGCTCCTTATCACTGTCCCTAATCGATTTTTCCACCGTTGATTTAGTAACGAACCTTTTACCAAATCGTCACCACTTCGCTTGTCAGCCATTAGCATGCATTGTGGCCTATTGCGCGAGCCGTTCAATGTTTTCCGTAGATATTGTTCTAATTAAGAGATACGTATTACACAATCAAATTAGCTCTAACGTACTGTCAGACAGGATAACTGAACGAAGTACGAAATATTTGGACAAACGCTTATTATGGTCGGGAAATGTCCGATGTCCGACCGCTATTTGCAGCATAGAAGTACATGTGATAACGTGTAAACCATGAACCAGATAAGCATATCTTGTTGTTCCTACATACACACAGGGAAATAGGAGTGATGCTGGAAAGTTCTTTGGCTGTCCCTCTCTCTGAGCTGATGAAGAGTGCTTCGAACACTTGCTCACCCTCAGCTGTTGTTAGGCAAGTTGCTGAGTCTTTCCCAATACTGGTCGTTTCCAAGGGTGATTGCACAGTGCTGATCAACAGCCATGAGCTTATAATGACTGGTGATGGCTTTGAAGCTCTGCTACTTGTTGACCAAGTTCCAAAAATCTCCCACAAGAAACCTTTAGAGAAAGAAACCACCTTTTCCTCTACTGCAAGTAGAACACATAGTCAAATCGGAAGACCATCACTTGCGTCTCAAATTCCCTCATTGCGTCTACTGCTGCCTCTTTTGTAAAAGCTCATGGATTCAGTGCACATGAGCGGCGCAGAGAAAGCATTGTGCTCTGTTCAGCTGTGATGATATGAATAAGATCAAGGTGGGGGCCTTAGCAGTGAGCCGTTATCATCAAATTCAGCGTTTCTTCCCTGTCGATGATGCTCCAAACGTGACTGATCACGATTTTCCAGTTCTGGGATATCTGCTGATTCCTTCAGGGTATATGAGACTAGTGAAGAAGCCATCACCTACTCCCAATGCAATGTACCTAGAAGGTGAAGACACGACAGAGTACAGAGACGATGGGCTGAATGAATGATACCTGCACAATGTCTCTAGCCACAGCTGCCCAATTTCTCACAAGTGCCCACGAAGACCATGGTCAGCATCATGGACACGAATCTTCTCGTCACAGTACCTGTCCAGTGACAACAATCAGCATCACATGCACCACTACTATTTCGAGTACACAAATATATCCATTCATGTGGAAAACAGACTAACAGCAAGCAAGAATACCAATCTGCATGTGGAGGTTCATAGTAAAGGAAACTCCAGTCAAACAATGTCAGTGTCATGTACTACCAACATGCATGGCAATGTCACCATGAAGACTCCTGAATGAGCAGCCCATAGTACGATGAAAGACTCCCTTGGTAGACCACATTTCAAGATACCACACACTGGCCCCACAACTGTCTGCTTACGTGCTGCTCGTTTTCATAGCTCTACTTGTGAGATGCACATCCATGATATGATACCTTTAATCAGGGCTGTTGTCAGTGAAGGGAAAACGGTCGTAACACTCACAGTTGATGGTGTTCCTGACTGGAGTGTATCCTCACTGTTGAATGCTATCTACTTTATGCGGCTTTGGAAAGCCTGCAACCTTGGCATGCTGTGTGTCACCTCCTTTGCAGCACGGTACTCAGCTTACAATCCAATTGAGCATCTGTGGTCTGTGCTGAGCACGAAGTTAGCATCAGTTCAGTTGTCTGCTATTGCTACAAGTGATGACAAGGCTCCTTACTACATCAGTGGCATAACAGATGAGGAGAGGAAAGCAAAAGAATCTCAAATATTCGATGATGCTATTGAAGAGATTGCTGATGTTCACTGGAACAACGCTGTATTTGATGGCTTTCCTATAATTCGTGTCCCAGTCGAGTGTAGTGACCACTTTGCAAGTGATCATGAAAAAAGTTTGTAAGTTTTTGAAACCCCCTCTAAAGGAAATTCGAGATGGGTCGATCCACACAATGCTACTTGAACAGTTTAGGTTTCTGTTTGGACATGTGAAGATACACCATAATGAGATCGTGTTTCTCAAGTGCCAGGAGAGTACCTGTACTCATTGCACAAGCAATCCAGTTAGAGCAAATTAAGTCTTTTCTTTCCTGACAGAGAGGAAGATGAAGCTCTCTTACCCAATGCCCAGTAAAGAGCACAAAGATCATTACTGCACTTTTCTGGACACCTGAGGAGCTGCCCAATGCTGATGCCCACCTGCCATCGTATGACAAGAACCTTGGAAGCTGCCCCCATTGAACTGACTTTGTCTTTCTCTCCAAGACTGCAAAGAAACGACTATGGAACGCCGTTTAGGTCAAAATACATCGTTTCTATTTGGCAGCAAACCTCAATCGATGAATAGAAATCATCGCAACAATTACGTCGATGATCTTCAATCGATCGCTTTTTCGCGTCGATCGAACGCGATCACGGTTACATCTACTTCGATAGAAATCGATTGAGGTCAAAACTACTTCCATGCGTTTGGATCGAGTGCAAATTTTGTTCGATGGAACATCGCACTAAACATATCGACACAAGTCAGGTATCCATTAACTTAAAAATTTATTCTACTTTTTTGACGCCAAACTCGTATCGACGGAACTGTATCGGTGTATAGATCACGTCGGTACAATCCAATTGCTCTCTTTTTCGCATCGATAGAACACAATCGAGGTGCTTAATAGAAAGTTCACCCCCTGACAATTGAGTCATAAAGATACAGGTATATCACAGTTATACAACAGCTTCAATGTAAACTTATAGACAAGTTTTCCCTCTGACAATTGAGTCATAAAGATACAGTATATTATGCAACAGCTTCAACGTAAACTTACATACAATGCTATGTTCAATATAATTATAATTATAACTTAAATGATGTTAATTTCATATAATCGATAAATACATGTATACATTGCATACACACTAAACTACATAGACAATTATACTGCAATGCTGCATTTATTCTGGCAGGTATTGAAGCCACGCTCCATCTTCAATCTCCATCTTACACTTTACTGCCGCGAATGCACAGATATTACTATCTCGTCAGCTATATGACCATACATGTTTTATCCTCAATACCCATTGACCCAACAGCTGTTACAACAAATGGTATATATATGTATTGATTATTTCGCAGGTTGTGGGTATTTTTGTGACTATTCTTAAAATCCATATTAATAGAGAAGAAAATATAGCAAAACAAAAATTACAGAATTAAGCCACATGCATATGTAAACGGGGGGAAAAATCCACAGCAAAAAAAAATCAAAAGTTACGAAACATGCAAGTGTTGAACTTCAACAACCATTTATATTTGTCCAAACCCATCATGACATTATAGACCCAATAGCAAAAAGCTTTGAAACACAGTGCAATCATCTTTGCTACAGGTTGGAATCCTTACTTCCATGTCACAAGTTGATGCGGTAGGAAAAGTCTCACTGTCTTGCTGCTATAAATCTTAGTTTGAAGTATCTTCCGAATTCATCGACCTTGTGCCTGTTATGCAATTTGATGTGATAAATGCATTTTTCAGATATCAAACATAATACCATTTTCAGTGCATAAAATTTCTTTGCAGAAGACATTCAAGACATCAAGATAGATATCCACAATACTTGAGGCACTAAAAGAATGCATTGCACCTCTTTTTCTAATCCTGAAAAAGCAGAAATTATGCCGGGCTCTATTGTGTAAGTTATTCCAACAGTTACAACTAGTTGCACTCATGTACATTACGTTGACACGGCATTACAATAAATAAATGTGACTGCAAAATTCAATTTCTATACAATACAGGATACAAGAGGTAACAAAATACAATAACCAACACTATAATTTAATACAAAAACAGAATACACTAGTATTAAGAACACACATTTGGAATATCAGATAGTATTTAGCATGTCTAAATGGTTAACTTGAAAGACAACGAACAGGAGGGAAGTGCCCGAACATTTGCCCTCACCGGGGTTAAGTTGAGTCTACCAGACTGAACATTTGCATCGTTGGCATTATGCTTTCTCTGTCCAGCTGCTAAGGCTGCT